>CAMRHE010000147.1:0-1200000 GCA_947044405.1 Leptodactylus fallax | reverse complement strand
CACATCCCGGCTCTGCTGCCTGTGGCCTTTAACCCTCCTAATATCGTGCCTCTTCTCCGTCTTCAAACTCTATAGAGCGTAAGCAAGCCCCATCCGACGGTCAGATTTCTATCCTGTTTTTTTCCCGCCAATCATGCTCTTTTCTATTCTTCTTTGATAGCTGTAAATTAAAGGGGAGTTTTACAGTAATTAAGTTAATTACGTTTTCAGTTCAGCACTAATAAAGAGAGCGAAAAGCTGGGGTTAATTACCGGAGTGTGCGGCATGAAACGGCTGCTGTACAAAATACTCTGTAACCTCATTCTGTTAGCCACTTCAGTATTTATGGGTTGTCCAGCTGAATATGAGATAAAGTATATATGTTTATACCTCTATATACTGTATATATATATATGTAATGGATCCTGTGCAGACAGTCCCATGGTCCTCACCATTATTCACTTACAGCTCTATAACAGTGAAATGCCATCCCAACCACTGAAATCTGTAGGGATACTAGCGAATCTATTAAGATGGTAGACCAATTATTGGTCCACTGACAGTTTGAAAGAAAATCCACATGGTGGAGCTAAGCTACTGAGCATGTGTGACCAGCAGCACCAAAAACATTAGATGGATGTTCTGAAAAATAATCAAATAAATACCAGGGGGCGCCAAAACACGTATGTAACAGCAAATCTATACACAAGTGATCAAAAGAAAAAGCAATTTGGAGTTGGTGGAGGAGATAAAAGGTCTTCTAATTGAGATCAGCATTTGATATACACAAGAACAACTTAGGGTGGATTCACACCTGCACTTGAGTCCGTCCGCTGCCAATCCGAGTGAAAATCTCGGGAAACAGGATAGGCATCAGATACCGACAGGTTAGCGACGCATTGGTTAAAAACCCATTCATTTGAATGGGTTTTTAAAGCAATGCGCGGGTGTGCGCTTACACCCTCTGCGCTGAAAATCCTTTTTTTTTCGTTGGAAACAAAGTCGGACATGCAGGACTTCGTGTCCGATTAAATAAAAACGGTTTCGCAGCGCAGAGGGTATAATTGCACACCCGCGCATTGCTTTAAAAACCCATTCAAATGAATGGGTTTTTAACCAATGCGTCGCTAACCTGTCGGTATCCGATGCCTATCCTGTTTCCCGAGATTTTCACTCGGATTGGCAGCAGACGGACTCAAGCACAGGTGTGAACCCACCCTTACAGTTTCAATAGAATACAACTGCAAAACATACTTACTGGGTAAAGAAAGTTGCAATTGTTGCCAGCCATTGTGAAATTTTGTAGTTGGGTCTCTTGGTCACCCAGTCAACCACCTGCAGATAAGTATAAACTATATATTCACTGCTTTTCACTCAATGTACTAGTTGCATAAACAATTTGTATGGGAATTGTAGTCAATGTACCACATCCTAACATTCTTCACATGTCTGGAACCTTAAACTTACAATACACATTAGATGTGTTTCAGCTGAACCCGAAAATGTAAATTGGATCAGCCAACCATCTAATATATATATATGGGTTCTCCTGACTCTTCCTTCATGGCAGACGCTGGGGATGAGAAGGATTGGACAGAAGGATTCTAATATGCCCAACCATTTTGTTGTCAGGGAGCTAGACTACTACTGGAGGAATCAGCTGTAGCTTTCTCCCTAATCCCAGTTCAATACAAATACCATCAATATTTGGTGTGAGCTTTTCCCTTTGGAGGAGGAGTCCTGGAAGTGATGATGCGGCCCCCACTGATATAGCCCTGATCTCAACATCATCCAGTCTGTCTGGGATTATATGAAGAGGCAGACGGATTGGAGCAAGCCTACATCCACAGAAGATCTGTGCTTTCATCCAAGTTCCTTCAAAAACCGTTGCAAGTGTACCAAGAATTGATGGAAGGCAAAGGGCAAAGGTCACAATAAATATTGATGGGATTTACATTTCTTTTTTTGTTCATTAAGTTTATTTTGGTAATTGACAAAAATAAACTATTAACCCTTCTATTTCTGAAAGCATTCTTAGTTTGTAGCATTTTTTTTCACATGCATGCAAACTTCACAATCCTGGAACCCCCATATTCATGCACCTAACACTTTCTCTTCAGCACATATACAGTTAATCCATATGTATGTGAGTGGGAGACTTACTCTAACACGAGTGTGTAGGAAGCTGGTGCGGAAATTCAGTTGGCACAACAGGAGATACTTTAAAACGATTTTCCACTCCATAGCGTTCCTAACACCAGAGAAATATTATGAGTCTAGATTTTGCTGCTGGGCACTTAGTTAAGATAGTTGCACATGAGGTTTCTTCTGGCCTCTGGGTAAATGGACGCTTCCCTAGATGTTTGATTACATTAGTTCACACTTTGTAGAAGAAGTGTCAAGGTGAACAGAGGCGCACTAAGTATTTGGAATGTGCTGCTTATTACCGATATTGACAGGTTAAAGAGACACAAATATGGGATGTTTTCTGCAATTAATAATAGACTTTTCGCTTGGACCAGCAGGGTGCACAATGTGGCATTACTTGATAATGAATCTCCTCAGCATGGCTCACAATTATTTCTAATTGACCTCGAGGGGTGTAACTATAGGTGGTGCAGATGTATCGAGACCCTTGTGTCAGAGGAGGGCCAAAGATTCCTCTGCCACAAAAGGTGACCCCAGTATTATAAATTACACATGATACATCAGTAACACCTTTCAGATTTTGCATTGCGGCCAGGGAACTAGTTACATGGGATATGAGATACTGAAGATTTTATACAAATCAATAATTCAATCTTGAAATAGTCATCTTATTGTGGACTTGCAACTCAGCTTGCAAGTGCACCAAGGGTGGATCTGATTTGCAAAGATCATAATTTGACGCTATTGCCAGATATGTAATGGCCCCCTCTTACCATGTGCTATCCATAATCCTTGTACCTTCTTATGTTGTAGAGAGTCCTTTGAGCAACTTGAGGCTCCAGGACCTGGTAGCACTTCCTACCTCTGCACCCACATAGCTATGTTCTTATTTTCTGCCTCTACTTGCACCATGGTTGTCTGTAAGAAAATCTCCCAAATCAGGCCCCACCCATAGCGCACTTTCTGTCTGATTTGCACAACCATACAGAGATGATTATCTCTCCATTGCATCAACAGTTTGGGGACACAAAGATATTTTTTTTTCTCCTATTAAGGGCCTCTTCATGGCACTATTATTGGTTTTGGGAATATTTTGGGCCTGAAAAACTCCCATTAAAGTGTTTGCTGTTGTTCCAATGTGAAATGTCAATGGGAAAATTATTGAAAATTCTTCCAAAGGCAATCTAACATATGGGTGTTATTCATTAGATATGATATGATCCTTTGTAGTTTCACCACATGGTGGATCACAATTGCTCACTTGAAATATTATGCCCTAAATAATGACAGGAATGGGGCCAAATAGCCTACTTTTCTCTACTTCTAGCCCACCAGATTTTTTTTCAACAGGATACATTTTTTGCATTCTTATATTATTGTATAGTTTTCATTGGAACTCTAAACGTGACATGGTTGAGGATTATGTGAGGATGACTTGAGGCTGTAGCAGTCAAAAAACATCCACAATGGCAGTAAATTATCAGCCCAGGTTGCTAACTACATATTATCCATGTGTCTTCCTCCATACATAAAGCTGGGTTTAAGCTGCGGTCACATGTATCCATAGTGTACTGTGTGGCCCCTTACTAAGCAAATGTTGGCATTGATTTTGCAAAGCAGGTTTCGGTCATTCCGTTTTTACAGGTGAAACACATTTTGGTAAGATGATTCACATTTAATATGCAAATTACAAAACCTTAACTCATAATAAAATGTTATAATTTGTCATAAAATTGAACGTGTTGCACCCTATCAGCACGTGTAATCCCAGCCTCAAATGTCCATGATCAGCAATGAGCTCCATAAGTGGACTGCATTTGTACTACAGGGAATAGAGGATGAGGTAGCCTACAGTTAGACAGGGAGGTGGCCCAATCGATTATAGCCATAGCAGTTATAAAGGGGTGTATGTTAGGTGTTTCGCCCTTTTGGATGCTCACATTTACCTTCACACGTTAGGGCATACATGTACAGTGCCTTGCGAAAGTATTTGGCCCCCCCTGAACTTTTCAACCTTTTACCACATTTTAGGCTTCAAACATAAAGATATAAAATTTTAATTTTTTGGTGAAGAATCAACTACAAGTGGGACACAATTGTGAAGTGGAACGAAATTTATTGGTTATTTTAAACTTTTGTAAACAATAAAAAACTGAAAACTGGGGTGTGCAATATTATTCGGCCCCTTTACTTTCAGTGCAGAAAACTCACTCCAGAAGTTCAGTGAGGATCTCTGAATGATCCAATGTTGTCCTAAATGACTGATGATGATAAATATAATCCACCTGTGTGTAATCAAGTCTCCGTATAAATGCACCTGCTCAGTCTCGGGGTTCTGTTTAAAGCGCAGGGAGCATCATGAAGACCAAGGAACACACCAGGCAGGTCCGTGATACTGTTGTGGAGAAGTTTAAAGCCGGATTTGGATACAATAAGATTTCCCAAACTTTAAACATACCAAGGAGCACTGTGCAAGCGATCATATTGAAATGGAAGGAGTATCAGACCACTGCAAATCTACCAAGACCCGGCCGTCCCTCTAAACTTTCATCTCAGACAAGGAGAAGACTGATCGGAGATGCAGCCAAGAGGCCCATGATCACTCTGGATGAACTGCAGAGATCTACAGCTGAGGTGGGAGAGTCTGTCCATAGGACAACAATCAGTCGTACACTGCACAAATCTGGCCTTTATGGAAGAGTGGCAAGAAGAAAGCCATTTCTCAAAGATATCCATAAAAAGTCTTATTTAAAGTTTGCCACAAGCCACCTGGGAGACACACCAAACATGTGGAAGAAGGTGCTCTGGTCAGATGAAACCAAAATCGAATTTTTTGGCCACAATGCAAAACGATATGTTTGGCGTAAAAAAGCAACACAGCTCATCACCCTGAACACACCATCCCCACTGTCAAACATGGTGGTGGCAGCATCATGGTTTGGGCCTGCTTTTCTTCAGCAGGAACGGGGAAGATGGTTAAAATTGATGGGAAGATGGATGGAGCCAAATATAGGACCATTCTGGAAGAAAACCTGTTGGAGTCTGCAAAAGACCTGAGACTGGGACGGAGATTTATCTTCCAACAAGACAGTGATCCCAAACATAAAGCAAAATCTACAATGGAATGGTTCACAAATAAACGTATCCAGGTGTTAGAATGGCCAAGTCAAAGTCTAGACGTGAATCCAATCGAGAATTTGTGGAAAGAGCTGAAAACTGCTGTTCACAAATGCTCTCCATCCAACCTCACTGAGCTCGAGCTGTTTTCCAAGGAAGAATGGGCAAGAATTTCAGTCTCTCGATGTGCAAAACTGATAGAGACATACCCAAAGCGACTTGCAGCTGTAATCGCAGTAAAAGGTGGCGCTACAAAGTATTAACTTAAGGGGGCCGAATAATTTGGCACGCCCCACTTTTCAGTTTTTTATTTTTTACAAAAGTTTAAAATATCCAATAAATTTAGTTCCACTTCACGATTGTGTCCCACTTGTTGTTGATTCTTCACCAAAAAATAAAAATTTTATATCCTTATGTTTGAAGCCTAAAATGTGGCAAAAGGTTGAAAAGTTCAAGGGGACCGAATACTTTCGCAAGGCACTGTATATCCTGGTGTAGGAGTAGGTTGCCTGCTTAGCCAGTGACGTAGTGGCTGGGTTTCCACTGTTTTACACAGCAGGTATCCATCAGAAATACCAAAGATTAGAAACTAATTGTGGGCATTTAACCCCTCAGATTTCATGGTCAAATGTGAATACGTCAACTTTCACTTTAGTACTGTTGACCCAAATGGATCCTGCGCTGTTAGAATGGCTCCATTGCTATGGCTTTTGAAGTCCCTCATTCCTGCCATAGCAATGTGGCATTCCTCAATGGTAATACAGGGATTGTGCCATAGACTGTAAAACAGTAGTGATATATTAACATAGTAACAGTTGTAGATGAGATTGTTAGAAGACACAGGTCCAGCAAGTCTAACCTATAGCCCTATAGTGTTGATCCAGAGAATGACCAGTTGCTCCATGTCTATGTTGCTGGTGAAGTGTTCTTTCATCTAGGTGTAGAGGATTTCCTCAGTATTGTAGTTCATGGTATAAGTGGTCTAATGATCACAGGTTCAAGCCTCCCCTTTTTTTTTTAATATATATATTCATTTCCTCCCCCCTTTCCCTAGAGTACATATAAGAATAAACAAATATACAAATAAACACATTAAGAATTCAAGAATCGTAAACTGTCTGAACTACTGTATAAAAGTATAAAAATATTTATCCCATATTGTGAATTCTGTAGCATCTAAAAGAAATCTAAATGGTTGAATCACTGTTTTTTTACTTTTTCATCTTCAAAATATCACACATCAAAGCTATGACTTTTGGAAGGCAGGGAGTAAAAAATGAAAGGAAATGAAAAAAATGGCCCAGTCCTGAAGGAGTTAAACATCTGCAAAACCTGAAGCTGAACTTAGATCGCCATGAAGTCTACCATAACCTAAGCTAAGGTGGAATAGAAGTACAGGAATGGAAGATGACGGGTGTCTGAAACCAGCCTAAGGAACAGCGTGTGAAATGTGATGTGTTGGTGTCGCGGTGCTAAGTTCAGCTTTACCGCCATCTCCATAAGAATATTACATTAAATAAACGAAGCAGTCCATACTGTACAAAACAGAAAAAAACTATGATAAAAATACAGCTGTGCACCATAATAACTTGCAAATGACTCATCTCTCAGTAATGCCACTATCTCTCCTAACTCAACATAAAATCCCTCCACAGTATGTTTGTTTTATTCCTCGGAAACAGTTTTATAAGAAGTGATATTTCCGCACAACCTCTGCTAATTTCATCCATGCATTATTTATAAGATGTACATACAGAATTGTATACGGCCTTAATGTGTTGATAAGGCCTAAAGCGATGGATATATTATTTATTTCACCGATAACACGGAGCTTATTTCCCTGATAGTGTCTTCCTCTCTTTCCCTAGTCAGTATGACACTGGTTTAGTGTGAAAATTTATCATATACAAATAAATGCTGAATAACTCACCAGTAATTCTAAGTACTTCACTTGTCCTCCTCATTGTTTAGGGATCCCATGTTCATGCACCCTATTGAGAAATTCTAAGAGCACAGAGTAATTCTAAGAGCATCTCTCACTCCATAGTATGTGTCATGTCCAATCTTAATTCTATGGTACTTACCAGAATATTATAATAAAAAACAAAATAAAATCTGGACCTTATGCAGCAACTATTCTCACGGTGTCTGTAGTCAGCTCAACTAAACCTCACGGACTATTCATGGCTAACACCATGAGGAAGGGGGCCTACAGAGTGAAAGATAGTGGTATTAGTATTCCCTGGGGCATTCCCTTGTAGTAGACCTCCAATAGCCTGATGGTAGTTGGAGTGCCCCTGATGGTAATGCAACCTTCCATTACAGAGGACCTTTCACCACCTCCCCCAATCAAGTTCTTAGCATCTATTAATAGTCACTGCTCTACTGACTCCAGTACAGTTGGAATTTTCTCTCTAGCCCCCACCGTTCCTGAGCATCAAGCACAGTTAGTTTTGGTGCTGATGTGCTAATAAAGCTCTGTAATGTCAGAAGGGCGGTGTCAGGCAGGAGGTATGATTCAGAGCTCCAATCAGAGGCAGCCAGTGTCAGAGCTCAGAATCACACCCCCTGTCTGCTCCTGCCTGGCACCACCCTCCTGACATTATAGAGCATAAATAGCATATCAGGCACCAAAACTAACAGCACCGATTGCTCGGAATGGTGGGGGTTAGAGAAAAAAATTAAACTGTGCCAGAATCAGTGGAGTAGCTGCCTTTAACTGATGTAAAGAGCTGGACGTGGTGGTGGTGGTGGTGGTGAAAGGTCCTTCTTAAGTAGAATCACAGGACTGGATCTGAGACTGGGTGATGGTAATCTCTGGGGTCAGTCAATGTCTCTTTTACCTTCCACAAAAGCATCAGTAATATGTACAGTGCCCAGGATGTGGGTTGCAGGTCCCAAAAAGGGTATGTAAGGGCATGTCTAAATTGTAGCTATGAAGTCCTTTCAAAATTTCCCTCACAGTATCTGTCACACACACTAGGTCCCAAGTGAGCAGTGCTATGACTCATCTTCGGGCGTGTGTAACTTGTGATAGCAAGCTAGGGCCAATCTGACCACGGCACTCCACTCTCTTCCTTCTTTCCCACTAGGGAGGAAGAAAAATGGCCAACGCATTATCATTAGACTGGTCCAATAACTGGACAACCCCTTTAACTTTTAGACTGGTGGAGGGCCACCAAGCTGAATCTTTGCCCTAAGTGAAGGAAAGTTTAAACTTCTGCCTTAGTAGAAAGAATTTCTGTACATTAGGTAACGTGTGACATGGTAGTTAATACAACATCCATAGGGGTTGTCACTTAGCTGTCCCAGGCTTCAAATCCGCCTGGTTATAGAGTTATAAATCACCATGTAAGACTGCGTAACTAGGCAGATCTGCAATTTAGGAGACAACCCCTGTGGGAGCTGTAATGGTAGACATATTGGGTGTCAGCCAACTTTCACAGAAACAGATGTAACTGAGAAACTGCTGAACAGAATAGGATACAGTAGCTCAATGACTTAGGCTTCTTAATAATCTTTAAAGGGTTCTATACTTAAAAATGTGACTCAATACTCAGTTCTAACCGAAAATAATTACATTTTTTAATATACTCTGTATTTCCTTTTCTACCCTTTTTCTTATCTCCGCCGCTACCAAAATTATATAAAGATAATAGACTCCCTCTGCTATCCATGGACTTCCTGTCATGTGACCCACCATTTAATGATTTATCCTTCATGACAGGAAGTCTGTGTGTAAGTTTTCGAGATTTCTTTGGGTTGCTTTTGAATAGTTTTAAGTTGTTTTACATATTTATTATGTTATGTAGCATTATGAAGGATTGCAGTGAGATGGCACAGAAGGGGTTAAGTGATTGTAAGGAAGGATCATAGCCATGTTCAGTCCCTGTAATGAGGCTCGTGGGGCTTTGTCACCAGTGGAGGGGTTGATTCAATATAAATACTTGGGTCTACGCACCAAAAGAAAACATCATAAGGTAGGATGAGAAAAGTAGGTCTCCCGGCAAGTTGGTGGCGGAGAATGAGAGTAGTCAAGAAAGGACCTAAAGATTGTGAGGGCTGAAGCAGTGCTACTACTCCTGGTTTGGTGGATTTGAGGGAAGTGCCTTGTGAGTTAATAGACCCACACCCTCCTTGGGATGCAGCGTCAGGTTGAGACACAGAGAGACTACTTCCGGTTCCTGAAGAAAGTTCTCTTTGTGCCATTGGTTCCAAATCCTCCACAGCCTTAGAGACTTTTATTCCTTGTTGCCAAATACAAAGACAGTATAACATTAACCATTTGTATATACATCAATGTCATACAAGGCACAGCTCCGGTAATATATACAATGGCAATAGATGGGAGGATACAGAGATACAAATATCCAATGTAACATATAATACCATTATAACAAAGTGCCATGGGAAATGGGAACCCTTCTATCCAAGTTGCCCAGATCAGCATCTGGTTACTACTTAAAGGAAAAACTTCCATTCTAATGTTGGTTCCACCACCTTACCTACAGGTGCATCTCAATAAATTAGAATATTTTTGAAACGTTCATTCATTTCAGTAATTCAGTATTACAATTCATAATCAGCGTCTTCCATGATTGTGTGTCCTACTGAACCAGACTGAGGGACCATTTAAAGGCTTAGGAAACCTTGGCAGGTGACACACTGAATTTACAATACTGAACTGAACTTACAATATTCTAATTTTCTTAGATTTGGGTTTTCATTACCTGTAATCCATAATCAACATTTACAGAAATAAGACACTTGAAATAGAACACTCTGTGTGTAAAGAATCTAAAAAATATAGGAGGTCACTTTTCTAATTTAATTACTGAAAGAAATAAACGTTTCAAAGATATTCTAATTTATTGAGATGCACCTGTAGGTAAGGACAGGACAAGCTCTACTGGTTCCTGAGGCATGGGTGTCACAATCCTCTCCCAATGTCTCCCTTCTCTAAAGTTCACCATTATAGCTGATCATTATTCTCTTACTTTCTACCTTCCTCCCATTCTTTCCTATTCATAGCAACCTTATCTATAGTATAATACTATCTCCACATTTTCCTCAAGGTCATTTTGCCAAATTTGCCTATCTGTGACCCAAGCACAGGCTGAAAATGTCAATTACAGCTAAAGGAATGGTGTTGGTTGCCGATTTCAGAGAACTGATGCACTTATAGCTGTCTGTAGGCAAATTTAGCTAATTGACCCCGCCCATGGTGCACTTGCAGGCTTATTTGCATATCCAAAAATAATATGATTATCTGTTTTTGGTCGCAGGGGTATGTTTCTGCTACTATTAAGGTCCCCTACATGGCAGCAAAACAAAAATAGGTTTGGGAGACATTTTGGTCTTGACAGGTTTCCTTTAATGTATTTTTACAAGTGGCTCCAAAGATGTCACTCTAGTCACATTTTTAATTTCCAACATATCTAGTAAATCAGCTTTTGGTGTGAATTATGGGAGAAAAAGTTCCAGGGCTCTCATTCAGAACAAATTCCCTCTTCTTTATATGTAATATTTTATCAGAAGGAAAACACTGGAGCTTTTGTCTAATTTATTCAAAGAAAATCATTTACGTAAATATACTTTTTTGCAGGAATTTTCTCCTAATACATTTTTAATTTGCATTGCAAATAAGTGCATTTCAGCTAATTGTAGGAAATAATTATTGCATAAACAGTCTGCTTTTTACGCTTAGGGACTAAAAATGTACGAAAAAATGAAGAAAAGATGAAAACTGTATCCATGGAAATATATCCATAAGTTGCAGGTTTTGTGAAGTTGCACTCGCTCCATGCACATAATTGGAATGAAGGCAAAGGCTTTTGAATCTGATATATCATTCACATAGAGAATGTGTCTATATTTATCAGAGACAATGTGACTCTTCCAAGGCGCAAACAACAAAAACTGAATTTAAAGAGAAAAAATAATAGTTTTTTGAGTTGTCGTTCTTATGTTCTTCGTTCCCATTCTTTAAGCTCTTCTACTATTCTATTCTTCAGACCTTTCTGAGCTACTGTATCTTGGGGAAACAGATGCTGCATTTGCAAACATGTCCCTTGATGTCCAAAGTGACGGGAATTTAGAATATGTGCCCCTCGCCCAATTCCCTCTAGTTTATTATGATAGCTGCAACTTGTCACTCTTCTACCTGACTAATCCCTAGTGGTCTTCTTTATTATATATACTATTTCCGTCCGTACGTGCAGCTTTGAATGAAGGGCTTGATGGCCCCGTACAATTTGTCCGTAATAGGGTCTGCCTGCTCCCGCATCTCTCCATCCCTCATCTATGTTATATACCCAAACTTACCATAAACTATCACCTACAGCATTGCTGGTGAATTGAAGAAAGTAACCAAATGGGTGTACATAAAAATATATTTTTAATTTTTTTTATAAAGTATTTAATTTTAATTTTTTTCTTTAAAGCATAAATTTAGCCTCTTCCATTGACACCCGATAGAACTGCCTATGGAGTTGACTGCACATCCAGGTTCTGGTGAAAGCCAATACTGGCAATTTTGTAGTTCAACTAAGGGAATCGGGCTTACCGGGAGTCGCATGATAGATAGGCTAGGGTCACCTGAGACAAACTGTGTTTTATCCTTGTGAATCTGTGCCTCCATTGGCAAGATATTACTGTATTTGTCAATATTCAAATGAGCTGTTTGGAGCAATGAGGGTGTTGCCATTGCTCCAAGGAGATAAGCAATAATGTCCTCATTTCTCCAAGGAGGTAAGTGATAACGCCTTCATTGCTGAAAAGAGTTTGAAACAGTTATCTCAGCAACTGTGGCACCAATTCACAAGGGGAAAATACTGCTTGTTGGGTTCTGGTGACAGACTCCTTTTAAATAGGAAAGAAATCAGAGAGAAAAGTGGATTGGGCAGAAGGACCCATAACAAGGTCCATGGGGCCCACTAGAAGAAATGGGAAGTCGTGTGATTAAAACGGTAGGTTGATATAGTCTGGTATAGGGTTTTCTATGTACAAAATGGAGTTAGTTACATGGCTGCCATTGATGGGTACTCTGAGGGGAGGTAAGGAAACAAGATGGGTACGTCTGTTAGATATAGGGTAAGTGTCAAAACAACTGGAGATACAGACAGTAGCCTATAACAAGCTATGGTCACTGTATAACGTATATGTAATGCTGCAGTGTACATGAGGCCAAAGATCAGCTTAGACCAATTATTCTAGGCATTTTCCAAAGTCACAATTGTGCTAAATCTTCCAAACAGTCCTCCATCAAAATTTGGTCTTTCTTTATATATTTTGTATTTTTGCACCTTTTCTAAGTGATCCATGATGGCTTTATATCAAGTATTAAATGAAAGGTTGTTTTCTTATTATTGGGAGGTTTTCAGGCTTTTCATTTCATTTCATTATTAAACTGTTCCCTTTTGGTTGCTACTTATTCATCGATGTGATTTTTATGAGGCCACAGACCAGCAACAACATTTTTGGTTTTATGAGGTTATGAAATAGATGTTGATTATATCGAGCCGCAGCAGACAGGCCGGACAGCTGCCCTGTATAGTGACCATGCTGTCAGCGCGTAGTCCATCATCTGCCATTTCCAAGAGGAGATGGCCGGGAGAGAGGAAAGGTTCCTGAAATAAGTGCATTAGCTGGCTATTTTTACTTGCTCAGAAAACTAATTCTTGTCTTGTAGAAGAACAAAGGGCTCTGAAGATATTAGTCTGAATATATTTTCTAGTCATTCTACAAATGGTTGGAGGTGATGAAGGAAGTTTGAGTTATCTTGACTGGTCAGGGTGTTCTCTAAACTGTTATTCACATTTAATATCTTCTTATAAAACTTTTGATCAGTTACATGGGGTGTCTCATTACAGACATTGGAGGCATATCGCTGGGAAAGGTCACCACCGTGTGAACGGCCAAGTGGTGGTAGTGATAGGAAAGCCTCGTGCCGAAGCGACGTAGACGCCCGTATCACACTGGCCAATTATCTTTTTCATTTCTTTTAGGTCATGTCAATAGCTGCCATGTGTAGGGATAAGGACACATGTTCAGTTTTTGTTGATGCAGTTTTTGAAGCCAAAAGCTAGTGTGGATCATAAAGGGTGAGAAACTATAAAAGACTGATAGTACGTTTCTTTTTTACAATACACTACTGGTTTGAGCAAATACTGTGTAAAAAAAAACTAAATGTGTGTCCCTACCCTAAATGCACTAAAATATCGACAATCTATAAATTTAATTAACTCTTTTATCATTGTTTTTTATGAGTGGAGTATGTACAAGAATTATTACCAGTGACACTCATTGACTGGCCGCCTTGATATTTAACAGTTTAGGAGGAAACTTCTACCTGCCAGCTCTGGTTATCATTAAGATGGAAGGTTAGGTTTGAACCATTTATCATTCATCTTCACATTTAGCGGATGTTCACACTACCGTTTGTAAACGTCCATTGCTCTCATCCATCATATGGTAAGAGTAATGGACTTCAAAAGTGATAGAGTGATGGACACAGATAGAGTCCCCTCCGTCTGCTCTCACTGACTCTAATGTAAACAAAAATCAGCTCTGGAAAGCGCAGAGCACACTGATCAACACAAGAAGAAGCAGCAGGAGCAGCAGCAGTACTAACCCAGAGAAGGAGGCAATTCCAGGATCCCCCTACTCCAGGTTGTTTATATTTGCACTTGAAAAAGGGGAGTCCTTCCCCCGAAACGCGTTGTGCCTTCTGTACCCTAATAAAGAGACCTTCATTCAGAAAAGTGACCTAAGATCTTCCTTTACAAGAGCGCAGACAGTCCATATCTTGGGGAACACACACCCCCTTCTTTATTGTCTAATGTAAACAAGATCATGCAAGCTTTCTTACGTCATGTTTGTCAACTTTTGTAATGGAAGAGAAAGTCCTGCATGTATCTCAGAAAAGTGAAAAACATGACGGAAGAAATCTTAGGATAGGTCATCAATTAAGGATACCTGTACACCCAGCTGATCTTCCATTTATCTATCCTAAGAACAGGTCATCAATTTAAGAATCCCAGAAAATCCATTTAAGCTAAAAAGCAACCAAGAAGCAAGATCTGAGGAAAGTAAATAGCAGGTAGTCATCCCTATGGATATTGACTTACATAATCATTTTTGAGCCCCCAACTGGACGGTCACGTTAAGATTTTTGGCGGAATAGTAATAGTATGATGATGAAATCCATAGCATCGAAAGCTGAATTTTATGGAAACTGATATCAATATGGATTTCCCCATGCAAATGTCTATGTTTGAAAGTAAATAGGCTTATAAATCTGAGTGACACATTGCCTTAAAATTAGTCATGGGATTCACAGTTGCAAAGCAGGACAGGAAAAGGTGGGGGCTCCCGGTGGA
The DNA here is from genome assembly GCA_947044405.1 of Leptodactylus fallax. Taxonomy (NCBI): domain Eukaryota; kingdom Metazoa; phylum Chordata; class Amphibia; order Anura; family Leptodactylidae; genus Leptodactylus; species Leptodactylus fallax. The sequence goes on along the minus strand of CAMRHE010000147.1, from coordinate 1,185,376 downwards.
GAGTGGGTAGAAGACTAAAAAGCCAGGCAATTGTCCACGGTATTTTGCCTGAGTTTTACAGCTAAAAGACTTTGGTACTGGGATTTTAAAGCAATCTTTGAGAAAATTGACAGAAGCAGTCATTTCTATCCTTCCCTCTGATCATCAAAGAATGGAAACACTTTGCCTCAGTTTTCACGCAGTGCTTCATTCTTCAGACGGAGATGGTTTAAAAGTAAAGGTTGAAGCATTCACTTGTCACAACGATCAGAGGTTTTCAACTCATGTCCTCCAACCTCCAAGCCAACAATGCAGATATAGATGTTATGCTCACAGCATCACATGGTGACATTAACCTGAGGAGGTGAATCTGTTACAGCATAGATGTTCTGTCCGACTCGAGGATCACAAATCCTCCTGTGCTGTAATCGATGGCATTATCGGGCAACATCATGCCTAGAAAGCAGGAGAATTTGTAGCAAAAGTTAAAATGGGCCCGCTATATAGATGTGACAACTATAAATTTCTCGAAGGAGTCCACTTTCTCACTATATAAACTTAGTCTAGAAGTTAGTTAGCTTAGTCTAGAAGTATTATTTTATTCCAGACAACCCCTTTAAGTCAAGAGTAAAGGTAAGGAAGGACAACTCTGTATATTCAGGATATTCATCCAGTGATTATTTGCTTGTTATATTCTCATCCTTGAAGGACATTGGTATAACCATCAGGTTACTCTAGGTTCATACCTGTGTTGGGGTTTAGGTTCTTCGGGTCAGCTTAGGGACTCAAGAAACGAAAACCCAATCTGCTTTCCAACCAAAAAATGCAGCGAGAAAGGTCCTGGACTTTTCTCTCCACATTTTTCAAGTGGAATGGGGGACGGAATCCCTAAACGGAAGTGTGAACCCAGCCTTAGTCCCCCTTTGTTGAACAGGAGTAAAGATAAGCTAACACTGATCTTGAGCACCATGCTCGTTGAGAATATGACTCCATGATGCAAGTTTTCTTGTGTATATGAGTTAAGGTGAATGACTATAGCAGGGGATAATGATCATTATGACCAGGGGCGCAGACGACTCTTAATGCCCCCACTGTTCTAATGCATCTTGCTATGTATATCAGCAGATATAAAATCCAGCATCTGTGTAATATATCTCCAATATCATTGTGTTGTGTTCACATATTATCTTACATTACACACCGTAGAAATAACAAACACTCCTACCTAGAAAGTGCCTGCAAGCTGCTCTTAAAATGGGAAGATATCATCTTTGTCATTATGCAAATGAGCTCTTTTGAGCAATGGCAACACCCTCGTTGCTCTAAAGAGCTCAATTGAATATTGACATAAACAGCTTGGCTGCGGAGTCAGTGATTCACAAGGGGAAAATAGAGTTTGATTCAGGTGGGTGATCCTAACCTGTCGATCTGCAGTGCTGGGTTGATATTCTGGGTCCTAGACACAAACTTCCTTTAATGGTTATGTTGTGCATTTATGTCCCTCTATCCGACACATTTTTCAATGTATTTGTGGCAAAATTGTTGCAAATCATCCAGTGCACCAAAATTGCACAAAATGTTTTTTTATGCCATAGTCACCAAAATTGAAAATGACATAGAAAAGTAGGCAAGATAACTATGAAGCAAACATGGTCTGTAGTTTCAGACAAACTTATTAAGCTGAAAGCCAGAAACTGGCACATTTTTGGTGCAAGTCAATGTCTGCTCACACAGGCATAGGTTTCATTTTCGTCAAATTCAGTTTGGTGCAAACCACTCAACAAACACATGAATAAATATAGTATTGGCAATGTACCCTACTTGTTGATGGCTTCCAGTTAGTAACTTCAAAGTTGATTACTGATAGTGTGTTTTACATGTATCTATATTTTTTTACATATTAGTTTAACAGCATGTCCATACATAAAAATTTTCTGCTGCAAATTTTGGCTTGAATCCATGAATTTGTTGCAGAATTCACCTTATGTATTGTATTTTATTTCTGTGCTCCAAGTCTATTTCCACTACAGAACTGTATTATTTTGCCACAAATCCAGAAATAAAATCTGCAGTGTATCCGTGTGTTAAAATATCCTAAATGTAAATATATTTATTAAATCATAAAGAGAAATTTAACAAGACATTGTTAATTGTCCATATTTTTTTCCTTCCAGTGGCGCCCCCAGTGGATTTCAGTGTAACAGCGGTGGGAGATAACTGGATAGACTTGGTATGGGAAGGAAATTCCGCCGTGACAGAGTATGTCATCTCATACCAGCCGGCAGTGCCAGGAGAGTGGGGACCCCAACAGAGGCTACAACAGAGGGTGCCAGGAGATTGGAGTGCTGTGACCATAAGAGAACTGGAGCCAGGGACAACCTACAATATCAGCGTTTGCTCAGTCATAAGTGACATTACCAGCGAGCCAGCCAGTATCACCATGTCTACTCGTGAGTATCAGCCTGGACAGTTAAAGCATATCAATCGTTTATTATAGCCAAAATTATTAGGGGTAGTGGATGCTTTTTTACAGTCAAAATTTCACAGTCTGCAGCTTTATTCTTATTGTCCAAAACAATTGTAAACTGACACTAAAATGAGCAGAACCATGAAGGGGTTGTCTGGCCGATCAATTGAAAAAAAAAAATGGCACAAAAAATTACAAGTCATATTCATCTCCACCGATCCTCACAAGTCATACTCACCTCCACTGATCCTCACAAGTCATACTCACCTCCGCCGATCCTCACACGTCATACTCACCTCCACCGATCCTCACAAGTCATACTCACTTCCACCGATCCTCACAAGTCATACTCACCTCCACTGTTCCTCACAAGTCATACTCACCTCCACCAATCCTCACAAGACATACTCACCTCCACCGATCCTCACAAGTCATACTCACCTCCACCGATCCTCAGAAGTCAGTACTCACCTGAACTGATACTCATAAGTCATACTCGCCACCACCAATCCTCACAAGTCATGCTCACCTCCAACGATCCTCACAAGTCACACTCACCTCCACCGATCCTCACAAGTCATACTCACCTCCAACGATCCTCACAAGTTATACCCCACCTTCCGAGGATCCCAGGGGGTCACTGATTCCTGGTCCCTCTCAACACCCCTCAACACTGATTGAGGCGGGTCACCTCACCTTTGATAGGCTGAGCAGGTAATTTGCTATACGTCAAGAGGAATGATGAAGCAAATATACTAGGGACCCAGTGAATGACAGAATGGTAGTGGCGGGGGATTGGTGGAGGTTAGTATGATTTATTTTGTTTTTAGCTCTAAAAAAAATATTAAATAATCGGCTGGACGACCCCTTTAAAAATTGAAGTCTATTGACTTGTCCTATTTTTTCACAGACCATTCAGACAGTTGTGTGAAGAGGTTCATAGGATTGCATTGATTTTAGTGCTCTGTTCACATGAGTAGCACAAATAGAATGTTTCATGTTCGTGTGAATAGTGCCTAAGCCATAGCTCCTATAAAACAGATGCCAGTGTAAATTTAAAAATCATTCGGCCAGATTTCTTATGCCTTTTATGCCAATTGGGTTTTTGTGCAAAGAAATTGCAACTATTGTTTGGAGCCTCACTTTAAATGGGTTGTCGGGGAGTTAAACTTACCTGCCTTCCTCTGGTGGTTTCTTCATGCTGGACCCAGGGATTCCAGTCTGGTTCTAACCCCAGGTCATGTATGAACCAGCCCTTGGCCCCAGGTCACTCAGCCCCCTCCTATTCCCCTTACCCTCTGGGTAAGTTTAACGCCCTGGACAACCCCTTTAAGTTTGTTCAATCATTTATGTAAAGTAATACTGCTCTCTAAAGTTAACTTTATGGCATGAAATGAGAACACTGATGTCATCTGACTATGTTCTAGCTATTCACTACATAAATATATCCTACGATTGTATGATAACCTTGATGGTTGTTGTGTTTTGTATTGTCATGATCCTATTACTGTACAATATTACATTTCTTTCTAGATATTTCGCCACCTAGAGGACTGCAATTTAAAAATGTGACTCAGACCTCTGTGGAGGTGCAGTGGGAACCACCTCAATTTCCTATAGATGGCTGGGAAATTAGTTTCACCCCTAAGGTGCGTTAACAGCTATCACAAAATATATTCTGTTTGCCTATGTCTGCTGATTGAACCAATGTATGTAAACCATTATTCAAGAGACACATGGGGGGAATTTATTGTCCCATATACACCAGTGTTCTGGCCTAGATGGGTGATAATGTGGTGCATCTTTGGCACAAGGCCCTTTTCTGCACCACTGTCCCTACTATCTGTGAATGTGTTTGGAGCAGGGATGGAACATACATGTTGTTACTAACACTAGTTTTTAGGTATGAGTTATACTGACTGGCATAAATTTCTATTCTGGCGCACTGGCGAGGCTGGGGACTCTTCATAATTTAGGCATGCCTTGTGCTGGTCAGGGCCTGTATTCAGACTGCAGTATGAAACCCAAGTCTTAATAAATCTGTCCCATTTTATTCTTTGTATAATGACGTGATAGAAGTCGTAGGCCTAAGCCTCCGATGTATACACAAGTATAAAGTGATGTACATTAGCCATTGACTCCTGTTATAAAAAAAAAAATACATACTGCAAGGTCCCACTAAGTAGTAAAGGGTATTAGACTGTGCCATACCTCCCAACGTTCAAAGGACAGAAAGAGGGACAGTATTTATTTTATCCCACCCACTTTTATGTTGACTCCGCCTATTCTCATCCACTTCTCTTTGTGCCCCCACACAGTATAATGCTCTTATACATTATAATGCTCCCCTCATAAGAGACGTCATTCTTGATAAATCTTCACCATTGATTGGCATGGCAGGGCATATACATAGCTACTGCTCCATTTAACCTCTAGCCACAGGGGGCTTGAGACCCCCATTCTACTAATCAATGGGGACCTCAATAATCAGATATTTATCAATTATATAGATAATAAACGTCCATTGTCTGACAACCATTTTAAGTATTCTTTGGTCATTTGTATTCTGTATGACAGTACACCACCAAGGAGGGTACCAGCAAAAGGTACAGCACAGGCCATCCTCCAACCATCCGCCGGCTTTGACTTCCCGTTGTCTGATCTCTAATGCCTCAGTCTGTTTTGATGTCAGCTGAAATCCCTTTGAACCATTTCCCAGCTGAGTCACCCCATACAATCCGGATTACATACATTGCGTGACTCATTTTGTTTTTAGCAAAGGTTTAGCCATGTTTTTCCTCTCCATATTTCATTACACTAAATAAAACTGGTGCTAATGGTCTGTCAATTCCAGGCATTTTCATGCTGATAAATTCGTGCTTTAATACGACCCCAGATGTCTCTTGGCTGCAGGAATATGAAAGCTGTTAAACTGGGTTTAGGCCAAATATTACTGCATGTTTTTTTTTTTCACCTGCCTGCGAGCTGTTTTGTTCTTTCTCTTGACAACAACAGAGTAGCGCGTCCTTGTATTCTTCCACGTGACAAGGCTTCAAAAGATCTCCAGGAGTCATGATATGTGTGATTGAGCTTATGTCACTTACCTTTCATGAGGAAAAAAAAGATCCTTTTAGAAGTGGTTCTCGATGGCGTTTGATGGGGTGAGAGGAGTGTGTGGGCGAGAGATCAACTCTCATCCAGACAAGAAAACCCCGGACAAGGATTGAATACATCGAGGCTTTGTTTGTTACCGTGAAAGAATTGTCACGTTCTAGTGAATGATTTGATGTCACAGGATGCTCATAAGCTGCATGCTTCACTGACCGGCTGAATGGAGGAGCCATCAACAATAATGGAAAATATAAGGGAAGGATGCGAGATAAGGAGCATCACTTGCCATCTTCGCAGGTTCTAAGTAAAAGTGATACATTTTCGGGATATTAAGCTCTCAATTATGTCTGGGGATTGTAGAGCTAGGCATAAACTGGCATGCAGGTTTTGCATTGGTGCCGCCAAAACTTTGAGGAGGAGAGGTATACATTAAAAATTTGGGGCACCAATGCAAAATATGTAAGGACATGTTCACACATGGTAGATTTGAGCACAGATTCTGTGCCTAAATCCAAGCGTAATCTATATCTTATTCGCAAGATAGTGGCAGGGATGTAGCTAGGAAAGACAAGGCCCCATAACAAGCTTTTGACATGGGCCCCCTGGCTCCCACATAGTATGACTCCCCCTTTCCTTGCCCTTACACAGTATTAAGCCCCCTTTACTAACCCCCACGTGGGATAATACCCCTTTATTGGACCCCACATTATTTCTCCCTTTATTGGGCCCCACATTTTATAATGCCCCATTTACTGAACCCCAAATGGCATAATAACCCCTTTACTGAACCCCCACACAGTATATTGCCTCTATATTGGACCCCATATGGTATATTGCCTTATTTATTTGCACCCATACAGTAATTGCCCCCACACATTAATTGCCCCTTTTCTTGGTCCCATACAGTATACTTCCCCTTTACAGACACCCGCAGAGTAATTGCCATTTTTACTGGCCCCCACAGAGGGACTTTCGGTCACTACCTATTCTATTACTCAAACATTTAGTGGTCAATACACATTTACCCATTGCCGCTCCTGTCCAGGGACTCCTCTGCTTTATCTCTAGCCTACTGCTGCATTTTATGTCCTGATGTAAAACATTTTAGGATACTAAGGTTGGACACCAGGACTTAATGTGCGGCAATCCCTGGAGGCTGAAGGTGAAGCAAAGGAGGTTGTAGGCAGGAGCAGAGATGGGTAAGTGAATATTGGCTGTTACCGGCTTGAGCCAGCTTTCCTCTTTCTGTGCCTTTTCCTTTAGACTACCAGGATCAAAGTATACACGGGACTCATTTGTAATATACTGTACACTGACAAGTAAAAAGAGTAACAATGTTTTGAACTTTTGACTTTCAGGCTCCATATCTCACCAACCACTACAATTTCCAATATGAAAGTACCATCATTTTATAGACAATTATCTTGGCTATCTCATACGTACATTTGACTTGTAACTGTTTAGCATATGGTTAGTTATGCAGATTCTTGTAATGTAACTGCATTGTTACTGTTTTGGTCCTAAAAATCAAAATTTTTACTTTCGTTATTTTTTAAATCCACCTTTGGCTTTCAACAAGCCAAGCATGTCTTGACCAAAATCTGATCCCAGGTCTCTTCTACACGTCCCCAATGTTTGTGCATGCTGGTCAACTCACTGGGGTACAAATCCAACTTTTTCTTCAACTCTACCCACAAGTGTTTGATTGGGTTAAATAGGGGACTAATCCAGCATCTCTACTTCATTGTCATTGAACCATTTCTTTGCTAATCGATGTACGCTACGGGTCGTTGTCCTGCTGGAACACCATGTCGTATTTTCATACTTATCGTACTCGAGTATATGAAGTAACTCGTCTTGTAGGATACTCACATATAGCTTAGCAAAGAGACCACCATCGACCCTGTTCAAGTATCCAATGCCTTTTGTTGCGAAACAACCCCATATCATCAGGCTTCCTCCACCAAATTTGACAGTGCCTTCAATTTCTCAATCCGATAGCCCCCTTTTCCGTTCCAGACCCATTTGCACCCTTCAGAGTTTATTGATTTTTATTTAATTGCTCCAAAGCAGCCATTTCCAGTCTTCTACTGTCCCCTTTTCCTACTTCTTTTGCAAACTCAAGCCGAGGCATCTTATGACGATATTAAAGTTGAGGCTTCTTCACTTTTTTCAGGTCACCATTTCAGACTTGTGTAACGCACGTCACACAGTGGATGTCTGTGATCTCCATATTACAAAGCATATGAGCCACCTCCACTGATGTGTTTGTCACACCAGAACTGATATATAGATAGATAGATAGATAGATAGATAGATAGATAGATAGATAGATAGATATTTTGTCTGGACGTCCATCTCATGGCTTTTGAATGGTTGGACTTCATTTTGTATTCTTCCAACAGTCATGGCACTCACATGATGCAGTTTGGCAATTTTCTCGGCTGAGAGACCACTATTGATGGTCTGGATGGTGCTGTTTCTTTTTTCTTGGGAAATCTTCATGGCTGATCCTTGATGGTAGTCTCATGTTCCAAGCTGTAGTGGATGGTGAGATATGGAGCCTGAAAGTCAAAAATTCAAAATATTGATACCCTCTTGCTCATCCGTGTAGAACCATGGAGATACAATGGTCTGCATTGTACACAAAAAGGAAGAAACTTTTTAACTAAGGCCATTGCTTCATTTTTTTTAAAAAACTTCTGTTGAAATGCAATACAAAAATTCTTTGCCGTCCACAAATGTTTCAGTTTCTTATATAAATGCAGCAATGTATTCAGATGGCATAAATAGATTGGAGGAGATTTATTATGCCTTGTACTCCAGATTTCTGTCATACAAGGCAGGTAAAAGTTGCAAGTGGCAATTTGGGTTTTCTGTGAGTTTTGCACCATCCTAGCCCCTTTCCTGGAATGCATAGCGAGATGCATGGTGTTGACAGGTCCATCTGATAATTTATCACCAGTTTACTACTGCAAATGATCCCTGAAATCTATGCTAGTAAGAAGCTGGTGTAAATTTCAGTGCATGGCCTGTTGAAGAATGAATGCTCTGGCGGCGCAGGAGGTAAGATGGTTGGCGTTGAAAATACCCGTCTTAATAAATCTTCCCCACGGTGTAAGCCACCCTGAAAATTTTTCCTTTTCATGTTGCATTCCCACCTTACTGTAACCTTCTATAGAGCCTTAGACCCCCTAGTCCATGTTACACTCAAGTAAAAGCATGGGCCTCCCAAAATATCTTCAGTTTTTCCCTCTTGCCAAAATATGGGCTCAGTATTGAATCTCAGTTGTTTTCTTCTATATAAACTGTTTATGACGGGGTAATAGTAGTTTGCTAAACAAGTGACAGTTCAGCACTCTTCATGATAAGCAGTAAAACTAAGCAATTACAGGTAAGTTTTATCCTGTCAGCATCCGGCACACAGCATAGGAATTGATGTTGCTATGGAAACCCTTCAAAGTAATGCATTTACTAAGCCGGCGTATAGTATGAGGTCCAGCTAGTCTAGTCGTACAGAACGGTGAAAAAATCATTTGACTTGAAAATAGCTTCGAAAATAAATATTAACCCCAAGGAGGCAATATTTATATCATTCGATCATTGAGGCCAAAAAGGATATAGCCTAAATTGAGTGATGAAGCAACACATATAACAGAAACAACATTCCGCATACCATGGCTGCAGCCAATTCCCTCTCCTCCAACACAGTATCAGAGGATCAGGAAAGTTGATTTTTACATGCTAAATCCTTTTGTTCTTAGAGCAGATGCTAAAGGAGTCTGAAAGAGGATTGGGAGACTCTACCCAGGAAGTCAAAAAGTTATGGCTGCGATAAAGTGCTTGTAGGCTTAAAGGGGTTGTCCCATCATGGACAGTTATCCCCTATCCATAGGGGATGTGTCCAATTGTTGGGGACCTGAATGGTGGGTCCCTATAGTGATTAGGAGGATGGGGGAATGAAAGTCCCCCTATGGCCTCCTTTTGAATGGATCTCCAGTGCGCTTGTTCTACATTCACTTCTATGGGGCTGCATGTGCTGCTGGAGATTACAGTCCTGTAAGCAGCCCCAAAGAAGTGAATGGAGCGCTGGTCACACAAGCACACTGGTGCTCCATTCACAAGGATGTATTAGGAGAACTTTCGTTCTCCCATCCTCATAATCCCAGTGTCCCACAGTGATCAGACACTTATCCCCTGTCCTGTGTATAGGGGATAAGTATTCATGATGGGTACCAACCCTTTAATCCTACATGAACGTGTGCATGTATGGATGGCATATAGATGATACCTCCCTGGACCCAGTATTCCATTAATGCCACAAAGCCAAGCCACAAAGCAGACATGAATTGGACCTGTCTGATGTTTTGCCCCCCCCCCCCCCGAAACTTAGAAGGCATCTAAAACACTTAATAAAAGAGGTTTAAAGCATGCATACCAGTTTTTTAAGCAAACTGTGCCAGAATTCTGGTGCATTTTCAATAGTGAATCTGCCCCATTGTGTGCATTAGCAAGTCAGAACGGAGGTAGTGCTCCAGAGGGGAGCACATAACTTCAAAATAAATCAGAAAGATATTCATAATATTACATTCATTACACTACATTACTTACATTACATTATTCACATGTATACATACATTACATAATAAACAATATACACATTACATTATATACATTATATAAATGCACTTACACTACACTTTACACTACAATTTTCCTGCAGTGTGTACATTAAGTGAGGAGTTTGGCTAGGTACATTATGTTATATACATTATGCATTAAATAAATACATTACATACATTACATTTATTATATTGCACTACAGTTTTACTGCTGTTTATAGTTGTATTTCCTTGAACTAAGTATACAATGTAAATAAGCAGAAGAAAGCTAAAAATATGCATCGAGCAATGAGTTTAGTTAGGAAGAAATTGGGAAGAAATTAGGTTTTTAAAGGAGTATTCCATCTTAAAAAGTTATTCCCTCTCTGTTTGACAGGGGATAGCTTGCAGATTGAAGGGGGGTCTAACTGCACAAACCCCCACCAATCAGGATAACAGAGGAGTTTTTTCCACTTATTCTTACTGTAGCGGCAGTCACGATGTTGAGCTCATTGCTCCATTCTTAAATAGGAGTGCCAGCGATAGCCAAAGCACGGCGCTCAGCAATCTTTAATGCTGCCATTTAGAAAGGGGGACAAAACTCCACCTTATTGTTCGGGATATGAGCAGTTGGATCCCCAATGGTCTACAAGTTATAAATTAAGATGGGAATACCCCTTTAATCTAATGAATTATAAAACAGTATCTGATGGGCAAACAACTAGGGCGCCTTCACATGTAGCAGATTTTGTTGCAGAAATCTTTGTGACTGCAAATCATTTCTATTCAGCTGAATGGATGGGTTTAATGGTGAGCACCTGGATTTCTATTCAGATGAATGGAACTGATTTTCTGTCACAGAAATTTCTGCAACAAGAAGGCGATATCAAAACTTTTGTTGACCTCATTTTATGTTCACATTGTTCACATGTTCACATTCACACATCACGGGATTCAATCAATTCCTGTTATTGCAACAGACACGTGACTGTGGTTTCCACATGTCTGACCTGAGCCCCAAGTGAGATGACCACCTGTCCCTTGCGTATCAAATGTGTTCAGTGTTATACAATACCTTCTTACCCAGCAAATGATGGGTCTTTTCAAGTCTCAAAAACCATTGTAATTATTCTGAAGATCAATTTTAATGGTGAAATATTCGATTTTATACCACCATGTTATGTTAGATATGGCCCAACGCCAGACAGATGTTCCTCATCATATATTACAAAGTTCCCTATGACTATGTATCTTACGTTCATCACATGATTTTGTCATTGACAGAATAATGAGGGTGGGCTAACCGTTCAGCTCCCCAGCAGTGTCACGTCTTATAACCAGACGGGGTTGAAGCCTGGGGAGGAGTACACCATCAGTATCATTTCCCTGAAGGAGCAGGCAAGGAGCCCCCCAACATCGGGCAGTGTTTCCACTGGTAAGAAAAATGACGCAACAAATATGTAGGGGAGACAGAAGGCTGAAGTCATTGTAACCACGGAGAGGACTAGGTCTATATGTTACAATGTGATGACAATCCTCGCTCAGCAGCTTTAATTCATTGCAAAAAATAACAGATAGTTGCAAGAAGATTAATACAGCGAAAGCAAATAGCAAAAGATGTAGGAAAGATTTATGGTGACAGTGCATTAGGTACATTGGTCAGCTCAGGAAGTCAGCAATACCGTAGAAGTATATTGGCTTACGTCTCAAATAATGAATCTTTGCTCACACATACGGTAATGTTTGAAGGTCTGATCAAGGACAGCGATATGGTCATACTGAGGCAAGCAAATACTCCTGAAAATACAGTTTAAAGAGGACCTGTCACCAAGTCTGAAAAGCCCAATGACATACACCAGCTGATCGGTGCTGTCACCCTGAGCATGGTGTTTTTTTCCTTATTCAGATCCGTCCAGCCTTTCCAAAGATATAAGCCTTGTTTGTGTTGATGTAAATTAGGATATATTAGCCAAGTGGATGGTAACACACATAGACCCCACCCCAGAGAGACCACAGCATTACCGCCCATTTGACTAGTATACTCTAATTTACAACAACAGTTTCAGGGCTTATACCTTTGGAATAGCTGAACAGATAAAGAGCAAAACACCAAAATGCTTATAGTGACAGCAACTATCAGATAAGATACAGTATATCATTGGGCTTTTCAGACCTGGTGAAAGGTCCTATTTAACAGCAATTTCTCTGCTCCATAGCCATTGATGGCCCATCTAACATCCTGGTTCGAGATGTTTCTGACACAGTAGCTTTCGTGGAATGGACTCCTGCTAGAGCAAGACTGGACTTCATCCAGCTTCAGTATGGACCAATCAATGGAGAAGGAGAGAAGACCACCTTCCGTCTGCAGCCTCCTTTGAGCCAGTACTCCATGCAGGTTCTGCGGCCTGGGTCTCAGTATGAAGTGTCAGTATCAGGCATCCGAGGAGATATTCGCAGTGACCCTGTCAATACCACCTTCACAACAGGTAAGCCTTAGGCTATCCATAGATATTTATTGGCTACTGCAATGATTTTGGGAGCAGGTGACAGTCTCCAAGCCTATGTGATGCATTAGATATTTTTCCTTTGGGCTGTAAAAAAAATCTTCAGATTTTCATAGCAGCAGTCATGGCAACATTTCCTAAAACAGCTGTGAATTTTATAGCATGGCAATGAAGTGGCTTTGTGCCAATCCCCTATCACCAATTGTGAACTTGACTATGAGTTTCACCTACAAGAAAAAAATGACATTATGTGTAATTTCTGGACACTCATTTTACTCATTTAGAATACAGACCATCATTGCTAACATTTGAAGTCCAAGTAGCAGAACATTTTAATTTTGTCCATGTTCCTCGTGGGAGGGCCTAAGAAATTCATTTGAATGCAAATTAGCATAAATAACAACTGTTGTGAAGTTGCTTTACAACTATGGTAGACTGCTGTAAAACATACAGTCCATAGGCTTTCTTAACCTGTTATCCTACAGATGGATACAGTATATATTATGTGTATTATAGAGCAATTGTATTTCCCAAAAATAATATTTCTGCATTCATTATGACCAGGCATAGGACATTTCTGCATGAATACAACATTAAACCCCTCCCAGAAAAACTAAACCATCATACAGCTATGTGGACAGAAAAATAAAAAAAGCTACAGCTGCTCGATTGCGGCAACACAATCACAAAAAAATTCCTGTGGTTCTTAAAGCCAAAATAGTCTCAGATTTGAAGGGGATGTTCAAGTTTAGAAGAACATCAGTGCATGAAATTAAAAGAATTGTGCAATATTGGATAAACATGCCTGCTTTCTTCCAGAAACAGCACCACAATTTTGTTTAGGTTGTGTCAGGTATTACAGCTCTGCTCCATTAGAATAAACTGAAAATTTATTAGACCAAGATATATTATGAAATATAATAATAGGCATATAACTATGGTGGGGCTCAGGCTGTCCTGGCAAACTATTGGTCCCATGCGATTGCATTGCAGGACGCCAATTGGCTGACACATATACAGTATGTGCCCAAGTCTTTCACTGGATGTTACTTTTTTGTGTGAAGGAAAAGAGAGGCTTTTTTTATGCTAATGCTTATCATATGTTAAAGGGGTTGTCAAGGGAAAAATGGACAACCCCTTTAACTTTTAAATCAGCTGGGGGCAGTGAAAAAAATAACAAAAATTCATACTCACCTGTCCCCGATGCTCCGGTGTCTACCCGACGCGTTCCCTGTCCTTCTGCTCAACGGGTCTCTTCCAGAGTTCAGCTGAAGCCGCTGATTGGCCTAACGCCAATCAGTGAAGGGCATATGATATCACTACCTGTGACATCATGGGTTTCTTCCTGAGGCCTGCTGAGGCCGCTGACTGGCCAATCAGTGGCTTCAGCGGAACCCAGAAAGAGACCCAGGAAAAGACGCCGAAGCAGAAGAACCAGAAGGACAGCAGAGAATCGGGGACAAGTGAGTATGCATTTTTAATTATTTATAATTTTTTTATTTTTTTCACTACCCCCAGCTGATTTAAAAGTTAAAGGGGTTGTCCAATTTTGCCTGGACAACCCCTTTAAGGCCAAGGCCCCACGTTGTGGAAATGCAGCATTTCGCCCTTGTTTTTGAAAATCGCAGCATGTCAATTCTACCTACTGAAATGCTGGCGTTTTCCATATAGGTATAATAGGGGCAGAAAGTCTGCAGAGGAAAATTATGTGAAAACGCAATGAAAAACTGCATTTTTTTGCTGCGTTTTGCTAAATGGGGCCTTAGCCTAATAGTTTTCAGCTGTAGCCATTCAAGGCGGCTTCAGCCAGTAAAGTTAAAAAAATAATATATGTAATGTGCAGTATGTGATATATATATAGCAAACATTGGCATGGGTGGGAGGTACGTGTATATAGTACGGGCATAAAATTGCTGAGCTGGCCCTCTTTGTGAATCCTGTGCTGAGATATTTATATAGTGAGATATTTATCATGGAGAAACCCTCCCTTTAAGGTAAATTAAGATTGATTGACAGCTGTCAGCGCATTGAACGTGAAGACTTCAGTCTGTAGGACGATTGGAGAGAAGCCACATTTTATGTACCCGCAGCAGCTCAGCAGTACTCCGGCTTTAATGAATTTTGTTGTCTAGTCAAAGGTTATGAGCACATCTCGAAGTCTGTATTTATAGAGTTGTTTTGCTTCTTTGGGTATTGAAGGATGTATGGCAATTGAATTTCACTTACATTTAGAATGAATCAATGAAACCTCTCACACAGAGCTCTGCTGCAATGCAATACATACCCCTGCAGGGCTGGATCAAAGCCTGTAGTATACAGTATGTACATGTATGTACGTGTAATATATATATATATATCATATGTTTAATGTATGCAGCTAGAACCATTTATTCCACTATGATGGGCCTACTAGGTCTTGTGTTGTCGCATATTATGGATTATTTGAAGGTCATTGTTGAGATAACAGAAAGGTCTAGGCAGTTGTGGAAAAATGCTGCGCAGTAAGAATACTTTCAGAAATATAAGGGTTAATAGTTTATTTTTTTCAATTAACAATATTAAGTGAATGAAGAAAAGAGAAATGTAAATCCTATCAATATTTGGTGTGACCTTTGCCCTTTGCTTTCCATCAGTTCTTCTCAGTACTTGCAGACAGAATTTGGCAGAACTCGGCAGGGAGGTTGTTCCCGCCGCCATCTTGGAGGACTAAGCACAGATCATCTGTGGATGTAGGCTTGCCCCAATCCTTCATGTAATCCCAGACTGGATGATGTTGCGATTTGGACTCTGTGGGAGCCATATCGTCACTTCCAGGAGCCAAAGGGCGCTCACGCCAAATATTGATGGGATTTAGATTTTTTTGTTTCTTCATTCACTTTGCAGTTTGTTGACAAAAATAAACTATTAACCCTTCTATTTTTGCATTCTTACTGTGCAGCATTTTTTGGATACCAAATCAATGAGATGTTACTGTATATTTTATATAGCCAAAAGCATAAGGGCACCTGACTCGAGGTGTGTAAGTCACATACTGTGAAAACAGTTGTATAAGACTGGATATAGTGCACAGTCATGCAATAGACAGACATTGGCAGTACTATAGGTCTGTGATTTTAGATATGCCATGGTCATAGCCTTGGCACAGATACAGTATTTGTGAAATTTCTGATCTGTAAAAGCTTTCATTGTGAAATTGCAAGGAGTAATAAATTCAGCCACAAACCAGTGAATTTATAGACCAAACTTACAAAGCAAGGTCCATAAAGATGTGGAGGAACTCAACACATAGTCCTAACCTGGACCCTATTCAACACCTTTCAGATGAATTGGAAAGCCAAAATGCAAGCCAGAACTTCTCATCCGATGCCTGACCTCCCTAATGCTCTGTTGGTGAAATGAGAAGAAATACCTAAACGGCCTTCACAGTAGAGTGAGGTTCCAACGCCATATTAACACTCATGGTTTTTGAGTGTTTTGATATCCAACATGTTCATATAGGGATGATGCTTATAGTCAGTTGTCCACATACTTTTGGCCAAATAGTGTATACAGTATAATAATAATAATAGTCCTTTAATAGTCCCACCATGGGGAAATTCAGTGTTACAGCAGCAAAGATAAGCAGAGACAAATACAAATACAACATGTACAGGAATGTTCCAAGGTAAGAGGCATTACATTGACAGTAGACAGACAGATAGGAAGTAGCAGGGGGGGGGGGGGATATCCCAGACAGAAAGATATTTCAGTTCTCTGTATGGCCTGATCTCCGTTTAGGTCAGTGTTGGTTGTACAGCCTAACTGCGGTGGGGAGGAAAGACTTCCGATAGCGCTCCTTCTCACACCTAGGGTGGAGCAGTCGGTCACTGACAGTACTGCCCAGCGCTATCACAGTCTCATGCATGGTATGGGACTTCTTCTTCTGCATGGAGCTCACCACGGACAGTATCCTTCTGTCACCCACCACCTGCACTGGGTCCAGTGGGCTCCCCAGGACAGAGCTGGCCCTTCTAATCAGCTTGTCAAGTTTATTTCTGTCCCTGGTTGATATACTGCTCCCCCAGCAGGCCACTCCGAAGAAGATGGCTGATGCCACTACAGAGTTGAAGAAAGTCCTAAGAAGTGCCCCCTGGACTCCAAAGGCTCTCAGCTTCCTAAGCAGGTAGAGCCTGCTGCGGCCCTTCCTGTACAGGGCCTCCATATGATCTGCCCAGTCCAGCTTATTATTAAGGAGCAAACCCAGGTACTTATAGGTGTTCACAATCTCGATTCCCGTCCCCAGGATGTCCACTGGTTTAGGAGGGCATCTGCATTTATGGAAGTCCACGGAAGTATATATATATATATATATATATTTTTTTTTTTTTTTTTTTTTTTTTTTTTTCTCTGGCACAATAATGGATTTTTGATTCAAGTGACTGGACTAAGATTGGAGCCACCCGATCCTCAGTGTGATCACAGCCCAGTTTCCACTCAGCATTAAGAGAATGTAAGCTTCTAAAACGTTATTTGCCCTCTATATTTTTAGGTTACCAAGTTGTGAAACAATATAAACTTTTCTACAGTATGTACTTATTTTAAGCTTGTCTCCTTGGCGTTTGGCAGAGGGCTTTATATCATAGCGGGGTTTTCACAACCCACTGAGCTTTAAATCACTCATCTCAGTTGTCTTGTTTTTGATTTCTGTAACTAAAAATCCACAAAACATATTTCAAGCCCAAGTAATTAAATGTACAAGGGTTTCTAAAGGACGAGTCTGATCACTACCCTAAATTAGGGAATATTTCCCATAGAATAAAATAGTCCCTAGAAATGTGAGTCCTTCAGATGTCCTCTTCTGACAAGCTTATGGAGGCAATCTCTTACCGTGTGCCCGATTAAGTCTATATTCACACACCGCGTGCTGTCCGTTATTCATAAAACAATGGTACATGCGCTACTTTTTTATGGATAAGACACACAGATCCGTTTTCACTGACCCAAAGTACCCATTGAAGACAATGGGTGTGAAAGAAATGGATCCTACACAGGATGCAAATCGGCTATGAGAAATACATTGGACACGGTCATGTGAATATAGCCATACGTCTAAGGCTGTATCCCACAAAAAATATTTATCCTCTATCCATAGAGGAAGAATAGCTGATTAATAGGGGTTTAACTGCTGAGACCCCCACCGATCCTGAGAATGGGGGTGTTCTACCCATGTTTTGAATAGGATAGGTGTGCAATTTCTGATCACTGGTTGTCTGACACTCAGATCGTGCACCAATCAGCTGATCAGGCTGTTTGCAGGTGCCGGATGCTGTATACATGGTATATGGCTGGATGCAGCTCTGCTATCATTCTAATGAGTGGGAGTGGATCTGCAGTTCCCTGGTGCCACCACTACAGTGTACAGAGCTCCTGTGGGTAGGTCATCAGTATCCAATACCTTTTGATTTTGGGCAACCCCTTTAGCATGCCCGTATACACTATTTAGGTAGTGTGCTCTTCATAGACTTACTGTTAGTTAATAGTGTAGAACGCTGTGACATGCTACATTCATTACATAGTACTGTAATATTCCAAACGCTACATGCATAATCCGTGTATTACCTGGTTGGTCCTTCATAGATTTCATATTCCATATCTTCTGCACCTGCAGCATTGGAGGGGCTTCACCTGTCATGACATGCTTCCATATGTTGTATTACAACAGCTCGAGAGCCACAAGTTGGAGACGAATGTCATTGAAGTCAATGAATCGGCCACATTTTTAATGTCTGCAATTTTCCCCCTGTGTGCTATGTGCACATTTCTATAGATTTCATGCGGTAATATATTGTAAATGCAGGTTACGGGAGCATGCACGCTAGATGGAACCCAAGAAATGTTAATTACCGGTCTCACAGAGAAAATGAAGGACAAATTGTACAATTGTTTTACATGTTGACATCTGCTCAAGGCCCCATTACAGGAGAACTGTACTTAGATCATCTCGCTGGAAGTCCTGTCAATGAATCCTCTGCCTTATACTAAAGGCTCTCCAGTTCTCTGACGGCCATTGATCTAATCATTAGCTGTACAAAATTTCCTCTTAAAAATTTGCGACCCGTTAACTTCACATATTACGACTACTATTATTATTATGATTATCATTATTATTATCATTACAGATGTAAATGGCGCCATCATGTTGTATACATAAAATCAATCAAGTGTGCAACTAAAACTGCCGGAAGAATCAATATGAAGCCCCTTTATCATGTTATATCATGGGGGTTTTTTTTGTTGCTACTTCATAGTGTCACCAGAAATGACCTAAGTCATTATGTTAAACATTTTGTAAGAATTTTAATTCTTCATATCGCTATCTATATGTTAAAAAAGTACTATATCTTGAAATTTTCACTTTGACCACTAAGCCTAATTATAGACTGACAATTGCCTATTCTGAAGGTTGGTTTTTTTTCAGAAGTCACCTCATTGACATCACAGACAGATTACAATAGAAGATAATTTCACATAAGAGCCATCATTTCATCCATTACTGACAGTAGATGATGTAACACCTTATCTACTCCCCCTCTCTAAATAGAGCAAATCTAGAAATCTCTCCTATGGACCTTAGTTAGTTGGCTCTGGTCTATTTCTGTCTAGGGCCATGACTATGCTGTAAAGCATATCACTAAATGCTGTTAACAGAGCAGAGGAAGGGCTCAAGCAAGATGGCCGCCCCCATAATTATGTATAGAAAATAGAATTTAAAAAAAAATCTACAATCAGAAAATAAAAACAGATTACAAAAAAAGTGATAGATTTCAATATTTGGTGTAATAAATAAATGTAAAAAAATAATGATACATTCCTTTTTAGATGCAATGGAAGAATTTCTCTATAAACAATACTGTTAGCAGAAATCCTTTGATAAATAGTGCCAACTGAGTGCCCCAATAAATAGTAGTACCTTAAAGAATGCCTCTCTTCATGCCACCATAAATTTAGATTCAAGAGGCAGCCAAGGGCGAGTCAGGGCTAAGATTGTTGATTTGGTGGAATTTGGAATTTGATGCAGTATTCTGTAGTAAGCGCTTGTATACACATGATATACCTCTGATGTCGATACTTGTACTATACTGGATGAGTTTTATTTTTTAATGGTAGCATTCTGGGATGCCTAAAATGGATTATTTAACTTTAATAATTTTTTGAAGGGGAGCAGAAGGGTGGAAAACAAGGCAATTCAAGAATCCACAACATTTTTTATTTTTCAGTCCGCTGAGATGTATAAGGGCTTAGCTTTTGCAGGATGAGTTTTAATTGATACACACAACTTTTTGACCACTTCATGCTTTCTTTCTGGGTGGCAGGGTGAGCTAAAGTAGCCATTTTGACATTGTATTTTCTTATACTTGGTTTACACCTTGCTTCCATCTGTTTGTGTTATCTACATTTTGAGAATTTGGATCAGAATTTGGACCAAAGCTGCTGTTTTGCATGCCAGAATAGTTGGTACTGTATTTTGGCATACTTTTTTAACTGTATTGGATCGATGTTTATATGACTATGCTTTCCAATGCAAGGCATCTTACAAAAAAGAGCATATAGTGTGGTTAACATTGTTATATAATAGTAGTCAATAGTAGTCAATAGCAAACATATGCCGGGGTGAGTCATATAGGATGACTACTGACCCTCAAACTGACCTCTGAACCCCGGAATCCAAATGCTCCCACTCTCACAAGGGTAGTACCAAACTGTGCCTAAAAATGACCCTAATTATGTCTCATAAATTACGCCGCGTTTCTACCCATGAATAAGGGTGCTCATCAGGGAATATAGAGTAGATTTCCAGCAATCCAGAAAGATGCTTCTCATAGAGCTCAACCCTGTCAAGCAGGGGAGCTCTGGCCAGTCCAAACAATTGGAACCGTCTTACCGGTTGGTTGTCCAATAAACCACCAACGGGTGAAATATAACACAGTTGAGCCTGGGGTGGATCACGTAGGATGACTACTGACCCTCAAACTGACTTCTGTACCCGGGATCCAAATACTCCCACCCTCACAAGGGTAGTACCAAACTGTCCTTAAAAATAACCCTAATTATGTCTCATCATACCGACGCGTTTTAAGCCATGGTTAAAGGTGCTCATAATATTTGGATTCCAGGATTCAGAAGTCAGTTTGAGGCTCAATTGTCATGTTCCACTCCTTTGTTGCGTGATATACCACCAACCAGTAAGACGGTTCCAATTGTTTCTTATTATTGGTGTAACTCGTTTGATCTTTTAACTTTATCTTATTAAAAGTTATGTTTTATTGTTATTTTTTTTTTAAGTATTGGGTATCTAGCTTATCAGGTTATGCTCTTCTTCCCTTGCCATATGCACATTTCAAAACGTATTTTTTGAAGTTTTGTCGTACTTTTTACCATGATTTTCATAATCACTGCAAAAATACTAAATTAAATGGACAAAGCTGCAATAACCTTTAAGGTAAGCCCAGTAAGCCATCTGCAGTCCTAATGCACGAGTACAGGTGGTCAAACAGCAGCAAAAGGTGAAATAAAACTAATGCAATGTTACTGGAGACCTAGAGATGATAGTAAGGGTCTACAGGGAGAAGCATTCACATTCTCTTCCTGGACGAAAGGATTCATATGGACATAAGTTATAGAATAGTTGCGAGAGTGAGTCAGTGAATTTTCATGTCCTTGTTTGTATATAAGAATATATAAGTATAATTGGGTATAATAAATAATTTTTTATGCAATGCTAACAAATATAACTATATATTTTTTTTTTTCTCTCACAGAGCTGGACGCCCCTAAAAATCTACGTGTTACATCTCGTGCTTCATCAACTTTAGAACTGGAGTGGGACAACAGTGATGCAGAAGGTGACGGGTACCGAGTGGTATTCAGCACCTTAGCTGCAGATCAGTACCATGAACTGAGGGTACCACGAAATACTGGCCAAACCACAAGAGCCACACTTACAGGTGGGCATGTAAACACTGACGTAAAGTTGCCTGAGCAAAAATGTGATGTAAACTACCGCTGAAGAAACTTATTTTAACAGAACTGATACACTGTGTAATACTTAGCGCCGGGCTATAGGGGGCAGTGTATGATGCAGGAATTCATAAAACACCAAAGAGGGAATCACTTATTCACCACCTCTCATGCCTTAGACTAAGCAAAAGTATATCAGTTTGGTCCAGAGCGTTCCTTTAAATTTTGAGCCTCAAAAATGGGATAGAAAACTAAATGTGCACCAAAAAATCATTCCAAGTTTTAAAGGTAAGAATTAGTATTTTATAGTTAAAGGCTTTAACTTCAGGACATTCTGTGTTGACCATGTCTGTATTGTTCTATCAGTATGTGACTTGTAATGATATACAATACTGTGCAAAAGTTTTAGGCGGTTGCAACAAAGTAAGAACGCTTTCAGAAATGGAAGTGTTAATGGTTTATATTTGTCAATTAACAAAATGAAGTGAATGCAGAAAAGAGAAATGTAAATCCCATCAATATTTGGTGTGACCTTTGCCCTTTTGGAGGATGAGTCCTGGAAGTGATGATCCGGCCCCCACAGATATAGCCCTGATCTCATCATCATCCAGTCTGTCTGGGATTATATGAAGAGACAGACGGATTGGAGCAAGCCTACATCCACAGAAGATCTGAGCTTAGTTCTCCAAGATGGCGGGAACAACCTCCCTGCTGACAATTCATGGAAAGCAAAGGGCAAAGGCCACACCAACTATTGATGGATTTAGATTTCTCTGTTCTTCATTCACTTCATTTTGTTAACTGACAAAAATAAACTGTTAACACTTCTACTGCTGAAACCATACTTACCTTGCAGTCTTGTTTTCACACCTACCTAAAACTTTTGCACGGCACCATATGTATCAAAGCAATATGTCAGACAGCAAGAAATATAAATATTAAGGGCAAACTGCAAAGCTATAAAGTGCTCTATACCTCATTATTACTGGGCAGTCTCTGGCCCTGCTGTTATCTTGGAAGACATCCAGTGCAAACTTCCCAGTACAACGTTAGGTCAAAACCAGCATTAACACATTGCACCAGATGTACACTTTAGTACTTTTAATTCTAATAGGTTTAATGGCTGTGGCATTCATTAAAGAAGTACTCCGTGCACCACTGTGCTATGCCTAGTGCTGCGCCTGAGGAGGCGGTGTACAACACAGGGAGCCAAACAGAAAATTCCTGAGTCATGCCCTATCTCCAGGTACTGCACTAGCCGCAAGACACTACATTGGTTCTGGCTGTAGCATTGCAATGTTGCTTTGCAGCAGACTAAAATAGAAAATGCAGAAGAATCCTCTTCAGTGAAGCCTTTGAAAATTGCATAAAGGGGTTGTTCAGGCACTGGAGTAACCTATGGGGCGGCTAGGGGAAGGTGTAAAATGAAAAAATCATACTCGCCTCTCCCCGATTCTCTTTTATCCACTGTGGAAGTCTGTTCAGTCTCGTGCCTGTGCTGCAGTCACCGGAGAGGGACTGGTGATGTTACTTACATAAGTCACCGCTTACTTACCAGTCCCTTATTTGGCCATTGATTGATCTCAGCGGTCACGTCACAGGACTTCCGGTACTGCCTTGAGACTGAAATGATACCGGCGGCATCTATGGAGACCTGGGGACAGGTGAGTAAGCTTTGTTTTTTATTTTAAAGCTTTCGACCACCAATTCCTGAACAACATCTTTAAAGGGAACCTGCCAGGTTCAAAATGTCTCCCAAAACAATAATAGGGCCTTTAATAGTAGGAGAAACCTACCTTTATGGGTACAAACCGATGAAGCAATGTAGAGATAATCATCTTTTCATTGGTATGTAGATAAGTCTGCAAGTGCATTGGAGGCGGGGCCTTTCCAGGATTATGCTATTGATGAGCTGTCCTTCTGCTCGACACCCAGCACCCTCACTGATGAGTCGATTGAAAAGGCTGCAGCATTCAGACAGGAACTTAGTGCTTATCCAGCATGGTGCTGCACGTTCTATAGGGGCTGTCTGGCAGCTCAGGCCCCTTCACTTCAATGGGACTGAGCTGCAAACCGGCCATGTGACGGATGAATGTGATGGTACTGCTCTTTGAAACTGATGCAAGGTACAGTCCTGAGAAACCCCTTTAACAAGGGTGAGAGAAATCAATAAAAAACTGAATTTTTAAGCCTTCAATGTTAGCCTATGGAAATGCATAGCAAGATGTGTACATGTGATGTCATGGATCCGCAGTTTTAGAAAAAACTAAAAAAAAAATCAGAATTTTTTTGCAGTTATCACAGGAATCACTTGACTTTGTGTTCCAATCTTGCAGAGCTGGGCAGCATATCCTGGGTGATGTAACTCCCTGAAACCCTGGCCTATAAGTATATATTATTACACAATTGCTGTTTATGATACCACAGTGTAGCTTCGCTGTCACTTCGGCTTTAGGGATCTTTAGAAATGGATTTTCCTTTATCATATTATTAGTTTTACTTTTCGGAAGGAAAGCAAAACTACAAAGCTCCAGACATTGCATTTAAGTATTACCTGACATATATACCCTTGAAATCTCTGGAGCAATCATACGGCGGCCAGCACTCGCCCTCAGCTTGATTCCTGTCTTATTTTGTTGAGGGGTTTGAGTACCAGATATTTGGGTCAGCAGGTATAATTGTGGAATCGCTTTGTCAAGCTGTGTTGCTACTTTTTGGAGTGTTCTTACACGAATAGCCCTTAGAAATTGGTGTTTTCTGCTGATTACATCTCTGATTTTTTTTTAATGCACAGTCACAGCCAGGCACTCGGATTTTGATATATGGATCGGGGGTATGGTACCAGCCAGTCATGATATTTTTTAGGTAAAACTTTTAATGGTTATATATACTGTATACATATAGAATTAGAACTTTTAAATGTGCATGGAACAAATGGTGTAGAAACACTACAATCACTTCAAAGTGCTCTACATGAAAAATCCTGTTCTTTTTAAAAAAAAAAAAAAAAAGTCATAGAAAATCATAAAAAGTTCTACAATACTTTAAGAATGAGAATCTGATTTCCAATTCACATGGATAATGGGTGTTATAACACCAGATGATTTCCAGAGAACTTCTGCATAGAAAGCCTCCCTGAGTCTGATGGTGGTTGAAATGCTCTTGATGGTGAATCCAGGATAGAGTACTCATGAGATATTATTGAATGATGCAATAGCTCATGATTTACTTAGAATAAAACAGGTAACCCGACAAAAATGTCTTCCATGTAATGGAGTCATAGTTCTTAGGAATATCACAAGGTTGGGGCAGAGGCTGAGTGACGGTACTCTCTGAGGGTCAGTCGGTGTCTCCTTTGCTGGGGCAGTATTCTATCAAAGTGTTCAGGGTGTAGGCCATAAAAAGGTGTCCAACATGGCCTGTAGGTTGTAGATGAGATCGTAGCTATGATGTCCATCCAAAATTACCCTTGCAGTCATTGTTGTGCACGCAAAGTCCATAAAGTGAGCAGGATGATGGGCCATCTTCTGACCACAGACCAACATGTGCCCTGACTATAGCTAACAGGTTATCAGCCTAACTAAGCTTATTCCATCTTCCACTACTAGTCTCCTTCCCTGAGGAGAGAGGAAACTGAATACATCCCTTTTCTTGACTAGGGACGGAGAAGTCTAACTATTCTCATCCCCCTCATTAGAATGTCCTAAGTCAAGGCCTTTACCATCTCCTCAGCTCAGCCATATGGTATGTTCCACATAAAGCAATATAGTCAGTGACTGTGCAAATTCAGTTAAAGTAGCAGCAGCAAATAAATACAAAGAGACAGTCTAGTGTTATTCTGGGATGTCACAAGTGTGGCCATCTGCTTCTGCACACACTGGCCCACATTTACTAATAGTTAGACAGTGCAAAGTTAGACAGGCAGTCTGAAATACACCAGATTTATCACAGTGACTGATGCTGAATGGTAAATCTGGCGTATCTTCAGACTGTCTTTACACCACTCTTTAGTTGGTTGGACACTATTTTGGTGCATTTTTGGTTAATCGTTGCACATTTACATCATGTCCCCTTTATATGACTAATAAGATGGGCCAAGATGTGCCACATTGTTTACACCAGTGTCTAGTCATACCCGCAAGACTAAATCTGGGCCACTGTGCTTTGGTAATCTAGGGCATTCCCCCTGCTCTTGGCTGATCCAAGAGAAAACAGAACTGTCTCGGGCTACCAAAGCAAAGTGTGCATAGAGTAACCAGAAAAGCTAGTGGCCATTTTACAGAACTGAAGAAAGGACTGGGAATCAGGGGAACTGTGCCACAAAGAAGGAGGACATCGGGCATTCTAACTATGCATTATGCATTTATTGTGGGATTATTATTGGGAAGCGGAGGATGACTTTAAGCAGAACCTCTAATACATGTGGTTTCTCTGGTGACAGAGAACATCTCCCAAAAAAGCAGAAAATCTCTGTAACCTTTAACCCTTAAGTTACTCTTAGCTGTCAACTGAACCATAGTAGAACGGCAAACATAGAAATTCCAATAAATAAAAGAAATGAAATCATATACATGTTCTTAATGTTTTATGAACATGGTGACAGGTGACATGAAAAACATTCATATTGTGACAATGACAACTGTCAGGGCTGCCAGGGGGTTGGATGTATTAAAAAAGCATGTATACAGTCCTTGAAGTTATTAGGGCAGATTTATTATGCCTTGCTCACCAGTTTTCTGACGTACAAGGCATAAAAAGTTGCAATTTTTGTACAAATCCGATTTTTGACAGCATGGCGAGGATGTACAAGGGGCAAAGCCATTGGCCAACCAGATTTATAATCATTTACACCAGAAATCTGGCGGAAACAATGCAGGAAATTTATACCAGCTATGAACAAGTATAGATTTACCTGCAGGCACACGACTCGGAGGAGGGTGCACCACATTTATTAGGAAGTATGCACCTAGTCATTCATAAGGCACACTCTCCACCAGTGATGGGGTTATGAACACTAGCATTGATAACGCCAGTCTTCATAAATCTCCCCCATTGTGTGGAAGCAGAAATAATGAGTAAGTGTAAGGATCTGATTTGACAAGGTCCAGATTGCGATAGACAATGCGTCAGAGCTTTTCCAAAATGGCACATGTTGTAGGGTGTTTCCAATATTCAGAGGTTAATATCTACTGAAAGTGATTCGAGGAAGGGCAAGTAGTGTACCAGCTGTGGGAGCAAGAAGAGATACTGTAGCACAAATTGCTGAAAAAAATGGTTGACCAGGGATAGGCCATTAATATCTGATCTGTAGGGGCCATCAGGCAGCCCCTGTATGGATCAGCTGTTTGGGACCACTTTGAGGCCAATGGAAAGCCAATGGGAACTGAGCTTCAGTATCAGCTCCCCACCACTATACAGGGACTGTAGCCATCTGCTTCCATCTCCATGCACTGTATAGTACGAGGGTCGTAAGTGGCCCCGAACAGCTAATCTATGTGTTGGCTGTCTGCCTGTCTGTCTGATGTTTGTAGCCTATCCTAAGGTTAGGCCATAAATAAAAAAAATCTTGATCAACCCCTTTTACTGGCTGTGATGGAAAGGTGTCAGAATACACAGGCATTGCATCTGTGTAGGTGTAGCCCAATAAAAGTGCCCATGCTGAACCCTGCCCACCACCAAAGTGCCAACAATGGAGATGCGAGCATCAGATCTGGACCATGGAGCAATAAAAGAAGGTGGCCCGGTCTAATAATTCACATTTTCTTTTACATTATGTTTGCTACTCCATATACCAGGCACAAGGAACCGATTTAGAATTCCGAAAACATATGACTAAAATCAGCCGGGGGTAAAAAAGAGCAACAGGTCAATGTGAAGATGGAGGAACAAGAAGAGGAATCTAAAGTGCTGCTTTTTCAGTGATTTCTGCTAGACAGCCTTTACCAAGACATTGCTTATGGGAATCTCATATGTGTCTGTACGCCTCGGTGACCAGGAGAATGTGTCTCCAGCAAGAAGAATGAAAAAGACACACATAAGTGAGGAGATAAGAAACTCTTATTATATCCTCTATACATCCAATGGGATAGCATCACTGGTTAGATGAACAGAGCTGCAGGCAGGTCAGGAGAAAAGTAAATCGGGATATTGCCTGTCTCTATGTGATATTATGAGATAGAGGAGTCTTATACCCGGTTATTTTGTCTTATAAAGATTAATGGGGCTGTCAATTCATCATTGAGACTGAGCGATGGCATCAGATAATCTACTTCAATAAACATCTGCACCTTCGTGGCTTTACCTGCATCCATGTTAGGATCTTGTGCTCAAAAATCTAAAGGGTTATATCTAGAGGGTTTACGTTATGTGTTGGTTTGGCTAATACAAAGATTTATCCTGTATATGGCCAGGGACAAACAGTGACGTTTCAGGCAGCCTCCTGCTTTTCTTATATTAACCATTTAAAGGGGTTGTTCAGGAGTTGGAGCAACCCATGTGAGAGCTGGACTTGGCGGAGATGATGAAAGATTCTCTTTAAAGAGGTTGTCCAGTAATTTTCCCGGGAGGTGTAACACAAAAAGCTTCCTCTTCTGTCCCTGCCGCTCCGTTGTCCTTCACCAGTGTCCTTTCATTGTAGGAAGTCCTGAGTCTTATGTGACCACTGAGACCAACTGTTGATGTATATGAGTGATGTCACTGATACCTGTCCAGTGGTGGACAAGGGAACACCAGGGACAAGTGTGTATGCTTTTTTTTTTTTTTTTTTTTTTTTTTATTTGACACCTCCCTCAGCCAATTCCTGGACAGCCCCTTCAAAGAGAAACTTTTTTGTTTAACTTTTTGGCTAATGTACACATA
This sequence comes from Leptodactylus fallax, assembly GCA_947044405.1. Classification (NCBI taxonomy): domain Eukaryota; kingdom Metazoa; phylum Chordata; class Amphibia; order Anura; family Leptodactylidae; genus Leptodactylus; species Leptodactylus fallax. The sequence continues at coordinate 1,156,859 of CAMRHE010000147.1, read as the reverse complement.
TGAGGACTTATTCTTTGCACAGCGAGTTGTCTATTTGAGAGTATATATAATGTTTTTATTAAATTTTAATAACATTTTTGGGCATTCGCGTAAAAAGTTCAGTTCTGTCATTATTTTTTGTGGTTTGCTTTTATGCCGTTCACTCTGCACTAAAAATGACAGGGCAACTTTTTCCAGCAGGCCACTACAGTTATGGTAATACCATGTTTTGACTTTAAAGCCTTCTTGCAAAAATAAATAGTTGCCTTGGGGCACGGTATTTTGACATGAATACTTTTTAACTTTTTTGTTGGCGGAGCTAGGTGAGGGCTCTTCTTTTGCGGGCAAGTTGCAGTTTTTATTGTTACAATTCTCTGTTATGGACAACTTTTTGAACACTTTTATTGCATTTTTTTTTTTTGGGGGGGGGGGTTTTAATGGTATTCACTGTATGCGATAAATAACTTTATTTTTGGATAGTTCAGACCTATATTCAAATGGAAATATCTGATGTATTTAATTATTTCTTTGTTTATGTTTTTTTAACTTTTCTATTTGTTTTAATTCATTTCTAACTTAAAAAACAAACAAACAAATATAACAAACAAATATATATATATAAATTTCCCCACAAGGGGACCTGAACCTGTGATCTCTTAAACCCTTGTACAATATACTGCAATACCTTTGTATTGAAGTACATTGTGCATTACTATTTATGTGTATTAGGCCAGGGACAAATACACTACTGTACCTAACAGCTCATTGGTCTTCTGGTTACCATGCAAACCCTTCATCACCCCGCAATCTCACCATTGGAAGGACGAGGCTCGGTACGGGGGTGAAAAAGGGGCTTCCCCCAACTACCCAGTTGCTGTAATCAATATTGATCACGGCATCCAGGTCCTGGCTGTATTATACAGCTCTTGTGCCTGTTACATTGATGTGCCATACAATTATAACACTGAGCATTAACTATACGCCTAGCTGCGTGTGATAGTATGTCCCAGAGCTGGAATAAGTCAACGGAACAATAATCATAGAAAATGTGCAAAAAAAAATTTAAAAAAAATTCCCAGCACATTTTCCCTTCATTTTTTTTTTTTTCAGCTTTGGTTCTAATTTTTCTTGTAAAATTATTACAACTGTGAATTTATCAAATAAGCTTTTCTCTATCCTTAGAAGTCAGCCAAACTCACTCTTTCTCACGACTGTAAGACAACTGGCTGAGGCAGGATACTCCCTACTGTGCCCTGTCTGCAGTAGGTCAAATGATCGCTGAGCCTTCATAGATTCCATTCTAGCTTTCCGATCTACTTCTCCCAGTTTTGGGATGCCTTTTCATATTTCCCCTAAAACTGGGGCTCTCCTCATCTGCCTAACCCGGCGTATATATGTTGCATGTTATTTAATCATTATCGTTTTTCAACAGGCAACAGCTAATCGAATTTGCCAATTACCGTCTAGCCACTTCATGCATCAAATTATTCTCTAAGCAACCTCCGAAGAATATCTGATATCTTTCAAAGGTTGTTTAACGAATAATTTGAGATACTAATCTTAATCTAGCCTCCGAGATACGACAGCTCTGCTAAATAAGATTATCAAAATCCTTAATATTGTACAGTACAGCGCAGACGTCAGACACCACTATTTTGTTAATTTCAAGCAAAACAACCATTAAGTACAAGTGATTAATCCTATAGCTTCAGGAAAAGGCAGAAAACAAAGATTTAACAGAAAATTAATAAACAGCTTAATATGACATGTCCACTCTTTAAGGCTCCAAGCACAGTACACTAAAGTCGTCCAAACCTGCCAATTTCGGTAGGAACGGCCAACTAACTTATATGTATGGGGCCTCCCAAATGTTCCCAAAAGACAATGTCAGGGACAAAAGGATAGGGCATGTTAAATTTCCAAACCCATTCCTCTTGGGAAGATAAGCCATCTCCAGAGATGTCAGGTAGCATCTTACTTCCATCTCCTCATTCCAAAAACATGCATGCTTCCGGGCTTCTGTTTTCAAGAAACAAATCTGCAGGTAGTTTTTTGGGGCTTCTCGTAATGATTTGTAGTGTTCTGTCTGATGGTGGGTGCATTTTTTACTTTTCAAGTAAATCCCAGTTGTTTTCAGTGATCTTGAGGTCTAGCTGCTGAGGTTGGCCCCTGAGGGCAGGTCATTTCTGTAGCCAGTGATGATATGCCGTTGGTGTAGAGGTCACCACTGAGGTCTTTGATGGTTACCTATTTTCAAATGGCATGTGACTGAGCAGCAGCAACTATTACATTGTTGCATTGAAGCAGCATTTTAGATGCGTTGGACCAGTTTAATGAGTCTTCTTGCTTCGGTGGTGTACTGTACACTGATTTATATAACTTCGTAATGCCTTATATTTGGACCCGTCAGCCGATAAACCCCCACCAGGTGTCCAGTTTTGGTGTTCTAATGCAAATTATTTACTTTAGTGTGTATTCCGTTCCCTTGGGAATGACTTATTGATGACTAAACATCATATCAAACCCAGAGTATTGAGTTGACTTCTCACAGAGAAGGAAGGGAAGTAAGAGCATAACTTCTACATACCTAAACTCCTAAAGCAGTATGGTGTCTCAGTGGTTATCACTGTAGGATTACAGCTCTGGAGTCCTGGATTTGAATCTTTCCAAGGACAACATCTGCAAAGAGTTTGTATGTTCTCCATGTGTTTGTGTGGGTTTCATCCCACACTCCAATTACATACTGATAGGGAATATAGATTGTGAGCCCTATATGGCTGACAATATCTGTAAAGCAATGCGGAATATGATAGAGCTATGTAAGCAAAATAAATAACGCAAGTGAAAAGCTGTGATCAATCGGTTAACTATACCATACACGTCTAGGTGCAATCACTTTACAACGATGGTGGCTAAAATGGTCAAAATTGACCATCTCAGCCATCTTTTATCTCATTATATGGTCAGCTCAAGCTTTCTGTAATGATCTGACAGTTTTGTTTTATACCAAGTCTCGAGTCCAATTTTCTGTATCTCTTTCGTAACTTTCTGAACTCAATTGTCGGAAACTCCTGCTCCTACTTATTTTCCTTTTGACTTTCCTTGCCCTTATGTAAGTGGATTAGTTTCTATATAATCTCCTCAGAAATATCTCCTTTAGCCATTTTAGCTTTATATTCATGAGAAAGAAACCTAAAAAGGCAACCAAGCTGTTTTGGGGAAGCTTCTCGTTTCAATATGTCTATGATGAGCCGCATGTATGTTCCATGAGGACGACTCTTTAAAGTGGCAGTGAGGTGCACAATAGCATGTAGAAATGTTGAGACATCTTGTTCACTCGGTTGCTATTTTTTCCTAACACTAGTACGTACGCTGAACCTGTCAAGTGATTTATGAATGATACGATGGAGGAAGGGAAGCTGAACCTTGTGATATATAGGTTTATATCATTTGGAGTTGGTGAAATATACCAAAAATTACTAAAATTGACCTACTCAGTTGTCAGGTTCAGATAGGCTTGCTACTGGGCTTCATATATGGGTGACATATGTGGTATAATATGGCCAGCTGGTGAGCCAGTCACTCTCTTTTCCCAACTGGGGTGCTGATAGGTAAACATGGCATGATCTACCAAAATTATGCTCAGTGACAGATTTAGGCTAGCTGCACATGGGCAGTTATGGTCCTGAAAATCCGGTCCATATATCAGACATATTTCTTGGACTACAATCTGTGTGGAGACCCAGATTCTCAGTATCATAGATAACTATTTCACTCGATGTATGGACCATATTTTCCGGGCCATAACTACCTACGTGTAGGTAGCCATGGGTGTTTAAGGCTAGGTTCACATCTGCATTCACATGTTTGTTCCTATGGCAAAAACAGGAAAGTAACAACAGTTCCAGATCCATCCCATGATGGACACCAATGGCGCCTGAATGCACCCTATGACTATAAAGTGTTTGTCGGGATTCTGACATGGTCTCCATCAATTTAGCATAAAAAATCTTCTGACATTTACAGATGTGTCCACTGTTTACTTAGCTAGAATTTGGTACAATTCTCCATTTTCTCATAAAACCAATTCAATACAATATCACAATAAGAACGTTTACTAGGCAACTCTCAAACAATGGGTGACCACATGTAGACACATCTCATGATACACATATCTGGACATGTCCATCCAAGAGAAAAGATAAGGGAGGACACATCTGTATAGGAGAATCTGCGACCAGGGCTCCGACACAGATGTGAACCTAGCCTAAATGTGATTGAGATGTTTTCAGCAGAATTGCTTTCTCATTTTTGCACATACTAGCTAGGAAAAGCTATAGCAGACTGCCATGATCTAAGTGAATACTATATTAAGAAGCAGCTGAAAGTGTTGACCTGATTATATGGTGTGTTATTGTATTCCTGACAACCGTGACTGGTTTTGATGGTGCAGTATTGTAAGGAATGCCGGTGTTGGTATAAATTGTCTTTATTGCAATATATGGCGTATAAAGCGCCTCGGAGAGACCTGAGCAGAACAGGAGAGAGAACCATTTATCAAGGTCCAGGATCAGATTCCTTGTTACAGTACATAGTACATTGGCTCACGTTGTGAACATCTTCTTGTATGATTAATGACCTTGTGGCGTAAAGCTGCTCACCCAGATTGTCAGGGAAAGATTTATCACAAAATCTAACAGGGCTTTAATTTGTTTTCAGCAGTTTTTTAACTACTCTTGATATTTCAACTTTCTAAAAATATATCCGTTTTCACATTACAAAAGGTTCTGCAACAGTACTGCAAAGTATTAATGGCTATGGAGCGACACGCAAGTGATATAAATCAATGCGACAGAATTCATTAGCTTTCCTGACATCACTGCCTCTAATTCATAAAATGCATCAAATGACATCACTGTATTCTGTCTTTTTTGTTTTAAGCAATCTTTACAGTTTCCTTATGTCTATATCCTAGATATATAGGTCTTTTCTTATGAAACCGGCCTACAGATTAGCAGACTAACACTGATTCAGCCTCTCTAATCCCTGTCGATCAGCTCTTACCAGGCTATGCATTTTCCCTGCAGCGGCCTCTATGGGGAAAATGCAGTATTACATGTCATACATGGTCACGCTGGGTCCACTAGAGAGAGAGCCGATCTTATAGAGCAGCCCACCGTTCTTTGTCATGCAGACGGATTCTGATCAGTATGGGCCATATAAACTTGGATTGTCTTTATAACACAATTGCTTTAAAGACCACCTCCTTGGTGATGTGTATACACAGCTCTGTACCCCAAAAAATCTAACAATGGTCAGAATATCCAGTTACTATAGGAAGGGTGGCTTTAGAGCACAAACTGCTTCTCCTACAAGTGAAATATACGGTGCAGAATAATAGTGGCCATACACATTTGATGGATATTAACCAAACCCTTCGATATTGGAGGAACCAGTCAATCTTCTACTGTGTATGGTAGTGCCCAAGTAGCAGATGTTGTGGAGTAAAAAGGTCATGTTAAATTTCAACACGTCCAATCCTTTGTTCTGAGAGGAGATAAGCTGCTGCTGTTAGAGTTGTCTGGCCACAGCTCCTCCTACTGAGAACACATGAGCACCTGGAAAAATGGAGGATGCAATTGTATGGGTGGATCAGAAGGAAAAGCATCTGACATCTATCCAATGGCGTTCCTACCCTGGGGGAAGGGTAAGCAATTACATTGGGTCCCATGGAGGGAGGGGACCTGCAGATCCCTCCTACAATACTATGATCTCTTTTAAGCTATGTCCCCATGTAGCAAGCCATAGCAAAAAAAACACTGCGGAAAAGACTGCGGTGGAAATGAGTCACATTTATGATGCAGCGTTTTTCACAGAAAGTCCGCAGAGTTTTCCTCTGTGGACGTTCTGCCCCTATTATACCTATACCTATAATTGTCATGCTGCGATTTTCAAAAACGTAAGCGTTTTTGAAAACGCAGCTTTTCCGCTGCAGATTTTTTTCTTCAATGTGTGGATGGGATTAGCCAAAATCCCATGCGCTTTGCAGGTACTGTAAAACTCTGCTCTGTTTATTAAGATTTCTTATATACAGTCATGGCCAAAGTTTTGAAAATGACACAAATATTATATTTTCACATGATCTGCTGCCCTCTGGTTTTTATGTGTGTTTGTCAGATGTTTTTATCACATACAGAAATATAATTGCATTCATATTATGAGTAACAGAAGCTTATATTGACAGTTAGAATGAGTTAATGCAGCAAGTCAATATTTGCAGTGTTGACCCTTCTTCTTCAGGACCTCTGCAATTCTCCCTGGCATGCTCTCAATTAACTTCTGGACCAAATCCTGACTGATAGCAGTCCATTCTTGCAGAATCAATGCTTTAATTTTGTCTGAATTTGTTGGTTTTTGTTTGTCCACCCGTCTCTTGATGATTGACCACAAGTTCTCAATGGGATTAAGATCTGGGGAGTTTCCAGGCCATGGACCCAAAATCTCTATGTTTTGTTCCCTGAGCCATTTAGTTATCACCTTTGCTTTATGGCAAGGTGCTCCATCATGCTGGAAAAGGCATTGTTGAGCGCCAAACTGCTCTTGGACGGTTGGGAGAAGTTGCTCTTGGAGGACATTCTGGTACCATTCTTTATTCATGGCTGTGTTTTTAGGCAAGACTGTGAGAGAGCCGATTCCCTTGGCTGAGAAGCAACCCCACACATGAATGGTTTCAGGATGCTTTACAGTTGGCATGAGACAAGACTGGTGGTAGCGCTCACCTCTTCTTCTCCGAATAAGCTGTTTTCCAGATGTTCCAAACAATCGAAAAGGGGATTCATCAGAGAAAATGACTTTACCCCAGTCCTCAGAAGTCCACTCCCTGTACCTTTTGCAGAATATCAGTCTGTCCCTGATGTTTTTTCTGGAGAGAAGTGGCTTCTTTGCTGCCCTCCTTGAGACCAGGCCTTGCTCCAAGAGTCTCCGCCTCACAGTGCGTGCAGATGCACTCACACCTGCCTGCTGCCATTCCTCAGCAAGCTCTGCACTGCTGGTAGCCCGATCCCGCAGCTGAAACACTTTTAAGAGACGGTCCTGCCGCTTGCTGGTCTTTCTTGGGCGCCCTGGAGCCTTTTTGGCACCAATGGAACCTCTCTCCTTGAAGTTCTTGATGATGCGATAGATTGTTGACTGAGGTGCAATCTTTCTAGCTGCAATACTCTTCCCAGTTAGGCCATTTTTGTGCAGTGCAATGATGACTGCACGTGTTTCTTTAGAGATAACCATGGTTAACAGAAGAGAAACAATGATGGCAAGCACCAGCCTCCTTTTAAAGTGTCCAGTGGTGTCATTCTTACTTAATCATGACAGATTGATCTCCAGCCCTGTCCTCATCAACACCCACACCTGTGTTAATGGAGCAATCACTGAAACGATGTTAGGTGGTCCTTTTAAGGCAGGGCTGCAATGATGTTGAAATGTGTTTTGGGGGATAAAGTTCATTTTCTAGGCAAATATTGACTTTGCAAGTAATTGCTGTTAAGCTGATCACTCTTTATAACATTCTGGAGTATATGCAAATTGCCATTAGAAAAACTGAAGCAGTAGACTTTGTAAAAATTTATATTTGTATCATTCTCAAAACTTTTGGCCATGACTGTAGACTAACCCTTCTCTGTTAGGAGACCATTAATCCTTAAATTGAAATACAGCAGTAGGTCAGTATATAATCAAATAAGGGAGGCTGATGAGACAAATGTAGCTGGGTTACTTCCTGGACTAGTGGACTCTGTAGCCAGAGGTAAGCACGCCATTGTTGTAATTGTTGCTGGGTGTTGTTTTTGTTTTTTTTGTTTTTTTTCTACAACCACTGTCCTTCTTTACCCTTCTTTTTTTGTAAGGAGGGCCCAATCCTGATATTAGTTATGGGGCGCCTTGATATCTATGTATGCCCCTGCAGCATAAAGTGTATGACTAACAGCTGTCTAAAGCATATGGCCAATAAAAAGAAAAGATGGCCATCAAGTGCAATATATACTGCGTAACAACTTATCTCTGGCTCCTTACTAACATAGCTACTTGAATGGAAGATTCGTGGCTTTGAAAACCATCTGGTATCTCATATCATAATAGAAGAAACAGGTTAAAATTCAACCTGCCCAATTGTTGTTTCCCTAGATGGAGACTTTTGGAAACAGTCAGTGACTCATTGAAGCGTGACAGTGGCTAAAAAGTGCATGCAAATATTCATAAAAGAGATGATGGAAGTCTGTTCTGAGCTTTTTTTAATAAATACCAGATCATTTGATGTGATTTTTTTTTGCAAATAAAACAAAAAAAATTCAATATACATCAAAAAGGATATGAAGGCACAGCTCTGAGATGCCACTTTCACGACATCAAAGAGAAGCAATTTTTCACGATTCTGCAGCCTCTGTACAAGAAAGTGCATGTATCCGTCTCCGCATGAGGAGTTAAGTGACACGGATCGTAAAAGGAGATGCATTAATATCTCCACCTGGGGGTGTCATTGCGCCTGTGTTATGTGCGTGATCAGTTTAGAACCAAGATGACAAAAATCTGATTAAAACTTGATTAATTTGTTTCCTGCTCTTAACATGACACAGGAAGAATGATAAGAGGCATTACCGGAGTTTAAGATGTGAAAAAGGTCCAGTTTGTGAGAGATAGATTTGATGATGAGAACATCACATAAGGGGAAGGCGGCGTGCAGAGTGGTTTGCTATGATGGACAGTGGATGAGCTCCTGTCCGACTAATCATTCTATGTCCTTCTATTTCCCAAGATTTGATCCCAGGAACAGAATACGGAATAGGAATATCTGCCATCCGAGATAATCTTCAGAGCGCACCCGCAACAATGAATGCCCGGACTGGTGAGTGATCCATTGCATAAAAAGTGGCCGTGTATTTGACAGCTTGTTAATGTGACATCATTGTGGCTAATGTCCTATTCATATGGCTGATCCTTGAGCGTAAAACCCTCTGCAAAAAACCTGACTTGACTTCACTTTATTTTGTGAAATGTTGGCAACAAGGTATAGGTGAAATAACTGTTATTTGTATCTGTACTAAAAGCTCCATATACGTCAGAGCAAAATTGGTCGTAGCTGCCAATTTTGTGAGACCGGATGACTATGTTATGTAAATGGGGACCTCCGGATCTGCATCTGTTGGGGGAAAAGACAGATCAGACATGCTGTAATTCAACGTCCAATCCTTTTGTTCTTAAGAACATAATCCATCACCGTAGATATCTGGCAGTGGGTTATTCAACTCTACCCATACTGCTATGTTAAACATGCATGTATGGGGGGGTTAGCTGCAGGATCTATTATCTAAATGAGTTATTAAAGGTGTATGGGCACCTTAACCCCTTCCCACTCTGCACTGTACTATTACATTGCACCAAACATATAGTTAACACTCAGCACCATGATAGCGCAGCACAATTCCATAACAGGCACAGGAGCTGTGTCTGCCATGTAGCTTCCAGGTACTGGGTGTATTATAAAGCTGGGACCCAGGACTAGTTGTCAGAGTTGGAAAATGCAACAACTCCAACAGCTTAACCCCTCGAGTGCCTCAATCATGGCATCAGAAAAAAAGAAACAAAGCCGAGCGGCACATAGTGTAATTTTGTTTGGATAAGCGATGGACAAAAGAACAGTGTAATGAAGATAATAGGGTCCACCTTACACAAGTGTCTGTATATACACCGTGATCAACGTGGATCCACAGAAAGCAGGTAGAGAGTCTGCACACCAGAGATAGATTAGCTTGGTGGACAATGTTGTGGTTTTACTCTCACCTGGGTTAGTTGTAATGAGCCACAACTACTAAAAGTTCTTATCAATCCTATGTATGGAGGCAGCAGAGTCTCTCGGCATCAGGATCACAGGAATCCGGGTGGTAATGATGTTTGTTGATACAGATGGAGCGGAGGCTCCAGAAAAAAATGAGAGGATATATCTGCGCTTTCCAGATGAAAAAGACTTTATTGAAGCTCAAGGCACACAAGGAAACGCGTTGTGTGCCTTGAGCTTTAATAAAGTCTTTTTCATCTGGAAAGCGCAGATACAACGTCAATCATGGCATCAGGGTGGTTAGGGGTTAAAAGGGGGACACTTTTACTCCCTAACCACCCTGATGCCATGACTGAGGCATCCCAGGGGTTAAGCTGTTGGAGTTGTTGCATTTTGCATGTTGCATTTTTTCGCAAAAGTGCCCAATCAGTGGCCTCCTGGCTGCCTTTCCCTATATTATACATAGGGAGACTACAGGTGCATCTCAATAAATTAGAATATCTTTGAAACGTTTATTTATTTCAGTAATTAAATTAAAAGTGACCTCCTATATTTTCTAGATTCTTTACACACAGAGTGTTCTATTTCAAGTGTTTTATTTCTGTAAATGTTGATTATGAATTACAGGTAATGAAAACCAAAATCTAAGAATATTAGAATATTGTAAAAAAGTTCAGTATTGTAAATTCAGTGTCACCTGCCAAGGTTTCCTAAGCCTTTAAATGGTCCCTCAGTCTGGTTCAGTAGGACACACAATCATGGAAGACGCTGATTATGGATTGTATCACTGAATTACTGAAATGAAGGAACGTTTCAAAGATATTCTAATTTATTGAGATGCACCTGTATGTACTTGTACTATACAATAAAGAAGTATTGCAGTATATGGTACAGAGGATCAAGAGGTTTCAGGTTACTGCCCCTAGTAAAAAAAAAAAAAAAGTTGTTTTTTTTTAAAAAAAAAGGATTAAAAATAAATAAATAAATAAAAAAAGTTTTAAAAAATCATGTATAAAAAACAAATAACCAAACATATTAGTTATCTTCGCATGCGTATAAGTCCAGACTATCCAAAATGTTATTCATCCTGTATAGTGAACACTAAATACTGTATTGTGCAAATTAATGTGTTTTGGTTACCTTGCATCTCCCAAAATATATTAAAAATCTGTACATACCAGAAAATGGTACAGCAGTCACAGACAGGTCACAGTCCCAGTCACAGCAAGGTGGATGAGATTCTAGAAAATCCCAACCCCACTTTTCGGAAAAATATGCGCAGCAGACACACTGCGGTTTTGGAAATCGCAGCATATCATTTATACCTACGGAAATGCCGGCGGTTTCCCTATAAGTATAATGGATAGACTTTCTGTGCAAAGCGCTGCAAGAAGAACCGCGATGCGTTGCCACCGCGGTTTTTCCCGCAGTGCTTTTTTGCTTCAGGACGCTACGTTGGGCCTTAGTCTTCATCCTAGTTTTAAGAGGAAAAGTTTGGAGATATCAAGAGCTTTTTTATATTCCAAACTGTTGTAACTCTTCAATCATGTCACCACGCGTTACGTTATTCTTATCTTGATATATTCATGAAATGCTGATTTGCGCATCAATGATATCAAAGGATTGGTGGTGAAATGCATTATAAATGTAATTATATGATGGCGTCTACAAATGGATTACTAATAGCTAAGCCTGGGAGTGTGCACGTTGTGTAGACGACACCAGTTGTGTGTAAATGAGCTGTCTTGATTCTGCAGTAAAAGTCCCAGGGCTAAAGCTCCATAGCGAGCGCGTCCTACACAGAGATGTCATTGTTTGTGTTTGTGATCCCGCTGAAGCCTCATTAAACTATAGTAAGCTGTCCATCCGTCTGTCTCCCTTACATCCACTTAATTCTCATAGCAGATACAATCAGAGTTTCTAATGTGATATCTGTCATTGGAAGTTTAAAGCATCAGACTCCATTGAAATCTCTGCTAAAGCCTCTGACTGTCGGAGCTTCAACTGGGCTTTTTATAAATTGTTAAAAGATTGACTTGAACATTATAAAATATATATTTTTTTATCATTCGCTGGCATGCCAGATGTGACGCCTGATGTTGGCAGCCTTGACTTAACACAATAACCTTGCCCCAAGACACAATGCAACATCAACCAATTATATAAATTCGATAACATTTACCTCAAGCGATGATGTTTTTGCCAAACACTCATGAGGCAGATCTTTCTGTGCTATGAACCATAATTCATGAGGTTGCAGTTATGCAGTTGACTTGAAAGGACGTGTAGCAATGAGGCACGAGGTATTCCAGTGCCTGAAGCAGACGCAGAAGGCTTTCATTCAATTTCGGCCCATAAACGGGATATAAAATCAAATCTGGGTAATTGATAAAAAAAAAAAAAATGTTAAAAAATTTACAATTTCTACCATTTTTGCACTGTAGGTGATAGCAAAATTGACAGCATAGAATACAGACCTTATTGTGTTTGCTTATTCACAGTTAAAGAGGTATTTCCATCTTTCATCTTGTCATGGTAGGATATGACATCACTTTATGATCTATGGGGGTCCAATGCACAGCGGTGCAGAGAACCCCAGCCAGTTCCAATTGGATCATCCTGCACAACCCATGGTTGGGTGCCACAGTGCTGATATTAAACCTAAAGAATACCAGATCTATGCAATCATTAACTAGAGATGGGCAAACCGATTTGTACCAAGCCAGGTTCGACCCGAATATTCCAAATTGTTTTTTTGTTTTTTTTTACGAAACTAAACAAATAGAGATTCATCTCAGGTGGACTAAAACTTCAGACCCCAGAGTATATTAGAAGGAGGCCCAAGGGAAATGAAAAAAATAAAAAACATTCATACTCTCCTTTCCCTACCTCTTGAGCCTCCTCATGGCATTCAGCGCTCTCCAGATGACTTAATGCAGCCACGGTCACCACTGAGGCCTGTGATTAGGTCAACAGTAGACACATGGGCACAGCAAGCATCATAATATCATCACCTCCCACTGCATGACATCACCGAGAAGGTGGAGAAAAAGGTGAGACGACAGCGAGACAACGCAAGGAGGCCTGAAAAAAGTAAGGGAAGTTCAGTATGGGAAAGTAAGGTAAGATGAGTACACCTCCCCTGGGCTTCCACCTACTATACTCTGGGGTCTGAAGTGACCCTGGAGTATGTCATTTTCACTTTGACATAACTTCAAAGTGAAACACACCTATTGAGGAGTAAAAGAGTACTGTAGGATGATGAGGGTGAACACAAGAAAGAAACCACATCAAAATTAATTCAGTGTTAGGAATATGGCCATTTCCATGCTTCCTTGGAGAATGCATGCATTACTTTAGATACCTTGAGATAGCATTCTTTTTAGAGATGAGCGAATCGAAGCTGCAGAAGTGAAATTCGATCCGAATTTCAGGAAATATTTGATTTGCATCGAATCCGAATTTCCTTACGCTTTGTGGTAACGATTCGCATTTAGTTCAAAATGGCTGCTCTACATGGGACAAGGAACTCTGGGAACGCGGGATCACCCACAATGCCATGCGTGCAGACAATCAACAGTCATCCCTGTGATGTCACATCCCTTTAACCCCTTTACAAGCGCACACGGCATGTTTGACCGCTGCATAAAAGGTGTTAAATCCCCCCGATCGATTATGGAGCAGGGTGTTAGCTGTAACTGACACCTAACACCCTGCTCCATAACCGATCCGGGGTTTTAACGACTTGGATGCCGCGGTCAAATATGACCATTTTGCCGCCCACTCGGCTCTCTGAAGCCAATAAATAGCCGTTTTTTGGAACGCGATTCGCCACAATTTAATTCGGATCGAATAGAATCATATTGTGAAATTCGGCGAAGTTGCTGAATTGAATTTTTGAATACTTCGCTCATCTCTAGTTCTTTTATAGTGGTCAGTGATGATCTTGTTTTGTGAGGCAATTGATCAGGTAGCAGGATATTGGAGTCTTCAAGATTTGATAACCAATGATTTATATTTCTTGGGAACAGCAGAGTTTTCTAATTGTGAAATCAAGTGAACCAAATACCCACAAGGTCTTCGAGATGTTTTGTGTGTAAGAAACAAACAGTCATACATAGTGACACTGGTTAGGTAAAACTGGTGTACTAGTGTACAGGGAGTTACTGGTTCTCATTGAAAAGAACCAACATGTGTAAGGGGACTTATTTATATGCAATGTTCCATCAGACAAAAAAAACATACAATAAACTAACTAGAATATGTCAGCCAAACCAGAGATTCCTCCAAAAGGAAGTGGGAAGTAGGTAATTGTTTTGGGATTCTTGTCCCTCTTCAGTGAGAAGCAGGCTCTGAGCTGTGTCTAAGGTATGTCATCTAGCCAACTAGTACCCTGCTGTGCACTGGCAAGAGCAAGGACCATCTGAAACAAATATCTACAGATGGTTCTCTTTTCCTTTTGGAGGAATCTCTGGTTTGGCTCATGTGAACTAATCTGCATACTTTATTCTATGGAGCATTGCTTGTAAAAAAAAAAAGTCTCCATACACCTGCCGGGTCTCTTCAGTAAGAACCAGTACCCTACTGAACTACAATTTACCTTGCAATTCATAGGATTGAACTCTAAAATGAAAATCATTGTGTCCATCTCACACTTGCTTCAGTACCAGTAAGATTTTCTTGCACAAATTATGTTTTTCCTTTACTCAAACAAGATGAAAAACCTCTTCTTATATGTTTTTTTTTTTATTCTAGACTTGGACAACCCAACAGAACTAATGGTCACAGGCTCCACTGACAAGACCATCTCCCTAGTCTGGACCAAAGCTCAAGGTCCTATTGACCATTACCGCATTTCTTTCACACCCTCATCTGGAATGGCTTCCGAGATCACGGTTCCTCCTGAAATCTCCCAGTACGACCTCACAGATCTTGACCCCGGAACTGAATATACCATTACTATCATTGCAGAAAGGGGGCGACAGCAGAGCCGAGAGACTACAGTAGATGCCTACACAGGTAGTCATTGAAGCTATTATGTTTTTATTATGCAAACTACTGTGTTTTATACTCCCGTATAATCTGATTTTATTATTTCTCCTGCATACAATCCCAACCATAAACCTACTCCCACATTCCACCTGGTTAAAGCCTCAGTGATTTGTTTTACGGCTACCTCACTGCTAAACAAATTAGGTCATAAATTTTACTTAAAGATCACCGCATATTTGTAACAATAAAATAAGTAAAGCAAATTATTTATAGGAGCCTATTCATTATGCTGACAATGACCGGACTTGCATTGCGGCATATCTATTAATTCATTATCCCTTGTCCAGGAGAAAACAATGTTTTAGACTTAAATTGTTTCTGGCGTTTCTAGACAATATGCAAATCATGTATGCTAATGTAGGCGAACTCCATTCTCTGCTCTTAGAAACCTTTTTTTGGTATTCACTTATTAAATATACTGTAAATGGCTTTTATTCTATTGTGGGGACTCGCGAGATATAAAGTAACACAGGCAAAAACCAAATCACATTCTGCATTATATAGAAGTGTTTGGTCAATGCTGAGATGCATGCTTTGTATTTGCTGGGCAATAATTCAGTAATAAAAAGATGACTATAAAAAAATTATGTAAGAAACATTTAAGAGAGTGTGACTACAATACAAAAGAGTTTTGTGATATCAGCATGGGTGTATGTGCTTTGGAGGCCAACTGTGAGGCTGCTATGGTACCCTTGGAAAAAGGCAGCCCTATTTGGATCTACCTTTTTATACTGGGTAGAGAAAACTTATGCAGTACTCTCCTTTCCAGTGGAAATTCATTATTAGCATGGTGTTATGGAATGGCTATATGAGCAATTCCCCAATATGCGCACAGGGAACTAATAAGGTCTACAGACAGCAAGTTAATAAACTACCAATAATCCATAGAGTCTATGGTCAACCCAAGGTATTCACCAGAGGTCACCGCAAGACATGGTGGACTTGGCTGCTCAAGATCCAGGTTGCAATCCTAAAACAAGGTGCCAGAAAACAGGTGCACTTACAGAGTGAGTACCAAACCAGAAACCCTATAGCAGGCAGAGAGACTAATACACAAGCTGAGGTTAAAACGAGGAGAGAAAAAGTCTAAGCTACGTCAGAGTCCAAGCTATGGTCAAATCTAGGAGGTCACAGATAAAGCCAAATCAGAAACAGGAGGATAATCCAGGAGAGCAAACAAGCTCAGTAAACCAGGAGTTAAACAGACAACATGGTGAGGCACATGGAGATAGCACTAAGAACACAGGGAGCCCAGCTACAAGAAACACCTATTTTCTGGCACCTTGTTTTGGGATTGCAACCTGGGTCCTGAGCAGCCAAGTTTATCCTGCTTTATGGCAATCTCTGGCGGATACCTCAGGGTTACCTTAGACTCTGCAAACCAGAGCAGTGTTGGATTATTGGGAGATTATTTACTTGCTGTCTGTAGACCTTATCAGTTCCCTGCAGTATAATGGGGAATTGCCCATTTAGCAATCCCATAACACATGGCATGTGTGGGTATCAGCCCTAGTGGTATGGAAGGAGAAACAAATTTCTATTTTACTGTAGATGTCAAAAGCAAGCAATGTAAAGAGTGACTATTTTGATTTATAGACAACGCAAACAGATTCCTTTGTTCCATTTTAATGGAATATCAATTGACATTTGACCTTTGTTTGCATAGCCCGAGCAACATGGTAGCTCAATGGTTAGGCCTTTTGCCTGGTAGGACTGGGATCCTGGGATCAAATTGGCCTAAAGTCAACATCTGCAGGAGTTTCCATGTTTCCTAAGTGTTTGCATGGGTTTCCTTCCACGCTCCAAAAACGTATTGATAGGTTAATTTGGACTATGGATTGTAAGGCCCAATAGGGACAAGGACCAACAAAAGTGATGTAAATTTCTGTACGGCGCTGTAGAATATGTTAGTGCTATATAAATGAATAAAATTGGAATAAATAATATAGGGCAAACAGTTTAATACATACACCATCAGTAGATGCAGCTTGAAACCTATAGCTAGAAAGGAGCAAAGGCTTAAATCTAATCTGCTGCTTGTTCAGCTTAGAAATATATGACATTTCAATTGGGTGAGCCATGGGTGGTCCGTGCTTAATTTCATCAGGCCGCCAGTAAATTGGTATAACATATGGAAGACCCAACTCGTGAAAATATCAGTTGATTACTTTCACCTTTAAATGCTAAAGGTCTTGGCACTGTACAGATTTAACAGCAGGTGGCAAAGTGGGGAAAGTTTATTTCAGTTCATATATTACTACAAGTTTTTGGACAATGTTATCCTTTACTACATGTCATGTCATTATGTCATTGGGTGTCTGGATCCTTGTTATTTTAGCACATATGGCATTGAAGAATTTGCTTCTTGCACATTATATCAGACGATAAGGCATGTAAGGATTTTGTGGCGTAGGAACATAAACAAGAGGAGACCTCATAACAGAGATCACGACAGATGCCTCATTATGGTGCTTGGTTTTGCCATCCATGACAGAAGATTTTAGGATTATTTTCCCCTCCCTTATCTTTCTACAACTTGTGAGCCTATTCTGCACCTTCTTGTTTGTCGTAGATACAGTTCCTCTGTGGAGGGCAGTCTTGCATAGGGGATAGGACCAACCGGGAATGGATACCCTCTCTTCAGCTCCTACTTATCAGCCATGTGGGCTGTCTCTATAATACATAGAACTTTGTAAAAGTGATTATATACTTTAGATGAATGTCATCAGAATCTCACAATTCATTGGGACCAGTTGACCATCTAATGTGTATGGGGTGTCCTGTCTAGTAGACTGGTAGTAGATGACTTGATCACGTAGGATTTCAACATGACAATCCTTTCTTCTTGGTGGAGATAAGCTGCCCCTGGAGGAGACCCCCAGCAGTTTACTAATACCCTCTCCCTATTAAGCAAACTTAGCATCCTTGTGTATGGAGCAAGATGGCAGCTCGGAAGGAATAGCTTTTGGTCAAACAAGAGTTTTCAAGATGTTTTGACATTGTTGCAAATATAAGTAACTACAAAGATTTAGCAGAGTTTTAAAGATTTTCTCTAAAAATCTTATTGTGGTGGGGTTATCAGTTAGGGACACTACATGCATCGGAAGATAACCTGACCACAATAAGGACATCATGACTGGATTTCTGACAAGTATAAGACCATAGAAAGTTCCTGCATTCATGGTCGTATCTATTGGCAACCTATCAAGACTAAAGAATGTCACAACTACGATAGTTAGTGAAAATTTTTATAACTCTGCAAAATTTTTAATTATTTATATTTGCAAAAATGTTTCACTTTTGGTTGTCTTCAACTTTAAATATGGTTATGATCATGGAAAAAACCTAAAAGTGTTTTATTATGTTGTGACAACTATTGTACATGGCTCTGTTGAAGCTAAATTTATTTTTCTTTTTTTCCAAAGGTTTTCGACCAATCACACAATTATACTTCTCTGCTATAACCGCATTTAGCGTCAATGTTTCATGGACTGATCCCTCTCCACCAGCCGATAGGTTCATCCTCAGCTGTACCCCCATAGGTGGTGATGAGCCCATAGAGATCACTCTCGATGCTTCAACACGTCAAACACAGCTAATGGACCTACTGCCAAGCACAGAGTATCTGGTTACTCTACTGCCTATCCATGGGGCACTAAGAGCAGAACTAGTGGAGGGGACAGTAAGGACAGGTCAGTAAGAAGCCTTTCTCTTCCTCATAAACCCTTGTTCATATTCGCCCATACTGCTCTCAGTCTGACATGAAATGACTTCTTATCTTCCTATAATCATGTCATTCTTAGATTTAACAAGTGTTTTATTCCTATTTACTGCAGGGGTGGGACCTCCAACGGATGTATCTGTGATCAATGTAACTGAGACATCAATGACAGTGATTTGGAGACCACCACCTTCATCTTTCCACCACTACCGACTATCTTACCAACCTATGAAAGGTAGAATAGATATTGATACTTCTTGAATGTTTCCTTGAAAGCAGAAACCATGTGATGGATGTGCAATTAGGTAAAGGGCACTTACATATAATTACATTCCCAATTCACATGCTTGAAAGCCTCACTACGAAATACAATGAAACCTCTCTAAAGGACGACCACTTGAGAAGACGACCCTTTTATCTAGACCAGCTTTCCTTTGATAGATTTTCAGTTTACTGGCTTGAGAAAACCAGTCCCCTGGAAGACCAATTTTCAATGTCATTTTGGGTCATCTCAAAAGGTTTCAAGTGGTGCTCCAAAATTACCCCATCCGATAGATAAAAGGCAAAGTTACTTTTCTGTACATTACATGGAGGGAGGGTTCTCTGTTTCCAATTGTGTTCTTCATTACCCTATAAATACAGCTATTATGTATTTGCATGAAATGTATTGATTCATGGATTTACTTGGTTTGTGCTGCAGGGAGGATGAACGGTGTGGTTATTGCCAGTGATCAGACTAAATACACACTCACCAGTCTTCGACCAAACACTGAGTACAAGATCAGTCTGAGCAGTATCTGGGGAGTTGAAGAGAGTGAAAGAGTCATCATCATGGTCCAGACAGGTCAGTATCAAACATATAGAGGTAATATATTTGGCACTACAAATGGCTTAGAACTAAAGACCATCGATCATTTGCAATGTCCTCTCAGTCATGGACTACTTGGAATGCAATTGTGTACAAGCCACTTCATATCAAATCCTACAAAGAAAAAGAGCCTTGGTTGGGTTCAGAGGTGTAACTAGAAGATCCTGGGCATTAATCCACAGTCTTTAATGTGACCTTCACTTACAATGTGCCGTTTATAATTCTAGTATCTTATTAGGTAGCATCAGGACTCATGTATGATACCTACTTGTGAATCATTTATATATTAGTTATGTCCCTGTTTGAGGCCATAATTTTTATTGTTTTGTTTTTGTAAGACAAGGTCCAATGCTGGTCTTTTGCTGGGATATTTCTCTTATACATATCTATTGTTGTTATAGCAACGCACCAATTTTACATGTGCGAACATATAAACTTTCATATATAGAAGTGTCTTCCCTTAAAGGGAATAATCAGGCTAAAAATATTGATGAGGTAGTCAGTAGTGGCAAGGATCCGATAGCAGACACCCCAACGATCAGTTGTTCTCAGCAGCTGATACACAGAGAATGGATCAGGAAGCAGACAGCGCTGTTCTCTGTGTAATGGCCAAACTAGGTTACAGGAGGTTACATCCCATTCAAATAGATGGGAGCTTATCTGCAGTACCTGGTCTGGCCACTACACAGAGAACAGAGCTGTCTGCTTCCTGCTTCATTCTCTGTGTATCAGCTGCTGAGAACAGCTGATCGTTGGGGTGTCTGTTATCGGACCCTTGCCAAACTAGGTTACTGGAGCTTACCTCCCAAATAGATGGGAACTTTTTTTACCTATAAGCTTCCATGTTGAGAAAAGTATACAGTTAACTATACCACCTCCCACACCGCCTCCGTGTAAATCTTCAGAAAACTTTTTAACTCCCAAAAAATCAATACAAGAATACATACAAGTAGTAAATAGGTGACAGAAATGCATTGGATGGGGGAGTTGCAGCTGCAGCAATCCTGTTTCTCTGTGTTGACACTGCATGCTGTGAGAGGGGAGAGGGAGCTGAAATAGTGAACATCACTATGAGATGTATGGACAGCAAAAAATAACACCCAATGTAAGGGTAAATATTACACTATAAAGAGTCTAACTGCTCAGAATGAATGCTCAGGAAGGTATGCAAAGGTATGGAAAAAAAAACAGGATATACAAGCTACAAAGTGGCACAAACCTGGCTGCACTAGATCTAGTACACATATACAGGAGCAATTGTGGTTTTTATTTTATAACAAGAGGTAGATTCTAGTTTTTTATGCCTAGTGCATCTTCAGTGTTTTTATTTCACCACATGGACCAGATATAATTCTGACAAACAATGTACCGTGCAATCTTGTAAGAAATCTGTAGTTAATTTGGTTGCGAATAACCTGGGATATCGCATGTAATTACTTAAAATCTGTTCTCAGGCAACCTTTCCTGAGCAATAAAACTCTTCCTCTCTAGACGCAAACCTTATAACAGGAATTGCAGATGTTCACAACTAACTTGGTTTCTACAGGCTTTGCCATTGTCATGAGATCATGTAGTGTAATGCAATGGTGTACAGGAATTGTAAAAGTTAAAGAACAGACAGAATTACAGCACTGAAATTGGTTTCATTGTGTTAAACAAATGGTACTTGGCTTCCCGGTAGATTTAAGTCAATATACAGAGAGTTACGGAGCTCTGCACTAGAATTATTCACACCCGCTGTACTATTCTTGGTACCACATTTGTAAATCTGACAGGTATGGCTTAGAATACAATATTAATTTATGCTTGCTGGTATAAGGCTTCACATCTGCATTAGAAATTCTGTTTTTCTGTTCTATCATAAGAGCAGAAAAGTATAATCCAAGATGATGGATCTAGCATGCCAATGGCACCCGACAGATCCCATTGACTATTAATGGAGTCTGTAGAGGTTCCCATGTCCATAGGATAAGGATTGTCTGACTGTTGAGACCTTCATCAATCAGGAGAATGGGGGTGTTTTGAATGGTGGATGGGCAGCACTCTCAGCATTCATTTTATTGAGAGTGCTGAGGATATCTCCGGCAATCCCACTGAAACGAATGGAACGGTGCCAACACTGCCCAAACATCACTCCATTCAGATTTCTGCTGTAGGTCTCTTTTCCATGCCTTAATTTATTTACAAGAGTCCATACATGGGTAGAGTATACTTGCCAACATTTTGGTATGTAGGTGCGGGAGAAATTTTCAAGTAAAACCTTGCATCCTAAAGGCATGGCCACCACCTTCAGGATATTGCCAAGCTCCTTTGGGCTATAAATGTTCTGCCCATGGCCTCTTTTTTTGCACATGACCCCCACATAAAGTGCCCAAGTCACATATAAAGTGACTGTTACCCACGGGGCCCGCGAGACTTCCAGAGCTTATGGGAAAGTTGGCAAATATTGGGTAGAGATTGGAGATGCAACCGAATTCTACCAAAATGACTGTGCCCCATGTGAAGAGCAGTGCTGACATTATCTATGGTATCTTGTTAATGATGCTAAAAGTTAACATTCTATACATTAAATGAAAGTTTATTTTTTACAATATGTATGGGTATATACAGTACATTCATTATGGAAGAACTCTAGTAATAATTGTACGCCTGGGTATAGCATCTGCCTCAAGCCCACGAGTTTCAAGCTACTCCTCTGAAAGGAACTGAGTTCTCAGATATAGTAGAGCTGAACATGTCATATTGTAATATATGACCCAAGGACAGTCAAAGTTGTGAACCTAGGGAATACAGCGTTAGTTCTCACAATGCACAAATAAGGCAGTCCCAACCAGCTAAATGACATTTTCATTTCTGCTACATCTGTACATCGACAACCTCTATTTCATAGTGCTCGTAACACACAAAGCCAAGTTTTCCGATCTGTCATCCGCCATCATGCTTATCTTCTTGTGGTTTTTATTTCTTATGTTTCCTTGCTGCAGCTCTGGATCCTCCATTTGGCCTGAAGGCGAGTAACGTCACCGATTCGGGAGCCGTTCTGCAGTGGGAGCCACCAAGGGCAAAAGTGGAGAGTTATATAATCACACTGACACACCACACAGGTCAGTGGAGATCACACAGAAACCACATCCTCGCAGACATCAATGGAGCATAAAACCACATGCCTGCCTGGGGAACAATATCAGTAACTCACAGATATATGGATGTGTCGCTGGTGACAGCTGCTCCTTGTAAATAGGAATTAACCTCTACTCGGGGGAGAACCATTGTCGAATTGTAGAATTACACAGCTGTATAGTCTACCTATAACACCTGAATATATGTTATGTCCTATAATTCAGTTTCAGGGGAGACAATTCTCATTGACGGGGACAGCCAAGAGTTTCAGCTGCAGAACCTCCTGCCTCGTACCCATTATTCAGTCTCTCTGGCAGCCAGCACTGGGCCCCAAGCCAGCCGGAGTGCTGGCGTCAGCTTCACCACATGTAGGTACAAATTATGGCCTTCCTTTATTGAATTGAATATAATATTCATATTTTAGGATGGTAATTGATACAGTTTTTTGCATGTCTCTCTTTCGACAGGTTGATTGATTTTTCTTCATAATTGACATTGCCTTAAGGGGATTTTCTAGTTTTATGTGAATTAAATGGGGATTTCTGGGACTGAAATATTGATGACCCGTCTTTAGGATAGGTCATCAATATGTCATTGGTGGGGGTCCAACACATTACATAGGGTCTGTGCTTGGTATTGCAGATCAGATTGAGGTGCTTTAGTACCATGTGACTGATGAACATGATGTCATCGGCACATAGAAGAGGTTGCAATGATCATCAGCTGATCTGTGGGGAGCCTGGGTGTTGGACCTCTACTGATCACATATTAATCATCTATCCTATGGAGAGGGTGTCAATATATAAGTCCTAAAAAACCCTTTAAAATGGTTCTGACATTAGGGACACACATTCCCTATCCACAGGACACTGAAAGTACCCCATGCCTTCTTCTTCTGATCACTTGTGTGACCAGCACTTCATTCATTGCTATGGGGCTGCAGGCTCTTCCAGAAATTACTGTTCTGGCAGCCCCATGACTGAACTGAATGGAGCGCCGGTCAGTGTCCTTAATGGAACAACCTCTTAATTACTGCACATTGTAAAGTTATGCAACTGCTTGCTGTCAGTGAATGTGGGCCCATATAGACCTTTTCATATAGCTGAGAGTTTGCTGCAGGAGTTTCCAGCCTATGCAGTCCTCTGTGAACTCGAAAACCTGGACTTCAGTGTGATAAATTTTATACAGAACTAGAGTACTGAGTCAGGTTTGACCTGAATATTCCAAATTGTTTGGTTTGTTACATAACCGAACAAATGGAGATTCTTCTCAGTTAAACTAAAATGGCCACCGCATTATACTCTGGGATCTCTTCAGATCCAGTGTATAATAGGTGGAGCCACAGGGGAGGTGAAAAAAAAAACACATTTATACTCACCTCCCCTCACCTCTTTTGGGCCTCCTTGCATCGTCCGGTGCTCTCCTGGTGACGTCATGACTCTCAGCATGCCTATGTAACTGCTGGTGGCCCAATCACGGGCCTCAGCGATGACCCCGGGTGCATGACATCACCGAACGGGCGGAGAGAGAGCACCGGACGCTACAAGAAGGCCCAAAAGAGATGAGGCAAGGTGAGTCACCTCCCATGGACCTCCACCTCTGGGGTCTGGAAACGCTTTCACTTTGGCTGTGTTTTCCTTAGAGAGATAGAAATTGTATACATAGGTTTCTAGGAGCCGTGAGAGTATACTACACTATGTTTTATAGATAGGTTCCTAGGAGCCCTGACAGTGCTATACACTATGTTTTATAGATAGGTTCCTAGGAGCCCTGACAGTGTTCTACACTATGTTTTATAGATAGGTTCCTAGGAGCCCTGACAGTGTTCTACACTATGTTTTATAGATAGGTTCCTAGGAGCCCTGACAGTGTTCTACACTATGTTTTATAGATAGGTTCCTAGGAGCCCTGACAGTATTCTACACTATGTTTTATAGATAGGTTCCTAGGAGCCCTGACCGTGCTATACACTATGTTTTATAGATAGGTTCCTAGGAGCCCTGACAGTGTTCTACACTATGTTTTATAGATAGGTTCCTAGGAGCCCTGACAGTGCTATACACTATGTTTTATAGATAGGTTCCTAGGAGCCCTGACAGTGTTATACACTATGTTTTATAGATAGGTTCCTAGGTGCCCTGACAGTGTTCTACACTATGTTTTATAGATAGGTTCCTAGGAGCCCTGACAGTGTTCTTCACTATGTTTTATAGATAGGTTCCTAGGAGCCCTAACAGTGTTCTATACTGTTTTATATATAGGTTCCTAGGAGCCCTGAGAGTATTCTGCACTATGTTTTAAACCAATTTAAGGTGTGGTCCATACCAAACTTGTTCGACACAAATCCTGAGAGGTTCGCCTATCTCTACACAGGACTCATGCAAACTACATGTTATGTCTCTGTAAAACCCACAGAAGGTAAAGTTATACTGTGGCGTATTTAACTCAAAGAGGATAAAGTGTAACAAATGCTCAGTAATAGGTCTCAGCCAATAAATTAAAAAAAAATGTGAACCATTACCAAGTTCCAGGCTTTAAAGGCAGATCCCTTGTTGATCAACTCATCGAGCCTCCTCAGGGCACTGGAAGATACAGCTAAGGACAGAACAGAGGCAGCTATGCTTCTATTCAATTAATAGGACCAGAGATAAAGGCTCCATCCAATGTATACTGGTGGCACTGAGTTGCTGTATCACTTGAATAGGAGCAGAGCTGCTTACTGCCCTGTCCTTCAATGCGGTTCTGGTGCCCAGAGATGGCCAGATCAGCTGGTTGATGCGCCGTCCAGGTTTAGGATAGGTGATCCATTTGAATGGTTGGAAAACCCCTTTAAGTTAGTAAATTTAAATTCCCAATATATGGTTTCTGTAAATCTAAATCTATTTTTCCTTTAAAAGTCACCTTTTTCTTTACAAAGTATTACTTAAAGTCTTCCAGGATAAATTGTTCCCGTGCCTCTCAGCGTTGTATATCCGTATTGCCTCATTCAGAGAGATGCGTTCTCAGATAGGTATTGATGCCTGCACATGAATGACCTATTAAACCAGCAATACGACTCTAAACTCAATTTGTTCTATGACGGGTAGCAAGTGGAGTTCTTAAGGGCCCCGTGATCAAATCTCTGATAGATCCTGTGCTGGTAAATTGAATTTATTCTGCATCAAAAATATGTAAATTGCATCAATTCTGCAGCTCATATTTGGTAGGATAAAGACTATTTTTTCTTGATTTATTACACTATTGATGCCCATGCAATCTATGGCCTAATGTTGGAGAATTTACATAGAACACAATAGAACACATGAATAGTAAAAGCTGTCAGGTACCTAAGTTATTTTATACTAAGGGGAAATGGCAAGACTGAAATGAGACTAAAATGGTAATTCTTAGACACTGCATTTGGCACAGAGCTAGAATACAGACAGCGGAAAGAGTATAAACAGATGGGAATATTTGCAGAAATGTTAAAATGATAAAACTTTGTAAGTTCTAGCTCCAATCATAACACATACAAGAGCTTCTCCAACCATAAAATAAGATTTTTTTACTCTAGTTTTATCAGTTTTTAGAAAATTCCGGTGAAATAAAAAAAAAAAAATGGTGGGCACATCATTGGCATGAACCCATGACCACGTGATGTATCAATGAATATGGGGACCTTTCACCACCTCCACCATTTTCAGCTCTTTCCATCCTACAGTAGGCACCATTCTGCTGATTCTTGCGCCGCTGTAATTTTTTTCTCTTACCCTCACCGTTCCTAAGCAATCAGTACTATTAGTTTACGCAATTAATATGCAAATTAGGCTCTCTACTATCAAGTGGGCAGAAATAGGAAGGAGCAGATAGTCTGGGACCACCCACCTGACAGTACAGAGCAAAATTAGTATATTGGGTGATGAAACTAACAGCACCAGTTGTTCAGGAATGTAGGGGTCTAGTGAAGGATGCAAAGAGTTGGTGGAAGTGGGGAAAATTCCTCCTATTGAAGGATGCAAAGAATTGGTGGAAGTGGGGAAAAGTCCTATTTAATGCATGGGTGAATATCTGCCATTTGGTCAACATCTATTGAAAGTATACTGAAACCCTGTAGGAGCAAAAATGCCATGTTGAGAACTACTGATCTTTAAATTTTATGGAAAAAATTGAGTAAGGGTATATTGACATCTGCATTGGAGACTCTGTTAGAACTTAGAGTCTGTCTAAAATTAAGCCATGTTGTTCCACAACACGCAAGATTTTTTTGTACAGCAAAATGACAGGCACCATAATGGTTACCCAACAAACCCCATTATAGTAAATGAGAACAATCCTGGCTCCATCTTTACCATCTGTTACATTATTCTGCTCCTATGACATGACAGAATAATGTAAAGAACAACGTGGATGTGAACTTACTCTAATATTATATTTCCCTGGCATGCACAAATCACCAGCTGTAACGTCTCTGCCGTTTCGGGTCTCGGTGCCGCCCTCCGCTCGCACGCTGTGGCGAAGGAGGCGTCTTCAATTTGGTTCTTTGTGTAAGTTTCTTGATGCTCAGTCTGAACATGGTCCTAATCAGTGTAATGGATTTCTAACCACACCCGTGTTCTAAGCATTTCTCTCTGGACGGTATAGAGTTAATCTCTTCCTGGCTTGTGTGATTGACAGCCTGTGTGCCTATCAGGTGTGGGGCTGGGCCCAGACTTTCTATATACAGGTTGTCACTTCTCTGCAAGTTGCCGGTTATTTCACTTGTGTTTTGCCTGCTCTCTTCATTATTTCCCTTGCTACCTTGTTACCTGATTTTCTGACCACTGGCTTTGACTTTGACTATTCTCTTGGATTTAGATTCTGTACTGCATTGCTCGTTTGGTTCTGACCCCTTGGCTTTATCACTCCGCTTCTGTGTTGTTTTGTCTTGTCCTGTTCTGTGTGTCACTTACTCAGTATAGGGCTTGTCTTCTGGTTGTCCTTTTGCCGCTTAGGGTAACTGAGGCAATAGGAAGGGACAGTGGCTCGCGTAAGATTAGGGCTCACTTGTCTCTGTCCCCCCTCCCAGACCGCTGCTGTAGTGTCAGGGTGTTGCTACGGTTGGCAAGACCCTTACACCAGCATTTCGAGGAAAAAACTTTCAGGCTTTTAAAATAGGGGAAGTTCACCAAAAACCAAAAACAAAAACCAACTATCAAATCCACATCTTAATAGGCATGGCAAAAATAATGTCAAAGGTTAGGGGATAACTTGCAGATCAGAGGAGGTCTGACCACTCAGACCCTCACGGATCAAAAGAATGGAGGACTTTATTCTCCTGTTCTGAATGGAGCGGTGATCAGATAGCGCATTCACTGCTCCATTAATTTCAATGGGAGTGACAAAGATAACCTAGCTATATGTGGTGCACCCAGTGAAATGAATAGAGCGCTATGTGCGCTGTCTGACCACTGCTTTATTCTCCAGATAAGTGGATGTCTAAGTGGTCAGACCCCCACTCACCTGCAAAAAAAAGCCCAACATGCTGTTTTATTATTCCAGTTGAGTATGAAGTAATATCCAATGGAGGCTCCAATTAAAATGAACCTTGCCTAAAAATTTACTTCACAAACTAGGCACTAAACTTCTGGAGTCAAATTCTACATTAGAGTTCCCCATTTACTGCACTGCATAGAAATGATACAACGTCTGCCAGCACATTACACTAAGTTAATCTGAACCCTAAAATTCTACAAATTAAAATTCTCTGCACAAAAATAATCCTTTGGTGCAGATCATAAAGCTGTAAAGCGCTCATTCATCTTGGCACATGAAAAAAGCAAGTTGGAAAAAATCTGTTTGACCAGCGCGTTTCTTGGCAACCAGGCCTCTTCATCTGAAGGACAGAAAATAAGGTGTTTGTGCCTGTATTGTATCTCCAGCCTCATTAATATTTCCGTCCATTCTGACATGTCCTAAATCCTCTTATGTGGCACAAAAGTGAAAAGAAACAAGTTACAATGTTGAATATAAATAGGTGGAAACAACATATGTGGATAAAATATTCCAGTGGTGCAATAAAGTACAGATGGGGGGTTTCATGGGTCCGTTCCAGAGCAACAGATTTTATTTTGGTGAGTACTAAAGACGACCCCTTCCTTCATCCCTTCTTTTGGCTTCCATGGTTCTTATGTGTATGAACTACATTGTCAATAACTGGTCAGACCAGGTCAAGTCAAAGAGATACCACGGAGGTCTCTTGCACACGACCAAGTGTGCAGGCCAAGGGGGTTCAGATTTTAACAAATGGTACTTGGATGACAACTGAGTGCCCTCTTGTTACATTGATTTCAGTGGGAGGTTCCGTTCCAAGCTGTTTTCTCAGAGCTGGATAGGACAGGCTCCATAATCCTGGAACCCTCCAGATGGCACACTTGGTAGTGTGTATGAGGCTTAAGGCACTGTGTACAATCACATGCTGCAATGTACAGCATTCATTGCTCACTATAAGATAATCATGAAGTACCATATAGTCGTATTTTTATGGGCATTGGCACTATATGGCTTTATCTAGTCCGGTAGTATAAACACTTTATGGCACCATTTGTCTTGTTACTGTGCGCCACTATTTAAAGGGAATGTGTCACCCCAAAATATCTTGTTTAAAAATGTCTAACATAAAAACATGATTTAAAGAATTTTTGGTGAGGTTTTTCCATGTATATTTTTAAAAATGCTAAAAATCTTGCATTTCCAACTCTTGCCACTAAGCCAAGAATAGTCTGTCACTTCCTGATTCCTGGAGATGGACCATGGTCCATAGACAACAGTCTGAAGCAGATCCTATTGACTTCTATGGCACTTCCCAGACATACTCTGTGACCCGTGATGGGAATAGATAACGTGTGACCATACATACTACCCAAGTGTCCCTCTTTTTGAGGAACAGTCCCTACTTTATGTAACTATATTGTTCCAGAATCTCACTGATCCCTTATTAGTCACCAGTTTATATAATATGTCATTTTGGTGCATTTTAGACCTTATTCAGATATTGTTTGAAATATCTGAAACAAATTTTAAAACTTCACACAGTGAACTATAAGGCTAGGTTCACACAGAAGAATTTGGGGGAGTTCCAAGTAGTCTTCTGCAGAGCTTCAGCCTACACTGCTGCTTTGCGCTTCCATTCTGTTTTTTACATTACAGCGGAGGCTTATGGACATAGACGGATGTCTGAATCAGTTATTCCATAGCCGTTAAAGTTGCTCTCTTCCTATGACCTGCCCTAACATCTTTGCTGTTCATAGCACAAAGTGTATGACGCTCGAAACACATAGCATCACACAGGGCAGTGGCCATACCACACTGTTACAGGTCAGCTCCCATTCAACTGAATTGCAGATTCATACATTAAGCCCTGAATGAACCCTGAAAATGTGAAATTGATGACCATTCCAAAGGATAGGCCCTATCAACTTTTGGTCAACCCCTTTAACCTTTGGAGGGAACCAAACAAGTATTTCTACTCTACAAGCACCACTGGTAAAATTAAGAATCACGTCAAATAATAGTAAGACCTTGTAATACTCAATGTGCTGGATCCTTTAGAACAGTGGTTCCCAACAGTGGCTACTGTGGAGCATTATATGTGGGACTGCTGTGAAGCATTATACTGTGTGGAGTCACTGTGGAGCATTTTATATTGTGTGGGGCTAGTGTGGAGCATTATATTGTGTGGGAAATACTGGGGAAGATTATTCCAGGTTACAGGTGCATCTCAATAAATTAGAATATCTTTGAAACTTTCATTCATTTCAGTGATTCAGTAATTCAATTCATAATCAGCGTCTTCCATGATTGTGTGTCCTACTGAACCAGACTGAGGGACCATTAGGAAACCTTGGCAGATGACACACTGAATTTACAATACTGAACTTTTTTACAATATTCTAATTTTCTTAGATTTTGGTTTTCATTACCTGTAATCCATAATCAACATTTACAGAAATAAAACACTTGAAATAGAACTCTGTGTGTGTAAAGAATCTAGAAAATTTAGGTCACTTTTTAATTTAATTACTGAAATAAACGTTTCAAAGATATTCTAATTTATTGAGAGGCACCTGTATACTGTGTGGAGACACTGTGGAGCATTTTATACCATGTGGAGCCAGTGTGGAGCATTATACTGTGTGGGAAACACTGGGGAACATTACAGTGCTGGCCAAAAGTATTGGCACCCCTGCAATTCTGTCAGATAATACTCAATTTCTTCCAGAAAATGATTGCAATCACAAATGCTTTGGTAATAATATCTTCATTTAATTTGTCTTCAATGGAAAACCACAAAAAGAATTGTCAAAAAGCCAAATTGGATATAATTCCACACCAAACATAAAAAAGGGGGTGGACAAAAGTATTGGCACCCTTTGAAAAATCAGGTGATGCTTCTCTAATTTGTGTAATTAACAGTACCTGTTACTTACCTGTGGCACATAACAGGCGGTGGCAATAACTAAATCACACTTGCAGCCAGTTGAAATGGATTAAAGTTGACTCAACCTCTGTCCTAATGTCCTTGTGTGTACCACATTGAGCATGGAGAAAAAAAAGAAGACCAAAGAACTGTCTGAGGACTTGAGAAGCAAAATTGTGAGGAAGCATGAGCAATCTCAAGGCTACAAGTCCATCTCCAAAGACCTGAATGTTCCTGTGTCTACCGTGCGCAGTGTCATCAAGAAGTTTAAAGCCCATGGCACTGTGGCTAACCTCCCTAGATGTGGACGGAAAAGAAAAATTGACGAGAGATTTCAACGAAAGATTGTGCGGATGGTGGCTAAAGAACCTCGACTAACATCCAAACAAGTTCTAGCTGCCCTGCAGTCCGAGGGTACAACAGTGTCAACCCGTACTGAATGAAAAGGGAATCTATGGTAGGATACCCAGGAAGACCCCACTTCTGACCCAGAGACATAAAAAAGCCAGGCTGGAGTTTGCCAAAACTTACCTGAGAAAGCCAAAAACTTTTTGGAAGAATGTTCTCTGGTCAGATGAGACAAAAGTAGAGCTTTTTGGGAAAAGGCATCAACATAGAGTTTACAGATAAAAAAAAAAAAAGAGGCCTTCAAAGAAAAGAACACGGTCCCTACAGTCAAACATGGCGGAGGTTCCCTGATGTTTTGGGGTTGCTTTGCTGCCTCTGGCACTGGACTGCTTGACCGTGTGCATGGCATTATGAAGTCTGAACACTACCAACAAATTTTGCAGCATAATGTAGGGCCCAGTGTGAGAAAGCTGGGTCTCCCTCAGAGGTCATGGGTTTTCCAGCAGGACAATGACCCAAAACACACTTCAAAAAGCACTAGAAAATGGTTTGAGAGAAAGCACTGGAGACTTCTAAAGTGGCCAGCAATGAGTCCAGACCTGAATCCAATAGAACACCTGTGGAGAGATCTCAAAATGGCAGTTTGGAGAAGGCGCCCTTCAAATCTCAGGGACCTGGAGAAATTTGCCAAAGAAGAATGGTCTAAAATTCCAGCAGAGCATTGTAAGAAACTCATTGATGGTTACCGGAAGCGGTTGTTCGCAGTTATTTTGTCTAAAGGTTGTGCTACCAAGTATTAGGCTGAGGGTGCCAATACTTTTGTCCGGCCCATTTTTGGAGTTTTGTGTAAAATGATCAATGATTTGACTTTTTTTTTTCATTCTCTTTTGTATTTTTTCATTGCAAGCAAAATAAATGAAGATATTATTACCAAAGCATTTGTGATTGCAATCATTTTTTGGAAGAAATTGAGTATTATCTGACAGAATTGCAGGGGTGCCAATACTTTTGGCCAGAACTGTATATATACTGTGTGGGAGCCATAGGACTGAAAACTGTAAGATACATTAGGGAGAAGGTGGCCCACAAATTTTGTCAATATGGGGCCCCAAAATTCCTGAGGGCAGAATAAAATAAAAGGCAGAATATGGGGTGAAAACACTGTGTTTTATAGTACCTGCAAAGGGGATGGGATTCTGGTTAATCCCATCCACACATTGCAGGAAAAAAAAAAATCCACAGCTTAAAAACCTGCGTTTTCAAAACTGCTTGCGTTTTTGAAAATGTCAGCTTGTCAATTATAACTGCGGAAACATTGGTTGTGGCTGAGTTACCTTCTCATGCATGTAGTGTCCCTGCCCTATTCACTACTGGCTTTGACATGTCCCAGAACACAAAGTTCCTGCATTCATGATAATGATTGGCAACCTATCAAGACAGACTGTTACCACCAAGAAGTTTCAAGGAAATCTTTAAAAAAAATCAGCAAAATTGTTAGTTGTATTTGAAAAAATATTTAACTTTAAATTGTCTACAAATGTAAATATTATGTTTATGTGAAAACCCTTTAAGAATTAAGCAAAAACACAAAAATGGGAACATTCCATAGAAAAAACAGAAAAGCAAATAGAATTATCGAGGACGTATATAATTAATGTTAGGCTCAAAAACTGTCAATAAGACTTTACACAGTCGGTGCATAAGAGATTTAGGTGTAGGCAGGTCTCCATGGTACAAGAGTTCTTAATTCCTGAAATGGTTTATTGCTACAGAGAGTCCAAGCTCTCCCTATGGAGCAGAAATCTGCAACAAAGAAATCAGTTCATGAAATTCATCTTATTTTACAGTACAATATTCTAGAAAGAAATAATTACATTTTGCAAAATACAGTCTACCAACTAACCCCTCCACTACTCCCTCCATTACCATGCCTGATGTTCCGAATCCCGTGGCCCCTTTGGGGACGGGGGCTCTGGGCAATTGCCCAGTTTGAGCCCCCCCCCCCAACGCCGGCCCTGGACATGGATTCAGGATCAGAAATGCTAGTTATGTAGAAGATACCACCACTGGGTTAATAATACTCTGCATGAATATTTAGGCTTCGCATTAGAGTTACCTTTTAGCTACTTTCACACGGTGCTACACTGACCATTATCAACATGATACATTACAGTCAAGTCGCCATTACCTTGCTTGCAGGGGCTGTGAATAGTGGTATGGTGAACAGCCATTGCACTATAGGATATTATTTATCTAGACACGCTAATGCTATACTAGTGCTAGGGAGAGCCATTTTACTCACAGCATTAGAGTGATAACCAATACATATCACAGTAACAATGACAAAAACAGCCAGGAAGAGATCAAAAATCCCAGCCAAGGTCAGAAAGGAAAGTCTTTTTAAAAAAGTATGAAAATGAAAATATAACAAGAGCAAGGACATGAACTTACTCACTGACAGCAGCTTCTTCCAGTTGGTGCAGATGTCCAGTAACTAGATATGGCAGAGACTGTGCCAAGCTAGTTATTTTTTCAGTTTTCTTGAAATCTAGGTTCAATGCAAGAAGTTTTAATTATTCCTGTTAGTAGGAATAAGTTAAATTTAGTTGTTTCATCTTACAATATCAGGAAGACATGGCTGATTTACTGCAAAAACCAGCACCATACCGGTCCACAGGTCACCTCCACAGCGGTGAAGTGAACATGGCTGAGCTACAATACTGGACATATGGACAGAACCGTAGAAAAATGTGGTGGTTTTCCTTATTCTGCACATTTCCTTAAAGGAGTTGTTTCTTTTTTTATTATTTAATACTGCAGTTAGTGGGACCATAGACAGGACAAGCCAGGAGTGTTGACAGATCTTACAAGATTTATGACTTGTATAGTTCAGAAAACAGCAATATCAGTTTATTCCTCCATATAGCAATTACTTGTAGTTATTCTGTATAGTAGGGCAATTCTCACTACCAGTAGTATCTATACTATTATACATTTTGATGCAACCCTACTATAGTCCAACCCTCTTTGAAGAGTATTGAAAGGCATAATTGGAAAAACTCGGCCACTACCTCCAAGTAGAGGCACGCCATCCTTTCCTCCTAAAATATTTCTGATATAAGATAGACCTTTATATAGGCATGAATATCTTTACTATATTGGCACGTGCACAAAATATGAACGCTTTGCAACTTTCTAAAATACTTTGGCCCAGACATACTAACTGGAAGTGCGCACATTGCACAGTGAAAATTTCCAGGCCATGCCCCCTTTTGCCTGCAGATCAGCTGTTCTGACACAGTGTAACTACAGGTAATGTTAACGTTACTAATCACTGTTCTGTACAGGACAGCTGATCTGCAGGGGCCCTGGCTGTCAGATCACTGCAGATGTAATGTACAAAGGTGGATAACCCCTGTAATATTCTCTCCCTAATGTCCCACACAGTTTATAGCCTCCCACAGGATATTGTCTCCCATCACTGCCAGTATAATGCTCCATCACTGTCCCTGTACAATATAATGTCCCCATCACTGTCCACAGTACATAGTATAATGGCCCTGTGAAGGATATCGCCTTGCCACGCTACCTGACACACCTGCGATCAACCTTCTTTACCTCCCACTCACACACCCTGAGTGGACCGGGTTTATAGGATAATATGAAACGATCTTTATAAATTTTATATATTTATTAACCCCAGTGGGTCGGTACTAAGTACTAACATATACAGAAATACATATCAATTATCAAGCAAATATGGGTAAAAGCAAAATACAGCACAGCAAATAAAAAGGGAAATAAAAAGAAAATACCAGAGCAAGTTTGTAGTCAGTTTCTCTGGGCCCCCATGTGGTAGGCCTCAGGGTTCTTCCTTAAGCAAGTTACAGAGCATGTGACGGACTCCCCATCGTGCAGACACCAAGAATGACACCCAATCCCCTTTGGGTAAGGAGATCAATGTCTGGACCTTTTCCTGGCTTTGAACAGTACCTTGTATGGGCCTCAAACGTGCGCCTTGGCTGGATTTAGTGGGGCGACTGTAAGGGGTTCCCCAGGAACGAAATTGTCATAAAACCATATCCCCTTTGTTCGGTCGCTGGCTCCAACTTGTCTGGGGATTCCACCTCTCTGCAGGAAACCCCTGTGGAGATAATTAGTGTAACAAGGGTATGCTAATTGAGCCAGCAACATAACAACAATAGATCTGGGCACAAAGCAGCCAGTCCACTGTCCTGTAGCCAAACTGTTTTGATAACAGACCCATGCACCCCACTGTGCAGGAGCAATATGAGCATGTGACAACACACTGACGCAAAATACATATCTGGAAAATACATAGCTGGCGGTCTCTCCTCATCACAGGCCCTGTTAGTGTCTCCATACTATATAATGACCCCATCACTACCTTCATACAGTATAATGGCCTTAACAGCCCCATACAGTAAAAGAGCCCCCATCAATGCTCCCCAATACAGTGGCCGCATCACTGTCCCCACACAGAGTTGAGTATTAGCTCAGTACTTACCTCTATGCTCACTGTTCCCATTAATTCTTTTCTCTGAGCGCGGTGCTTTGATGTGTCATGTGCACCCAGAGAAGGAAACAGCAGGAGGGTCGGGGAGTAGAAAGGTAAGTACTACCACTCACACTTACCTCTTGCTTCCTGTAGTTAGCTTGTAGGTTGCAGGTCTAATGTGGCCTGCTGCCTACAAGTCAAAAAGTGGTAGGGCAGGAAGTCATTCGCATCCTGCACTACCAAATTCAGAACAAAGTTGTCCTCTCCATTCTGTATCCCAGCTGTATCCCAGATCCTGGGAGAACTGGCTGTATCCCATCCCTGGACACAGTTGTATTTAGCTCGCAGAGCATTGCCTAGACTGTAAACATCTGCAGCATGTACAAAATCGGTTGGTACTATGCTACAATGTATTGATGTGGAATCCAGGTTCTTTAGCTCACACAGCATTGTGAAGGCAGGATGTAATTGTATCTACTTCTTCGCTGAGCAGGGTTAGTTGTATGCAGGGTCTCTGAATGTTCTTCACTGACAGCAAACTAACCTCTTGAGCAGGATGAGGAACTATAACATAAAGTATATTAGAAAGTTACAAGATGTTCCATTTATGGAGCCATTAAGCTTCATTTATAGATACCAGAAGACCTCTATAGCATACACGTTGTATACACATTGTGAGATCCTACGTCATAAATCAGCAATTCCCCGCCACAGATGATCAGATTATGGATGCAACACCGTGTTACGGGTCATGGCCACATTATCTATGCACCTTAAGATATTCACTTAAGTTATTCAGGGTTAAGACACATTCGCTGTGTCGGCATGAACCTTCTAATGTAATGGAGTTGTGCCGTGAAAGTCTGCCAATTGTCTGCGTCTGTGCACACTTTCCTTTGTGGCTGATGCCTTTGTTTATTTTATTTCTGACGTGCCCTGTGTTAATTAAATGCCTTTTATATAAAAATCAGGGTCCTGCAAGATTGTAAGACGGGGTTAAAAATAAGCCTCATTTGTACCAGAGAGTTCCCCTTTTATCTGGTGCCCCAGGAGTGTCTTTTGTGATTTGCAGATGGTCTGTGACAATCTGTGAACCCTGGGCTTTTACAAGCTGTTGAGATATGCGTGCCTCAAAGGCAATGAGGGACTGCGGGAGTCCATCATTGTTATAAAGCTGTCATCATGCAGCTGAGCGGTAGCTCGAGAGCGCCATCTGCTGCCCACCCGCCTGGCATGCAATGCTTTATGCTGTCATTTGGCACAGGACTCTAATACACTAAAGTGAAATGTGAGATTATAAATAGCTCTTGGCAGTTTTCTATAAATTTGATAATTCTTTATGTCTCTATTTCAAGTGGATTTGGATTTGCCTGGATGAGAAGTAAATACGTTGTCCAACAAATGAGCATTAAATGTTGTAATTATTTTATAGAATATTTAGATAAGATCTCCACATTTTAGGTGAGCTTCATTTTTCTACGCCACAAACTAAGGGCGAACCCCTAAAGATTTGTTTCATTTCGGGTTCAGATCATTCAACCCAAAGATTTGTTTCGGGTCGAATAAGTTCAGATAGAAGTGAAATTATAGTCTGGGGTCCCTTCAGAGTGCGCAGGGGCATAACTAAATAATAATAATACATTTTATTTATGCAGCGACAACATATTCCGCAGCACTGTACAATTTGTAGGGTTCAAGTACAGACAAGAAAGATACATTACAGCGAAATAGTCAATTCACGCAATAGGACTGAGGGCCCTGCTCGCAAGAGCTTACAATCTATGAATCTCCGGGGCTCTGGTACAAAAGCTTAACATGTACAACTTCTCACAACCGTCAGCCGCATCCTATCCATACATTTTTTGCAGCATTTTCATTTCCCTTTCCTTCTCTTTCTGGGCCCAGACCACCATGAAGACTTGTTCACTACATGTCCGTGCACACAAGCTTCCCATCTCCTATTGGTGCCCTTCCACTTAGTAATCATGCCTCCATTATCCTACCCTATCGGTGCCCCCCCACATAATAATCATGCCTCCTTTATTGCCATAGTCTCCCCCACAGAATCCCTCCTTGACTATATGCTGCTGACCAACTGCTATTTTTTGGCATTAAAGGGTACATTTTCTGACAGTGGAAGGCTGTGTATCATAAATCTTCTCACTGAAGTACACCAGAGGGCAGGGGTAATACATTTATGATGTAAAGACTGCCAGCCATCAAAGGATATCAGAAAGAAGTTTGTCAAGCCCTAGTTTGGGGGGATGACTTATGGGTCCCTTTAGCTTCTGTGTCCGATCGCAACTGTGACCCCTGTAGTTACACCAGTAAGGGTGTGTAAATTTTGCTCCAATGTTTCTAAAATATGTAACTGCAGATACTCAACAGGTTTTCTTGCCTCTGATATATGTTAACAAATTACATGTTTGTCTTTTCCCCACCAAAGTCAAATATGTCTGGCTATATTTAGGCAACGTTCAATCTATGGCCAATGAGCATACTAAGGATGTGGAGTAGGGAACGATCCACTGTTTCCTGCCACCCCCCCCCAAAAAAAAAAAAAAAACTCCAGCCCCCATGATCACTACTTTATCTGAGAACCTCCAGTACCATGTATGTGAATCAAGAGAAATAGCTATGGGGGATGCAAGGGTAGCAGTTGCACCAGGATCCTGGTACCTGAGGTGGCCCAAAGGTCCCTCTATCACATAAATGGCACAGGGAGATGGCAGCGGTCTTCAGTTGGCAGCTCTTTTCATAGAGAATCCTTCCCTACCTGGCTTAACATATACTGTATATGTCACGAGATGACCAGCTTTGAAAAAAACATGATTTAATGATACTTTGTCAATAGATATCTATCCTATATGTGTTGTGTGTGTGACCCCCAGTGGTTATGTTGTGAATTGCAGCCTATCAAGAGTTCGGTTAACATGCTGTGATATTGTATTGAATTTGTTTCATGAGAAATCTAGGCACAAGTAGGATTTTTCACTGTGCTTGGCAGGTATTAAACCTTTAATAAATACATGGCATGCTATGACTTTGAGGAACGCAGATAACATCGGGTGAGTTTTGCACTTTCGTTATATCCGTTTGACCTGCTCACAATTTACAATATGGGTTCACATGGAGTACTAGATAAAGTGGAAGTGGTGAAGGAACTGCAAAAATCCTCAATAGTCAAATCCAGCGAGCAGCGAGAAGAGTTCTGCTTCACTCCTGAATAATGCAGGTATTTCAGCAACCAGGGGAATTGTAGACCTGTCAGAATTCATAATACCCCGTAATGGACCGCGGAAGTTCTACTGCACCCGCAGAAAAATCTATCGCATATATGTGGAAAAGACACCTCTGAGAAATCTGCGAGTCACTGCTGAGATACACACTATTAATGCTATGCTAATCCATTCAATGTACCGTAGCACATTGCCTTTCATTGCACTGGCAATAAGGCAGTTAAGAAATAGGCTCCTATAGCATCATTCCTTTTCAATGGGCCAAAAAAGAAACGATAAATTGGGCAATTATCGAGGGCTTTATGTAACGTGATGAGGGCAATTTTTCAAGCAATGTCAAAAGGGAAATCAGAAAGACGTTAATCAGGATTATTCCTGCAGAAATGGCCGGAAAAGTTTGCTGCACTCCGGCCAGTGAAAAGATTATTGTAAATGCGGCAGAAAATATTTCGCATGCTCTCTGCTGACTCCTGCCAGCTTTCTGACACATAACAGATGAAAAATTGACAATATATATAGATAGGCTGATGATAAGCGACACTTAAAACTACCTTGTTTGGAGATGATTGACAGCAAAATGACATATGTTCTGCATAAATACATCAGGAGCGCTCTATGATTGTGTTATTCCCGTGTAGAGTGGCACTGAAACTAATGGCGTCAAATGACTGCGGGTAAGATTGGTCGGACTGAAGGGCCACGGATGCTGTTTTCGTGTATTGTAGACAGAAAGCAAATCAACCCTCTGGAAATTGCATTGTGTTACTGAATTCGATAAAAGATGTGCATTTTATAGCAATTGCCTGGAGATTCCATTGGTTTGATCTACCAGTGATGTAATGCCTATGGGTATCACACAAGATACAGCAGCTATAGGGCCCATAAAGAGGTGGCCCTGCCATGGTCGGCATCATCCTGAATTTTCAATGCATACTTGCCAACTCTCCCAAAATATCCAGATGGCTCACACAAAAATGGGTGACCTCCCAGCATCCCAAAAGAGTGGTCCATGGAATAATCCCACGTTGACATGGGAATTTTATGTGCCGGTCAAGTCACAAACAAGGGTCTGATGGGCGTTTCGTGTCCATGTCACGTCACGAAAAAGGGACAACTCAGGCCCCAAAGAGGTGAGGCTTTAGTGAAAGAGTGCATGGCCAAATGGCAACTTTATGGTTTCTTGAAGACCAAGTTCTGAAAATTGGTAAGTATGGCTAGTAGAGATGAGTGAAGTATTCAAAAATTAGATTCGGCAACTTCGCCGAATTTCGAGATATGATTCTATTCGATCTGAATTTAATCGCGCAAATCACGTACCAAAAACAGCTATTTATTGGCTGGTGAGAGCCCAGGTGGGTGGCAAAATGGCGGAACCCCTTGGATGCCATGGTCATGTTTTTGACCGCGGCATCCAAGTTTTTAAAACCCCTGATCGGTTATGGAGCAGGGTGTTAGGTGTCAGTTGCAGCGGTCAAACATGTCGTGGGCGCTCGCGAAGGGGGTGAAAGGGATGTGACATCACAGGGCTGGCTGCTGATTACGCATGCATGGCATTGTGGGTGATCCCGCGCTCCCAGAGTTCCTTGCCCCATGTCCTGATATGTACAGCAGCCATTTTGAACTAAATGCAAATCATTACCACGAAGCGTGAGGAAATTCAGATTCAATACGAATCGAATACTTCCTGAAATTCAGATTGAATTCCACTGCTGCAGCTTCAATTCGCTCATCTCTAATGGCTAGCAAGGGGTTATCTGAGATAATAAATTACTTATTCTATCTTTAGGTCATCTATATCTGGTGAGGTCTGACACCCAGAAACCTTACCGATCAGCTGTTTGAAGAGATGGCAGCGTTCTTATGAGCACTACAGTTTCTTCACTGAATACCAAGCACAGCGCCATACATTGCTTAGGGGCTGTACTTGGTATTGCAGCTCAGCCCCATTAACTCAAATGGGACTGAGCTGTAAACAGGCCACATGAACATAATTTCACTGGCCAATGAAGTGGAAGTGACCCTCACCCCAGCAGCAGTGCTGTTGCTTAAAGCAACTGATCTGATGTGTTGGACCCTCACTGAACAGACATTGATGACCTATTCTAAGGATTTTATATTAGTCCAAATTAAATTTGAGATTGCTGGGGGTCCAACACCTGGCCCCCATGCTGATCATCTGTTCTTTGCTCAGTGTTTGGAGGCAGAAGCAGACGGCTCCATAATGAAAGGGAGCTGAGCTGTAATAGCGGGGCTCGGCATGTGACCGATCAATCATACGAGCAATCCCAGCAACAAGTGGCAGATTAACCACATAGTAGAAAAATAGCATTGTAATGTCCTTGCACAAAGTACCTAAGAATCATCTATAATCTGTCAATCACGCCATGTACATCTAGTTATAGCCCTCCATAGCTGAATATTTACAGCATGACAGATCATATTTTTCGCATACAGAAGTCTGCAGTCAGCCATCAAAATCACGGTTGACTAAAATGGTCCAAAGTGATCATTTCACTCTGTAAAGCCAGGTTAAAGAGAAATTCTTGTAAATCCATAGGATAGAGAATAACTGTGAGATCATAGGGGGTGACAGCTGAAACCCCTACTAATAGTTATCGTCTATCCAGTGTATAGAGGATAACTTGGAATACTCCTGTAAGTGGCAGATGAAAAAGCCATACGTGCAGGACTTGTTTGTCTGCCAATTTGTCCTTTGGAGACTCAGATGACACCGATGTGAACATAGCCTAAAGTCCCAGTAGATTGAGGATAACTTGTAATTACCAGAGTATCACTTAAAGGGTACGGAGAACCAACCTAAGGATCATGAAAATGATGAGTCCAAGCAACAAATCCTTGGGTCTCAGATGGTTAAGGAGGTGGTGTGTGCAGTACACCAGCAGCAGAAGGTGGCCCAATCTCAACCTTTGCCGTTGGGCCCCTTTTCTTTATACACATCATTGGCCCCTTAAATTTTAATGACTCTTAGTTCTCAGAGGCAGAATATTGACTGTGTTAGACGTCTCCCTCTATGATGAATAGATCTGGTTTTATCACCTCCTCTCCATCCATATAAATGACATGGGACGGGAAGTGACAATTGCTCTTTGTATTGGCTCTTCACTATGTCTGATGGTGGGGGAGAGCAGGAGATACTATATAATGTTTCTATAACTTAATAGGGTCTTTGGTATTTAGTTGTTGACCATTCAACATGTTCAGAAGCTGGTCCAAAGCATCTACATACGTGATAAATCATATACAATCCAAAGTATATGGATATAATAATACTGCGGTAAACCTTAATCTTACTCTGCAAAGTTACTGACATAATGGAGAGTTCATTTACTTCCCTCTCACTCCAGTTTTGGATCCTCCTGCAAACCTTACAGCCACCGAGGTGTCTAGAACAAGTGCCCTAGTATCATGGCAGCCTCCTGTTTCTCCTATTGAAAATTACATTCTGACCTACAAATCTACAAATGGCTCAAGAAAGGTAAGTGGCCATTCAGTGCATCTTTTCTGTTAGCTTATGTAACATGATGATGGTTATACTATGCTTTTACTGTGACTGATTGGACAGAGTCAGACTATGTAAGGGGACAGCCCTAACTGGTAACACCTAGTTGACAATTTGCACATTTCTAGGAGACATAACAGAGGAACAGCACAACAAAGATTTACTAAAGTACAAGTCAGGAGAGCTGACACATCCTCTTTTACTTTAGGTGTATGCAGTAGATTTGGAGTTGTGAACACTGTTCTAAAGGTTTATTAAGAAGTTATTTGGCACAAAGTGTGTTTGCCTAAGAGTCTCGAAGCCACAGTCGGTTTACAACTGACTGACAATACAGGCGTGTAGAGTCTTTTTTAGTTGATTCCCAGGTTATGGTCACCCAAATAGTCACCAATTGGTGGTAGTAGTGATGAAGCAGTAATGTAGTCAGATACGGAGCCAAGTGGGACGATGAGAGAATGAGAAAAGAGTGTAGTCAGGAGAAAACAGGGGGTCAATGGCTGAAGCTGGAGTACAACAGGTACCAGGCAATCCATTCCAGGAGCATGGCAGGAGCAATATCCAGAAACAACATCAAGGTCAGGGTTAGGGTTAAATAGGAGTAAAGATCAGAATCAATAGCACAAGAACAGGAGCCAGGAATGGGTATGATCCTCGATCAGCTAGCAAGGAGTGGCAATGTGATAATGCCAGCCATGATAAGAGTCATAGCCAGATCCAGCAAGGATGACAGGAATAGAGGAGCCGGCTGTGGCTGTGGCTGCTCTCCGGGGCTTGTCTGTGGATTCGGGTGAGCTAAACAACCAGTCTAGTAACCATAGTGCTTCAGTCTCTATTGTCTTAAAGAGTGGATATGGCTCTTTAATAGGTAATATAATACGCGGACCACCAAATAAGGGAAACCAAAAACCCATCTCTAG
Organism: Leptodactylus fallax; assembly: GCA_947044405.1. Taxonomy (NCBI): domain Eukaryota; kingdom Metazoa; phylum Chordata; class Amphibia; order Anura; family Leptodactylidae; genus Leptodactylus; species Leptodactylus fallax. The sequence goes on along the minus strand of CAMRHE010000147.1, from coordinate 1,113,319 downwards.
GTCTTATGTTTTATACATACAATATGATATTTGTGAAAATTTTAGTTTTTCTTCAGCCTGTATCATACTTCTAGACTGCCATATACCTAAGTTTAAAGGAGTTGTTTTAGGATAGGAAAAACATGGCTGCCTTCTACCAAAACAGTGCCACACCTGTGTACAGTTTGTGTGTGGTATTGCAGCTCTGTCCTATTCGCGAGTTGCAATACTAGATAAAACCTATAGATAGGTGTGTAGCTGTTCTAAAAGAAAGCAGACATGTTTTTCTAATGCTGAACAACCCATTTAAGACGGCAAAATCTTTCTATTTCTTTGTTTTTATTGTCCTGTTCAGTAAGCTTACAAAAAAGACTTTCTTGTCCTGAGATATACCCATTGTATGGTAGTAGTTATCTGTCATTGTGCTAGGAACTGATTGTGGATGCTGAAGACACATGGATCCGCCTGGAGGGTCTTCTGGAGAGCACGGAATACAATGTCACTATCCTGTCAGTTCAGGATGGAGAACGAAGCGCGATCGTTCATACCATGTTCACCACAGGTCAGTTTTTCTCAGTGGCACAAAAGATAAATCATCTGTCGAATGTATACTTGTATAATGCGGCTGTCAAGTTTTTTCTTAAGGACATTCCCTAAGGACAGCTCTTCTTAAGTACAAAGACGTGTATGGGCTCTTCAGTCACTTTCAAGCATAGTGGTAAATCTCGTCTTCTAATGTGTAATTGTTCTGTGGTAAAAAAAAAAAATGAAATCTACAGCTACATCTAGGAGGAGACTACCACCACCAAAATGTCTTCTAAACCTCTTAGATAATGTTGTGGAGGAGTTAGTAAGTTATGGATGAGCAAACCTGTTCACATTGAGGCCCAGGGAAGGTGACAAAAATAAAAAAACATTCATACTCACCTTCCATTACCTCTTTTGGGCCTCCTCGCGGCGTCCGGTGCTCTCCTGGTGATGTTCGGCCCTCATCTTTGACGTCATTGGCCCAGGGGTCACCGCTGAGTCCTGTGATTGGTCACATGGACACATTGAGCATCATGACGTCATGACACTCGGCGTGCCTGGTCCAGCACTGAGTCCTAATCACTGGCCTCAGCACTTAACCCGGGTCAATGACTTCACAGAAGAGTGCCAGACGTCACAGGAGAGCACCGGACGCCGCGAGGAGGCCCAAAACAGGTAACGGAAGGTGAGTATGAATTTTTTTTTATTTTTTACACCTCCCCTGGACCTACACCTGAAGAGACCCCAGAGTGTAATGTGGCAGCCATTTTAGTTCGCCAGAGACCAATCTCCATTTTGTAAAAAAACAAACAATTTGGAATATTCGGGCTGAACCCAGCTCGGTACGAACCAATTCGCCCATTTCTAGCCGCCTCCCAGCATTAACCTCCAGTAATGCTCTATAAAATGAACAATCTGAGTGAAGATGGAAGAGAACAACCTAATAAGTGATAGTGATAAAGATCTATATACTGAATATTTTTCTTCTGCTAAATAGGAAACCTATAGTTATATTTTTGTTAAATATAGTGTATAATTTTTCTTTAGGAAAGTGTACTGTTTAACATATACATCTTATCCAAGACATGGACGTTCATGTGCTAGCACCAAATCACCATCTTTTAATAAGTGATGTAAATAGTCTATACATTTACCAGTATCATACAGTATATAGCATGTGTGACAGCTATTAATACCGTCTTAACCCTTCCTTCAAATCTTCTAAGGAGGAAGAGTTTTCGCCTACCCACAAGACTGCGCGCAGCATCTACTAAATGGAGATACCCAGAGTGGTGTATACACCGTCTATGTCAATGGCGACCAGAGTCAGAGTGTGCCAGTGTTCTGTGACATGACCACCGATGACGGAGGATGGATTGTGAGTCGTAAATGAGGAAAAATCTTTAAACTGACATTTTTCCATTATAGTGAAATGAAAATCACAAAATTCTCCATGAATCTTTATCTTTGTTAGATAAACATTTCAGGTGCCTGCAGAGGTAAAGTGCCTCCCACCATTGATTCTTCCTATTAATGGCCACAGTCCTATCAATGTACCCATAGGTACAATTACTGTGCAAGCATAATATAGTACAGGGATACTCAACTGGTGGACTACAGATGCCAGCTGTCCTTACCCCTGCCTCCCAGCTCTTTCATTATGACAGCTGCAAGGAGAAACCTTCATCTCCCACCCGCTGTCCCAAAGTCCTGATTCCTTGCACTAGCGGCAGCAGGGAATGGTAATGCTGATCCTTGCTGCAGCTTAGTGCAAGGGATCAAGGCTTGGGGACAGTGGGCGGGAGATGAAGGTTCCTCCAAGCCACTGTTAATGTTAATTATGTGTGTATGTGTGTGTGGGGGGAAAGGTTACTAGGGAGCAAACTGTAATGTGGGGGCACTAATGTGACATTTAGTGCCCACACAGTATAATGCACTTTAGTGCCCCCACCCACAGTATAATGCTCCTTAGTGCCCCCATGCACAGTATAATGCTCCTTAGTGCCCCCACACACAGTATAATGCTCCTTAATGCCCCCACACACAGTATAATGCTCCTTAATTGCCCCACTCACGGTATAATGCTTCTTGGTGCCCCCACCCACAGTATAATAATCCTTAGTGCCCCCACCCACAGTATAATGCTCATTAGTGCCCCCACCCACAGAATAATGCTTCTTGGTGCCCCCACCCACAATATAATGCTCCTTAGTGCCCCCACCCACAGTATAATGCTCCTTAGTGCCTCCACCCACAGTATAATGCTCCTTAGTGCCCCCACCCACAGTATAATGCTCCTTAGTGCCTCCACCCACAGTATAATGCTTCGTAGTGCCCCCAAGCACAGTATAATGCTCCTTAGTGCCCCCACCCACAATATAATGCTCCTTAATGCCCCCACGCACAGTATAATGCTCCTTAATTGCCCCACTCACGGTATAATGCTTCTTGGTGCCCCCATCCACAGTATAATGCTTCTTAGTGCCCCCACACATAGTATAATGCTCCTTAGTGCCCCCATGCATGGTATAATGCTCCTTAGTGCCCCCATGCATGGTATAATGCTCCTTAGTGCCCCCACGTATAGTATAGTATAATGCTTCTTAGTGCGCCCACGCACAGTATAATGCTCCTTAGTGCCCCCATACATAGTATAATGCTCCTTAGTGCCCCCTTACATAGTATAATGCTCTTTAGTGCCCCTGTACACAGTATAATACCACATTAGTTTCCACCTGCACAGTATAATGCCACGTTAGTGCCACCTGCACTCAGTATAATGCCAAATTAGGAAATATTTTTTCCTAATTTTTCTTGTCTAAACCTGTGATGCATCTTATAGTCAGATATGTCTTTTTGTCTGAAAAATATCTTAAATACTTGATGTGTTCAGCTGTTGGTCAGCTCAGACCTTTAGGACCTGAGTACCACTGATTTAGTATGTTACTATCCATTCAGACATAGTGTCCATGCAACAATGCCAGCCCAATGGTCCATGTCCCAGTAATTTCATCTGCACTGCTCTGATCCTGCAATGATGAACACCCCCTGCTGGTAACTCATGTACAGCACAACCTTTCAGTAGGGCTTCCTATAAACATAATCATCACATGTATCATGTTCAGTCCTTCATGTCCCACTGATGGTTCAACTTATTTTTATATATCATTCCTCCGAGCAATTAACCCTAAATGATATACCACCTTCCTGGTTAGGGTTTTACATACACAAAGTATTCAGTATTTGCCCCTTTAATGTCAGCATCCACTTGTGCGCCTTATTTCCATATCTATACGTGAAGCTTATTATTGTAGAATACTATAAAAGACAGGAGCGTTTTCATTACTGTACAGGAAATGTTCTACTGAATAAGAAGCCTCAGCATGGTGTGCACATTTCTGCAGTAATATTGTGTTAAAATTGCTTGCACATAGTGAAGGCAGCCATGTGGTAACCCAGCCAGTAAATACCATAATATGGCCCATATGTAAATTGAGCATATTTGCAAATGTAGGTTCCATTCTTTTCAGGTGTTTCAAAGGCGTCAGAATGGACTTACTGATTTCTTCCGTAAGTGGGCTGACTACCGAGTTGGTTTTGGAAACCTTGAGGATGAGTTTTGGCTGGGTAAGTAACATTACAGTCACAAATACTACTAAACCTACCAGCCCATGTTTTTTCCAAGCTGATCTAGTGAAGTACAAAAACATAAGAGTATTTCAGGGCATAGACACCTAAAATTATCGTTTCAATTAGTAAAAAGAGTAAAATATATACGGTATATATGTATTTAGGAAGATGACGTGCCTCTTATGACCTACACCTACAAATCAACTAAAACACCCATACAATTTAATACAATATCTATCTACCAACTCATGTTTTTTCTAAGCTGATCTAGTGCAGATCATTACAGGGTAAAAATAGCTAAAATTAAAATTCAGGTAATAAAAAAGAATAAAATATGTTTAGGAAGATGAAGCGCCTCTTGTGACCTACACCCATAATTCACATAAAGCACCCTCATAATTTAATATATCTACCAACCCATCTTTTTTTCTAAGCTGATCTACTGAAGTGCAAAAACATAAGCCTTATTACAGGGTATAAATAGATAAAATTTTAATTTAGATAATAAATAGAATAACATATGATCACAAAGATGACTTTCCTCTTTTGACTTACACCCACATTTCAACTAAAGGACTCTCATAATTTAATATGGCTACAGCCTATGTTTTTTTTCTAGATTGATCTATTGAAGTGTAAAAGCATAAGCATTATTACAGAGTATAAATAGCTGTATTAAATTTGAGGTAATAACTAGAATAAAATCTGATAACAAAAAAAAGATGATGCACCTCTTGTGATACAAAATTTAACAAAAGCACCCGCATCATAAGTGTTGATCTGGGGTTCCTTGCACTCACCAGAGGAAATGATTCTGAGGACACACCATATATAAGACCATATGGTCTAACAGGTTATTTGTGAAGCGATCCATAAGAAATGGAAGTGATTGGCTCCAAAGTCAGCAACAAGTAGGGATGTCTTGTGCTGGACCTTATACTGGCCAAATACCATATCTGAGACTAGGTCCAGTGCAGAATCCGCTGGTATCTGGTGAGCCAGTCAATTTCTGCTCACCAGCCATGTACAATGGAGGGAGCCACATTTTGAATAAAGCCCCAGTAAGAGAGTCTGGTTATTAAAAGGGTTGTCAGACAGACTACAATGCTACCTTCCATGGTTTCCATTGTATTCGCTGGTCTCTACTTCCTGGTCCTACTTAATACACAGGAAATGACTGTCTAGACAGTAGCCAATTGGGGATGATCCCCTTTGCTGTCAATGATTGGCTGAGCTGTCATTTCCTGTGTGAAGAGAAACCAGGAAGTAGAAACCAGAGAAGACCTGGAATTGTCAGAACGGGTGCAGCAGGGACCTCCTTGATGTTTGTGAGGGATGTTGGAAAATTCAGCTTCAATGGAATTTATACCTCTTTTGCATATATATCATTACTAATAATGTATTATATGCTGGAGGACATCAAATTCTAGCTGCAGGAAGCAAGAAAAAACATGGCTTAAACCATTGACAATTATACTTGAACTACTAAGATTTCTTGCATTCTTGTCAATGCAAGTATAAGATTGAAGCCTACTTAAAGGAATGATGTAGGTGTAAAGAGATGTGAGATTATTCCCTGCTGTTCCGTCGTCATAGTCATGACAATTACCTCGCCACATGGAGCCTTATAGTATAGTATTAACTCTAGACTACTTCATCAGTGGTGGCCCTAATCCACACCTTCTTACCCTCTTGCAAGCTTTCTACTGTGTGTATGTACTACAGCTATAGTGTTTATATCCTACCTCCTGTTGTCAGCATGTGCAATTTTACTGATGATATTGAGTCACTTTCAGGATTATGTACTTCTTAAGGCTTAATAAATACTAGAGATATCACTTGTGTGTGTAAATGTGTAAGGACGATTAATTCAGACCAGAGGTGGACATCTCATATGTGCTGCTTTGCAACTGGGCCATGTAGGAAAAGAGCCAACCACCATTGTAAAAAAGTAAAAATGGATTTGTAGAGGTGGCATCGGTACCAAGGTCCATGTGTTCAACAGGTTTCAAAGGACACTTAAAGGCATTTTCCCATCCTAGCAACATATCCCATATCCTGTGGCTATTTCACAGATCAGTGTGGATCTGACTGCTAGGGCCCCCATCAGTCATGAGAACAGGTATGTTTTGCTCCCCATTCTGAATGGAGCAAGGGTCCATTTAGGGACCACAGCTCCATTTAGGATGGCGAGCAAAACACTCCCAGCAATTGGACCTCCGGTGGATAGGAGATAATTTGCTAAGATGGGAAAACCCTTTTAAAGAGGACCTTTTACCACCTCTACCAACTCCAACTCTTTTCACCCTTCAATCCACTAATCCAAGTACAGTTAGATTTTGTTTGTATAGCCGTTACCATTCCTGAGCAATCTGTACAGTTACTTTGGTTTACACCCAATATGCTATTTAGGCTCCCTATGTCAGGCGGGCAGTCCTGTACTGCAGCAGAAAGCCAGGGACTGTCCACCTGACCTGAAAGCCTAATTAGCATATCAAACACTAAAACTAACAGCACTGATTTCTCAGGAATGGTGGGGGCTAGAGAAAAAAATTCCGACTGTGCCCAAATCAATGGAATGATGCCTGTTGAAGGATGCAAAGAGTGATGAAAAGTGTTCTTTAAGATGGCGGATGTAAAAATAAATAGCATGTATCTAATGGGTGACCTCAGTGGGGCCCAGAAGCTTTATCACTGCTCAAAACTGTCTTTTACGTGGTCTATCAACAATGGTGGTGCAGTAATGTGAGAGCAGGATCCCAGTGCCTCGTACCTGCCCAATTCCCTGGCCATACTTAACATTACTCCTGTAGCTCTGAGCTTAGATAACTATGTGTGACCAACATATCTGATGAGTAAAACTGTGCGCATCCATATGAATTGTGACCTTTCTTTATCCAGAAGAGATAAGGATGAATTATTTCCAAAGACGCGGTTCCCCTTGAAGGCATTTTCCACCCCCCAAATTTGTACTAACCTCATATGAAATACAGCTCTGCAAGAGGACAGGGAAGAGGGACTATTGTGCCGTGCAAGTGACAAGAATGAGACAGTCAGATGCCACATCAGCTATAATTACTTTCCCTTTCTGAAAGCTGGCAGCGGTAAAGCCTAAGACAGCGATTATTAATATTACTACTCTGCAGAGAGATGCTCCCTCACATCAGGCTTAATAGTAGTCATACAATTTTATTATTCTCAGACTTTTCGGGTGAAATTACATCTCTATTATGATGCATGTATCCCACGTTTTTTTAATATTCTAATAATAGATGCAAATTAGATATGAACAAGCACATTTGTAAGAAAAGAGCAGAGACTTGTAGGAACATCTGATAGACCAATTATTCCATATTTCTTCTTCTGCAGGTCTGGATACCCTCCACCAGATAACTTCACAGGGTCGCTATGAGCTCAGGATTGATATGCGAGATGGGCAGGAGTCGGTGTATGCTTATTACAACAAGTTTTATGTAGGGGATCCACGTAGTATGTACAAGCTGCGTATTGGGGACTACAATGGAACTTCAGGTATAAAGACAGTACCCTATATGAGAACCGGACTCTTAAATGTAATGTATGTGAACTTATACAGTACAGTATGTTGTGTCTTTGTGCATCTTAAAGAGGACCAGTCATCAGGTCCTTAAATCCCAATGACATCTGGTAGGCGCTGTGACCCCGAGCAATTTTGTGCTTTGTCTATCAAAATCCATTCAGCCATTCCAAAGATATAAGCCTTTATAGTGTTAATTCAAATTAGAGTATAGATAGGTGGGTGATAACACTATGGTTTCTTGGGGGGTGGGGTCACTGTGCTGAGATCATGCAGTGTTACCGCCCACTTGGCTTGTCTACCCTCAGTTGTATCAATGTTACAGGGCTTATATCTTTGGAATGGCTAAGCAGATTTAAATAAAGAAAACACAAAAATGCTCAGGGTGACAGCGCCTATCAGATGAGGTATGTCATTGGACTTATAACACCTTGTGACAGTCCCCCTTAAAGGGGTTATCCAGGATTTGAAAAACATGGCAGCACCTAGCCTTTCACTTTAGTTGAATTGAGCTACAGTACTGGATAGAACCCATGGACAAGTGTGGCAGCCATGTTTTTAATCATGGACAAACCATTTAAAGACTTCTATGATATTAGAAACAGTGCCAATCTTTTCCCTTGTCCTTGTCTGGTATTGCAGCTTAGCCCCTTTCTAAACCTTTCTTAAAAGGAAAGACCATATTCTACAAATCTCATACAACCCCTCTATAATAAAAACCAAAATGAGGAGCATAAAATGAAAAACTTTTTAATACTGTATAAATTGAAACTATTTTATACCTATATGTTTAGTAGACATGTTTATATAAGTGCCAGATGACTAGTAGAGGAAGGGCAGGGGGCATTGCTTTGGAGCTCCTGATTCCTTGTTACACTTCTCATTATCATTATCTTCTTATGAGGTCATTCAGTTTCTAGTTTTACCACAAAGTAATAGATTGGCAATATGGTTTGCAAATGAAGTGGGACCTGGAGTAACGCACTTTAGGGCAGGGAAACTCAGTCCATGTATTGGCCAGGTTTACCAGCTCGAACCAGGCTTAGCTGACCTGAATTCAGCATTTCAGTTCAGTTCATTCAAATCCAGCCGATACATGGCCCAAGCTTCCAGCCCATAGTCGCCAATGTGAATCTGCACATGCTCCATAGTGATATAGTTTTACAGTAAAATTGTGATATATTGAAGTTGCAGTAATGGTTCATGGTTCACACCATTTTTTATGCGGCCGAAGAAATATATACATACTGGGAAATATTTCACTGTCAAGGGAAAATGCAAAAACATTGTTTTCATTTGCCATATTTGAGCTAACAAAATTTAGTTGGGTTTGCACACTTGCAAAGATCATTTTAGGGTGCCCTTACACAGTGTGTCCTGGTCGCATCCACAATGTTCTGTCGGAACACACCTGAACATTCAAGTCGAAGACACAGTAACAGTAAATTTGTGGCCCGGGAATTACCGGGCACGTGCGACTTCCAATAATTTCAGGACTGTGTCTGTACTTTTGTTGTAAATGAAAAGTACAGGTGTGTCCCTACAATATGCGCATAGTGGATGTGGCTGGGACACATCATATAAGGGCACACTTACGCTGTGTTTCCACATTCAGGTATTGTTGATGCAGTTTTTGATTTTCATAGATTGTTATTGAATGTTTCAGTCTTAATACAGGGTAGTAATAGGATATCTAGACAGAATGTAACAGCCCTAATGGGAACATAGAGAAAAGTATGGTGAGACCAGTGTGGTGGGAATGTTTCCATAACCTGGTAACATATGAAAATACTATAGCAAGTCAACAACGCCCTTCTAAAGGTAAAATAGATATGAGGAATGACAATGAGACAATGCAGGGAAACAAGGTTGATGCAGTTTTGGAAGCCAAAACCTGGTATGATGCATGAAGGGAGAGAATTTATAAAGGACTGATGGTTTTCTCTTTATTTTCAATGTATCCCTGATTTTGGCTTCGAAGACTGCATGCAAAAACCTGAACATGGAAATCCAGCCTTACAGTGCTGACTCTCAATGATCTGCTGTTTAGGTGCAAAGATCTTATGCTGAAATGATGTGAGATGAAGTAGTGAAGGTGGGGGCAGGGATTGTTCTAGACTGATTGTCCTCACTTTCTGGCCAAGCTAAAGAGGATGATAACAGGTTATAGTAGCAGGCGACATTCACCAGTACAGCAAATTAAAATAGAAGTTGTAGTGTCTCTAATAATAGCGATGGAGAGCCGCAATGATGAACCGCAAAATGTTTCTAGAAGTAAAGAAAATAATGCTCATTGCTTACAAAATGGCAAGAAATGATTACAGTTTTTTGGAACCTAAATTTGTTGAGTTTCCCAGTTAAGGCTCCACGTCATGGAAAAGCAGCTTCTTTATTGCAGATTCCGCTGCAGTTTTTGAGCCAAAGCCAGGATTGAGTAGAAGGGAGAAGTATAAGAGCTTACGTTATATTTCCCATTCCTTTTGTAGTCGCTCCTGGGTTTGGCTCAAAAAATGCAGCAACATCTGCATCAAAAAAGCAGCTTTTCTGCAATGTGTGGTCTAAGCCTAAGAGGGGTTGTGTAGAAGAAAATGTGGTTGAACGTATTGGACGCAACCTATGGATGTATTTGAGACTGTTCTTGGAAGTAAACCACCATATTTTACAATCATGTACAACTCCTATAAACAGGCACGTACACCTAGCCGTACGTCTAGCTATATACTAGAAAATTCAGAGGACGCATATACTGTTACACAGGTTAACCTTGCTATAAATTGCACATTGCTTAATTCATTAATACAGCGCTGCCTGTCTCATTTTTGTGAAAATGAATTAGAACTGCTTTATAACTAAACACTTGATTTGCATTTTGCTTCCCAAAGGGGATTCCCTTACCTACCACCAGGGGCGCCCATTCTCTACCAAGGACAGAGACAATGATGTTGCTGTTACAAATTGTGCCTCATCCTATAAAGGAGCATGGTGGTATAAGAACTGTCACCGCACTAACCTCAATGGCAAATATGGGGAGTCAAGACACAGCCAGGTAGGAGACAATAAGGCTTGTAAAACATGTTATGGGCTATTGTTTCAACTCTCTTCTCTTTCAGCTATAGACAGATACATTTTTTTTAATGCAAATGTATATGCTGTGTACCTATTTCAATTATCAGATCCATCGGATAGGGTAGTGTCTGATCTTGGGGGAACCACTGGGACCCCTTATGTAAATGTTCATGTGTGGCTGCTGCTCAGTGTCAGACTGAGGTTCTTAAGCCTACCAGATAAGATAACTCTGGGGGCTCAGCCTCCAACAACCCCTCAGAAATAGACCATAATACCCTCCAAATTTGGATGTCTTCTTCTGGATTATTATTGTGTTAGAGCCTGGGCCCACCAGAGGATTCTCTGGTACTCTGGTTCCCATGGGGCAAATGGGACCCCTCTCTCATGATCGTTGGGTGTCTCAGCAGTCAGACAATAATGAGGTTTTTTTAGTAGAAAAACCCATTTAATGAAGAAATTTCCCCTATCAATTATCCAAACCAGAAACCAGCCTCAAAGAACATCCGTCTTTTTGTGGGGGACACAGTGTGCCCATGCATGACATGAACAGTGCATTGATTTTAGTGTGAACTATGCAATACTTCATTTTCCATGTGCTGCAGGGAAATATTACTTGTTGGGTTTTATTGTAGATTACAGACGATCATTGGATTTCCTTGTAATTTTAGGTTTGCTTATGTGTTGGAGATACTGCTAACCAAACAGGATAATACAAAGCGGAGAACTCCTTTAAAACATTAAATCATAACTCCCCACATTTGACCAGGCGCTCCCGGAAGAACAGCATATTTGGTGGTGGCCACACACCCTCTCCTAATATGTATGTCATGCCCCTTTTTTGTGACATTCCCAAAATATAAGGTGCCCAGATGACTTATAAAACATTCCACCAACCCTGGGAGATTTGTCCACTCTTCTAGTTTGTTAAATTTTAGAAACATCAGAAAAGAAAATTGAGTGAGCAGGTAGGCAGGACTGAATGTATGACATGATTATTATACGCCAGATCACAGGAAGATCAGCAATGTGTTTCTTATTGCTTATGACCAAACGTTGTCAATGTTAAAGCAAACCAAAAATACCTCTTTGGGTCACCAAACACGGAATATAAAAAATCTTAAAATATCTGCAGCTAAATCAAGACAAGAAGATTGAAAAAGCCAAACCTTATGAATAGTTTGCTGCTTGGTGGGGAGCCAAGACAGCAAAGTGAAGACTTAAAAGAAATGATTAAAATTTCAGGTCTTAGCATTTTCTTGGTCTGTTTATATGCAATCTTCTACATCACAGAGCAGTAATATTGTTTGCTTCAGATTCATATCCTGCATTAAATATATTTTCTAAATCGATATAAAAACCAAAATGATATTAGATATTTTATCTAGATATTTTTTCATTAAATGATAACACCACATAAAATGAATGAAAAGGTGAAAATCTGGATGACATTGCGCTACTTCTGCTTTCGTATATGTGCCCATATATCCTGTGTTATGATTAAGTTTAACATTAGCAAATAAACATGATTTGGGGAATTACCCAATTTTCGTTTCATATTCCATTATAGGACAGGTCTATGAACAAAATATATTACTAGTTAATAATCTGTTAGTATGAGGGATGGGTTTCTTTATGGTATTTCATGGCAGTGCAGAATCCAGGTGCAGCACGGGAGGAGACCTAGAGATTGAGCAGAAGGAAATAAGGGAGAATGAAAGTCTTAAAGAGGACCTTTCACCAGCTTCACCTACTTCTCTTTTCATCCTTTAATAGGGAACTTCCAACTGATTCTGGCACAGTTGTGACTTTTTCTCTAGCCCCACCATTCCTGAGCAATCTGCACAGTTCAGTTCGGTGCTTGATTTGTTAACTAGACTCTCTAATGTCAAGTGGGTCGTATAAGGCAGGAGCAAGCAAGCTGATGTGACTCAGAGCTCTTCCATTATTTGCCCCTGATTGAGCTGTGAATCAGACTTCCTGCTCCTGCCTGACACCACCCACTTGACAGTAGAGAGTCTAGTTAGCATATCAGGAATTAAAAATAACTGTACTGTTTGTATGGGAATGTTGGGGGCTAGAGAAAAAATTCCAAGTGTGCTGGAATCAGTGGAGTAGATCCTATTACAGGACGCATAGACCTGGAGTTGGTGGTGGTGGTGGGGCAAGGTCCTCTTTAAATGGCAAACTAATGCATTAGAAAATGGAAATGGGAAGCTGAACTTAATTATAGCCTGTAGATATAAGGAACAAGGTAAATGAATGGCAGAGGATGGCTGCACTAAACATGGCTACGCTGGTAAGGACACTGAATGGCCACTTTATTAGAAACACCCATATAGTAGTGCGTTGGACCACCTTTGGTTTTCAGAATTACAGCAATTCAGTGTGATATACACAGGTATCCACACGTGCTAGAGGACCCATAGTATGGTAAAATACCCTATTACTCCACCTTCGCCAACCAGAACTGGTAGGAAGGGTTGATTGATTCATCCTGCTTGTGCCAAATTCTGACCCTCCCATCAGCATGAAATCTAGATTCATCTGACCAGGCAATGTTTTTACACTGCCCAATGATAACATTTTTGATCTCCTTTGCCCACTGTATCCTGGCCTGGATAGCCCTTCTAGTTATTCCATTCTATACATGGATTTGGAGATCTGTATCTTACAGCAATAATAATATATCAAGCAATATATCAGCACAGAATGTTAGTTAATATCTAAAGTCGGAGATGACTTATAAGGTGGACATTTACTTTATGGTATATAATCAACTTATAAGAATAGTGGGGAAGACACAAATCATGGCAATAAGTATTCCTTTCTTATCCTAGTATATCCCTCTTTCTTCGAGCCCCTGGCAGCGGTATGAGAATTGTTGTGATCTAGCAGCTGAATTCCTACCATCTGCAGTATATTAATATCGATTGTTTTCTGAAATTAATTTTATGTTGTTTCTTTATTTCTTTTGAGTGTGTAACCCTTACAGTAAGAAAACAAGAAGAGTCTGAGATAAGGAGGAGACCTTACTGTTTTATGATGTAGAGGTGTAATCCAAATCATAGTCTTGAATTTACCGCTACCTTTTCAATTTTTGGTTTTTGTTTGTCTTCGCCTCCTAAAAGCTATAACGTTTATATTTTTCCAATCCCATTTAAGGGCTTGTTTTCTGTGGGACAAATTGTACTTCTAATTGACGGATTTAATATTCCATACGAAAGTACTAGGAAGCCCGAAAAAAAAAAACTCTAAAGGGAGTGGAATTGGAAAAAAAAAGTTGCACCATTTTCTTATGGGTTTTGTTTTTACAGTGTTCACTGTGATAAAAAAAAAATGACAGGCTACTTTTATTCTACAGATCGGTACGAATCAGAAATTCGTAGACCCTGAAGCAAAATCTTTAACATCTTTATGTGAAATTTATAGTACCGATATCCTAAAATGTGGTACAATTATTGGGCTGCATTATGAGCTAGTTCCTTATATAAGGCTATTAAATAAATAATGCGATGTCATACTACAGGGCTTATTAAATCAGTAATGTCATAGAGATAATAAATCTCTGAACAGGTATTATAAGACAGTGATGTGGCAGTGCAGAGGTAGTGTATAAAGTGATGTCACAAAACAAGAACTACAGACATAGTAGTTGTCACATAGTAATGTCACAATACAGATATTATACAGATATCTCTGGCCAGGAATTATAAGAAAGTGATCACAATGCACGGATAATGCCCAAGGTGGTATCACAAAACAAGAAGAACAAACACAGTGATGTCACATTATGGGAATGCGCGTAGTGATGTCATCAAATAGGGATAACAAATATCCTTGCCACAGCTCCTGACTAAGGACCACTGTCACAGAATGCAAATAATTGATGCATTAACCTTAGGGCAAACAGTGCACCTGTACTGGGCCCTACAGTAGTGGGGACCTCCTCAGCTGACCCCGATCGACAATCCAGTATTTTGGGCACTGTGCCACTATTCTGGGCACTGGGTCCCAATTTCAACCCTATCTTTTCCCTAAGGATACAGGTAAAGTTAAATACAATGGTGCAACACGGAGCTCTCATCTTTGTGCTCCACCATTCAGGGTTCAGCTGACGTTGTCTGTGTCCGGGAGGCGCAATGAGGAATCGGAATGGGGTTAGGTAAGTATAATTTTTTATTTTAATTTGTATGCATTATATTGACTTAGAAGGCACTGAGAGGGCAGAGGGCATTAGGTAGGGCCACTTTAGGGGCATTAAGTTGTGTAAGATCCACTTGAGGAGACATTAAATTATGTGGGAGTCACTAATGGAACCTTTTCATTGAGCCCACCCATGTGTTAAAATGGCCCTGGTGGCAATAAATGTGGTAAAGCTTAAAGACGATACCCATAGTGATGTCACAGTGTCATTTCTTAGATACCAGGTGTGATCAGTTGTGACCACAACCTCCCCAGATAGTTATATTTCTCCCCTCCTGGGTATATACTGTATCTCTACGTGTAAAATCAACCTTAGCTACACACATATGTCATATAATAGCACTTAAGAATAGGGCAAGTATTTGCTATTGCTTCATAAGTCTTGATACATCTTCCAGGATTTAAGTTGATTTATATAAGCTGGATAAACTGGTTAGAGAAGATGTTCATCACTGCTACACCGGGCGGCTAATCAAATACCGTGGCGTTACCGAGGTGTAAGATGTGCGCTGCTGGTAGGGATCATATATCAACAACCCCAGTAAATCTATTAACACGGACATATAGAGCAATCCACTCAATCAGGAAGATAACGTTCTCTTTTTATTACAGTATTGTTTGTCACCGAGTTACCGAAAATTCCAGTAGCAAATTATGAATTAACCCATAACATATGAGATTGCTCATTCTTCAGATCTATATCCCAACTTCTTTACCATGACATACTTATAGTTGTGCCAGTGTACTTAGTTGTGAAGCTTAATATGGACAGATCAATCCATATGCAAGAAATTTCTGTCTGTATATTTGCTTTGCTGTGGGAAAATATATACCCTCTTCCCAGGTTTGGATTGCAGGAAGGACACTTGGGACCTCCACCTATCCTCCAAGCTGCAGGTAGCAGCCATCTTCAGAGCTAAGCCACAGCTGTTTGTTACGAAACCTGTATTGTTATTAAAGATGGAAGAGCCAGCCTTTGTGAAGAGCCAGCCTTAACTCGAATATCCCAAATTTTTCAGTTGTTAATGAAACTGAACAATCGGGGACTGGTCTCAGATTAACTAAAGTTGTATGCATTGCAGTAAATTATTATACCCTTCAGACCCCAGAGTATATTAGGAGGAGGCCCTGGGGAAGTGAAATAAAACCATTTATACGCAGCTTCAGAGGCGTAACTTGAGGGGGTGCAGAGGGTGCAGTCGCACGGGGGCCCAGGAGCCTTAGGGGACCCATAAGCACTGGCATCAATATTGAGATTGCAGCTTCCATCTGGCCCATAAACCAAGGAGATTGCCCTAACCACACTAAGGTTGATTAAACTCCTTAGCACCCGTAACCATCACTATCAAGAATTCGCTGTAGAGATGAGGTAGGGGGCCCCGGACAAAAGATTGCTCCAGGCCCCCAAGACTTTAGTTACACCACTGCTCGCCTTCCCTCATCTCTTTTGGGCTGGGTGCTTTCTCTCAGTTCCGTCAGTGACGTTATGCACCCAAGATCACTGCTGAGGCCTGTGATTGGCGTCATGATGCTCGGCGTGCCCGTGTCTCCACTGAGGCACAATCACAGGTCTCAGCAGTGACCCCAGGGCATGACATCACCAACAGAACACCGGACACTGCAAGGAGGCCCAAAGAGATGAGGGAAAGTGAGTGCAAATGTTTTTTTTTTTTATTTTGTACACCTCCCTTATGGCTCCACCTATTATACTCTGGGGTCTAAAAACACCTCAGATTATAATAATTTCACTTCCCGTTCTATCCAAACATGTTCGACCCGAAATAATTCAAGAACCTGAGCCCACCAAACCCAAAATGAAACGAATCTTGGGAAGTTGCCCATCCCTAATTGTTATGAGGGGGTGAATGTTAGCATCTAAATGCACACAGATAAGGGTAATATAAGGTACCAGTCGCATAACAATATGAGGTGCACACTGCTGGCTTACAGCAAGTAAGACACACTTCTATCAGTGGATCTCTCGGAAGTACCATCACATTTGGTGCAAGAATAGCCTGACATTCAGCACTTTTCCTCTTGATCAAGACAACAAACCACAACAGGCCCCAAATGAACCCATTATAAATCAGTAGGGTCTTACAGGCAATGATAGGATTTGTTGTACGATACATCTGGCATAGTGTTGTGGCTTCTGCTTTGAACATAGGCTTTAGTGTAAATGTGAATATAGTCGATTTCTTTTAAGGTATTAGATTTAAGACAACACATTTCAGAGCTAGACCGAATTCTTCATCAGATATACATGTTTTTACGTGCAGGTCTCTAGGCCCTACTATCCTACCAAATTTAATAGAGGTCATTCACATCCACTAATTTTGATGCTTGTGTTGCTACATTGGTAGGTTTTCATACCGAATTGCTCATGTCAGGTCCATCCAAAGCATTGAGTCAAGACTCAGCCGAACAAGAACTTTAATTTTGTATCTTCTCAGACATGGCGATGTAGACTTGATTTAATATTTTGGGTCATTGTCTTGCTGCATAAACTAATTATATTTCAGCTTCATCTTACTGACAGATCACCAGATGTTCTTTCTAAGAATTTTCTGGTACAGCGCACAATGTATAATGGTAACTTGTCCAACTTAATATCAATGTTCAGCTCCTGAGACATTCCTACAGCGTCATATATCATGTTGAGCTTCTAGCATCATGTTGATCTTCACAATGCAGAATGCTGTATATGCCTAGAACTTTTGTGTTAGGAATCTCAATATGTGTAATTCTGCTTGAAGCCATCATACTTTCCAGTGCAACACTGCTCAGCCATTAGGCTGTAATTCATATAGCACTGGTTAGACCGGGGTGTAGGATTTTCTGGTCTTCACTCTAAGTACTTGGAAGGGATCCCTATATCATAGTCTCAAGCATAGATATAGATTGGTATCAGTAGCAATAATGCAGAATTAGTTTGGTCATGAACAGAGCCAAAAGTTACCACCAGAACAGTCAGAAAGTGACAGACCAGGAAATGAGATGGGAGCTTTTTCAGGAATAGAGTCAAGAAAGGGTCGGAGCCAGAAATAGGACAACAGGTGACGGATAAGTCAAAACCGGGAACAATATGATAAGGAATGAGAGCCAGGTCAAGGCGTGCACTTGACCTGACCCAGCAGGGCCACAGCAGAAGATGGTAGTCAGAGAAGGCGAAGAGGAGACATAGACCGTTTCATGGGAGGTGGTGCTGGAACCAGGTGCATTGGGTAACAGGTACATAGACAAGCAGCTAGATAGATAAATGCTTCATTTTTTGGCACTATATTTAGTATATATTCACATGTTGGTGTCTGATAGCTTTAGTAAATTGCTCAATTGTGATAAACGTGTAAATGCATCCATCCTACCCTACTTCTTTCTGGTTCTCCATAGACCTGCAGGTAAACGTACTAAGTAAGACTCTGTTCAGACTCTGTTGACATTCAGAGGTCTTGTTGGAATATCTAATGGTCTTTCAGGTATTTTTGACTGCAGATTGAAGAATAGCTCAGTCTGTTATTGTCATCAAAAACAGTGGAACCCCAACTAACCTTATTAAAGTCACTCGGGGGTCATCATAAATAACCATTGTCAATACGGGGTTCATCGTAATTTGCCATTGTCTATATAGAATTTGTCATAATTTTCCATTGTCTGTTTTAGAACAGATCCACAATGGCTTCATTAGAAATGTCCATGGCACAAGTATGATCAGACTACACCCAGATCTGTATATATCTGTACATATATCCATAGACCATACTGTTGGTTTATCAGAATGGTCAAGTTTAGATATGTGACACTTAGAAATATATTGATGGCAGTCACCGTGAATGATGAGATATCTTTATAGCAAGGTCTTGAGTCCATTTATCAACCATGACCCTACTATAAATACTGTGAGGTCTGAAGACGGTGAATTACGGATGACTATTGCCTACATATAAATTCCCTTTAGGAACCTTTAGCTTTCTTAGTATTTCTATTGATTGCTAACGAAAAATGATGGCTGTAAGAAAACATACATATCTAGAAGATGCTTCCAAGTCCAAATTACATCTCAATTACGCGGGCAAAATCAATGAAAATAATGTACTGTGTGCGGGAGATGTGGACTGCTCAACGTCCCGGCCTCCTGATGAGGAAGCCTTAATTACACATTAAAACACTTACACTGGCAAGGTCATATGTGATTTACTTTAATGAATCTTTGGAAACAGCATTAGATATGATTTTACATTTCCCTGGAGTAGAAAATCGCAGTGTGAAATGGCAATATAATGTCACTCTCTGCCATATACCATACATACAAGGTAATGCACAGCATATTATAAGGATATTACAAGTCACCAAGTATTTTTGCAAATCTACAAAGACAATTTAAGTTAAACGCATCCCTCCTATTAAGATAAAAATGGACAAAAAAAAATAAAGACTAACATCACAATTTAGCCTCAGGGAAAATGATATTTTACTTTTTTCCTATGCATTAATAGTACAAATTCTGATAAACTTTGTAATATATCTTATTACAGACTCCCCTCCTAAAACATCACATTCCCTATCACATACGTACCCTACCCCACCAGACCCGGCACCTGCACTGCTCACTCACTCCCAATTCATTGGTAAAATCCGTCTTGAGAGAGGCAGAGATAAAGATGGATTATCAGCTTCACTGAGGTTACAGCTGTGGCCCATAGAGGTCTATGGAGAAGAGAGGGTGAAGAGGAAAAGGAGATAGCTGCAGGCAGAGATGTTACTAGTGAGTGTCTTAACCCCAATGCTAGATTCACAGCAACAGTGCTCTGTATTGCTATATGATGTATTCCATGCTGCTGCTGCTTCTTCTAAGTGTAAGAGAGATACAGGAGCAGGATCTCTTCCTTTTCATGTGCAGTGTATGGGAGGCATCATAGAGCATAGTCTCCATATACTCAGAGTTCAGAGAAAACTGGTAGAGCCTCCATAGGGGAAATCCAATTCATGTAATAGGCAGAAATTCTACTATTTGATATGCAAACATACAGCCCTTTCTGAAAAGTCATCTAAAACAACACTTTAAAGGATTTGTTCTAATGCAACTTTTCAATAGGTTTGATTTCCTATTATTTCTGTAGCTCCTATGTTCCTATGCATCTCCATGATAACAGACAACAAACAAACCCTTTGGTAGTCTGATCCTAAAATTATGCTCCAGTTCCTTCTATTTGTCCCCTATATTATTCTATAGTACAACTGGAAGGTTAGCAAGACGATGGGGTAGATAGAAGGGAATATGACGGCAGGATCAGACAACATAGAGCTTGTTTGCTGTCTGTTACCATGGAGATAGACAGATCTGCATAGGAGCTGTGGACACAAAACAATATAGCATTTTGAAGGACCACAGTATACCAATTGGAGAAAGTCTGCAGGAAGGAAAATAAGATCTACAGAGTGTGGGAGGTGAGAATGCTGTGTCTTTCCATTAATAAGATATATACCAGTATCATTCTCATATATTTCTGATTTATGCTAAATGGATTTTACCAGCAGGCCCACTTTACATTTGTAGGGTAAAATGTGTTTTGCAAGGAGGAACCCAGGACATTAGTCATACTAGACTTCCAGTTTTCTTCATTACTTTAACACTTTCCTATATCATGTTAGGAGCCAACAGTCATGACGTACCATTACATATATGGTTTATGCAAAACATGTCTTCATATTCACTGCTTTGGAATTTAAAGGGTTATCTTGCTAAGAACCATCTTTAAAATGTCCTGTAGTGTATATGGATGTCCGACAATGTATGAATCAGAGCACAGAGCGGCAAAGTATCACCTGTTATGAAAAGAGCAAAAATTTCT
Organism: Leptodactylus fallax; assembly: GCA_947044405.1. Taxonomy (NCBI): domain Eukaryota; kingdom Metazoa; phylum Chordata; class Amphibia; order Anura; family Leptodactylidae; genus Leptodactylus; species Leptodactylus fallax. Next base: position 1,092,508 of record CAMRHE010000147.1, on the reverse strand, counting down.
TATTACACAAAAACAAGCAACGTTTTTTTAAAAAAGGGATTTCCATCTTCCCAGTCAGCAGATGGGATTTATAATCCAGGGGAGAATTTAGAAAAACACATAGAGGATCATGGTTGGATAGCCGTGGTTACTCTTCATTTCTGTTCTTTCAGAATTTTGACTCTGAGAATCCTCTAGTGGGAGAAGTGTAAATGTTCAGAATTTTACAGAAATAAAAAGGTTTTGGAGGATCAAGTGAAAAAAGTTAAAACACTATAAAATATAACCCTAAAAATGGCCATAGACATGAGATACCTGCATACCTGATCCCTCTATACACTAGAAGTACCTGCTATCTTCCCTGATCCCTCCATACACATGAGGTACCTGCTATCTTCCCTGATCCCTCCATACCTAGAGGTACCTGCTATCTTCCCTGATCCCTCCATACACATGAGGTACCTGCTATCTTCCCTGATCCCTTCATACACATGAGGTACCTGCTATCTTCCCTGATCCCTCCATACACATGAGGTACCTGCTATCTTCCCTGATCCCTCCATACCTAGAGGTACCTGCTATCTTCCCTGATCCCTCCATACACTAGAGGTACCTGCTATCTTCCCTGATCCCTCCATACACATGAGGTACCTGCTATCTTCCCTGATCCCTCCATACCTAGAGGTACCTGCTATCTTCCCTGATCCCTTCATACACATGAGGTACCTGCTAACTTCCCTGATCCCTCCATACACATGAGGTACCTGCTATCTTCCCTGATCCCTCCATACACATGAGGTACCTGCTATCTTGTGAACCGAGAGCAAGGCAGGTGGTTTGGTCTCCGCAACCAGAAATGAACGCACACGCGGTAGTTCAAGAAAAGAATATATATTTACTATAAGTTAATAAAGGCTATTTGAAGGTAAAATGACAGGGATAAAGACAAGCAAAATATACAATATAGCATGAACAATTTCAAGGCAAATTCTGCAATGGTTTCTACTTTTACTCTGTCCAATTCTGCAGTATGGACACTGAATGAACAATATACTCAAAACTATCCCTAACTGACCCTGACATCACATTTGGGTGCACCCCCTTTTCCCCAGTGGTCCAGGTGGACTGCTTACAGTCTGTAGAAGCGCGCGGTGGGGCCCAAAGTCGTTCCTTTCTTTTATAGTGAAACGTCCTCTCCTCACTGTTATCAGGATCTTGGGAGAAATGAAGTCCTCTTTAACAGGGAAACCTGAATGCAATGTAATCCAACAGCAGATTCCACTCAGCACACTGACAGTCCTGCCGAATCCATACACTGAGCTGGGATGTAAGCCGGGGTTTAGCAGGTGCTGTCCAGTACATCAACAGCACTGCGAGTCTCTATCTGTGGTATCCATATACACAGTCACAATGTCAGTCTCACTGATCAGCCACTGAGCACAGTTCCTTTCACGTGGACTCACTAGTCCTGTTGTCTCTTTACACTCTGTTTGTCTCTGGACCAAGATACAGCTTAGCTGTACAGAAAAATCTCCACACCAGTTCAATACAACACTTGCTAAGATGGCTGCTGCTCTCTGTCTCGTCACTTCCTGCTTCTCTGCTCACACTCTGTCTGCAGAACAGGCAAGCTGACATAAAAGGGGGGGGAGTCACTCCAGCATCATGTCACAATTACAATGGCTGCTGTCTTAAAGGAACAGAATCACAGAAATACATTCAACATTAACAGTTTATACAGACAAATGAAGCTTAGGACAACATTGGCTGTCTCTTACAATCTTCCCTGATCCCTCCATACCTAGAGGTACCTGCTATCTTCCCTGATCCCTCCATACACATGAGGTACCTGCTATCTTTCCTGATCCCTCCATACACTAGAGGTACCTGCTATCTTCCCTGATCCCTCCATACACTAGAGGTACCTGCTATCTTCCCTGGTCCCTCCATACACATGAGGTACCTGCTATCTTCCCTGATCCCTCCATACACATGAGGTACCTGCTATCTTCCCTGATCCCTCCATACCTAGAGGTACCTGCTATCTTCCCTGATCCCTCCATACACTAGAGGTACCTGCTATCTTCCCTGGTCCCTCCATACCTAGAGGTACCTGCTATCTTCCCTGATCCCTCCATACACATGAGGTACCTGCTATCTTCCCTGATCCCTCCATACACATGAGGTACCTGCTATCTTCCCTGATCCCTCCATACACTAGAGGTACCTGCTATCTTCCCTGGTCCCTCCATACACTAGAGGTACCTGCTATCTTCCTTGATCCTTCCATACACGAGGTACCTGCTATGTTTCTTGATCCCTCCATACACTAGAGGTACCTGCTATCTTCCCTGGTCCCTCCATACACATGAGGTACCTGCTATCTTCCTTGATCCCTCCATACACATGAGGTACCTGATACCTTCCTTGATCCCATCATACACTAGAGGTACCTGCTATCTTCCTTGATCCCATCATACACATGAGGTTCCTGCTATGTTTCTTGATCCCTCCATACACATGAGGTTACCTGCTATCTTATTTGATCCCTACATAAACATTAGATTACTTGCTATCTTAATTGATCCCTCCATACACATGAGGTACCTGCTATTGTACTTGATCCCTCCATAAGCATGCTTGTTCAGTTCGACCAAGCACAATGAATGAAGAGAGGGGAGAAAGTTGCTGCCAGACACCTCCGATAGTGGTTTATCAGTCCAAGACAAAAAAAACAATTGGTTATGTTGGGATCCAACTTGCATGACTCTTCTATCTGGCATCAGGGGAGACTTGGGAGACCTCACGCACATTAGAAGGCTAGATGGTCCTGATGAAGCATCTATGCCTATACTCTAAGGAGACACTTTCTTCTCCTGTAGGGACACCATGAAATCTATTCGTAATTTTTAATTTGGATTCTGATTAATAGCTTCAAGTCTTAGTGTCCTTATAGTAACTTAAGATAGCGAGATCTCCGAAATGTCCCAAATTCGGTAGGACAGGTCTGCACAAACCTTTTTCTGTGCAGATCAGTACAGGACAGGAATTGGGAGAGGCTAAAGATCACAGCAGAAAAGAGGAGAAGTTATGTCTCTGTAGTTTATTGAAGGCACTGTCACTGTCACACCAGTTGGCAGACCCTATACGTGGCACTGGGGCACTGTGGGTGTCACAGTGTACCCCATGGCAGCAACTGGGAAACAATATCTGACACTGAAGGACTGTAGATGACATTTTGGTTGACTGAGGGTAAAAAAGTTGGCACCAAGGGTACTGTTGTGATTTGGCTCTGTGATTTAGTTATTCCATTTGACAATCTTTCGGGGGAACAGAATGATTTGTAGTATTTTCTGCTGCTTGAAGGACTTTCTGCCGTTTCTCCTTTAAGGCTGTATCTTATTATTCAACCTGTCTAGTGATCAATTAAATTTACACACATGGAGTAAAATTAGTTCTCTTTCTATCTAGAGATATCACCTACTGGGTTTTTCCACATGATCTGCTTGTCAGCTTCTACACGATATATACGTTAGATTATTGCTTTAAAAAACATTTAACATGCAAATGTGCTAGTGAATTAATGAATGAATATACAGTACGCCTACCTGCCCATTATCACATAATGGCTGCTTAGCTCATCAAGCCATCCATGTTCATAACCTCCGAGACGTTTGGTTGTTAAGTGTAAAATAATTTAATTTCAATTAATTTATTTATTTTTGAAGTGTGCAGCGAAGCAGACAGCAGGAGACGATTTATACTCTGTATGCCTATGTTGTATGTTCATGTTATATTTACTTGACTTATCTCTATCTGTTATTCTTTTTCTCCTTAGGGTATAAACTGGTATCACTGGAAAGGCCACGAGTTCTCCATTCCCTTCGTGGAGATGAAGATGAGACCATATAACCAGCGTACAATGAAGAAACGTTCCCTTCACCTCTGATCTTAATTGACCCATCAATAGACATATTTCCCCCACATCAACCTCCACCACACTACCGGACCTGCACAAACCATAGACACATTTCTCTTTTCCCCTCAATGATCATGTTCAAGCCAAGTGGTGGGCAATAATATATTTTTCAGGGACCTTGCCAGCTATTATTACAGATTTTTTTAACTATACATAGAACTATTATGGTAGCATCAGGACAGAATATTAACTGATATGAATAGTAAATAGAACTATGTATGGTTGGACAAACTGGTCATTGCAAAGTCCACGTCATCCATTCTTGGATTAGTCCATGCAAATGCATTTTGCTAATGTTGTGCCAAAACGTTACACAAAAACATGCCAGAGTGGTATCACAAAGACAACTGGCAATGGTCAACAGGTTGCCCACCACTATTTCAACCCATGCATCTAACATTGATACATAATTTTGCAAAGCATTGATGTTATCCAATGTACTTTGACCCCGCACTTTCCTACTTTAGACATTCTTCACTGTACAGAACCTTCTATTCCATTCTCCATTCTCCATTATCATATATTGAAAATATTTCGACATACACCACCCCAACAGAGACTTCTCATTTATCCAGCACTATCACTTTCTCTCTTGTCAAGGCGGCTGACCTCCACCCCATCAGCTGTCTCTATTCTGTCCACAGGGGCATGGTGCTGTATAATTGTCTTTTTACCTTGCTCTCTGTGGATCCCCAGACCTTTTAACACCCAACAAACCTTTTTATGCGGTCAGGATTGTCTTGCTAATGATTGATGTGCCAAATTTTTAGCCCCCTATCTCTTGCACTTCTAAGGATTTTTGGTCACTGGAGATCTCCATTTAAAAAAAGTTGTCTGAGATATGCAAGAGATGGAGGCCTTCTTTGTTAGCACTGAAGACAAAAGAAGCAACCCAGGAACCTTTAATGACCCTTTCCCAGATGCCATCTATGACAGCACCTGTTATCTAGGTTATGTAGGAGATCCAGTACCTCTCGTATATTGGCAATATGTCATTGGCAATTTGCATCGACCTAAAAAAGCTCATAAGTGCTTTATCGCCTTACAAGATAAAGGTTTACCTGAGATGACAACAAGGTCAATGTTTTTCTTACCAGTTTCCAATTTTTTTTGTTTTTGGAGGGAGGTGTTTTTTTAATTTAATTTCTCATCAGATTTAATGTGCTCCCTGCATTAGGGCCAGTTCATATGCTGATACTTGGGTCTAAAAGCTGGAGAACACAGTGCTACACGAGGTGGCACTTCCAGTAAGGATATAGGATGCATTAAGGATAATAGAAGTTTGGGAAGCAGGTCCTAACTGCCAAACAAGAGACTACTGAGAGGTGCCTGCCAAAGGGTTAATTGCCCTATGTAATCTTGTATCTCTAGTCCTGGATGCTGTTAGCTGATGTATAGATCCTTTTTTTAATGCATTTTCTATACGTTATTAAAAGATTCCTATGGGATGATATTATGTGTGTCTGAGTCTTTCGCGAAAACTTGTAGAGCACCATCCAGTTCTCAAGAGATCTGGAGAACATCATTTCACTGAGCAGTTTTTTTTATTAGGAGGATTGTCTCCCTGAGGCCTTCATCACGCACAATGAGGAACACTCCACCGGCCTTTCTTCTCCATTTACTTTTAATTCAAAAAAAGCATCATTGTGTGAATTCCATTACAATACGCTCTCAACAGAACAATGCACTAAATTATAGATTAAAGGGTCGGGTTTTGTGGGCGAAAGCAACATCTGCAACCAGTGTCATCGCCAGGGCTATTAGTACTTGACAAGCGGATGGGAGATATTGCACTTACATTTTACTTCACTCTGTTCATGTTTTATATTAGCCCATTGCTTCTAAATTTTAGCCATTGTTTGTGAACAGTCAAGGGCAAGGAAAGGGCATGGATGGACCCTTGGTGACAATACCCACCGACATAGTGGGGGCCCATTTAAGTCTTTAATATACCCCCTTCTATTGTATATATGCCACTCATATTCTACCAAATTTCTGGAACGAATCTTGTGAGGTCCCATCTATAGCAACAACTGTACACAGAAGTAATCTCTGCACCTGTACTTGGTATCTAATATTATACTTTATTGGTGCTTAATTCTGCAAATTCTGTACTTTAGGGATGTATAGGGTGGAATAAAGTAAAACAGGTAGTCGGTCATATTCAGGTCTAGCGGAGGAGATAATAACCTGCAGTCTTTATGTGTTTTTGACTATTGAGTTTGGCCCCTTGGTATCTCACAGATTCCCAGACCAATAATGAAGATAATAAATATGTAATGAAATACTAGATATTATAAGTAATCTGGACTTCTCATATGTACAGTAATGAAATCTTTGCATGACCAAATCTGTTTATTGCCCATTGCATGGTCAATACAGGCTAAGCTCAATGTCGCCTCCCCCATGGGTCATACTTGTCGGGGTTTTGGAAGCAGAGATATGGATTGCTGTATGCGGTTTTTGCCCTTATAGACTATGTAAGCTCTCCCTGTGCCTGTGGTAACCTATAGGTAATAAACATGGTCAATGCAAATATTTTTCCACTTGTCAACAATGGCTCTATGTGATGAATTAGTGTAAGTGACTTCTGTGACCCTATACTGCAACATCATTTTGTTAAAGGGATGATGAATCCTTTTCTTAAAAGGGTGGTCCAGGATTTTTTTTTTTTGGTCTATCTTTAGGGTAGGTTATAAATATCTGATCAGTGGGGAGCCGACCCTCGAACAGATCAGCTATTCTGTGATGCGTCCGCTCCCCATGCTATACATTACATTGGGCTGGAAGCAGATGGCTCCATACACTGTATAGTGGCAAGGTGTTGTTACTACAGCTCGGCTCACATTGACACTTGCTGGATTTAAACATAGCCATTCCTTTGTTCTCATGGGAAATAAGCCTGTGCCAGAGATGCCTAGCAGCGACTTAATCCTTATTTCTTATTGAGGACACATGCATGCTCCACTGAACAAAGCGTGCATGTGTTAAATAAAAAAAAATACTTTATTTTGATATGGGCACATCAACAAAAAAGTTTTTTTCCCTAACCAACCATATCCTTGTAGCATAACCCATATATGTGGTGGGAAACATTGTAAAGCCTACATTTTCAAGCCGTTCAGGAGCGATATCAGGAAAACATTACTGCTTTCTTTCAGAAACAGCGCCACTCTTGCTCATGGGCTGTGTCTGGTATTGAAGCTCAGATACATTTGCTTAAAGGGAGTCTGTCAACAGAACCCAGCATATCATCCCAGCCCTGCAAATAGATAGGTTACGGTCACCTGAAACAAATGGTGTTTTCCTTTGTAAATCGCTGCCTCTGTTGCTGAGATATTGCCATTTTGAGCTCTTTGGCATGGCCACTTACCTCTTTGGAGCAACTGCAATATTGTTGTTGCTCCAAACAGCTCATTTGCATGTTGATTTCAAAAGGGGAAAGCACCATTTGATTCAGGTGACCCCAACCTATTTATCTGCAGGGCTGGCTTCTGGTGACAGACTCCCTTTAAAGGGATTTTCCCACATAGTACATTTATCTATTTACAAGATTAATGATAAATATATGATCTTGGGGGGTCCTACCGCTGGCACCCCAACAGATCACTGAAACATGGGATGGCCGAGCAGTGGTTCCGTCTCTTCATGGGGCTGATGAGAATAGTGGAGTGCTGTACTCTGCAGCTTCCATCAGTCTCATAGACAGTGAGTAAGTGGTAGGGAGTATGAGTGCCCTGAGGAGGAACAGGGGGATCAGGACCTCCATTCTAGTGATCGATGGAGCCCCCTCCACCTCCCACCAAGCACGTACCCCTATCCTTTGTGGAACAACACTTTATTATCTCTATAGCCATTGTTTAGATGCTGAGGTCCTGCTGTGCAGTACAAGTACTATTTTATAAAATATGTCATTTTCAGTATAATGGACGTGTAATGAAAACACAGTCATTTACAACATCAGGCCAAACGCTACAATTCCTGAAATTGCCAAAGCCAGCAGCGTATAATCTAAATGCAGATCTCCCCACGACTCTTATGTTTAAAAATTGAAGAATAAAATTAATATTTAACACTAGATTTCAAGACAAGCCGGGGTAAACTCAAATTAATTCATCTCCAGTAAAGAAAAAGATTACTTCATGTTCAGTAAACAGCAACTTCACCGAAACCAATTGTTAAATGTCATTGCAGTGTGTTACAACATTCCTGGGGTGATATAATCACCTCCGTCTATACTGCGCACAGAATGAAAACTGGCTTTATTATTTGACACAGGTTAACACTATGAGTGCTGAGCTACAAGCTGTATGTATATTCTATGCAAACACGTGTATGTGTATAGTACTGTGCAAAATGGTAGGTATGGAGAAAAATGCTGCAATGTAAGAATACCTTCAGAAATAGAAGGGTTAATAGTTTATTTTTATCAGTTAACAAAATGAAGTAAATGAAGAAAAGAGAAATGTAAATCCCATCAATATTTGGTATGATCTTTGCCCTTTGCCTTCCATCAGTTCTTCTCAGTACTTGCGGACAGTTTTTGAAGGAACTGGACAGGGAGGTTGTTCCCGCCATCTTGGAGAACTAAGCACAGATCTTCTGTGGATGTAGGCTTGCTCCAATCCTTCTGTCTCTTCATGACATCCCAGACAGACTGGATGATGATGAGATCAGGGCTATATCTGTGGGGGCCGGATCATCTCTTCCAGGACTCCTCCTCCAAAGGGCAAAGGTCACACCAAATATTGATGGGATTTACATTTCTCTTTTCTTCATTCACTTCATTTTGTTAATTGACAAAAATAAACGATTAATCCTTCTATTTTTGAAAGCATTCTTTGCAGCATTCCTTCCATACCTGCTGTGACAATTTGGGGGGATTTAGCCTCAAAGGCAGCAGCCTCCTGGACTCCACAGTGGTGTTGGTGGTAATGGGTGCCAAACAAGCAGCATATCAGGCGGTGTTAATCCAAAGTAAATGGCTTTATTCAGCTTACAAATGGAACAGGAACAAAAATAACAAACAGCCTAGCCCACACATAGGGCACTATCTCACTGCTTGAGCCCTGACTAGCCTCTGGGGGCAAGAAGCAGCCTGGTTCACACTTAGCTCAAGCAAGTCCGCTTAGGAAATCCAGACCACCTGTCTGTCTCCCACTGGTTCCACCGTCTACTTGCTCCCTTCAGGTCTCTCCAGCAGCTCTCCTGCTGCGTATACTCCCTCTGGAGTTGGGCCCCACCTATGGGTGTGGCTGAGGGCCTTTTTAAGCCTGGCTTTTGGTCGCTCACCAGCAACCCTCTAGGTTCACATTCTCACACTGCCTAAAACTTTAGCAATAATGTACATATACCTATATATAGGTATATATGACTAAACCTTCCTCACCCAGCACAGTCACTCGCTGAGTTACTCTTTGAAAATGCTGCAGCTTTTGGATGAACGCTGCAGCCTCTTCCCTGCTTATCAAGTACAAAGTTGCATTGTACATTATATAGCTTTGCTTGGTATTGTTTGATAGGGGCACTGCCTGCTGATCCCCTGACAATTTTATATTTTATATTTTGAGAAGGCCAGAAGGTTCCTCTACCACTGAAGAATACACTAGTATTATAAATGGCACATAGTAGACATGACGGATTTTTTTTTTTTGGCTTAAAAACTATAAGTTACATGTTCTTCCAAGTAAGACCTCCCAGTCAATGCCTTTCCATAGGTTAAGGCCCCAGGTGGGGGTGTAAGGATGTTCTACCAGACTCCTATTTAGTTGTACCATCTTGGAAACTGTACCACCCGACCTGCCAGATGTTAGATATTAACTTCTCCTTTATGACCACACATCAAAAATGCCTTTAAGAACAGCCCTGTATATAATGGTCTATAGAGAAGGGCCCCAAAGTAAAAATCAAACTGGTGACCCACTCCTGGTGCTGGTGTATACCACCATAACCCTGTCCTGGAGCATCTACATCTCCTCATCATTATTTACATCCCCAACCTGACCCTCAAGGTTGTACCTTCATGAAGAAGATCGCACTATGCTCATACAGAACTGAAATGGGCAGCACCTCTAACCACTATGACTTCCTCTGTATCAGAAACAGGCACATTTACCATTTTCCTACCATTTTCTTACCTATTGTCTCTGACATACCAATGGCAGGAGTATACATAACTACCCATATGTAGTGGAATAAAATCCATCAAGCCCTAGCTTAAAATTGGCATCACATAGAGTTAATAGTTAGACCAGTTGTCCACAATTTTTTTTTTAGCTGACACAACAGATGCCTCGTGATTTTTATTCATGGCACCGCTAAATACAAAATATAGTAGAATATAAACCGGATCATGAATAAATATGAGGAGGGTCTAAAACTAATAAGATTTACAGCTAATTTGTGCCATTTGCAATTACAATGCCATCCTCGCCAAACCATACTTGGCACATCCTCATTATATTCCCAATCATCTTCTAGCTGTAAATTCTTATGACGTGTTCAGCCTGGTGCTGTGACATACCTGGTGTACATTAGGAGGTGTAAGGGGTCACAGTACATTACTATCAAGAGAATATCCTGTGCTCAATTTGCATTTACTGGAGAAGTGGAAGCTATATAGGGTTTTCCAATAGGATTCTCTACAAGACATAATTCCATTCTACATTTTGCTATGGTCTACATTGCACTTTATCTTGATTTAGGTCTCTTGCACATGGCCGTGATGCATCCTATTCCGACCTCAGGATCAATGACACAAACTTACACCATCATAGATCCCACTGTCGTTACCCCATCATAGATCCCACTGTCGTTACCCCATCATAGATCCCACTGTCGTTACCCCATCATAGATCCCACTGTCGTTACCCCATCATAGATCCCACTGTTGTTACCCCATCACAGATCCCACTGTTGATGCCCCATCATAGATCCCACTGTCGTGAATTTACGGCCATAATGCAATCCAGAAAATGTGGACATATTACAGCAGTTTCAGTACAAACTGGAAGTGTTATTATTATACTCTGTAGTCATTTCAGACCCCTGAAAATAATAACCGGAGGCTTGTGGGAGGTGCAGAAAAATCATAAACAGTCATATTCACCTTTCTTAACCTCTCCTGGGCTCCCTTGTGTTTCCCAGTGTTCTCTCCCGGACATCTTCCCATGTCTTCCAGCCTCTTAGGTGATGTCAGTAGCCCTGGTTGACGTCCGAGACCTGTGATTGGGCCTCACAGGTCACATGGGGTAAGCCAACGTCACAAGTGTTATGACATTTACACCCCTCAAGTGACCACTGAGGCATAATGATAAACCTCAAAGTGATTTCCCGAGGCAGCTGACATCACCAAGGAGGCATAAGAGGTTGGAAGAGGGGGAGAACACTGCGAGGAAGCCCAGGAGAAGTAGAGAAAGGTGAGTATGACTGTTTATTATTTTTCTTCCCCTTGGCCTCCAAGTATTATACTCTGGGGTCTGAAGAAACTGCAGAGTAGAGTAATAATTCTTGGGTGGAGAACCCCAAAAATCTTGGGTTCAGCCAATCCTGAGATTTTTGGAAAATTCGTAATAAACTTGTTGCAAACCAGTTCACTCATCTCGAGTAGTTTTAAAAAAATTCACAATAAATGTCATGAATGTATGAAATACATGGTGTCCTCCTCAGACTACTTTGTGCTGAATGTGCTGTGGTAGTCTGATCAATGGAGGTCCAACACCCAAGACCCAAACAGATAAGCTATTCGAAGAAGCGCTGCTTCTGATTCTTAGGCCATTGACATGACATTCATTCATCACATGTTCTATTTGCAGCTCAATCCCATTCAAGTGAACAGGGCTAAACTGCAATGCCAAGCATGGTCTTTTCGCAATGTATGTAGCTTCAGTGAAGAAGCTGCAGACTCAACCAAATGTTGCAGCCTCTTCCAACAACTGATCTGTTGTGGACTTTCATAATCAAGATTATGATGAATTATCCTTAATTCTTGTAAAAACTCTTTAAACTGTGGTGGAGTTTACACGTTAATAGGGTTGAGACCATAATCCAGAACCTACAGTCATGGCCAAAAGTTTTGAGAATGATACAAATATTAATTTTTACAAAGTCTACTGCTTCAGTTTTTCTAATGGCAATTTGCATATACTCCAGAATGTTATAAAGAGTGATCAGCTTAACAGCAATTACTTGCAAAGTCAATATTTGCCTAGAAAATGAACTTTATCCCCCAAAACACATTTCAACTTCACTGCAGCCCTGCCTTAAAAGGACCACCTAACATCGTTTCAGTGATTGCTCCATTAACACAGGTGTGGGTGTTGATGAGGACAGGGCTGGAGATCAATCTGTCATGATTAAGTAACAGTGACACCACTGGACACTTTAAAAGGAGGCTGGTGCTTGCCATCATTGTTTCTCTTCTGTTAACCATGGTTATCTCTAAAGAAACAAGTGCAGTCATCATTGCACTGCACAAAAATGGCCTAACTGGGAAGAGTATTGCAGCTAGAAAGATTGCACCTCAGTCAACAATCTATTGCATCATCAAGAACTTCAAGGAGAGAGGTTCCATTGGTGCCAAAAAGGCTCCAGGGCGCCCAAGAAAGACCAGCAAGCGGCAGGACCGTCTCTTAAAAGTGTTTCAGCTGCGGGATCGGGCTACCAGCAGTGCAGAGCTTGCTGAGGAATGGCAGCAGGCAGGTGTGAGTGCATCTGCACGCACTGTGAGGCGGAGACTCTTGGAGCAAGGCCTGGTCTCAAGGAGGGCAGCAAAGAAGCCACTTCTCTCCAGAAAAAACATCAGGGACAGACTGATATTCTGCAAAAGGTACAGGGAGTGGACTGCTGAGGACTGGGGTAAAGTCATTTTCTCTGATGAATCCCTTTTCGATTGTTTGGAACATCTGGAAAACAGCTTATTCGGAGAAGAAGAGGTGAGCGCTACCACCAGTCTTGTCTCATGCCAACTGTAAAGCATCCTGAAACCATTCATGTGTGGGGTTGCTTCTCAGCCAAGGGAATCGGCTCTCTCACAGTCTTGCCTAAAAACACAGCCATGAATAAAGAATGGTACCAGAATGTCCTCCAAGAGCAACTTCTCCCAACCGTCCAAGAGCAGTTTGGCGCTCAACAATGCCTTTTCCAGCATGATGGAGCACCTTGCCATAAAGCAAAGGTGATAACTAAATGGCTCAGGGAACAAAACATAGAGATTTTGGGTCCATGGCCTGGAAACTCCCCAGATCTTAATCCCATTGAGAACTTGTGGTCAATCATCAAGAGACGGGTGGACAAACAAAAACCAACAAATTCAGACAAAATTAAAGCATTGATTCTGCAAGAATGGACTGCTATCAGTCAGGATTTGGTCCAGAAGTTGATTGAGAGCATGCCAGGGAGAATTGCAGAGGTCCTGAAGAAGAAGGGTCAACACTGCAAATATTGACTTGCTGCATTAACTCATTCTAACTGTCAATATAAGCTTCTGTTACTCATAATATGAATGCAATTCTATTTCTGTATGTGATAAAAACATCTTACAAACACACATAAAAACCAGAGGGCAGCAGATCATGTGAAAATAGAATATTTGTGTCATTCTCAAAACTTTTGGCCATGACTGTACAATATACAGAGTGCATTACAATTGCAATAGACAATATGGACTAAAATATGTTGTCCCACTATCAACCTCTGTCTAATGTGTATGGTCACCTTAACTCCCTGAGAAACCTTCAGCAAATGATAAGACTCCAAGCCAACCTGGAAGGGTTTAGGATTATTAAGAGAAGAAAAGAAGAGCCAAAAGGTATCCAAGTATTGAGTCAGGAAGAAAGCAAGGTCAGAAGCAAATCAAGGTAACAAGTTATAAAGCTGAATCAGAATATCAATCATGAGACAAAGTCAAGTAAGAGAGAAATCTAATAGTCAGTGAAAAGTGAGGTCAAAATCATAACTCAATCCAACAAAGAACAAAACCACACATGAGAATGACACCTGTGAATGTGCGAGTCAGGCGTCATGGTGTGTTTGGATGAAGAGCTGTCTGAACAAGATAACTATTGTTCCTACACCAAAAGCGGATGGCAACAAAATAAAAGCACAAAAGACTGCAATCAGAAAAGTGCCACAAAGTCATCGCTAACAAAGGATCATTTGCAATCACATGGGCTTCGCAAAATTCCATCCGTAGCTCAGCGCAGCATGTAAATCCAAAGAGGCTGTTACTCCTATAAAAAATACTGTAGCAGATAAGTTAATATAGTTCATATTTGCTGTACATTATAGTACAGAACAAGCATAAAAAATGTAAATATATACATACAGTGCTGGCCAAAAGTATTGGCACCCCTGCAATTCTGTCAGATAATACTCAATTTCTTCCAGAAAATGATTGCAATCACAAATGCTTTGGTAATAATATCTTCATTTAATTTGTCTTCAATGGAAAACCACAAAAAGAATTGTCAAAAAGCCAAATTGGATATAATTCCACACCAAACATAAAAAAGGGGGTGGACAAAAGTATTGGCACCCTTTGAAAAATCAGGTGATGCTTCTCTAATTTGTGTAATTAACAGCACCTGTTACTTACCTGTGGCACATAACAGGTGGTGGCAATAACTAAATCACACTTGCAGCCAGTTCAAATGGATTAAAGTTGACTCAACCTCTGTCCTGTGTCCTTGTGTGTACCATATTGAGCATGGAGAAAAGAAAGAAGACCAAAGAACTGTCTGAGGACTTGAGAAGCAAAATTGTGAGGAAGCATGAGCAATCTCAAGGCTACAAGTCCATCTCCAAAGACCTGAATGTTCCTGTGTCTACCGTGCGCAGTGTCATCAAGAAGTTTAAAGCCCATGGCACTGTGGCTAACCTCCCTAGATGTGGACGGAAAAGAAAAATTGACGAGAGATTTCAACGAAAGATTGTGCGGATGGTGGCTAAAGAACCTCGACTAACATCCAAACAAGTTCTAGCTGCCCTGCAGTCCGAGGGTACAACAGTGTCAACCCGTACTATCCGTCGGCGTCTGAATGAAAAGGGACTCTATGGTAGGATACCCAGGAAGACCCCACTTCTGACCCAGAGACATAAAAAAGCCAGGCTGGAGTTTGCCAAAACTTACCTGAGAAAGCCAAAAACTTTTTGGAAGAATGTTCTCTGGTCAGATGAGACAAAAGTAGAGCTTTTTGGGAAAAGGCATCAACATAGAGTTTACAGCAAAAAAAAAGAGGCCTTCAAAGAAAAGAACACGGTCCCTACAGTCAAACATGGCGGAGGTTCCCTGATGTTTTGGGGTTGCTTTGCTGCCTCTGGCACTGGACTGCTTGACCGTGTGCATGGCATTATGAAGTCTGAAGACTACCAACAAATTTTGCAGCATAATGTAGGGCCCAGTGTGAGAAAGCTGGGTCTTCCTCAGAGGTCATGGGTCTTCCAGCAGGACAATGACCCAAAACACACTTCAAAAAGCACTAGAAAATGGTTTGAGAGAAAGCACTGGAGACTTCTAAAGTGGCCAGCAATGAGTCCAGACCTGAATCCCATAGAACACCTGTGGAGAGATCTCAAAATGGCAGTTTGGAGAAGGCGGCCTTCACATCTCAGGGACCTGGAGAAATTTGCCAAAGAAGAATGGTCTAAAATTCCAGCAGAGCATTGTAAGAAACTCATTGATGGTTACCGGAAGCGGTTGTTCGCAGTTATTTTGTCTAAAGGTTGTGCTACCAAGTATTAGGCTGAGGGTGCCAATACTTTTGTCCGGCCCATTTTTGGAGTTTTGTGTAAAATGATCAATGATTTGACTTTTTTTTCATTCTCTTTTGTGTTTTTTCATTGCAAGCAAAATAAATGAAGATATTATTACCAAAGCATTTGTGATTGCAATCATTTTCTGGAAGAAATTGAGTATTATCTGACAGAATTGCAGGGGTGCCAATACTTTTGGCCAGCAGTGTATATAAAGGGGTGTTACAGGATAACTGAAAATCTAGGGGGACTGCTGATGGGGTAAAATTTTAACATAATAAAACTCATCTACCGATGATCTTCTACTCAAGCGACATGTGCCCTGTTCTCTCCAAGGACGGAAGTGGAGAGATCCAGGCAGAGGGGTAGTTAGGGGAGGACAACCCAGGAATGTGCCCTGAGTGTTGGCTATCAGAGGGGCACCAACAAGCTGTTTATATGTATTTAGATACAGAGTGATCTACACCTTTGTCCCAGGTTTAAGGTAAGCCTAGCCACAGCTCTGGTTCAGGTGATCACTGTAGCCAATCGCTATCCTCAGTGGTCACGTTCTGGATATTGGTGACAAGAGATGCACTGTTCACAAGGAGGACAGGGGGTAGGTGGGTGCACTATGGATCATTATACTGTGTGTACAGGCCACTATTCACCATTATACCATACATACAGGTCACTGGGGACCATTATACTGTGTGTAGGGGTCACGGTGGACCATTAAACTGGGTGTAGAGGCCACTATTCACCATTATACCGTGCATACAGGTCACTGGGGACCATTTTACTGTGTGTAGGGGCCACTGGGGACCATTAAACTGGCCATAGAGGCCACTATTCACCATTATGCCGGGCATACAGGTCACTGGGGACCATTATACTGTGTGTAGGGGTCACTGGGAACCATTAAACTGGGTGCAGAGGCCACTATTCACCATTATACCGTGCATACAGGTCACTGGGGACCATTATACTGTGTGTAGGAACCACTATTCACCATTATACCTTGCATACATGTCACTGGGAACCATTTTACTGTGTGTAGCAGCCATTTGGGACCATTAAACTGGGTGTAGAGGCCACTATTCTCCATTATACCTTGCATACAGGTCACTGGGGACCATTACACTGTGTGTAGGGACCACTATGGATCATTCTACTGTGTGTAGAGGCCAATATTCACCATTATACTGTGCATACAGGTCACTGTGGACCATTATACCATATATAGGGCCCACTGGAGACCCCTCTATAATGTAGAGGAGCCACTGGGGACCACAATACTGTGTGTAGGGGCCACTGGGGATCAATATACCATGTGTAGGGGGAACTAGGAACAATTATACTATGTGGGGGGTCATTGAGGACTGTTAAACTCATAAACCCAGAATGAGGTATATAAGAATAAAATTCTGGTAATGATTAATGTTTCCCCACAAAACGGTATATCATTCTGCTCAGCTCCTCCTGCTCTATAACATGCCGTCTGCAGAATTGACCGGTTCCCTTTAAAAGTATATTGGTTAGTATCCTATTTATGTGACATCTTCTACGTTTAGGCAAAGAAGCTCTAAAGTGGATATATAAATTCATATATGGAAGTCGTCCTGATGTATAGATTACATGATTTGATTTCCATATAATTCCAACCTATCCTACCTACTGAAGAATAACAGGACATGAATATATTATCATGCTATACCGCTGGAGCTCTCATTTGCTTGTACCGAATGTGCTGCCTGTACAAGATTAAACAAGTCCTACTGACAAGTGTCCCAGAATCACCAGGAGACTCTGTCCGTTTGCTCTACTGACGTGTGACGATTCTGCTGAGCAGCATTCATGCAAATCCACTTCGGGGAATACTCCAGTACGTGCGAATTGAAATTGGTGAATGCATAAAATCACATCCAATCCAGAACATTAGGAACATCTGTCTATTGCCCAGGAGGTCTCACAGCTGTCACAAACTGGTTTGGCAGAAATGAGTAAGGCCTGGCGTTTTGGAACAAATTGTGTCATTTTAATGGAATAAATCTGCAGGACAGTCCATTACAGAGCAGACTATTAATTATAGGGATGTCAGACCGTCACTAGCAATGGGACCCGCGGAACAAATGAGATCTCACAAGACTCAGAGTGTATTGATTCCTTCCGGTGCTCCCTACTTAGCACAAGGAGGGGCTATTAAGCCGCGGTGTGGAATGGCATAAAACAAAGATAAATTCTGCGAAGCGGGAGCGCGAAGGCAACGCTATCAATCATTCAACTTTTTAACCAGTTTCCTGCCAAAGAGTGGCGCACATGGGTGGCAGTGAGCGATAAGTGTTATTTATAATGATATTTTAATTGAAGTGTCACAGATATGCTCATTACCATAATTAGCATGCAATCTTCAGGCGGGAACTAGAGTGTAATGAATAGCGAGAATAATATTAGCTTGGGACACAGTCAGGCTGAGCCGTGTGCCAGCAGTAAATTGGGCAATTTGCATAACGAGATGGCAGACTTGTTAGAAGAACCACAGGGCTGTATGATATGACAACCTCTTCTGAACGCGGACCGTGCAAAGAGAAAGGGAAAGAGATCCTTCAGCGTGCGTTTTACAAGCCAAATGTTCTTTCCGCTGTACCGGGGACTCCTCATTTGCAAAAAGCGCAGAGGAGCTGCCATACCGAGAGAACCTGCTCTGTGTTATCCCAATAAAATGAATCATTCTTTTCATTGCACTTAAAGTCGCCACTTGGCTCCTTCATTCGGGATTTTTTTCTCTGTTGTTAGGAGATAAATTTTGTTCAGTCGTGGTCAGCATGATCAACATGATAGCGTTATTGAAAAGGATAAAAGGAACAGAGACATCTGAAATTCACAAGGACATCGGGTTATTAAAAAGTTTATATATCCATACACTACTGCAGGGGTCTCAAACTCGGCTTGGTTAATGGGGCTGCACAAGTTGATGGGCTACATTCCTTATATTGGCCTCCTATGGTAAAATGACCCCCAGCAGTGACCCGATACAGTAAAGCGGCCCCCACTAGTTGTCCCCTACATAGTGTCCCCCATACAGTGGCCGGGCCCCAATCACCGCCCTCATACAGAGGTGAATATTAGTACAGTATTTACGTCACTGTACCCTGGGCAAGTTGTGCCCAGAGCAGGAAGGATCAGGATGGACAGGGGTAAGTACAGCACTCATACTGCCCATAGTATGTAGGCTGCAGGCATCATGTGGACCCAATAACAGTGCTGTGTAGGGGCCTTTTATAGGAACAAAGACATACCTTTGTGGCCACTTCCAATGAAGTAACGCAGAGATAATCATCTTTTTATGGATATGAAAATCAGCCTGCAAGTGCACTACGGGCGGAACCTGATTTGTCTGAATGTCTCTAAATGTCCTCTAAAATTGTTGCCTAATGTCATCTTTCTAGCCATAATTCACATTTTCGGCCACTGCCTGTATCTCAGCTCCCTGTAGGCAAATGTGGTAAATCAGGCCCCGCCCCTAATGCACCTGCAGGCTAATTTGCACATCCATAAAAAATATCATTATCTCTGGATTGCTTCATTGGTTTGTGAAAATAAATATGTTTCAGCTCCTATTCAATGCCTTTCGTGCCACTATTATTGGTTTTGGAGGCATTCTGGACTTGACAGGCTCCCTTTAAAGGGGTTGGCCAATAATTTTATATTTATCACCTATCCATAATATAAGGCAAAAACATGGCGGGGGACAATAGGGACAGGGCCAATCTGCTCTGGGCCACTTCAGACTCCAGTACTATACACTGCACAGAGCCGGAAGCAGATAGCTCTGCATCCTGTATAGTGGCTGGAAACTGGTATTGCAGCTAAGCTTCCATTGAACTGCAGTTATGGTGCCCATGCAGTGTCTAGTAGGGCATCAGAAGTGACCCCAAACGGCTGATGCATGCAGGGGCTGCCTGTGGGCAGATAGTTATGGCCTATTCTAGGAATAGGCTATAAATAAAAATTCCTGGACAAGCCCTTTAATAACTGTTATCACATATTGCAAAGAATGACTGTCTTCCATGATTTGGGATCCCTTGCATATAGGGCACACCCACTATTTGCACTATTTCCAATCCATGCACCCTCGCCTTTGAACAACATTGGTCTTAACCAGTGATTTACTGTATGTTGTCAGGTTCTGAAGCTAAACATGGTAGCATGCCATAAAGATGGCCCATCTCTCTTCAGAACACATACATTACATTACCACCATATTCGTGTCACTATAATTATGCACTGAATGTAAAACTATGGTATAATAAGAATTCACAACCCGCATAATACATATTGTTATTGTTCTATTGCCGGCGCTGCATAGACACAGGCTACAAGTCTTTCTTGGAGATAACAGTTATCGCTTGCTATTTGCTCAGCAGAAATACAGTTTACAACAGTAAGCATAAAATTATCTGTGCAGTAAGAGAGACTTACTGCAACGTAAAGAAAAACAAGCAGGCCGCTTCATTGACATATATTTCAATATAAGGCTTAGGAATTCTTACTTGCAAAATCCCAACAGTGCATTCAAGCTAATTCACAGGCTGCACAATTCACAGAAAAGTTAATAAAGCTTTAAATAGGAGAAAAGACGATTGTTCTTGAGATGCTGAGGGGTAACTTTTATATGGACGGAAGCCGTTTGCATTAGATCTTACTTTGCATCTCGAAAAATTAGTGAAACTTTGCTACGTTTCCATCTCTGTATTATTACTATGTTTATGATGCCATTCAGGTTTGCTTTGTTTTAGTCTATATTTTTATATGGAAAGTTTTTTTATTATTAAAAATGATTTCAGATAAAAAAAATCGTGTTTGTCTATTACATCTCTTGTCATTCATCAGCGAGGCTTTAAGGACATTACTGTTCTGCGACATAATAAACGCGGCCGCCATCTGTTCTGCTTGTTATTTAATTGTTTTTTATCTCCTCATTTCAAAGAACTAAATTACACTTTGTTAGCGTCTCTTCACTGTAAAACAAATAAAGTTCTGCACGGAGCGCGTTACGGCAAACTCTCGTTTTCTGTGTCCTTGATGATAAATGAACTATTATGGCTTTCTTAAAATGAATTCTTTAAAAAGTCCTTGGCCCCTACAGAGAGTGGAAAGTGTAAATCAGAGCTCCGTGCCTGTTCATTATGTAAGGTAAAGGGGCTCACTTAACCATTTGCTGGACTAATCCATTATTAATTTCTCCAAATCACTGCACACACCGTAGAGATTCAAGTGAAAGAAGTGTAACATTTATTTTCACACAGTATGAGTGAATAGTGCCATATATTCCATATATCACAACGCCATGTAATTTAGGACATTACAGTAGGATCAAAGATAACGTGCAACGTTTCGTTCTAAACAGCGAACTTCATCAGGCATGATCCTAAATAGAATCATAAAATAGCCATAAGAAATCACAATTTCATTTTCATTGTGGTTAATATACAACAGTGGATATATGGTAGCAAATCACCATGTAATAGTAGTATAGAATAGATAAGGAGGAAAAAGGAAGAAGACTGACAATAAATTAAACAGAAAATGTGGATAGAATTATGTATTGGTTGTAGCTCAAGGTATACATAAGTATATAGAAAATGATCAGGAGAAGGTATTGGTAATAGGTGGGACAAAAAAAGGGAAAATAAAGGCATCTTGAAAAACAGCAGAATTAGTGGATTATAGTAAGGATCTGTACTGCAGAGTATATAAACAAGATCACATATTAAATATTTTTAAGGTATTAAATTTACCACATAGCTTGTATAGAGTGGCGGAGGCAGTAAATGGATATTATACATACCATTGGTGGTGCACAGGAATAGCTTACGGCGTTGGTGGAATAGAGGGATAAGGTACATGTCCAGGGTGACCAAGGTAGGGTTTTAAATAAGAGTGTAAAACCACAATGTGTTGCCATCATGGTTTTTCCCACAGCGCTTTTTTACATGGGGCCTTAGCCTAAAGGATTTTTCCCAGATTTTCATATTGATGGCCTAGAATAGGTCCTGAATATGTGATCCATGGAAGTCCAACACCCAGGATCCACGCCGAACAGTTGTTTGAAGAGGTTGCTTCGTTTCCAAGTGCTGCAGCTTCTGCCCTGTGCCCATGATGGCATGTTTCTCTGCTACATGATACAGCAGCAGATCAGTCCCAGTTAAGTCAATGAGGCTGAGCTGCAATACCAAACATAGCCCCTACACAATGTATGGTATTCAGGGACAATCATGTGACTGATTGATGGGATTCTGGGTGTTGAACACCCACCAATCACAAACTGATGACTTATCCTTAAGCCTCAGAAAACCCCTTTAAGGCTACATTTTTCCTTTGCCGGTTTCAGTCTAAAAACAAAGGACACCCAGCAGGTCTCATTATAGTCAATGAGGTCCGTCGGACTCCATGTGTTACCACTGCATTATAGGTTCAACCTCTCCGTTGTTCCGGTCTCCCAACGGAGCCGAACAACGGAGAGGCAACAGTAATGTGAACCTAGCATAAATTAGGCAATATAGATTTTGACTGCCTCATGGGGACATGAATTGATATGACTGCCTTCTTTGTGTTACAGAATATGACATTATATGATTAAAAGGGTTTTACGAGGATAGGTCATTGATATGTGATTGGTGAAGCTCCAACACTTGGGACCCTTACCGATCAGCTGGTTGAAGAAACATTCTTTGGATGACCGCTGTGGCTTCTTAACCAAATAATAAGCACAGTGCCATACATTGTATAGTGGCTGTGCTTGGTATTGCAGCTCAGCCCAATTCTCTTGAATGGGACTAAGCTGTACTGTACCATGTGACAGAGGGACATCATGTCATTGACACAGGGAAGAGGCCACAGTCTCAGTAAGTCTCAGAAAACCCCTTTAGGGGTTGAATCAACACTGGGGTTTCCATCACTGGGATAAAGACTGATCGAAAGTATGGAAACTAACAAAGACATCCGAGTAGAGTAGTCAGCTATCTTTATCAGTCCCATAAACTTTGAATGAAGCGGCAGCACGTGTGCATGTATCCGGTGAATATGTGGTAAGTTGTTATTGTGGGACAACATCTTCAGGGCAAATTGTCATACATCAACCAAGTCAATGTACCACCCATTCTTGGCATACATTAGCCTAACTTAAAATCACAGTTATACAGTAAGCAACTACAAAAAGTATCCCAACATCTAGGACTCATCCTCACGCTCACCTGTACATACACCTTCATAATCACTTGTTAAATGTTTTTCATGCATCTAAAATGAAAAAAGTAGATATGGGTGACAGATCAATCAGACTACATAATATTTCTTTGCAGTCTGTTACCATGGAGACACATTGGTCTCCATAGGAGTAAGCCACAAAACGATAGGTGAGACTATTTGCTTCATTTTTTATTTTAGATGCATCAGAAAAGTTAAAGGGGTATTGTTATCTTGACAAATGATCCCTTATCCACAGGATATGAGATAAGTTGCTGATCAGCGGGGATCCCGCCACTCAGACCCCCAAAGAGGAAACAGCGCTTTGTTATCTCTGACACTTCCATAAAAAGGAATGGAGTGGTGTGCACACTGCCTGACCACCTCTCCATTCAGAACGCAGGACAAAAATTTCCCATTCCTCGATTAATGGGAGTCTGAGCAGTTGGCAAAATATTTTTAACAACGATGGACATAGCTCTTAAGAACCATTGATCTGCATGGCCAACATTGATCTGCAGCCACACAACAGTGGCTAAGTTGTGTTCTCCACTTTCGCCTATAATTGGTATGCATTGATCTCACTAGTCACAGTTGAAGACATCAGTGAACAGATCCATATGGTGTCATTTAGATGGATAGCAAGATTTGTTGGCGCACTTTGTATCATACCACAGATACTATAAATGCCCTGATCTGGGTATGTTAATGAAAATGCAGAGAGAATGAATGTTAACCACCAGTGACTCGGGGTGCAAAAATTGTAAAACAGGTAAAAAACGGGGCTGTGTCAATTGCTAGGACATTAAACCTTAAGAAGTATGCCATCTCTTTCAAAGATCATCTTGCGTTAAGCAAATGCTATTAAAGGGAGTGTATAACCAGAACCCAACATATCAACCCAGGCCCAGATTGATAGGTTAGGGTCATCTTAATCAAACAGTGTTTTCTCCTTGTCAATCGGTGACTCCATTGCCGAGATATTGCTGTTGTCAATATACAAAGGAGCTCTTTAGAGCAAGGAGGGTGTTACTATTGCTCCAAATAGGTAAGTGGGGACATTGCTCCAAAGAGCTCATATATATATATATATATATATATATATATATATATATATATAAAAACAAAAAATGAAGATTGTTTTTTTCAGGGTTTTTTTTAACACCACTACCAACCCCAACACCCCTTCCCCTGGCAGCACAAAACTATCACCTATGTGTCACCTACATAAATATTACTGTAACAGAGAGGGAAAACTAGTTTAGAAAATATTTTAGTAACACTTTCACTTAGACCCTTTATTTGTCTCTGTAAGTCTATGGAGAGGGGAGGGGGAGGAGGGGACTGTTAATTGATATTTTGCCTCAGTCTTACCTTGAAAGATAGAAGTGTCAAAAGAGCTTTCTCACACACAGTGTAGCAGAGCTTAGCAGCCTCCTCCATCCCTCTCCCATCTCTATAAAAAGTTACTCAGCCTGATAAATGGAGAAGGAAACAGATTTCTTTAATAAGATATATTACAAAGTTTCTTATATTCACATATACTATTCATTTATTAAAAGTTGTTTCATTATTAGAGTATTAAGTATTAAGAGGTAAGTACTCTAAAGCATGACTTGTATAATAATTTTCCCCTGTGGCATTAGAAAAATGGCTTAAAGTTATATGTAGAATTCTTTAGCAGAATGAATCCAGCATGGCTGTGCAGTAGATTATCTCCCGAGAACAGCTGGATTGGGCAGAATGATTGAGCATGTTGAAATCCAACAGCCCAATCCTTCTTTTCCTTGATATCTGCATTTGGGGAAATGTTTGGACACCCACATACTGTACATTAAGCTGATATGAAGGGCCACCTTAAAACGCAACACAGTCTGCAAACGCCTCTATCTCCATGTGTGAACTGTGGATTTTTAATGCTTGAAATAAAAGTTGTTTTTAACACATTGTGAAAGCTGTAGGTGCCGGATTCCAAGTCTTTCTTCATACAAATCTGTGTCTACAGTTTCCGAGAATATAAAACCAATACTGCTCATTGCTCTGTTGTTGTTGGACTCTCATCACATTAGAACTAGAGATGAGCAAACTGGTGTGGAATTAACTGAATTCATCCCAAATGTTTCAAAAGTTTTGGGTTTGAGTTTGACCCAAACCTGAGTCTTTGGAGGTTCGTCCTCCAGGAACCACTATTGTACTCTATAAGTGGAGGCCCAGGGGAGGTGTCACAACTTAATAAACACAAACACTCTCCTTCCCTCCCCTCTCTTAAGCATCCTTGCAGTGTCTAGCACTCTCTCAAGGTCCTCTTCTAAAATCCTGGATGACATCACATGCCCCAGGGTATTGCTGAGGCCAGTGATTTGGCCTTTGCGTTGAGCATTATGACCTCGGAGTGACCCACGTGAATGCTTAGTCCCAATAACAGACCTCAATGGTCCTCCAGGTCACATGATGTGACCTAGGAGGCCAGAAGAGGACCCCGAGAGAGCACTGGATGCCTCAAAGATGCCCAGGAGAAATGAGTAGTACAGTATAATGTTGTACCGTGAGGGAAGGTAAGAATGTTTCTGCACCTCCCTGGGGCCTGCACTTATTATACTCCGGGGTTTGAAGAGACCCAAGAATATAATAACAGCAATTTCGGTCTGGATTGAAGGAAACAAAACAGGAGGACAAACCTTGCGAATGTTGACAAAATTAATCTTGAGAGGTTCACCTATCTTTAAATAAAACCTGGTCCCACCATGCTCCTCTTATGGGCCAACCCAATCCTATTTAGAAGAATGGCCAAAACTGCAGGGTCTGCATCCCTTACAGGTTGTTGCCACTTTTTTTCTGTCCTAGAACCATAATGTCAGAATTTTGGAGCCTCATAAAAGTTCCATCTGCAAAGGTATATTTTAATCCCATCTCTTCCAGGTTAGGTATATAGCTTCAGGAAAGAAACCTAAATGTAGCTAATGTAGTGATTAAATATCCCCTAGCACTGTGGGATACCTGTAATCAGACATCTCCTCTAAGCTCTCCTGGCTTATACATGTAAACCTATTACACGTAATCCATCCTCGCAGGCCAGCATGATGTACTGTACAGGAAGTCTCTCCCTATGGAACCAGAGGATTTAGCACAAGTCCAATTACTTTTCCTAATAGGGATTACCACCGACCAGGCAGGTTCTCCATCCAGGTTATTTTATTTTAAAAATTTAGTTTATTTAGTTATTTTAGTTTTATTTTTTTGAAATGTAAAAATAACTCCAAATCAATTATTTATCAAAATCAATTATTTATTTAAAAAAAAAAAGTGTAAAGATGAGAATGAAAACAAAGTCATTGTTAAAATATCATCAAAAGTGCAAAAAAAGGTGGCCATACACTTTCAATAGCAGCCATTCAAAGGAGCTACTGTAGCACTCCTGACCCACCCATACATATCCCTGCTTGGTTTGGCCGAGTGTGCATGTGTTTTTAATGGGAAAAGGAGAACTCTTCTTGATACCTGTAGTAGGGGGTTCTATATCCAAAAAGCAAAAGGTTAGGACATTGAAACTCAGCATCCTCTGACATTATTTGGACCTCATACACATCACACACAAGTTACAGCACCAGAGTTATATCATAATGATTGGATAATGTGCACAGTGATGTCATAATGCAGTTATTATGTATACAGTGTCGTCACATCACTGCAATGTCACAGCGCAAGGGTAAGCTATGGCACTGGGATACTAAAAATTGTGATGGCACAATACAAGAATGAAGCACATTATTGTGTTACCATACAGGGATAGGGCACACAATGACATCATACGGCAGCAAAAACACACAGAACAGCCACAAGTACATGGTGATGTCACAGCACATTTCTTATGATCTAAAGAATGAATATGTTTAAAGGGGTTTTCTGGGACTCATTAATTGATAATCTATATTTCAGCTTCCACTTCTCACATCATGTGACGTCGTTCATTGGTCACATGACCTGATCGCAGCTCACTCCCATTCAACTGAATTGACTGAGCTGCGATACCAAGCACCCAAGTACTGCAGCCTCTTCAAACAGTGGATTGGCCGGGGGTGTTGGATTCCTGCTGGTCTTTAATTGATAACCCATCCTAAGGATAGGTCAGCAATTATGCAGCCTGAAAAACCCCTTTAATACTGTAGTGTGATAAGCTCTTTAAATAGATTGCACCAAGTTTACAACTTCAGATGACAGGTTGTAGATCGGTGGAGGTCGGTCCACTGGGACACCCACCAATCTTTTGTACCCTTGTCTGAATAGAGCAACAGTTGCACAGGCATGCTGTCACTCCATTCCTCTCTATGAGACTGCTGAGACAGCTAAGTATACTGCTTGGCAATCTTAGGAAATCCCAAAGACATTATTGGTAAAGAAGGATGCCCAGAAGACCACTGCTTTATTCACATTGAACTGAGGAACGTCAGTTCTCATGATGGGCGGATGTACTAAGTGTTGGCCCTCATGATCTACAACTTTTAGATACAGGCATTGTAAGATTGGTACAAGCCCTTTAAGCAGGGTTGGGATGCAGCCAATTCTATTGATGGTGTTAAAAATACAGCTGGATCGCAGGACTGGGTAGATGTGGAGCCCTGATCTGGATCTGATACTGGTAGAGAAGGAAACTATAGGTTTCTTGTCCTACCACTTTCTGACTTGTAGACACAAGGTGCAAGAGGTAAGTGTCAGTACTTACCTCTCTGCTCCCCAGCCCCTCCAACTCCTTCCTGCACAGAACAGTACACCTAAAGAAGGGAAAGAGTGCAACAGGGGAGCAGAGGGCACTTTATGGGGGACAGTGATGGGGCCACTGTATGACGACCATTATGTGGGGACAGTGATGGTGCTACTGTATGGGCACCATTATATGGGTGGACAGTGATGGGGCCACTATATGGGGGCCATTATATTGTATGGGGGCCATTATATTGTGTGGGGGAACTATATGGCGGACAGTGATGGGGTCTCTGTATGGAGGCCATTAAATGGGGCACAGTGATGGCCATTGTATGGAGGCAGTGATGAGGGACATGATACTGTATGGAGCAGTGATTGGGGCTAATATCCTGTGGGGCAGCGCATTGTGTGGGACACTAGGTGGGGATATTAAGGCGTTTATCCATATTTTCAATATTGATGGCCTATCCTTACGATACTCCATCAATATATCTGTGGGGGTCCAACAGCCTCTGGAGATCAGGGCAGCTACTGGTAATGTAAACACCATCGTGTAGTGGTGGATCTAGGTACTGCAGCAGTGTACATAATATGGCAGGTGAGCAAAGCGGTTCAAGATGCGCAGATGTAATATTGATGACTTATTTGAAGGACAGGTCATCAATATTAGAAATGTGAATAACCCATATAATATACGAGAACATAAATTTGTTAGGGGGACAAGAAACACTCTGGATGACAGGAGGCACTGTGGGGACTTCAAAAGTGGGCAAAAGCTTTGTGTTAAAGGGAATGTGACTTCAAAACTTTCACAGTGCTTTTCAGTGGGAGTAAAAGAAAATCCAACTGTGCCAGAATCAATGGAGCAGCTCCTATAAAACAATGCAAAGAGCTGTCCTAGAAAGCACACATAGCTATCTGATGAATAAGATACTCTAAATATTCCAAGTACCTGGAATATAATAAGAAGTACACTTTTTGCAGCCCCAGTATATACAGCATATTCAGCCTCATCTGTCTCTGCGCCCACTGGAGGCTATGATGTCATTTCCATGTCTGAGACGCATAGGACGAAATGGATAGGAAATCAAATAATCCTAAGACCATTGGAGAAAACAGAACTGGTCAGTGAGCCAAGAGCTGTGCTGTCCATATTGTCCTATACCGTCACAGCCATGTGTGATAAGTGTATCGCAGACATGGTTTTCCTCCATAGACACCCCCTCATCCCGCACGCACAATCTTACACAACATATTAATCTGTGAACACTTGTATAATTACCAGGTGTCATTTTTTATATATTTTCCCCTTCTAAACTTACCATCATTTCTATAGAAGTGACATTTTTCACATTATTCCAGGCCAGGTCCATTGTGTCTCATTATCATGCATTCTAAATGACATGACTTTTAAGCGGTGTTATTTTTGCAGAAAATCACTAGCAGCTAAATTCAGAAAATGACTTACAACTAAAATCAATTTCCCAGTAAGTCATTTTTGCAGAAAAGCTTAATTGTGCCTGTAGTGAGCCGACCTTATCTCTGACAACATCCTGTTTTTGTATTGTGTGATCCTTGACTTTGCATCCTGGAAGATTTGGGTCCAAATAGTCTAAACTCTGTACTTCAAGAGGCTGCCTGGGATTTGGCCAAGAGCAAAGTATGGGATTTTAACTACTTACCTCTTCAATCCACTGTTGCTCCAGGCAAGTCTCTACTAGCTTCCTATAGCAATAACATGCCGTACAGCCAATCACTGGACTCAGCAGTCATGGGCTATATATGTCAACATCACTGCTGAGGCAGTGGTTGAGTGCAGGATTGACATGTATGGTATGTCATTGCCATAGGAAACAAACATAGATCAGAAGGGAACACCGGAGCAGCAGTGCTGGCGCAGCAGAGGATTAAAGAGGTGAATATAGGTTTTTTTCTATTTTATTCTATTCCCTTTTCTTAACCAAATTTTTGTAAATCCGAGAAAATCCCTTTAAATAAAAATATTATATTTAAATTACTATTTGGAACATTTTCACATATTTAAGAAAATATACAGAAATCAGCATATACATACTTGCCAATATTTTGTTGTTGGGGTCTAGGAAAACTTTATGCTCATCCAAAGCCAAGCACCCTTTGGGCGTTACCACACCTTTTCCCGGACATCACCACACCCCACTAAATGTGTTGGTCATGCCCCCTTTTCAGAAATGAGCAGCCCATAAAGTGCCCAATTCACATAATGTGATGGCTTCCCGATGGTCTGGGAGATTTGTATGCTCTTCTAAGGGTTCAGGAGGTCACCCCTTTTTTCAGGAGTCTTCTGGAGCTTCCAGAAGAGTTTGCAAGTATGAGTATAAGTTAATACTTTATATGAAACTTTGTTACATATCAAGTAATGTCTTCCTTACCTTACAGCAGCCTGCAATCCCCCTTTCTCTACTTTCCCTTATAGATGTTCAAAAACTTTCTCAGTCATCAAAAAATCCATCTAGAGCAAAATAAATACCAGGCAGGAGGATGCGGAGTGGAGGGGTTCAGCTTTAGTATTTCTCCTTCATTGTCTGATAGGGAAAATACAGAACTGCAGGAAAGACACATTGCTGCCTACACTTCATATATTAGACAGGGCCACCAGATGGTAATGCGGTGAGGGGCTCAGACTAGTTCCAAACTCACCTGCAGGCTTTCACTTACCCACTACCCACTAACAGTCTGCAGGTGAACTATGCAGTTACACTGAAAAAAAATTCAAGTGTCCATATTATTGGGCTTTGATGTGCAAACCTGGTTCCCAACATGGTGCCCAGTTCCCATAATGGTGCCCTGTAAATGCATAGAAGAAAAAATATATCCATAACTGTATAAACCCAAGTTACTCTATTCCCCTCCCCATATTTTCAGTGGGTCGCTGTGCTTGAGACACAGAACAGTCTGTCTTAGGTGTCCACCAAATGTGAACATAACAGATGGACATCACAGGGAGTTTAGGGGTCATGATCACTGGCATACATGGGGCCCAGATATTTCTAATGGTGATCCTGCTAATATACATCTAAGGATCCTTTGTTATATATTTATACAGCCATTTTCTCCAATCCTGGGTTATACCTTTTAAGCTGTTAGTGACAGCACAAATTTGGTAGAGACACATTATACAATTACAACGTGCTATGTCTTAAATTTCTGATAGATATGGGTTCTACTTCTGGGACCCAAACCTAGCTCTAGAACTGGACCTCCCATCCTCTTTGCTCTGCTCTCTCCATTTACGTCTATGGTACACAAGCTCGTATTGTATTTTGGCCCACAGTAACATTCCCTCAGTCCAGTGTAACCACCTGCAGCCTGTGAGAATGATATTTTATTTATATACCAGCTACGGCAATGGCTCTTTGTGCAGACTGGATACCACATGTTGCAATGCTCCATTACAATGTGTTTCTTCACTACATGTATACAATGGTCTTGGCTTGTTTTCTATTTAAGAGAATGTTATTTCACAGTGTATGACATGTTGCAGGCTTATGATCCTTAGGTCATTGTTTTTGTTCACAATCACTATTGTAACTAAGAACTAACACACTGACAGGTTCAACAGGAAGCCACAAAAAAGAAATAACTTCATGAATTGGTTTACTATGTCTGCAATGTTGTACATTTCTTTGCGGGTTCTTCTTACGTTCATATCGATTGTAATGCTGAAATATAATAAGGGGAACCTACCTATCAGCAAGATCATGCTGCCCTAACTTCTTGTGCTGGGTATTACAGGATCAGAGAAGTGTCTGATAGGTGACTCCCCTCCAATTTATCCCTTTGTATTGAAATAATAAAGAGACCTGCCAACCAAACTGAACAGAGTAGTGGCACGCTGGAGGGGAGTCGGGAGATACCCAAAGGATACTTTTTCCCCAAGCTTGGTACATAATATTTGCATCAAAATTGTTTTCTCAAACGTTTTTTGACATATAATGGAATGTGGGATTCCATGTACTGATGTACTGAAATGAAAGAGCTTCTCCATGGAGCTCTGTGCCCGTTTTTTATGATCGTCTACTTAGCTCTTTAAGCATGCGGGGTATACAGGTGCATCTCAATAAATTAGAATATCTTTGAAACGTTCATTCATTTCAGTAATTCAGTAATACAATTCATACTCAGCGTCTTCCATGATTGTGTGTCCTACTGAACCAGACTGAGGGACCATTTAAAGGCTTAGGAAACCTTGGCAGGTGACACTGAATTTACAATACTGAACTGAACTTACAATATTCTAATTTTCTTAGATTTGGGTTTTCATTCCCTGTAATCCATAATCAACATTTACAGAAATAAAACACTTGAAATAGAACACTCTGTGTGTAAAGAATCTAGAAAATATAGGAGGTCACTTTTTTAATTTAATTACTGAAAGAAATAAACATATCAAAGATATTCTAATTTATTGAGATACACTTGTAGATTCATAGAAAGTCCATACACTGGTCAAAACTTCTGACATGGCATTAACACTTGCAACAGCACCCCGCCAGCAGGATCTTTGGATAGTATGGAAAAAAGGCACACACAGGCACATTCAAATTACAGAAAACTTTTTACTTTATATATATTAAATGTACACATACACAGTTACAGTATGCTCCACAGGAGGGCACTCTGACTTTAAGGTTGCATGCATACTCACAGCCACAGTGTACACAATGACGTCACAGTACAGGGATAATTCACACAATTATGTCAAAGTACAAGATAATAAGAAATGATGTAACAGTACAGGGATAATGGATACACTGATGTCATAGTACAGAGATAATGCACACAGTGATGTCACAGTATAGGAATAATAAATACAGTGATGCCACAGTGCAATGATAATAAACACAGTAATGTCACAGTACAGGGATAATAAACATAGAGATGTAACAGTACAGGGATAATAAGCAGAATGATATCAGAGTACAGGAATAATGCACACAGTGATGCCACAGTGCAATGATAATAAACACAGTAATGTCACAGTACAGGGATAATAAACAGAATGATATCACAGTACAGGAATAATGCATACAGTGATGTCACAGTATGGGGAGAATATTGATAGTGATGTCACAGTACAGGGATAATAAACATAGTGATGTCACAGTACAGAGATAATGTATGCACTGATGTAACAGTATGTGAATAATAAATTTAGTGATGTCACAGTACAGGGATAATAAACAGTGCTGTTATAGTATAGGGATATTCTATCATTCATAGCCATCACTAAATACACCCCAAAGTAGCAGTCCAGTGAATACAAGTTTTCCATTCCTGCACCCCTCACCTGACTGTCTTTCATACTCTGTGCCTCTTTTAGGCTACATTAACATGACCATGGTAATTTTTGATTCTTACAATTTAATAAATTAAATCCATTGATATTAGTGTGTGTTTGGCGACAAAATGTTATCCTGCAACCGTTCCTTTACATATAGGCTATTGGGTGGGTTCTAGGGCCTCTTTATGAGCCTGAATGGAGAGCCACTCTCTAAGGGCACTACTGTAGGAAATCATGTGTGTCTGGATGTTACTTTCCCAAGTGAAAACAGCTAATCATTGCGAAGAAGGGGTTTAAAAAAAATTCATAGCAGTTGGTGCTCCAGTTTGTTTTTGAAGAGGGGCACTCTCCATAAGAAAACCACCTTTAAGGAGTTAACCAGTTGTAATCGGTCATGAGCACAGTTAGAAAGTTACCAATTTAGTTGCTGAAGATAGGACACCATAGGTGTTGTCCACACTGGTGATCATATCATTTGGCATTGCTATATATTTGAGATCACCAGATATACTCTGCACGTTCCCATGACTTGCACCTTTACATAATGTGTCCTTTTAATTATTGTACAATCCTGTCATATTTGTTGTTATATCTTTTTAGTTAAACTGATATTTGCCACCTAGAACAAGCAGAGAGATCTTCTGGTCAGTGCTTAGCAGCTTGAACATCTGAACACTTTGCCTTATTAGTAAATGTAATATAATTTAATGGTAGTGATAAGAACATAACAAGTGTTAAAGGGGTTTTCCGGGCAAAAAATATTTTTTTAAAAAGGGTCTGTTAGTGCTATTAATGGGTTAATAAGTGCACCCAAATACCTTTAGCAGTGTTTTGAGTGATTTCTGGGTTTCTCAGGGAGCTCCTGGCATCTTCTGCATTTGTTTACATGGTGTAGCTTCCTGCTATCTTAGTTCATGCAATGCCTCATGGTAGTTGTAGGCTGACTCACACGATTTCCCTCTCACTCCCTCCCCTCCCTCTCTCACATCCCCCTCCCTGTCTCCCTAGCTATCCTGCCAACTATTAGCCCTTCCCAACTATCTCAGCCAACCCCCACCCCATCATACTTACCTGTCTTCCTTCCAGACTTCCTTCTGCAGAGACGGCTCCTCTTCTCTGACTCTGCCAGGACGTGCGCAATAGTCCCGGAACTGCGCAGCAGCGGCAATCCATGTCTACTGCACAGGCATGGGAGGCTCCTCCGGCCTGCGCACGTGCCGGCAGACGTCAGAGAAGATGAGGAGCTGTCCCCACAGAAGGACATCTAGAAGGAAGACAGGAAAGTATGATGGGGTGGGGTGGGTAGTAATGGTGATGTTCCGTTTCTGGAAACGGGGATAATCAGAAAATTTGCCTGTGGCGGTCACATGACCGCTCCACGGATATGGGTAAATATACTGTACATTTTTGGTAAAGTATGTAATTTAGAAAGTGGGTGAGGGAGGGTGTTTAGATTAGTGTAGAAGTTCCATTTTATCCCGAACAACCCCTTTAATGAATGTGACAATGTAAGTGTGAGCGAAACACACCTTTGAGGCCAAGTATTGAGAGATATCTGCTAATGGGAAACAGAAAGTGAGAGAGACAACTGGTAAAATACAGTATACCCAGGAGTATTACCACTAGTGTGTGTGCCCGGGACAGTATCGTGTGATCGCGATACATAATGGAACTGATAAACTGAAGTAAGAACATGTGATTCAGTAGAAGGAAAAAAAAAGTAAAAGAAGGGGCGAAGGACAATTGCAGAGGCAAAACATGAAGTTCTTAGATCCAAATGGAAAATCTGTACCAGGTCCCTCGATTATAATGTATTTTTTATAGTACTGTTCTCCTCACATTGCGAAGAGACACCATTGGGGACCTCAAGGCCTGAGTCGGAGTGTGACTTCACCCAATGCACTTCTCAAGTTACACCCCTGGACAATTGTCATACAAGTAAACAGAATCTATGGTGGGTACAGTGGTAGCACTTGCTAGTGGGCCCTGGACCTTCAGGGGGAACAAAAGTTCTCTATGCCAGATAAAATATATGTATATAATGAACAAAGGTCAGATGGACTTTGAAGAATACAACTTTGGCCCTTTGGAAAACCAGGTCCTCATTCTAACAAACCAAAGGCCAAATTTAGGAAAGTTATTAAATATAGTGAGGTTGTGGTCCTAATGATTAGATATAATTAGACTAATTGGATTGAATAGTTTTTTGGCCCTAGGCATTGTCATACATTTACAGTAGGTAAACACTTAAAGGGTTTGTACCATGGCAAACAATGTGTTTTATATTTTTATAACGTATCAAACAGGTTCTAAAAATAAGTTAGGAGGGCAACCAACACCATTGCCCAAAATGAGGGGCACTAAGTCTATGTATGCTCTATTATCGTAAATGGACGTGTCAGAAGAAACAGCCAAATGAGAGTGTTACATTCAAGTCTATGGAGAGGGACAGGGCCTGCTTATCCTTCTCTTCAGTCAATAACAGGGACTAAGAGTTCCTTATTCTCGGCATAAGTGGGGGTCCAAGACCAAAGCTAAGACCAGATCCTGTCCATACACATGCACTTTTGGCTGGGTTAACTCAATAAGGAGATGTAAGCAAGTCACTTGATCGATGTTGACCCTGACATCTCTAAGTAGTTGTCTTAGACCCAGCAAAGATGGATACTGATAACCTATCCACAGGTCATCAGTATCAAATCGGTCAGGGTCCTTCATCCACACCCAGCACCAATCAGCTGTTTTGGCCGCTGTAAGCCATATACCAAGTATATGGCCAGAACCAACTCGCTCCTATAAAAGTGAATGGGAACAAAGCTGTAGTTCCCAGTGTCTCCGCTACAGTGTACAGCTACAGTACATTGTATACAGCTTTCTGTCCATTATTAGTGGTGGCTCTGGAAGCTGGAGCTCTGCTCCCATTAACATGAATAGGAGTAGGGCTGGTTTCAGCCAATCTGATCCTTTGGTTAGGTCATCACTATCTAACATTGCTGGGTCCTGGTCTGGACACCCTTTATATTAGGGACATGCTGGAAACCTTCATACACTATATATTGTTGTCTTGGACAGAGATGGCATACATGACATGTTTATCCAAAATGTATGTGCACACCCTATCTGTTAATATGAATTATTTAGTGCCCCGTTCACCATTTCCTAGCCTTGGCAGGTCTTCCTTCCAACTGTATCTACTCTATCTTGCTGCCATGTAGTAGAATGGAAGTTTTAAAAGAATTTTTTGGGTTCCACAATATTAAATGGCTATCCTTACCATAAGCTATCAATATAATTTGGTGCCCTGGCCGATCATCTGTTCAAGTGAATTGGATAAAGTTATAATACTCTGCTCTGACACTGCTAGGTCGCATGTACTGTAGATGGACCCTTGCAAACAATAAAGATGGTGCAGTGTTCGTCTAAGAACCAAGGCCTCTTAAGTAGATGGTCAACAAAGGAGGAATGTTAATGATAGTAGTAACAAATATCTGAGAAGCACAAATTTTCTTATGCCACGTTTTCTGACACTTGAGCCATCAATCAATCCATTTGTGAGATATTTTCTTTGTGGTGATGACACTTCCTAGCAGCAATGAATGATCTGAGTGCTTGTGCGATGTGTCAACACAACACAATACAATCCCACAGTAACCATCTATTTATATTGTAGGTTGCCCATTGGCATGAAATGTGCAGGCACAAAACAGGTGTCTTCACTGTGTGACTTGGGTTTCATGTGACACCTTGAGTATCATTTGACAGTTGCTTAGACAAGTCAATTTAGAGTCACTGTACTTGTTAATAATTTACATATATGTAGATCTAGTCATAAACCACAATAACAAGTGTACATACTGGAAGGCACCTGTTTGTAGACCACTTCCTTTTCCTCCCTGCACTCACTCCTGAGACCCATCGCCCACACCGACACAAGCCTGAACCATCTTTCACACCTCTCAGAAGCTACTTCTGCTTATCAGACTTCTTCTTTCTATTTAAAAAAAACAAAGTTTTACTTTCTCAACATATAGACAGATAATAGATTTAAAGGGAACCCATCACCAGGAAAATGCAGTGCAATCTGCAGGCAGCATGTTATAGAGCAGGAGAAGAGGGATCAATTGATTTATAGTTTTGTGGTGGGGGTTCAGTAATCCAGTATAACTTGTCATTTATAGCTTTTTCTATACCGAGAAACAACATCTTATGAGGAGTATTATACTGTGGGTCCGTAGTAAGGAGCCATTATACTGTGAAGGCCATATTAAGGAGGCATTATACTGTGGGAGTCGTATTAAGGAGCCATTATACTGTGGGAGTCGTATTAAGGAGCCATTATACTGTGGGAGTCGTATTAAGGAGCCATTATACTGTGGGAGTCATATTAAGGAGCCATTATACTGTGGGTTCATATTAAGAGGCCATTACACTGTGTGGTCAATATTAAGGGGAACATTATAATGTGGGGGTCATATTAAGGGGGCATTATAATGAGCGGACATTAAGGGGGCATTTTACTGTGGTGGTCATAATAAGGAAGCATTATACTGTGGGAGACATATTAATGGGGCATTATACTATAAGGGCCATATTAAGAAGGACATTATGCTGTAGGGGCCACGTTGAGAGGTACATTATACTGTGGTGGACATATTAAGGGGACAATATACAGTGGGGGACACTGAGGGGTAAATTAAACTTTAGGGGCCATATTGAGGGGAAAATTATATTATGGTGTCCATAATGAGGGGGGAATTATACTGGGGGGATCACAATGAAGGGGCATTATACGGTGTGGGTTGGCCACAAGGAGCATAATACTTTGTTGGGGCCATTAAAGGGGGATTATATTGTATGAGGACACATATGAGCATGGTTGGGAATGGATGGAGCCAAAGCGGGCTTGAACGGAGGTAGGTACATGGCCTAGAATAGCTAAAGTCGCTGTGCAGATTTTGTCCCTCTTCCAGTCCTTTTAAAGTTGGGAGATATGATATATGTGATATAACAGCGGAGGCAGATGACACTAAATTCAATATAACTGGTGATGGACACAGCTCTCCTCCTCCTCCCTCTCGCAGCACAGTATTTATTGCAGAAAAGATGGCTGATCCCATGATCATATGAAGATGTAAAATACAAATAAAGTTAAACATTGCCTTTAATAATCACAGAAAATATTTTCAGAGGTATGAAGCATATCTCATGTGAGACCCAAGATCACAACATGTACTACAAGTCTATAGGAAAATAAATCTCTGAAACTTGGTATTTTAGTTTTGGATATTAGCTCTATTTCTAAACATCCCCTTTGACAATTTACCCCAGACATGTTTATACTGTAGATGGTCTTAACGGTATTCTCTCTATCACATCTTAAAGCAGCGCTATTGATCTGTATAAACATACAATAAAAAATCCAGTTACAGCTTCTTATATAGGGTATACCAGTCCACTGATGTCATCTACACTTATTTTTAAGTACTGTGTGGGGGAAGTGGCGTTAAGGATTTTTGTGTTCTTTAAGTCTTTGCCTTTCTCTTTGAGCTGCCTGAAAATCATATAAAGGAAATATTGGGTATGAAAAATATCAATTACAACAACATCTGTCTCCTAAAATGTTCTGACATTATACAACCCAGAGTCGTGCTGACTGTTCAGGTATTAGGGCAGTGTCACGTGGTCCATGGCCAGAATTGGCGCTATCCCTGAATCACATGCATGCAGGGGCCTTAAAAAAAGAGACAGATGACGCTATGTTCACATTTGCACCCATGTGTCCATCGGAGGACCAGAACAATAGACACAGGGACCACTAAAACAGCAACTAACCACGTTGCCCAACATACCCCATCGTCTATGGGATCCGTCAGATTTCCATCTTTTAAACTGAAACCGCTGGATGAAAAAAAATCAGACTTGCAGCACTTTTTAATCCAGTGATTTACCATGGTCAATGTGACAGGGTCTTCAAATGGAGACTCCAAAGCAAATGTAAACACAGCCTGAGACAAATGCAACTCGAGAGCGTTGTGTTCACTAGCTTCAAGTGCATTATAACTATCATAGCTACCCAGGTGCTAAGACCAGTTGGCATCCGGCCAGCCTGACATACTCCATGGAATAAACCTTCTGTACCAGGGGTTTTCTAGGCTTATATAAATAAAACCTACTCACTGTCTAATGCAACGTTCTGCTTCTCAGTGATAAACATTGTATTTTACATTCTCCCCAATATAAAGACCTCTGCCTGGGGTTAGAGAGTAGAAACATTCATTACTCACATTAACAGGCTGTATAATACACCTTTCCTTTCTTCTCCAGCCCCTCTCTCTCTCCACTAGTGAACATTTATATTAGCTGATTTATGACCAAATCAAAGTTCACCAGAACCCAGAATATAATCCTAGTCTGAAGATACATAGGTTAGGATTAGAGATGAGCGAATCGATTCTGCAGAAGTGGAATTCGATCCAAATTTCAGGAAATCTTCGATTCACCACGATTCCGGATTTTCTGATGCTTCGCGGTAACGCATATTTAGAAAGGACCTTTGTGACATCAGACGGTTACAAGATGTTCTCTAGTGATGTGTTCGGTTAGGCGTGTCTTTACTTGTTAGCAGATCCTTCCACATGAATAAAAGTTGTCCGTGCTGAAGAGAGAGAGAGAAACATGACCGTGGCATCCAAGGGCTTCCGCCATTTTGCTGCCCAACCGCCCACCCCGGGTCTCTGAAGATCGGAAATAGCTGTTTATTTGCTGCAAAGTAATTCGGATTGAAGCAAATTTTTTTTGGAACTTCGAATCGAACTGCCAAATCAAACTTTTGAGAAATTCGCTCATCTCTAGTTAGGATCACCTTATGAATCACCTTGTGAATCGGTACGTCCACTGCCAAGATATTGCTGTGCTTGCCCATTTGCAAATGAGCTATTTGGACCACTGAGGATTTAATCGCTTCCCTCTTTGGAGCAATGACAAGGCCCTCCATTGCTCCAAAAATGGCCACATCTCGGCAATGGAAGAAGCGATTCACAAGGAGAAAACACCATTTGATTCAGGTGAACCTAAACCTATCTGCAGGACTGGGTTGATATGTTGGATTCGGGTGACAGACTCCCTTTAAAAGATCATTCAGGAGAGAAGAGAGAAGGACTGGAGAAGGAGCCATCAGAGAGCTAGTCTGGCAGATTAGCTAATAAACTGCAGTTTCATTTATTTAGAAAAAAGGTTTTTTAGCCCAAAATATATACAAATCAATTATTTTAAAGAAAACTGCAAATGATGGATTCAGCAGAGTTTTCAAAATGAATGAATGGGTGGAGGAAAAGAGCATGATAAGTAGAGTAAGAGGCGTATTGCAAAGTTTGTTGAAAAGTTAGTGATGGTCTAAATTAGATTTGACATCCACAAGATGGGGGATAAGTGTCAGATTGCCAGGGTTCCAACCACAGAGACGTCCAGAGATCAGGAGAACAGGGGCATTAAAGCCCCCCTACATCCTCTATGGGAATTAACTGCCAGTGTGCTTGCATGACCAGCA
Source organism: Leptodactylus fallax (assembly GCA_947044405.1). NCBI lineage: Eukaryota > Metazoa > Chordata > Amphibia > Anura > Leptodactylidae > Leptodactylus > Leptodactylus fallax. The sequence continues at coordinate 1,052,002 of CAMRHE010000147.1, read as the reverse complement.
CTCCATTGACTTCTATGGGGCTGCAAGATATTGCTGTCCCGGAATACTCTATCAGTCAAACCTCTAGTGATCTGACCAGTGGCATGACTACAGTCTTATCGGCCCTCGTACAAAAGTCAAGCTTGGGCCCCCCACAGCAATTTTCTTACCTTTTGTACTACAACCTCTGTCCTTGACTATACTCTGACCAGTTGCTCCATTTGGCATAAAAAGGTAAATTTTCTCTTTTTTGACAGTTGGAAGGCTAAGTGTCATAAATCTTCTCACTCCAGTTCACCAGAGCACAGGGGTAATAAATTTACAATGCGCAGACTGTCAGTGATCAGAGGGATTCAGAAAGGTGATCAAAGGAGTTTAATCAGCCTTTGTGTGGTCAGGGTGACCTATGGACCCCCAGGCTTATGGACTCAGTGGTAGATGGGACCACTGTAAACTATGGCCCACTAAGGCTCCTGGGCCTGGGTGCGTTTGCACCCTCTGCACCCCCTCAAGTTACACTCTTGGATCTGACACTTATCCCTTATACTATGGATAGGGAATAAGTGTCTGTAATGACAAAACCCCTTTAGGAGGCTGAGAAGCCATCCTGACCTCCTACAGAAAACCATAAAAACTACTATACTGCTGCCCTCTATGAACAGGAAATTTTTGAAACTTGTCTCGATCAAGATTCTCTCTCCAGCTGTAGATAGTACTTTAACCTGGACTATTAAATACATCAGACACTTGCCAGTAGCCTTTTGATTCTGCAGCTGCAGTAACAGTAGCTCTTAATGTTCATGGAATCTTTTGCATCTAATTTATCTTTTTCAATCAGTAGCTTTTCCGGGTCAATGACTTCTGCAATTTAATGCTGTTTCCTCAATCGCTAATATTATAATTTAACAAACAGCTTTTAAAGCTGGAGGGTATACGTATTGACTGTGGCTGAGTACAAGCACTGTTATGTAAGAAGTGGAACCAGTCCAAAAGTTTCATCATCATCCAAGTTCCAAATCATTATCCTGGTGTGAATCTTTAGAAATCAATGGACATTCGTACATGAAAGATAAAAGGATCTGGTGTGGAACGATAAGTGCAGTAAAACCTACGGCTTGTCTAATTAATTAGATATGATGAAAATACTTAAAGGGATTATCTGTCTCAGTACAACTGCCTGCAGGAGTGCTTCATCCCTCACATAAGAAATTAGGTTGGTCACAGAAGCATAAACAGCAATTATCGACATGTTTATAGGTGGGAATCAAAGACACAAATATGTCCACCCTTAGCGTAGCTCCAATTTCTCATGAAAACAATTCAATACAATATTGTAAAATGCCAAGACAATGCTTGACTAGCTACAACACACAACACAACCACTGGGTGGCCATATATAAACACATATATCATATCATTTTGTGATACAATATCATAAAATCATGTAGCCTTGAAAAGCTGGTCATTGCGTGACGTGCGTATCGGGACATGTCCATCCAAAAGGAAATGTAGGAAAGGTCACATCCTTATATCATACCACTGTTAGACAAGATTACAATATATGTTATTAGAAAGCCCTTCCTTAAAGGGAATGTATCACCCTTCTTTTTTATTAAAAAATATACACTGATATCTTCTAATTTCTTTATATGTTGGCACTCTCTGGAGCATTGTAAGAGCATTGCAACCACCATAATGTTTTACCAAGCGCAACTGTTCCGCGTTATTTGTGGCCAGGCCTGGTATTTCAGTTCAGTTTCATTCACTTGAATGAAGATCTTCCTTCCTTTCTCTTCTAAAAGTTCCTTTTTAAAAATGTAGAAAAAGTTTGAATAGAATGAATTACTTAAAGGGAATATCCTACTAAAGACAGGTGTTTGGACCACCACCAATGTCAAGAATGGACTGTCAGACTGGATGAATGGAGCAACAGAAGCATACTGTATATCTGCTGTGCTGCATTCATCTCTGGGACTGCCAACTTGTCAACATCTGGGGTCCAAAGTCCATGCGAAGATCACACTCTGCACACCGTAAAAACTTCTTCATAACTTCAGTAACTTTTGGACACTCCTTTGGACCTCAACACCCTCGTTGAATCTTGACATGACCCCTCTTATAACATAAGGACTTAATATGCTGACCACCTCCATTTTTTAGGACAACACAATCCTATAAAGTGTGCAAGTCACATGTAAAGTGACTGCTAGCCTGGCGGCTATGGGAAGATTTTACCAGACTGGGATGTTCAAGAAGGGTTGGCAAGTATGCTAGAGATATCCAAGTGTACATAGTCATCTATCTCCACCAGTCCCATAGAGATGAATATATGCACATTCCTTGCTTCATTCATCCCCACTGAACCTCCATTCTCAATAATGTAAGAGTCTGACCACTGACCAGAGGTCAACACCCTGCCCCTCCCCGAGCAGACACTCATCCCCTATCCATAGGCATCTGTGGTGAGGAAACCTCTTTAAACATAATACCAGCTATAGGTCTTGCTAGAGAGACTTCCTTCTGAGAACAGCTAATTTTTCTAGGCTTTTTACTAAAAAAAAAAAAAAATTGCATAACCATTTGTTATTTAAGAACACTTTGGCGTTTGAAGGTTTTGCAATGCGTGTTTGGGTTTCTTCTTGATTCTTCGGCTTTCTTTCCTACCTCACATAGGTCATTAGGTCAATTGGCTTTTCATGAAATTGTCTTAGTGTGTAAGTTGTGAAACCCATCGGATACAGAGCCTGATGTGAGTGATAATAATCTGTTTACAGCGCTGCAGAACATGTTGGTGCTATATAAGCAGGAGGAAAGAAATACAATAATAAATACTTGAATGAAATATTTGTGTTACCGATTTTTCCATAGAAACATCTGGTAGCATCTTCTCAATGGACTTAATGGGAAGCGTCGAATGGTAATATTCCCCCGGATATGGAATAACCACATTCATTTTGTGTTGCTCTGTGCAAGCAAACAGTTGTCCATCTTCAGTCGTCTTAAGGCTAAAAACAACACACACCACAGACAAGAGGAAGGAAGAAACAAGAACGTGAAAATATATCTAGATGACTTGTGGTTAATCTATGAAGATCAAAGATTTACATGCAGCCTGCTTCTATTATTACTTCACATATAGATGGATTTACACATTACCATCCATGTTTGTTTGGACAGCGGGCCAAAGTCAGCTGGATGTGATTATTAATGATATCTTCCGTTCTACAATTACAATATAATTAGATGATCAAGTTGGTTAAGTTCACAGTCTCGGCGCGCTTTCATACATGCCATTTTGATGCAGATTTCTGATGCAGTTTTTGAAGTTTTTGAAATTGAAAATCCAAGCCAAGTATTAGCAAAAAAAGCATGCATAAACTGTACAATTGGTTATAACACATGGACGCAGTATAGGCCTGATTCTGGCTAATACTATACCTCCATGTGTCAAAAAAAAGTTCCACATCCTATTCCCTAAGTAGGCCCCATACAGTGGCACACAATGTGCCTAGGGTTGTGTACCATACAACATATGGCAACTCAGATACTTTAGACTCTCGCCATCAAGTATGTCAACCATAAGTCATAAATGTCTATTAAAGAAGACCTGTCACCATGTCTGAAAAGGCCAATGATATAGTTCATCTAAATAGAGCTGTAGATATCAAATCCTCTATAGTGAATGGTGGATGCTGTGTCTTATCTACATATACATGATAGCAGTGACCATCAGTGTGCTGAGAAGTGAGGTGGCTGCAAAAAAAAAAAAATATCCTACAGAAACCGGGAAGCCTCAGTGTATTATTTAGTTTAGTGGTCAGAGTCACAACTGCAGGACTTTTAGAAAATTGTTTTTAGATTGATAATAAAATGAAATTTGTTTAACTTTAATAATAAAAAAAAAAAGGTAATTTTTTTAGGAACACGTTCCCTTTAAGCCTCGTCTTGTGTGTTCAAGGGGTAAAATCTTATAACCGCTAGATAACCGGATTCAACCCTAATATTCCAAATTGTACAATTTTTAACTAAACTGAACAAACTGGGATTCGACTCGGACTTACTAAAATGGCGAATGCCAGCAAATCATTATACTCTGGGGACTCTTCAGACCCCAGAGTATAATAGGTAGAGGCTCAGGGAAGGTGTAAAAAATTAAAAAACATTTATACGCACCTTCTGTTACCTCTTCTGGGCCTGGTTGCAGTGTCCAGAGATCCGTGCCTTCCTACTCGCATTATGATGCTCGGCGTGCCCATGTCATTGCTGAGGCCCAATCATAGAGCACCTAACATCACAGAAGGGCTCCAGACGCCACGAGGAGGAGGACACAGACGCAGCAAGGAGACCTAAAAGAGGTAGCGGAAGGTGATGTTTTTTTTTAATTTTGTCACCTCCCCTGGGCCTCCACCAATTATACTCTGGGGTCTGAAGTATAATAATATAGAGCAGGGGTAGGCAACCTTCGGCACTCCAGCTGTGGTGAAACTACAACTCCCAGCATGCATACTTGCTCTGCTGTTCTTGGAACTCCCATGGAAGTGAACGGAACATGTTGGGAGTTGTAGTTTCAGAGCAGCTGGAGTTCAGGAGGTTGCTGACCCCTGATATAGAGTATAATAGAGTATAATAATATCCCTTCCGGTTCTATCCGAACAAGTTCAGACCAAACTGGGGGTTCACTTTGTCCGAACAAAGGACGAAACAAATCTTCTGAGATTCTCCTATCTTTAATAACCACTAATTATCATGGACTTCTCCAAATATGCATCAATAATAATCTTTATCACTCTCAGATCGGACTGAAATATTAGACATTAATAATCATTTGGCGCATTTCTTCATTACTTCTGATTATTCTTGTACGCTGCGGATAATGATGTGATTTTATTACTGAGACTGACAAAAAGACATCAATTATTCTCTCAGAAACACAACATCAGAAATATAAAATATACAATAAAGACATAAAACGCCGCATGCAAGAAACAGATAAAATACTCCAGCGACTATGTTAGGGTCGGCAAAGTTAATTGTATAGTATAGAGTATTCACAACCCGAGGCTTTACCTATAGAGCTGTTTAAATATCACTGACCCAATGTCCACCTGTTCTGGCCCGTAGACTGCTTTAATATTCCTCTCGTGACCCTGTTTGTACACCTTGCCCGGCCTTGCAGAACCACTTAATATATCTGTAATATTCCTTATAGTGAACCCTCCTCCTCACAGCTGTGTCACTGCATCTTAATCCTGCCCCGGAGACCTACTTTTGATTCATTTCAGTCTCTCTCCCTTATCCACTTCAATTTTATCCTTTAAAAGAAAAAGAGGGAATGAGACAAGTTCTATTTTTAGGTTTCGCTCAGTGTTAGAGAAAAAAAAAAATTCTCCTGGCTCCCACCGGTGGGGAATGTACAAGCCGTCTGAATGGAGCAGACTTTCCATGACTCAGGCTCCCACAGCTGGAGAAACAGAGAAATTTGTGTCTGCTTGAAGTCTTATGTCTTGTACACTCTGTCCATTGAGAACCTGTTATGTACTTAAGCACACGGGCCCTTCTCTGCCTGACCGTATGCGTAATACAATCATTCAAAGGATTCGTAATAAAATAAAGTTGTAATAAAAAGTCTTTGAATATTTCATGGTATAATAAAACAATAATCGAACCTTTTCAAATATTTATAGCGCAAGTGAAATCTTATATTCCAACAAGTGACGGGTTCATTTATATGCAGACTCTTTGGACAGATATTCGCTTGAAGCTTAAAAGGTTGTTCCAGTTTATTAATACTATGCATTTACAATAATATATTAAATGGCTTGTTTATATTTTCCCAGAAACAGCGCCACTCCTGTCTCTAGGCTGGAGTGTGGTATTGCAGCTCACACGTATTAAAGGCAATCTGTCACCAGAAATACACAGTCCGCTGATAGATACTGTAGATTAAGGTCACCTGAATGAAGTGATGCTTTCCCCTTGTGAATCGGCACCTCCATTGCCACGATGTCACTTTTTTTGTCAATATACAAATGAGCTCTTTGGAGCAATGGTAGAGCCGCTTTCTTACTCTAGGTTCACACCTGATTTGGGGTTTCCGAAAAACGGAAACCCAATTCGCTTAAAAAGTAGTTACCCACGGAAACCCGCGAATGGCATAGACTATAATGGGGACTGCCTGGTTTCAGCCCGAAAAATGTAGAGGTAAAAGTACTGCTTGCAGGATTTTCTCTCCACATTTTTCAAGCGGAATGGGGACGGAATCCCCGAACCATCTTTGAGCGCAGGTGTGAACCGAGCCTTATTTGGAGAACAGCAATGCCATCTTTGCTCCAAAGAGCTCATTTGCATATTGTAAAAATGGCGATATCATGACAAAGGAGCTACTGATTCTCAAGGGAAAAACACCATTTCATTCAGGTAACCCTAAGGCTGAGGACCCACATAACTTTTTTTGTTGCAAATTTTTCTGTAGTTTTTTTGAGCCAAAGCCAGGAGTGGATTGATTAGAAGGGAGAAGTATAAGAACTTCCTATATATTTCCCATTCCTTCTCTAGCCACTACCAGGTTTGGCTCAAAAAAAAAAAATGCAACAAAACCTGCAACAAAAAAAGTGTTTCCACAATGTAGGGCCTTAAAGGGAGATTAACCCCGTGTGTTCTCTGCACAATTTTTGAAAGATTCTTTGTGTCAGGATCATACAAAACGGACAAAATAAGGAGAACTATATTTCTTCTTTACTTTTCATTCATTTCTTCACTTTTGACATAAATGGGCTCAGCTGAAATACCAGACATAGCCTACAGACAAGACTGATGCTGTCTGTAGAAAAAACAGATACCATCTTCAATAAATAACCTATTGTAAGCTTTTATATCAAACATATTTTTTGTGACTACTCATTTCTATCAGTGCTTTATTTCTCCAAACTTCTTCTAATCTTCTTGGGCTCTGTTCTCATGCAGGTAAACAATCTTGCCTCATCTTCTTTTCATGGCCCTTGGGTTTATTCTCTGAACCCTAATTTGTAGGACCGGAAGGTTGAGGCCCCACATTGCGGAAACGCAGCTTTTTTTGTTGCAGATTTTGCTGTGTTTTTTGAGCCAAATCCAGATATGGATTAAAAAGGAGGTAGACGTATAAGAGCTTCCTGTATATCCCCATTCCTATTGTAGCCATTTTTGGCTTTGGCTAAAAAAATGCTGCAAAATCTGCAACCAAAAAAGCTGCTTTTCCACAACGTGGGGCCTCAGCCTTAGATGGAAACCCTATTCAGGCTCTCAATCACTTTAACAGGCCTCCATACAAATAAGAGAAAAGTCGGCCAAATCTTTTTCGGCAGTCAACTATCGAATGTGCATGTGGCCTCTAAACTCTTTCCTAACAGATGAGGAAAGGAAAGATTGGGCATGATGAATATTATCACACCTAATTTTTTGTTTCCTCCAGTGATAAGCCATTCCTGAGGTGTCTGAGTTTAGCTTAATCTCCTCTCCTCATTGAAAGCACACTCTGCCAATGTATGGGGGAATAAAGTGGAATCGCTGTTGGCTGGATTCTTATTGAAGGTGTAGGTGTAGCCACCTCAAGGGATGCAGCCAACTTGGTCAGGGCTGTCTCTTACAAGGGTACTCAAAGCAACCACATAGTCTACTTCTATGGTACTTATGCCCTTATCCTGAATGTCCAAAGGAATTTGCTAATAGTTGTATGCCAACTGCCTGTACTATATCAATAACCAACAGGGCCATGGAACACATTGGTGGACGCTGTACAATAAGTCATTGAAAGGACTTTCCTCCTTTCCAAAATATCAGAGGCCCAAAAGAATAATGAAAAAAAAAACACTCAAACTCACCTTTCCTTGTCCAACACCATGGCTTCCAGTCTTCTTATCCAGGTGTCTCCAGGTATCATTTGGCCTCTGTGACATCATCAGCCCTGGGTCACTTTTGAGACCTATGACTGGACATCGGCAGTCACTTGGGGGGCATCAACATTGTAGCACTTGAAGAGACCCCAGAGTATAATACTATCAATTCCTGTTCGGTCCAAAACTAAACTTGTGGGTGAACTTTGTGAACATTCACAAAATCTTGCAAGGTCCACCACTACTTTTTACCCAAATTATTAGGAACCTGGTCCAGCTATTCATTATGCCCTCTTGATAAACGCAGTAGAGTTGACAGTGGCATTATGATGGTTAGGTCTATGGCTAGCCAACATTTATCACCTCTTCTCAAGACTGTTGTAAGGAGGAGTTGGTGGATGAGGGAAACAGCTGAGCACTGAGGACTTGGGAGCTTGCTCTAGTACTCAGTGAGGGTCCAGCATCAATCATCTATATACCACCTAGCATGCAGATAGATATTAAGATATTTTTCTAATATTCATGCAAATTGCAGTGGCAGCAGTAGTATACTAACATTGTTTTCTTTCAGGTTAGACAACCAGGATTGGACCTTCCTGAAGGTTCTCCTAAGGTTATTTTACATCTCCATTTGGACCTGGTACATCAAATCCTATGTTTTGCAATACTGTTCACATGCAGGTGCCCGGTGCAGATTGTAGTTTGTACAGTAAGTGTTTAATAATAATGGCTTTTCTACTCTCTATAATAACAAGCTGTGTGCAGACCTTTTATGTTTAACAGGCATTAGCTGTTTCTCCAAGATTTTGACCATAATTTCTTGTAGCAAGATCTCTCTATACTAACATGTTATGCGTTTTAATATGGTATCCTCTGGTGTTATTATAGTGTTCTTATCAAAAGATTTATACCAGGATAGAGCAGCATGTAATTACTTTATTATAACGTAATTCCCTCTCGCTCCTGGCTCAGACGAATAATAACCTGTGACAGTGAATACTTCAGATATACTGCTTTGAGTTAAAAAAAATAACATATTCAAAAATATTAAAGCTAAAAGTCTTTGTTTCTTATAAGAATGCCACTCAATATTGCAACTGGCATGTGTGCGACCTCCTGTCTATAAAATGGCCTGGACTTTATTATAATAAAATAAAATTGAGGGTATAATTAACTATGATTATACAAAATTGATTTTTTTATAGATAAGAGGTTGAGTCGGGGATTTATTGTGACTGCCAAATTTGTAGCGGGAAGGAATTTTTCCCCTAATGTAGTGAAATTAGTGTCTACCTTATGGGGGGTTTGCCTTCCTCTGGATCAACGCTGTAGGGATATAGGTTGAACTTGATGGACCTGATGAGTTTTTATTGAACCTTATTGGCTATGTAACTACTAAAAATATCAAGCAAAGACAAGAATTGCCTTATAATAAGTAATTGTATACAAAAAGTATAAAAAAGAAGTATAAAAAGTTATCTTCTCTATTATTGTTGGCAGTAGTAACCTCATGTTCTTAACATGTCCATAGTTGTTCTGAAGTCAAAATACCATTTGACCAAATATACCAAACCATCAGCATCATTTGATGTTTAAAGGGAACCTGTCAGATGTTTGCATAACTAATCATATGCTAAATAGTTGCAAGTCAAATGTATGTATGAGATAGCCAAGATGATTGTCTATAGAATGGTGGTAGTCTCATGTTGGAAGCTGTAGTGGATGGTGAGATATGGAGCCTGAAAATCAAAAGGTCAAAACATTGTTACCCTTTTGCCCGTCAGTGTAAATCCATGAAGGATGCCCCTAAGAGCGGGGGTGTAAGATGCTTTTTGAGCCGCAGTGACTATTATATGCAAAGGTGGTCATAGATATTAGATAAAAACTGGTTGACAATGAATGATAGCCTAGCAAATGATCATCCATACACATCCTAGTCCATATTGGACTATACAGTTGTTCAAGCTGGCCATATGTGACACCTAGCAAAGTCTGAATGATTTTCCTGGGAATGTTTTTTCACAGAAAGATTGTTTGTGGATGAAATATCTTTCTAATGATGTCCATACACCTTCAGTTGCTGCAAAATGAGAGTTTAGCAAATGGCTATTTAGCTCCCCCATACATATACATGCTTGGCTCGGCCAAGCGCGCACATTTCACTGGGGAGAGGGAAGTAAGCCATTACCAGACACCTGGCCTCAGCCTATCTCCCTCGAGAACAAAAGGATCACACGTTAAAATATAACATCATCTGCAAAGGGAGAATCAAGAAGCATATCAATATAATATAGTTGGCCGTCCCACCAAAAGCGGCAGGTTTAGCAAACTTTAATGTGCATGGGGGTCTTAAGAAAAAATGATCCTTCATATAATTGGATTAAAACGTCAAACATGGGCAATGTCTTTCTAAATGGTCTAAACACTGTTTTGTCTACAGTTGTCACCCAATGCTAGGTCCCCAACACTATCCCGGGTTTTAGCTGAAACTTAAAGTTCTTGAGATAGTTAGTCAGTAATCTTAGAAACTATGTTGGAAGCTCTTTAACTAGAGGATCCATTGCATCCCATGAATATATCCCATGTAGAAATGCCTATTCTTGATACATTTATAGTACATTTACAGTGTACATCTGTGCTTCATCCTCCACACACAAAGAGAGGGGGTACTGTAAGATCACATTTTTTTTTATTATCCATGATCTGTGACATCACTGTATTTATGATCCCTGTTCTGTGACATCACTGTGCTTATTTTCTCTCTACTGTGACATCACTGTGTTTATTAGCCCTGTACTGTGACATCACTGTTTATTATCCCTGTACTGTGATATCACTGTTTGTATTCTCTCTGTACTGTGACATCACTGTTTATCATATCTGTATTCTGACATCACCATGTTTATAATTTCCGTACTGAGACTTCACTGTATTATTATTATTATTCCTGTACAGTCACATCACTGTGCTTAATAATGCTGTACTATGACATCACTGTGTTTATTATCTCTGTACTGACACTTCACTGTGCTTATTATTCCTGTACTGTGACATCACTGTGCTTATTTTTCCTGTACTGTGACATCACTGTGCTTAATAATGCTGTACTATGACATCACTGTGTTTATTATCCTCGTACTGTGACCTCACTTTGTATACTGTATAATCACATTACTAAGGTTAATATACATGTACTGTGGCTATCATCATGACATCACCATTTTTATTATCCATGTTCTGTGACATATTTTCTTGTATTATTCCTGTGATGACATCACTGCATCTATTTTTCCTGCAAATCTGTGTAAACTATCTCTAAATTAAGAAGACCAAATAATCGAAGCTTTTTCTACACTTAGTGGAGTGGAGCTCCATTTTTACTTGATACACATTTAAATTATTTTACTTTATCATCGGATTAACAATTGAACCCTCAGCAATAGAGTGGTCTTTTAATCCACCCATAAAGTATAGATAAATAGATCCTATAATTTTTAGTATATAGAAGATATTATGGGATCGCAGGTGAAAAATCAGTGCTTGGAAAACTGTCCCTACATAGCTCAGGCAAGGCTGACTTTTTTACTTTTTGCCATGAGAGTCACTTTAAATTAGTTGAATTTAGGCATGAGGTAGTCTTGGGATAAAAGTCATCATGAAACAGGAATATGATCAATCTAAAATCGTAGAACAGTAAATGAGAAATTTTGCCCTTTTAGCTTGTAATATAGTCTTTGTACCGAGGAAGTATTGATTATTTCAATAGTCAGCCCGAAACTCACTGCACAAACTTGCTGATGCAGAGTTGGAAGTGACCCTGGAGACACCCAAAACGGCAAAAAGAACTGACAAAAGAGAACAAAAGTGCAAATGTCCGGCGTAAACCAGAGGAGGTGATTTTTTTTTCCCCCTAAATTGCTTCAGTTGGACTTAGCTTAGAAAACAGCAAAGTTATTACATTCCCCAGAGAATATTCCCTACACTCCTGACTCCGCTCTAGTTGATATAAGGCAACAATAGCTGTCAGTTGTGCTAATGTGATATGTCACATGTATTGATTGTATGCAGAATAAATTTTAGGATATGTCTGTTACATTTTATTTTCTGCAAACCGGACCTCGCGTCAAGGTGCAGGTAATGCTTAGGGACTTAACGCCAGTTTGCTAAAGGAAAATGAGGTATCTGGTATAGAGGCTTACTCTTTTCTTGCCATTTAGAAAACATACAGGCTTGTCAGAACTGGGTATGCATGTGTAGGGGAATCTGAAAGGAATAGCTTTGGGCCAACAGCTATTGCAAGCATTTTTCAAGCAGAATGGGGGACGGAATCCCCGAATGGTAAACGAGCACAGATGTGAACCCAGCCTTAGGCCTCATGCATATGAACGTTAAAAAAAATGGACATTAATTTTCCTTTTTCCATCCATGTGTCAAATATTTTTCCATTATTTTCTGTCCAACTGTCCATTTATGACGTTTTTTGCCTTACCCAACCCAATGATCCAGTTTGAATGGCTGTGAAATCAATACATTAGCTGATAAAAGGACCGTAAAAAACATATTCGGTCAATAATGGCAGAAATATGGACATATATAGGACATGCCTTTTTTTAACAAACCTTAGACACTGTCTATTTAAAAAAAAAATATGTGTATGTTCCCATAAACTTCCATTGTTCTAGAAATGGATATGTGATGGATGTTACATACAAGTAGTATACAACATGTAGTACAGACATACAAGTAGTATACAACATGTAGCCTATTAAACAGCATGACAACAGCACTTTAATATTGCATGCCTGGACTTGTAGCTTCCAAACAGTTTTGGGAGGGGGGGATATAGTTTGCAGGCCTCTTACATTGAAAGTCTAAGAATATTTCCATACACCTCTTTTTACAAAAGTTAGCTATGAAAAAAAGAACAAGAACTTAGGCTAGGTTCACATCTGCGCTGGAGTCTGGCAGCCAGAAGTATATACAAGTACATAGAAGACTTTTCTTACACGGTACGCTGTGAGATTTTCAGGGTCCCTTAGTCTTTTTTTCACCCAGTAATTGTTTGCAGACATGTATGTGCAGGCTATGAGGAGAATCAACCCCTCCCCTCCATTCACTGCATGAAAAGAGAAAAGGACCGCCCTCTACTCTCACTGAGCACGACGGAATAGAATGTATCTAGGGACGAACTTAGTAACAAAAGAGTGAGCAGCAAATTATCTAGAAGCGGGACATCTAGTGTAAGGAGTGGTCAGATCCCCACTGATCTGCAAGTTATCCCTTATCCTATCCTATTTTTTTTTTCTTAAAAAACAATTACAAAAAAACATAACACCACAGAATGAAAGGTGTTTACGTCATAAGGAGACACCTTCATGGTCACACTAATACCATAGGAATTATACATATATTAATGTTATAGTAAATAATAAAATAAGATGATGAGATTGTGAACTTTTTTTTTTCATCTCATCTGAAATGTAATACAAAGTAACATCAGAAATGAGGAATCTGACTATTACTTATATCTAATACTTACTGACAAGTGCAGTTTTATTTTTCAGGCTTTTTACATGCTAGTAAATTTGCTAAATTTAGTACCTGGTAAAAGCGAAGTGATCATTTTCAGAAACCTATAAAAAGGGTTATGAGAAAAAGTTTTGTTTTTTGTAGGACAAGTTTCATTTTATATACCATTTTGGAGCACGCAGACTTCAGCATGTCATGTTTCTAAATATAAATTTTGGATTTAAAGTGTACCTGAGTCGAATGTGCAGGGTCTTGCTGGGCAGTCTGTTCTATGACAGTATGCGTCTTTACATGGTGTCCGATCAGTTTTTCTGCTGCTAATAATCAGATTATGGCTGAGACACATTTTGCATTTCTGTCCCAGGCTGTGGACATGTACCATAAGGAGCAGTCTGTCCCCCTCCCTCATCCATTGCTGATAATGTTCTGCCATTCTACCAGGAGTAACTATACAACTGCAGACAAGTACCTGAGAAAAGCCCAAGTGACCATAATATAGGAGATCCAGGAACACTGGACTGTTAATACAGGGCAAATACATGTAACCAAGCAGATAAAACACAAGTAAAAAAAAAAAAAAAATCTATGAGCACAGTCAGTAAAGCTGCTTCTATCTGTGAATAAAATCCCATCTGTAACCACACAAGCAGCCAGAATTAGATACAAGTACATAGAAGACTTTTCTTACATTGTAAGCTGTGAGATTTGCAGGGTCTCTTAGTCTTTTACACCCAGTACATGTTTGCAGACATGTCTGTGCAGGCAGTAAGGAGAACCAACCCCTCCCCCTCCATTCACTGCATGAAGAGAGAAAAGGAGGCCCGCTACATTGACTGAACAAGACGGAATAGAATGTATCTAGGGATGAACTTCCTTAGTAACAAAAGAATTAGCAGCAAGGGGAAGACATTTTATCTAATTTAAATATATTAATATGCATTTTATTTAATAAATATTGTTTTTTATATTATTTTTGCTATATTTGTTTTGGGTTTTTTTAGTTTTCATTCTGTTTTTATCTCATAAGGGAATAATATACAGAGGTGTGGCAAGAAGCCCCTCTTCAAAATATGTATAAGCCCCCACCCTGCTAAAACATAAAGGCTTATACACATGACTTTTTTTTTTTTTGACAGACCAAAAAAAGAGTCTGTTAAAAAAAAACATGTTCTACTTTCATTTTGACAGAGTTACCCAATACAAATCAATAGGTCACTTATTAATGGACGTAAAAACAAATTGACATCCAAACTAAAACAGATAAATGGGTTGGGTGAAAAAAGACAAATAAAGTTCATCAGTTTTTTTAACTATCTGTTAAAAGTGGATGCAAAACGGATGACACAGGGACAGGGAATGGGTACAAAACAGATGCAAAATGGACATTAAAATGGACCAATTTGTCAGTTTTTCATCAACAAGACAAGACGAGAAATACACATAGTCATGGGAATATAGCGTAACGCTCTTTTTTATAAATATGGTGGCATTTACGAGCAATAACCCTAGGGATCTTTACCAGGTGCCAGGTTCCCTCCATAGTGACACTGGCGATCACCATTATAAAGGAAGGGGTGTCTGCCCTTGTGCTGTACAGTGTAGAGAACAAGTTCTTATACAAGTTAATAGTAGGAATCATAGTTTTCCCAATCCTGGCACCTGCAGCTGTTCTCCCACCAGTGACTGCAACAATCCCCCTAACATAATGGGGCCTGAACATCCTCAGGCCCTCCATGTACTATTATGTCAAAACAACATAGGCTCAAAAGCTATTTGAGACATTTTCCATGTTCTGACGCGTTATTGTGCAATGAGTTGCAAAATGTTCAGGTACACACCAATGTTTGACACTGAAAAAGTGCTGCAGGTGGTCTCACGTTACGAGACATTTTCCTCGCATAAAATTTCCATCCAGAAGATATTTTTATACCAGAACTGTGCTTCTGCTTCCTGCTATATATAATGTACGTTATTTTCCATCTCCGTAAGCTTAATCGGAGTTGTTCTATGACCAAAAAGCTTGACTAGATGCTCCTCTTGTGTCTGTGCCCGGCCAAGCCCTGTAAATTCAGGCTAGTTACATGAGTGTAAGACTCCTGGCTGGCAGCCATCTACAGATATGTAACGGCATGCACAAGCATGAGAAATACACACTACACAAAGAGCAGAAGGAAGCGTCAGACAGGGCAGTGTTAGTTACAAGAAGCCACAGGTACCAGTGAGCAAGGGGAGTGGAACTCTGAAGGAAATGTACAGGGGAGAGGCTAGGGAGGGGACCACAGCAGACCTATGAGAAGACTGACAGCCTGCTAGGAGAAAATACAGCCTCTTACTATTTCCTTGACCGTATCTACAGAGCATGAAAAGTTAACTTTACAAAGTTTTCTGTAGTGCATGGATCTAACCTTCACCAGCAAGGTAAGTCCTATTGTATACAGCGAAGCAGAGCAAAGTAGTCTTCATTGTGGTGCCCTAGGAGCGCACACATAACTTTCTGGCTGTCATAGTCAGTATTCATAGTCACCTCTACTAAACAGAACACGTTGTTACCAGTCTGCGGTATGTGATATGCAATAGTATATGTAGTGATGTCATAGTGAAAACTGAAAAAATGTATTTTTTTTGTATATTTATGGATTGTTAGTTATGTTGTTCTGTATTGTTTTATATTGTTTCAGTGTTGCCTTAGATGTTAACTATTACTGTAAGGCTGGATTCATGCACCACGTTTTGCAACGTTTAGCCCAACTTTTTTGGTAACTCAAAAACATTGTGGCCAGATGTTACTTAAAGGTGTATAGCGAACTATAAAATGCAATACATATACACAGATATTTGGGTTTGTGGTTCTTAAAAAAGCAGCATGCTCTGTGTTACAACATTTTTTTGGCATAGACTGTTCTACAAGAATGCCAGAAAAAAATGCTAATTTCTCCATTGCATGAATTGTATGGCGTTTTTTCCACTGCAAAAATAGTTTGTGTGTGTGTATATATAGATATATATACATACAGTAATGTGGTATACTGTATGTTTGTGTGTGTGTAGATAGATAGATAGATAGATAGATAGATAGATAGATAGATAGATAGATAGATAATGTGTGTGTTTGAGGGAAGACTAATAGAACAATGCAGTTGTCAACAGAGATAGAGAAGCTGCTGTAGAACTACAAATTGCAGCATGCCTTGGGTGAAACAAGACTTGTTATTCTCATACAAGAGCGACATTGCAGGTTGTTAACCCCCTGTACACACAGCAGTTGTTGGCTTGCTGACTTGACTGTATATAATGTGCAGGCTGCAAATAGTTCAGGGAAGTACCTGCAGAGAAATGTGAAGCAAAGCAGCATATGTATTACATTATTGCAATATAGTTGATATACACATGGATTTAAAGGGACTTTTCACATGGATTTAAAGGGACTTTTCGCATGGATTTAAAGGGACTTTACACATGGATTTAAAGTTCAGTTCCTCAGCAGTGATGTCAATAACCCCAACTGCTGTGTGGTTATGATATAGTCTATATGGTCTGAATATATAGAAACAATGGTTATCACAGATACAGTAAGCTATGGTTAGACAGCACAACCTGTAATAAACACTCTACCGCCATCACTACTGGAGAGGGTAATAGACTCACCATTAACAGTTATCCCCTATCCATAACATAGGAGATGTATGTCTGAATGCTTGCACCCTCTCTGATCATGAGAATGGGGTTCCTATGTTCCCTGTTTGAATAGAGTGATGGTCGAGCACGCTCAGTGTCACTGCTTTAAACTCAGTGGAAGTGACAAGACAGCCATGTGCTTTACCCAGCTATCTGTGCCATTCCCGTAGACTTTTATTGGAGTAGCAATGCACATGCTCAGAGGAACACAAGATCCCTAACTTGTGGTCATGAGGGTCTCAGTGGTGGGACTGACACTTATCATCTATCCTGTTGTGATTGTGGGGCAACCCCTTTACATTACCTTACAGAGGATAGGGTGTGTTAGATCACTGGGGGGGTCCAACAGCTGGGACCCCCAGTGAACAGCAAAACGAGGACCCGAAAGTTCCCCTTTATCCTCCATGTGAATGAAATGCCAGTGTGCTTGCACGACCAGAGCTCCATTCACTTATTTGGGGCTTCCAGGACTGCCATCTCCAGCACCCTCATAGAAGTGAATAAAGCGCAAGCGCAATGGTGTTTCATTGACATGGAGAAAAAAGGGGAACTTTCAGGTCCCCATTCTCCTGATTGCTGGAGGTCCAAGCGGTCAGACGCCCAGTGATCTGACACTTATTCCTTATCCTGTGGATAGAAGATAAGTGTCTGTAATGAAGCATTTTTGTGAACTGTCAGAAGTTGCAAATATTAAATGTGGCAATAACAGGTTCCTGTAGATGTGGGTTATGAAGCACAAGACCTGAGACATATGCCCTTGGTGACCGACGCTAACAAGGCTATTGTCCTCCAAAATGGCATATGTGAGTACTATAAGTATATGAGCTTCCGCCAGGATGATATGTCAAGTCTGTGTTTCTTGACATGTTTTACTAAGAAGTGATCCCAGAAAACAGAGAAGGATAAGGCTTTCCTTGAGACTCTTATTAGTTATATTACTCTAGCATATTAGATGACTATGGCTTCCGAGCAGGTCTATGTTATGACTGCAGCAGTTGCTAACCTGACCTACAGGGTTAATATTTACATACTGCACAGTCACATTGCGCTATGTATACATGACAGCAGGAATTCCCATGGATAGGGATAAGGAGGCGGAGAATCGCTCTTGTTGAGTCTCTATTTTCCTGGCATCCGTCACAGGTTCGCTCTCAGTATGGTATAATCCGTACGCCTCTTTGTATACAATGCCTGTGTATGTGAAGGAAAAACAGGCGTCTGTGCTTGTTACACTAACATCTTGCATGACAAACAACTCCTGTTTCCCCTCCTCTTTGTAAAGACACTGCAGGCATTGAACTTGCTCCCCCTGGGGCTTCTCCACAGTCCTGTGATAACAATTTGGAGGAAAAACTCTTACGCCCCCACTCATTAAAGTCGAAAATTCCACTAATCCCAAATATGGGCAATCTGAGTGCGTGAGCCGAAAATAAAACGGGTTGCTTGTGCCTAGAGGTTAACACTTTAGCTTCCACCTGCCTGTGAGAGCGACGATGTTCAGAAAACTGCAGTAGTGGTGTTGTAAAACAAGGGTGCCCTGTGTAGACGGTGTAATATATCCTGCTACACGACTGGCCGTCTATATTTAGAACACCTCATGTCATAAAACAGTAAAGTACACACATTACCTAGTCCAGGCGGACTGGCACGTCATATATTCCAGAATAATAGTCTACAAGTTGGTTTCACAAATGCTGTTTCGATGCAGTTTTTTGATGCTGTTTCTGAAGCCCCTTTTAGCACGTGTGTCTGTACTTACCTGCCCCATAAGGTCTATATGGCTACTTCTGAATACAGTAATGTAAGCCTACCTGTCTTCAGATGTCTGGAGTGCTGAAATACTAAATTGATTTGTAGACAATAATAATATACTCAACCATATCAGATGGATGGGGTAGGTGTAACTAAAGGATCATGGGCCCTGGTGTAAAAGTTCACCTTGTTGCCCCCGCGTATCTTCTCCTTATGACCATCAACCACATCCCATAAGTATATTTTAGCAGCATTTACATTTCCCTGCCTTCCCTTTCTGGATTCAGACATGATGTCTGTGCACACAAGCTTCCCATCATTCCCATCCCATAGTATCCCCTCCATGTAATAATCATGCCCCTCTACCATGACTAAAAGTCAAACGTTTGTCATTAAAGGGTTAATTTTCTCCTTTCTAACAATGGAAGGCTGTGTGTTATAAATCTTCTCACTTCAGTGCACCAGAGGGCAGGGGTGATAAATTGACAATGCATAGCCTACCAGCCATCAAAGGAGAATAAGAGACATCAAAAAATCTTAACCAGCCCTAGTGTGGTTAGGGTGGCCTGTAGACTCCCCTGGCTTATGGGCCCAGTTGTAGCTGCAACCACTGCAACCCCTATAGCTATGCCAGGGGGTGGGAGGTCACGGAAATGGGAGCTGAGTGCTCAGTTGGGTGATCAAGATAATTAGGGGAATGGGTGGATTGGAGTACAATGACATATTAATAAATTTGGGGTTATTTAGTTTGGACAAAAAAACGGCTATGGGGAGATCTAATAACAATGTATGAATACATGAAGGGGCAGGACAAAGACTTTTCTAATAATCTTTATAGTGACAAGGGGACATCCTCTACCCCTAGAGGAGAGAACATTTCACCAGTATCATAGATAGAGATTCTTTACTGTAAGAGCACTGAGGCTAGGAACTTGATAGGTTGGACTTGATGAACCTGTCTTCATCCAACCTCATCTACTATGTTACTATGTAACATACAGAGTAGTTTATGCCCTGTGCAGTTATCACCTGATCAGTGGAAATCCAGATCTCAGACCCCTTCCAATCTCAAATTGATGATGTCCTTTCCCAGTCTATTCTTGGACAACCTCTTTAACGTATGACCATACACATTAGATAGAAGTAATTTGATGGCTGAACGCCCATTAAATGAATGATCATTGACTGTTTGTCAGATGCAGCCATACTTATTTTACCACCTCTTGTACCCAAATCTAGTTGGAACACAGGGGTCCTCAATCCCCACCTCTTGGCGGCAGTGGGTAGAGAGATGGCTGCGCATGCGCAGCTCCCTTGATTCACTTCTATGGTAATTCTGAGAATAGCCAGGGAGGGAGGTGTGCCACACATGGGTGACCCCTGTTTTCCTGAGAGCAATACCCCTTTAAGAAAATTAAAGGGGTATCTCAACCATTCACTTCTATGGTAGATCAGAGAATAGCTAAGGAGAGATCCTCATCTATTCTTGGAGGTCCAAAAAAGTGAATGGTGAGAGCCACACATGCATAGCCACTTCTTTGCTCACTGCAGTGAAGAGACAAGGGTCATCTGACCTTTGTTCTCATGGAATATTCCTTTAAGCAATGCAGAATTATATTTTTTGTTGCATTATGGATGATAAGGATCTCCTAATAATAAAGCACCAGATTAAAAGATTTCTTGCTAATATATATAAATAAACGTAATAAGAAAATTTTCCACCATAGACTAATCAGTCCAATTTGATGAATCTTAAATAGATAAGTACAGATGAGAATCCTGCAAATCTGGAACCTGATGAAGCTCCTATAAATGACATACGGTATACACAGTCCTCTTCACATTATTTCATTAAAACCACCATCAGATGAATCAGATTTAAATAATAACATTAAAAAAGTTACACGTTATTATAGAATATTAAAAGGGGTCATCAAGGATTAGAAATAATGTCTGCTTTTTTTTTCCCGAAGCAGCGTCACGCTTCTCTATAGGACTGAGCTATAATACCAGATAAAGCACAATAGTGGAGTCGGTTTAAAAAAAAAAAATTAAAAATCTAGGACAATTATTTTCAAGGTCCAGTGACAATCAGATATGTTTTAGCCATAGCCTGCAGTTCTTTGGATATGATGCAAAAAGTTATCTATCCTGCCTAGATTAGATACGGTATTACAAATGGCAATGCCTTTGTGAAAAAATTGCAGGAAGTCACCTGCATCATTTATACTTATTTATACAATGACATAATAGGTTCTTTGCCGTAACCAATGGTAAGTAAACCTTACAGTAAACCGTACTGCAGTCCTCCCATTCCATTTATTACTGTGGTTGCCTGCCTTTGAATCCGCTCAAGCTCTACTATGTCTTTATTTGCCTTGGCAGCAGCTGTCTGGCATTGGTTGCTACAGTTAAACAGTTCATGTAAATTATATAGGTTAAATTTGATTTAAAGGGTCTTTCCAGGACATTTTAATTGATTTTCTATTCTTACGATAAACCATCAATTGAAGATCCTTGGAGGTCTGACACACGTGACCCCTGCCGATCAGCTGTTTGAAGCTCCCTAAGCTGCTTCTACTTCACAGGCCATGCAATGTCATGTTCATCGCTCACATGGCCTAATCGCAGCTCAGTCCCTTTGAAGTGAATGAGCTGAGCTGCAATACCAAGCACAGTCACTGTGTTTGGTAAGTACTGAAGAGGCTGCAGCGCTCACCTGAATGCTGCAGCCTCTCAAGCAGCTGATCTTAAAGATAGGTCATCAGTTATTTAGCCTGGGAAATGCACAAAAGTTTTATATGAGGAAATCCCCAAACCATGTCACTAGGGTGCAAAATTAAGCATGATGAGAGTTTTTTTGCATAGTTTCACTGCTCTAACAGTAAAGAATCCCCTGCTACCTTCTTTCCTCCCGACAGAGGATTCTTCCTCATTATAGATATAGTCCTGGGTATCAATGGATCCTGGGACAGATCTCTATATTGACCTTTGATATATTTATACATACATATATATACTGAATAACCCTAGGGTTCTGTAGTCCTCCCATTCCTTTTAAAGCCACTCAAGTTCTACTACGTCTTTCTTGTGTACTGGTGCCAACTTCCAAAAATTGTACCCAGTATTTCCTATATGGTTGGACTGGTGATTTTTACAGTGGTAGAACTATGTTCTTGTCATATACATCTAGCCTCTTTTGATGCAGCTCATGATCTTAGATGCCTTGGCGGCAGCTGCCTGGCACTGGTTGCTACAGTTAGCTCGGCCATGTAAACTGTGTATGATGAAATCTCTATAATGCACAAAAGGGTTATATGAGGAAATCCTCAAATCATCCGACCAGGGTGTGAAATTGAGTGTGATCATCCCAATGAGTAATAGGCTTCCCGATTTCCTTTGGTGTCTGGTATATTCTTTGTAGACCGGCTGTCACTCAGCTACATGGAGCCATGTGTAAAAACAGATGTTTGATGGCCAAAAAAATAGGCTGATACAAACTGAAGTCATGAACATCTGCTGCTTGGACACGCTCTTGAAATTTTTGAAAATCTTTGCACGTCTGTCACTTAAGTCACAAATTGTCAGTCCTACAGCACCAGTGGATTTATGGCAGTTCGCATTTGTTCTAGTTCACCTATAAAACAGCCCATACTTTCATATTTGCAGCCGCCTGGGTGACACAACCATATGCAGAATTCTACTAAACATGACAAAGTGTCGCAATGTTTTGCTGACGGACTAGTACGTATATTTCAGTTCTCACATAGGGTGGCTTTATGTCGGACACCTGGTTTTCTCACGTACCTTTGGCCTGCATACATTGCAGTAATTGCTGTAATTCCCTCAGTATGAAGTGCAAGCAGCGTTAAATTGGTATTTTGGCGTTAGATACAAAGGAATTACAGATTGTTATATGTGATTTATTCACCTTGGGTAAATGAAAGATTTTTTGAAGACTGGGATATTGATGGTCTATCCTTAGAACAGGCCATCAATATCAGACCGGTTAGGTCTGACTCTCATCACCACTGCTGATCAGCTGATCGATTTGGTTGTCAATAGGCATTGAGCAATACTTAAAGGAGTATTGCAGGCTAAAGCATTTTTTCCCTTTCTCACTGGATGAATGATAAACATCAGGGAATCACACCCTGGGCTCTCCATTGTTCAGGTCCGCTAAAACAGAGGAGAGCCCGTCCACTAAAACAGAGGTTACCTGCGGACACCCACAGACCCCATAAACTATAACATCACTGGTGTCTGTCGGGTTTCCACCATGTAGGACTTTTCTCTCTGCCGATTTTCAGTGAATTCTGCAGCGAAGTCAGACTCCGATGCAGATGTAAACCTAGCACTGGGACAATGCACACAGTGATGTCACAGTACAGGGATAATACACACAGTGATGTCACAGTACAGAGATAACACACGCAGTGATGTCACAGTACCAGCATAATGCACACTGTGATGCCATAGTACCTGGATAATGCAAACAGGGATGTCACAGTGCACTTATAATAAACACAGTGATGTCACAGTAGAGGGCTACAAATATTGATAACCTACCCTAAACCCGACACCCCCACTGCTGATCTCAACAACTGATATACAGAGAATGGAGCTGGAAGACGACAGCAATGTTCTCTGTGGCCACACCAGGTATTGCAGATCAGCTCCCATTCACTTAAAAAGGACCTAAGCTATGGCGACTCAGTTCCACCACTATACAGAGAATGGTGCTGTCTGCTTCCTGCTCCATTCTCTGTGTATCAGCTGCTGAGAACAGCTGATCATTGGGGCTCGTGGGTGTTGGGCCCCCACAGATCTGATATTAGTGATCTATGTTTAGGATATGTCATCAATATTTTTAGCCTGGAAGACCCCTTTAAGATCATGTGTAATATATTAATATCATCTTTTGATGATGTTTTTGAATCTGATTTTTTTTTTTTTTATGAACCATTCCATCTTTCTGTACACTGGCGTAAAGGTAGAAATGCCAACCGAGGAGACAGTTTTTTCTTTCACTGTATTAATGTGATTACTCATTGCCCAATTTTGTGATCCCTTCCACACATTCCTCTGCTCAGTGTTACATGTAATTGGCTCATAAACTTCCCCAAGCCCATACATCTCCCTCCTGCTGTGCCGAGCGGGCCGCTCTCTACTCTGATTGCTCTGCCAATTCCTAATTCCTGCAATAACAATGACTATTTCTACATCAGCCACACACATAAAGTGCCAGTGCACCTCTGCTCTGCCCTGCAGTATGACTTCTTCCACTATAAACTCCCACTCACGGATCCATGCCAATAACAACGCCAACCTGCCCTGTAGCACAATGTGTCATTCTTATATAAACTCGCACTGCTCTTCCGGTTTGCCTGATATTTTATGACTTTCCAGATTTAATCCTTAAGACATGTATTTTTTTCTTAGAGTGTGTGTGCTCACTAGAACCACAGAGCAAAAAATTATCAAAAATATCTTGTCATCTGCCTATCAATTAGACTGTGTATTGAGTATGGGAATAAGTATGGGAACAATGGAAATGCATTGGCTTTATATGACCCCAGTACTTGACTTATTCTCTGTGCATTTTTAGTTTTTTTTTTTAACTTAGCTAAAGGAACACTCTAGCAAAAAGCGATATGCTGTGCAATACCTACTGCAGGCCATAAGGGGGCAATGCATGGCATGCGGAATTTAAAGAGGGAATCCCTAGGTCATGTCGGCAGGCTCTGCACTGGGCATACATATTGGATGTACGTGTATGTTTATTAAAGGGAGACTATCAGACCTAAAACGCCTCCCAAACCAGTAATAGTTCTTTGTAGCGGCCTACAATAGGAGCAGAAATATATGTTTATGGCCACAAACCAAAGAAGCAATGCAGAGACAGTCATTCATTTATGGTTATGCAAATCAGCCTGCAAGTGCATCAGGGGCGGGACCTGATTTGCCAGATTTCGCCTTCAGACTCAAGTGTTCCAACTCTCCTTTAGACTCACTGCCTAAAACCACCTCTTAACTCAGCTGTCTGTAGGCAAATCTGGCAAATTAGGCCCCACCCCTGATGCACTTGCAAGCTGATTTACATACCCTTAGATTGTCTCTGCAGTGCTTCATCGTTTATAGCCACAAAGGTATCTTTCTGTTCCTATTAAAGGCTCCTACATGGCACTATTATTGGTTTGGGAGACATTTTAGACCTGGCAGACTCCCTTTAATAAAAATAAATTTAATAAAAATTGTGGTGTATTTGTCAGTTTTTACAACATGTCTAAAAAGGGGACTGGTTTTCTGGAAAGAGAGTGCGGTCTTCTATTAAAATGATAATGAATTCACTTCTGGTTCTATTTGAACAAGTTTGAACCGAAACGAGTCAAAAGGAAATGAAACCAATCTTCAGAGGTTCACACATCTGTAGCAACCACCATTATAGTTGTCCACAATAGTTACCAAGAAACCTAATATCAAACCAGCCACGACCCATTGTGGAGGACATTACGCTGAGCACCGTCATACTTTAAATAGTCCAGTACCTGCACCATTTCCTTGAAAAAGTCCTTTTAGAAATATGCAAATGAGTCTCAAGTGTAATGGTGGAGTGCCAGATTTCAGACTTGGATAGACCCCCACCTACCATGTGACATTGATAATACTGGTGTCCTGGTGTGTATTTGAGTATTTGAGCTCCGCACCCCACTTCGCTCCACTGTTGAGGAAGGTATAAGCTGTCTTAAAACATTTTTCAACAATTTACATTTCCTTTTCCAAAGTCTCTATTCACTTCTAGGTATCAGGAATAGTACCTCTCCATATTTGTGCAGCATCTAGCATCATGAAGCCTCTAGTGATCAATAATATACATGATAGCACATTATAAAGAATGATGGCATTAATCTGGAGATATCCATCTCTGGGCAGTTCATGATTCATACCAAGCACATGAAGAAGTCTTATCTTTACCATCAGGTGCAATGAGGCACACAGTGTCATGTGGTTCCACCATTAAGCAGAGCGTTGCGTTGAACCACATGTGATGTCATTTTTATGTCAGTTTCCTGAACTACTAAACGTTATATCTCAAGCTGATACAAACACAAAAAGCTGAGACCTGAGTTCACTGACATAGTCCCATGTCTAAATATACTGGCTAAGGCAGAGGGGTTTATTGACCCCCAGCACCTTGTGTGCGTGCCCTGCCAGTCCACCAGCTATACTAGTGCTCCTAAAATTATACCATAATAATAATAGGTAATAAAGTATATTAACACCTTGGCAACTATGCAAACTCTCCAATGCATGCAAACTAAATATTCTTGAATATAGTCTTGCATGTTAAGACTATTGTAAGACTATTCACAGGTGACAGACAATATGGCTGCACTACTACTTGTCACTATTTCAAAAATGACGCTACAGCAAAATAGAAAATTGTCAATATCTATGTCAGTAAATGAAACATAAGTAGCAAACTTTTGCTACAGCTCTAACTTCTGATTTACTAAGATATGGGCACTTTTACACTTTGGATGAAATTCCACTTTAAAGGGGTTATCCATTTTCTAATATTTATGGCCTATCCTTGGGATAGGTAATCAATATTAGATCTGCAAGGGTCTGAGTCCCATGACCCCCGCAGATCAGCTGTTCGGGGAAAGCACGTCTTCCAGTAATGTTCACATAGACTTCAATTGGGCAGCGCTGCAGTACCTAAAGTCGTCACTACTCTTTGTATGGTGACTGAGCAGCAGGGCTCCCACCATGTAAACCTACCATTACCCCTTTAAGTCCTGAACCATTGACTCTCTATATACAGGTGCATCTCAATAAATTAGAATATCTTTGAAATGTTCATTCATTTCAGTAATTCAGTAATACAATCCATAATCAGCGTCTTCCATGATTGTGTGTCCTACTGAACCAGACTGAGGGACCATTTAAAGGCTTAGGAAACCTTGGCAGGTGACACTGAATTTACAATACTGAACTTTTTTACAATATTCTAATTTTCTTAGATTTGGGTTTTCATTCCCTGTAATCCATAATCAACATTTACAGAAATAAAACACTTGAAATAGAAGACTCTGTGTGTAAAGAATCTAGAAAATATAGGAGGTCACTTTTTTAATTTAATTACTGAAAGAAATAAACGTTTCAAAGATATTCTAATTTATTGAGATGCTCCTGTAGTTCTCTTTATAGACTGTGCACAATGTCATCTTATTATTTCAATGACTATAATCTTAATATGACTAAACATAATGGCAGCTATTTGCCAGGTTTACTCAGATTAGCTACAGAGAAAGCCAGAATTTTTCTGTGATCTTAAGGCTTACATGTATATCAAAGTGAAATATAGCAATGTATTGTAATGAGCCATACAATGAGTCATACATTATACCCTTGAACAATGTCGAGGACCTTTAATGGCTCATTTTGTTGTTTTTGTATTTGTCCTTGTTCACACTTGCCAGTTTCTCATTGAAAAACTGAAGTAGCTGCATGTTACATTGTGTAAATGAATGAAATTTTAACATAAACCACTCACACTTGCATACAATTTCAAGGACATGCATCAGGGGTGGGACGAAGCCAGTTTTTCCCAGTTCTGCTCACTCTGTGGGCCCCTGGTGAACACGGTAACAGTGCACCCTCTATCTACCCAACCCAAGGATGGATTGTCATGGGCCCCCCAAGCACAGTTGGCCCAGGTTGGTACCCTCATTTGATAGCTTTGTTTATAATAACTCCCTTTAATTGCGATCTCCATAAATAGCTTGCTGTATTATGGAACCCATAGACATCCATCAGGCCATTCTGTACATTATATCAACTTCCACTTGATTCCGTATAATAGGAGCCCCCCACGGAAGCATGGCTTGTAGCAGGGAATATCCCCTTACCTACACCCCTGGGTATATATCAATTTACAGTTCTAGTTTACCAGTATCTAAATATTTTTGTAAAAAATTGGTAAAAAATTTGAAATAATAAAAGATGACTAATACAAATAATATCCATCATGTGAATTAATTACCATACTTATGCAATAAAAAAAGTTTGCTTATTTTCCATAGCTGCAGTTAACACCTTTTTACTATGTCAGACGTATCTACTGGGAAGATCCTCGACAGTCTCTGAGAAAATAATTATAATATAGTAACCTACATTCAATTTCACAGTATAGCATGTCAACTTGTCTCCTGCACTCCCCATCTTTCTGAAAAGGTTACTTCTTTTATTGCTATTAATAGGTTTATTAACAATGCTGTCTATTATGTGCGATGCTTGAGTTTTTCGGATAAAGGTTGTCATATGCAATCTGAAGCATCAGCCCTGAACTAATATGTAAAAATTGCCGGTATTTCC
Organism: Leptodactylus fallax; assembly: GCA_947044405.1. NCBI lineage: Eukaryota > Metazoa > Chordata > Amphibia > Anura > Leptodactylidae > Leptodactylus > Leptodactylus fallax. Next base: position 1,023,818 of record CAMRHE010000147.1, on the reverse strand, counting down.
TCACAATGCACATGATATCCAGATTTCCCCATTAAGGCCCATTCACAGGCAGCAATAGTCACAACGATTCATTGACTTCCAAGATATTGTAGGAATTGTTGCCATTGCCTTACAGTGAGTTCCACCAACTAAGGTATTTTTCAGTCTCAGTAATACCAATGAGTGTTACAATAGACAATTCTTAGCACGTTCATCCTAAATATTCCACAATTTGGATTACTTACGGTACATTATAACAGCAATCGCCAATGTTATTCTATTACCGTTACTAGTTACCTCAATAACCTAGACTGTTTTGCAAAACCAATGTGTTGATGCACAAAAAAATGTCACATCATCCAAAATAATAAAACATTGTCCACATTTTGGGGCACACAAACCAGATACAGGGGTCTTGAAGAAGCCCAGCCTGCACTCTGGGACCTTAAAAAAGTCAATGACTGAATGAGACTATTTACTCCTACCTAAGCCAATATCAGGTGGTCCTATCATCTTCCTCCCCATATACTGTTCACATTGCCCCTGGATTCAGAGAGCATTCCATATATACCGTGCCATGCTCATCACACGTTAAGTTTTATGTTTCCTTCTCCTAAGAATGGAGAAAGTCTCCTGTTCTGGTGGACTTGATTCATCCTTGGATCTCTATTCCTCTGATAGCCAACCATTTCATATTACACTTTACCTGTAGCAGCTACTGCAGGGGAAATGTTTGGCTAGCTGTGGCTTCCTTGGGATCTCGCGATCTTACTGGCACCTTTGGCTTGGCTGATCTTGCATGTGTTCTCCATGGGGAGAGGAAATACGATCATTCAGTGTCAGACTGAGGTTCATTGGGCCCACTACAATGATTCTAGAGTCCCACCCTCCAACAACCATACTACCCTTTAAATTTAGGTATCTTTTCCTGGACCATTATTGTAGGCCACTGTAGGATCCTCTGGTACTCTGGTGGGCCAGTACAACACTGCGGTCAGTGTGAGACACATGGCAGAAGCTTATCTACACGAGAATCCAACTGCCTGATCCTGCTGTTTGGGGAGAATTGGGGGCTTATTACACATTAGATGGTTGGTCAAACCTGTCAAAATTGTTACGTTCAGCTGATACACTTAAGTGTATGGCCTGTTTAAAAGCTGAAGGCAATTTGCAAGACACTTGGTTAAAGCATATATCACAATTATGATATACACTTACAGTATCTCCAATTTAGCAATTATACATATAACAATATAACTAATGATAATATATATGAGTAAATGCACAGTAATATAGGTTAGTGAGATCATTTTACACCCACGCAGAGTAGTTCCAAACATTCAGGGGTTAACATTCGTTAAATGCGTCCTTCCTGATATCACTATCACAATGCTGCCTTGAAATCCTCAAGAACTGAGATTAGATGTTACAAAGAAACTTTAAACAAAAGCAAATACCCACATTTTCTTGTAACTATGGTGGATGAAATCTGGGCCTTGAAGCCTCAGAGGGTCTAAAATATTAACCAGCTCCTTGTAAGGGGCCATTCACACTAAGGAATTTGCAGCTGATTTTGAGGCGGATTTCATCTAAAAATCAGCTCCATGTTCTGTTAGGAATATGGTCCCTGTTGGGTTCAATGGGAGACAGTGGTAGACACTTGTTTTTCAGAGCCCTGAAAAAAGAAGACCCTGCTAGATCCTCTTGTGGATTCCATGTCCGCTTTCAACCATGTGTTACATAGGGACAGAATTTGGAGAAGAATCCAAGGCAGAAGACCACCTCAAATTCCTCTCCAAATTCATCTCTATGAACGGGGCCAAATGTGTATGGTAAATGTCAGGCATAGTTACTAACAGTACTGATTTTTTTGGTAACAATCCTGGCAAACTAGTCTGTCCTGCCCCAAAAAAGGTCATGGATTGTGCAAACTCCTTGTCTAAAAAGTTATTCCAAGTGGATCAAAGCAGTAAAAGGGGTGGAGGTCAAATTACTTTGACCAATCCAAAAAATGGCAAGTATGGTCATGTAATAGTTGAGGGTCCTGGTACAGATTTTGCATTGGGGCCCAGGAGCTTCAAAGTAACCATCTGCATAAAATGTTAAGATTTCCAAATTATATATGACCACCTTCCATGCATGACTATACCAGTAAACCAGCCCATCAGAAGGATGGAAGGAAAATTTATGACATGTCCTATTGTAACACTGTGTGTGGGGAGAAGGTTTTAGAGAGAGTTCTTCCTACACAATAATTTAGTGTACAGGCCTCGGCATATCTACGAGAACATACAACATCACATGATATCAGTAGGAGTTCATAAACAATATTGTGACCTTGCAGCTGCACCAAAAGGAATGAAATCTTTTTCACATCTCTTTTCTGAGTATAAAGTATTATTGTCGGGTACGTACAATGGTGGGAAATGTGCTCAGCCCTATAAATGAAAAGAAAACCATTTCTATGTAGCTGTATGTATTAAACGGGTTCTCCAGTCATCTATTATTAAATCTGTCCATAAAGGTGCCCGTACACATTAGCCTAAGGTTATGAAAATGGACAATTTTAACCATAATAAACATGTTTAAGGTTAAATTTACGCTGAAGGCGCAGATTGACTTTAGTGGTCATGTGACAGCTGAGGCCAATCAGCAGCCTAAGGAAAGGAACCGGGGACGTCCAAGCAGAATTCAGCAGCTGCACAAAATCGTAAAATGGGGAGCCGGCTGTAACTTCAGCCGGAGCTCCCGGAGAGAAGACAGGGAAGGTTTATCACCATCATGGAGCGCTGTATACAGCGCTATGGGTGCCGCCATTTTGCAGCTCCCCTCTGACCCGGCGGTCATGTGATCCTACAGGACCCAGATCAACTCTATACTAATGTGCAAGCAATGTGCAGGAGGCTGTATTCCTCCTGCAACTGAGGCTAAATGTACCAGCTCCAGTTACAGGGGACATCAGTCTCCCCCACAATAAAAAAAAGTCATCAGATGTCCCCAAAGGTCTATTATGACCTTATAGGGACACAATGTAAAAAAAAAAAATGAAAAGAAAAGTTAAAAAAGTAAATAAAATAATTAAAATAATAAATAAAATAATACGCCAATAAAACACCCTTATTAAAGGTTATAGCCCCACCTCCGACAACACCATACAAAATAGAAATTACCGTAACGGAGAGTAAAAACTATTTTAAAAAGTTTTTTAGTAGCACTTTGTGAAAAACAGACAGGTTTTCCCTCCTCTTTTATTTAGATTTTCCCGGATATAAAAAAAAATTAAAACACATGAAAAAATAAAAAACAACATAAAAATAAAGCCCTATGTGTCACCGAAAATAGAAGCAGAAATTGAATGATTAACGCAAATGATAAAAATGTTACAGCCCTCAAAACCGCACATACAAAAAACCCGAAAATGTGTCTGGTCTGGAAGGGGAGGTAAAGCATCTGGTATGGAAGTGGTTAAGTAAACATGGTGAGGATCAGCCATGTAATATTTTAGCTAGGTTGAGATCACCTCATACATATTAGATGGTTGGCTGGTCCAACCAAAATCAATGGGATTGGTTAACAATCAAGTGTATGGCCACCTTTAACCGCACATTCTATGACAATGTTACTAGGGCCAAAGGGTTAAGTGGCAACACCCTTGTTACTTCAAAGAGCTCATTTTCATATTAACAAAAACAGCGATATCTCAGCAATGGAGGCAGCGATTCACAAGGGAAAAACACAATTTGATTCAGTTGACGCTATCTATCTGCAGGCTTGGTTTATATGCTGGGCTCTGGTGACAGACTCCATTTAAAGTCTCAGAACCCCCCAAAATTCAGTGTGTAATCAACCTGGCAGCAAGCACTGCGCTCTCAGCAGCACCACCACAGGAAAAATGAGGTATTACACCACTTTCAATAGTCAGTAGTCTGCCTGTGTAATTCATGGATGTGCTTTAAGTGAAAGATGCTCTTTTTGACTGCTCTCTGCTCCAGTTAATATGAGGGCTCTCAATAGGTGACCCCAGATAACCCCTTTAATTGTGTCAGCTTTGCTTATAGCCTAGCATATAATACATCCTGTATCAATACATAACAATAGTGTTAATGTTTCTTTAAGCGAACAAAGACAACTTATAAATAAAGTATATGACTTTTGGAACTCTGTATTTAATGCTTGGTCACATCTTCAGATAAGAGCCTGACATGCAAACAATACAACCTAAGCCAAACAAACACTAGACAGAAATTAGCAGCCAGGTAAATAGCAATACAATTGTATAACTTGTGTGAACTCATCTACACACCCACATGTATAGACCTAGTGATAGATTGTGTTCTATACAATACACACTAGGTAAAGCTACAAATCCTATAAAGAATGATAGAACTAAAGCACAATGACATGAACAATGGGGAAGTTTTGCAACAGAAGCATAGAATGTCATTATTAAATGAGTTGCACTTTTATTAACCCATGTTTATGGTAGGGCTTCTCTACGTCAATAAAGTTGTTCAGTTCAAAAACATACCTCTTTGGAGAAATGACGGCATTGCCATTGCTCCAAAGGGTAACCGCCATGCCCTCATTGCTCCAAATAACTCATTTACATAATGACTAAAAATGATTAGATTGGATTCAGGTTGGGTATCTATCTGCGATGCTGGGTAGATATGTTGGCTTCTGATGGCAGACTCCATTTGAGACTATCAATCATTACTGTCATATTGATTCAGCTATAATACCCCCTACAAACAAAAATAGAAAATAGAAGTCTATGCAGTCAGCAGAATTTTGCCCATATGTGACTAGATGTATGATCTTTCATAAGAGAAGATCTTATTGTGAGATGAGATAGCTGTGGACATACTGTTATCTGTCTTCCGTTCTTCCACTTCATTTTCAGAATTTGTCAATTTTACAGCAGGTTTTGACATAGATTTGACACTTATGAAGTTTTCTCTATGATTCATGCCAGCATTTCGAAGACACTCGTCACAGTGCTGTCACATTGTTAGATTCAATAGGTAAACAAAAAGTTATGGCTGTCACAAAAAGAGTTACAGTATTTTTAAGTGGAAGCTCAGACAATTTTGTGCCCCATTTACTAAGTTATGGCAGGAGATATTAACTAAACTCAATGATTCTTTAAGACATTACTTAGAGAGACATAAAGCTCCTGGGATCCAATACAGAGTCTATACAATGGCTCTCCACCAACCATGTGCCTTTTATGGTTTTGGAATCCCCTCAGATATTAGCGCCAGCCCAAACTATAGGGGGATATTAAAGAGGACCTTTTACCACCTCCACCAATTCAAGTTCTTAGCATCTGTTTATAGGCGCCACTTCACAGATCCCATAACAATTGGAGTTTTTGCTCTAGCCCTCACCATTCCCGAGCAGCAAGCGCAGTTAGTTTTGGTGCCTCATGTGCTATTTAGGTTCTGTAATGTCAGAAGGGCGGTGTCAGGCAGGGGGGTGTGATTCAGAGCTCCAATCAGAGGCAGTTAGTGTCAGAGCTCAGAATCACACCCCTTGTCTGTTCCTGCCTGACACCGCCCTCCTGATAGTACAGAACCTAAATAGTATATCAGGCACCAAAACTAACAACATTGATTGCTCAGGAACGGTGGGGACTAGAGAAAAAAATTCTAACTGTGCCCGAATCAGTGGGGCTCTGCCTATTATCAGATGTAAGAACTGCAGTTGGTAGAGGTGGTGAGAGGTCCTCTTTAATTGTGTCTAAAGGTATTCCCATAGGGTTGGATTGGCCAACCAAATTAACCATCTTAGCTCTATTTCTGACACACAAGGGTAGACTCAGGTTTCATGAGACCAGATGTTTTTTTTTATGAAGATAAGATTACACTGAGACAATTATAAGGAACAATTATGTTAAATTAAGTAAAAGCAGGTTATGAGTCTGTAGTATTTATGAGCTCAGTGCTGATCCTTCTTCCTCGGATTCCCCTGACAGCAAGCTCTGTGTGGAAAGGGTGACAGCACCATTCTCACAAATATAGTAGACTTATAAACTAGCTGTATGCAGAAGTACACATCCTATGGAGCAGTCTTCTAAATACCCCTCTACGCACTATCTGACATTTACAATACTGATGTCTTCTAATGTGGTAGAGGCACCTTTAGCCCCCCTGAAGAATCAGGGCTCAAGTGCAGCTGCCGCCTATACACCCTTGTTACACCTGGTTAAATGTTAGAGATCGCTTTGTGATTAGGTTGTATTCACACAGGACCCCTTTTTCTGGTATTTTACTACAGTTGCCAGGTGTGCCTTGCTAATACATGGAAATTTATGGAAATCTCACTTACCCATTGCTTTATTTTCTGTATTTTTCCAAATAGCAGAGTTTGCTGTGGGTTTTAAGATGATGCAATTTTTGCAGAATAATTTCTCATTAATTTCTATAGAAAAAAAAATCCTAGCTCAGTAAACAACACATGTACAGTTTGCATATAACAGTATAGGACAGTACAACATTGTATATGTTATTTTACACCATCTAAGTTTAATTATATTATTTTTCACAGAGGTGAAACAGCAACCATACGCTTTACTGGATATAGGACTGAAATTGTCACATATAGGTAAGTGGCCAAGCTGTATGTGTACATGGTATATCACCGGACCTCAAGTAATCTTTAACGGCTAGGACCTATTTTGCAATCATTGAATTGCCTAGAATTAATAATAAAGCAACTTTTTAAATAGCCTTAACTAAAAATGACATACTTTGGGTATACAGCACCCATGCTGAGTTATATGTTTCCATAGTTACAGACTACAAACAAATCAAGTGGGGCCAATTCGTCGTGCATTGGATGCCAGTCTTATGTGCCAGGGCAAAGGGAAGTTTTGCAAAGGGTCAGATTTTAACATCCTATGAGAGACTTGACAACTCTTCAGGAAGTCCCGAAGGTATCCCCTTTTTCTGGGAACCTTTCCAAGAGAGTTGGCAAGCATTATTTACATATATACCCAGCGGCATATCTTGAATCTCCTGAACCCAATGCAAAATCTGTTACAACAAACCCGACACCACCGCTGTCACTATGTCCCATTGATGTCTGGTGTCTTGTTATGTGACCTTTGAGCCCCTCCAAGAACCAGGGCCCACGTTCAGCTACTACCTTTGCACCAGGAAGCATATACAACATACTGGATGAGCAGATATACACAAAATATCCATCTTTGTCATCTGAAGTTCTAGGTGATAGTGAATAGTGTTGTTGCTGTCTCTTGGTAACACATGCAGATGTAGAAAGCACATTCCAGGGCAGGGCTGCGGCTGTGATTCAGGCTGCTGCTATTTACCAGTTGACTGCACTGGCAGCTTACACAATGTTCTCTCCGCAGTGGTAATTGTCACATAGTTTCATTTTTAATCTTGTTTGCTCGTGTTTCTCCCTCTGTCCTCATTTTCCTGGTTAGTACAGGACTGTCGTCAACCAGTTGGGAAATCCTTCTTTCACTGTCTGCAAGTTGTATTAGTTTTACTTTAACCCCTTTTACTCAGTCTCATTGTAAATGACTAGAAATCAATGGAGGCACTTTAAATACTCCCAAAAAATTAGCCTACATGTTTTGCACAATATTGATTGGTCGGTCAGAACCAGAACTGCTATTGTTATACACTGGAGTCTCTTCAGACCCTAGTATATAGAAAGCGTTGGACTAGGGGAGGTAAGTAAACATAAACAGTTTTACTCACCTCTCCTGAGCTCTGTCATGGCATCCATTGCCGGTCCTTGTCCTCTCCAGGCCTCTTCTGGCTTAATGAATGACGTCATCAGCCTTAGACCACTGCGGCCTGTGTAGGCTGCACCAATGTCATGACACTTGATGACATCAAGACACTTTGGGCCAGACCTGAAAATTGGTAACAAACCTGTCTTGTTACGAACCAGTTCTCTCATCCCTAGATGTAGCTTGAGATGCACAAAAGTGCTAAAAAGTTGACGAAAAATTCTAGGGCAAAATAAGCCAAACATTATGGGATGTAAATGTAACATGCAGGAACTGATGAACACAGAATAGGACAGTCAGTAAGCAGAACATACACCTTTACTGTCAGGAATTAAGGAACAAGAACAAGTTAAAGGTCAAGTACACATACCTCAATGCAGGCTGACAAAATCCAGTCTCTACAGGCCCGCTCGCTCTCATCTGTTCTCCCATTCTTTTAGGGCTCTCCATGCTATCCTACTGCAGGTGGTCTCTCCAAAGGCTACTTCGCAGTCTTCTTCAAAGTTTGAGCACCGACGCTCGCGTTTGCCAACACCTGGACCTTCACTCGCCATGCCCTCAGTAACCTTGCATGCCTTTTCCAGCAGTGATACAACTGGCACCCCCTAGTGGGCCGGCAGCCAGCTACATAAAGTTAGACAAAAGTTTCTAACACAGATTCATCTTGCAACATCAACCACCGTGATAAATCTGTCACATCTTTAGACTGCCTAAGTTTGCATGGTCTAAATATTATACAAGATTAGTAAATCTGCCCCAGTTGCTTTATTACCTGTAGTACTACAGTTTTGCCGCATTCACTTTATATGCAACAGGTTATGCCATATATATCTGCTAGATACCAATCCTGCACCTGTCACCAGAATGGGATTCCTCGGACCCCATCCGTGAGGCAGTGCCTGGTAGAGAATGAATGATGAGATGGTCACACATTTGCATGGCCTCTGCATTTCTGTGCCAGTTCATTGCCTGGATTCAGCTTCAAGCAGCCACACATCCAGGCTCTCATAGACTTAGCTAGAAAAAGTGACCACCAGCCACTATGTGAATTGGTAGGTCAACCTGCCGATCACAAGAGAGCACAAATACAAAGCTCAATCCAGTCGTACAGGATGTTCTAGTGCCTACAATAGGTGACACATGGATCGCCATAGACTCAAGTGAAAAAGCATGTCACCAACTGAACACATGGCAAAGTTTTGTTTCGGATGGAGTGCCCCCTTTAAATAATTAACTTGCAAGTTACACTGAAACGTTTGCCACAAAATAATATATCAATCTGCTCTATAACATGCTCTCTGCAGACTGGATTGCTTTTACTATGTGCTAGGTTACAATATTGAGGAACACCCGATTAGGTACAGAATGACCATAAAGCATGCCTTTAAGAAGCCATTGGGGAGAGATAGATAATTCCTTTACAACTTATCTTGCTGTGCAGCTCTTATTAAAATATAATATAATATGTAGTTTTTGTCATTTTAGAATAGTAATAAGACTTTATCCTAGTGAGTAATACAGCAGTCACTATGGGTTGATGGTACCCAGCACCTAAGGCTGCAGAAAGTCAAGGGACTTTATTAACAGTAAAAACATATAAACTTTATTTGATGATTAACTTTTAATGATCCCGCAGAGCGCTCACACATAAATTCTCCGCCTGGTCACAGAAAAGCAAATTTGTGCTAATAATCATACTCCTCTGACTACAAGACATCGGTCACCGCTATAACCTTCAGGTTTCTGGTGAAATCCCAGATATGGATGGGTTAAACTGTAGAGGGAGAAGACACAATACCACGGGGTAATTGGGGTAAGAAATAGTATTACAGTATTCCTCTACTGACTTCTAGTGATGAATGAGCCAGAAGAATCGAGCAGCGTGAGATCAAGGTGTCTTAAAACCCAAGGCAAGGACATGTCCAATTTTCCTATTCCATTGGCTCTCACAAGGTAGAAGAAATGGTGCAGACTATTCCTGAGGGTAGATAAAGAAGGATAAAATATGTCTTGATGAGTATTGTTACACTCTATAGGATTCTGTAATGAAGGAAACCTAGTGGGTCCTTTTACAGAGAGTGCAAAGGTAGGAGTTATACCTAGATCCTGGGAGGTCCCAATAGTGACCGCTATATAGGAGGGCCTGGGAGGTCCCAATGGTGACCGCTATAGGAGGACACATGAATTATACATGTGTATAGATTAGCTCTCCTCCAACTATCTCTCTAGTCCTAACTATTATAGCAGTTACACTATATGTCCATAGATAGATAGGGTGATAGATAGATAGATAGATAGATAGATAGATAGATAGATAGATAGATAGATAGATTTATGTATATAGTCCAACCCTTGCAGCAGAACTAGAGAAAACTAGCCAAACCAGAGCCCATCTACTGTCAATTTATTCATACTTGTAGTAGTAATAACACAACACGGAGAAAATATGCTTTAAAATAGTTATTTTATGTGGAATATAATTATCCAGAGGGCTGACAGGTCCTCTTGAAATTTCAGAGAATGGAAGGAAAGCTAGTGATTTTTTCTCCTTTTAAATAATAAGGAATTTATAGAAGACATTTCTGGTATGCGCGTTGCGTTACTTGCACTTTTCCTCCTAATTGCAGCCTGTCTTTATCTGCTGATCTGTAGATTCTAATAAAGAGACCTCTAGTCTGACTTGTTTTACATTGATACCATAAAATAACTATTACTATCGAACAGCAATTAAAATACACAGGCAAGCAATTATTTCTCACCAGGTTGATGTCAGGCGGGCTAGAATTCTGTATCGGCTTTCTAGAAAATTGATAAAATACCACAGTGTTTCATTTATGACCTTTTATCGCACCATTCCCCAAATATAATCATTTTAAAACTTTGAGTTTATTATGACGGAAAGCAAAACATTGAAAAGTTTTAACCTTTCTGCGTTAGAGGATAAGTAGAAATCATTTCTCACTGTTGAGCAGATTTTGCATATGACATGGTGACCTTCAGTAAGGATTGTGTCAATGAATCATTCATTGTACAGTCGTATAATGATATAACTTATAAGCCGTATGTCTTAAGATGGCCATTAAGGATTTCTGATGGCCATACATTAGGGATTGCAGATGGTCGTACATTAGGGATTTCAGATGGTCGTACATTAAGGATTTCAGATGGTCGTACAGTAAGGATTTCAGATGGTCGTACATTAAGGATTTCAGATGGCCGTACATTAGGGATTTCAGATGGTCGTACAGTAAGAGTTCAGATTGCCGTACATTAGGGATTTCAGATGAACAACTTTAGGGAATTCACCTGGCCATACATTAGGGATTTCAGAAGACCATATATTAGGGATTTCAGATAACCATACATTAGGGAATTCAGATGGCCATACAGTACAATAGGGATTTCATGTGGCCCTACATTAGGGATATCAGAAAGCCATAAATTAGGAATTTCTAATAGCTGTACATTAGGGATTTCAGATGACCATACATTAGGAATTTCAGATAGCAATACACTAGGGCAGAGGCGTAACTTGGAGAGAGGCCTACCCTACCTACCTTGTAACATTTAAAATAGTAATATATATTATGTGGCAGAGGAACCGTTTGTTCCAGGGATGCACCCCTTATAGCTATAACCCCGTACTAAGGATTTTAAATGACTATACATTATGGATTTCAGATGATCATATTGTACATTAGGGATTTCATACAACCATGTTGTGTTGACTCTGCTGTACAGTAGCGGTTCCCTTTCCTGCCCGTGCCTGGACTCGACGGGCCGGAAGCAGTGAGTCTCATATGACCGCTGAGACCAATCACTGGCCTCAGCAGTCGCTGGTGAGGGACCGGTGATGTCACTCAGGTTCGTCACCAGTTCCTCACTAATAGATACTGAGGCCACTGATTGGTGTCAGTGGTCGTGTGAGCCTCTGCGCTTCTGGCATGGCGAATTCTAGCACAGGAGCGAGGGGGGACTGAGGTATACAACAAAGGATAGGTGAGTATGACTTTTTTTTTTGCTTTATGCCTACCCCAGCTGCCTCCTATAATTCCTGGTCAACCACTTTAATTTAAAGAGGACCGTTCACCACCTCCAACAAGTCCAGCTCTTTACATCAATTAATGGGTGTTGATTTTGGCGTAGTTGCAATTTTCTCTCTAGCCCCCACCATTTCTGAACAATCAATGCTGTTAGTTTTGGTGCCTGATATACTATTTAGGCTCTGTACTGACAGGAGGGCGTTGTCAGGCAGAAGCAGGCAGGGGGTGTGATTCTGAGCTCTGACACTGACTGCCTCTGATTGGAGCTCTGAATCACGCCCCCTGCCTGACATTGTCCTCCTGACATACAAGAACTTAAATAGCACATCAGACACCAAAACTAGCTGTTCTTGTTGCTCGGGAACGGTGGGGGCTAGAGAGAAAATTCTAACTGTGCTGGAATCAGTGGAGCGGCGCCTATTAATAGATGCTAAGAACTTGAATTGGTGGAGGTGGTGAAAGGTCCTCTTTAATGCAAATCTCTACCTTCTTACAGTTTCTTCTTAGCCACTCTCTAAACCCTGCTGCTAGCATTACATATAACTAATATGCATGTGAATGCCTCTGATCTGTATGGCACTGGCAAACACATTAGTAACACAGTCCACAGTAATGCAGTAGTTGCCTGTAAAGGAAATGTTCCTGAAGGTGGAGATTTCCTTTAACTCTATTTTGTTTGCCAAATCCTAGTTATCCATAGTTAAATGTAATTTCCATGTGTATTGCCACTTTGTGACGCTAAACCCCATAGCAGCCAAGTTATGGCTACACATGCCCAAGGCTGGGAAAGCAGAGTCACAACATAAATTTTTATTTGCAGCAATGCAGTGTTGTGCTCCACATTTTATTTTTCCTTATATAACGTGTTATTTAGACTCTGTAAGTATTGAAGCATTGACTCAATAAGAGCTGAATCACTTCACTGTATCTTATTTATACTGGTTGTTACAAGTTAAGAACCACAGAGACACATCAATGTTTTATAACTACCCCAGAGACACATCAAAAGGCAGCACAGTGTTGGCGGACCAGCGTGTGTGAAAACCTCTTGGTACGACTCCATAGATCTTTATTGTTTTCCTTCGAACATGCTACAAGACTAAACTTATTTTCTTTGCAAAGCGCCATTATAGGGCATTAGAAGATTCGTTACTCGAGGCAAAATTGGAGCAGCGCAAACAGAGTCAGCATAAATAGGCCACATATTCATCTTAAACCTCCTAAGAACTCCAAACTAGCAAGTGCTAAAGATAAGAATACTCTTACTTATTATCTGGAATTGGTACCCGTTGCTGTCCCTAGTGGGCTCTAAAGCTAAGTACACACAGAGGAATTTGGAGCTGATCTAAAGGCAGATTCCACCTCACAATTAGCACTAAATTCCTCCTGAAATTTCCTCCAGTGACAGACATGTCTTGTTTCAGCACACTGAAAAGAGAATTGTCCTGTGTGGTCTTGCCGTGTTCTCTGTGGCTCAATTACCGTGGAAATCATGGCACGAGGTTCACACTCAATTAGCCCTATAAGGCTAATCAGTGCATGGAGGAAAGTCGAAGCGCACTTCAGTTTTTCACTGCAGGTTCCCCAAGAAAAAAAAAATATCCCCTCTATTTGAAAACGAATCTGTGTGTAGTACAATGTTACTGATTAAGTTACTGACTGCTTTATTGTCAAGTTATATGCTTCTCTCAGGAGCACTGACCCTTTTCTCTGTTGCACAGTGTTTCCTGTACTAGAGGTCAAACTCACAATGAAGGATAAAAGGAGTCAGATAAAGGCTGTAATTGACTTGCATTGTGAGTTTGACCTCCTATTTACACAGGGAACACTGTTCAAAGTGCATTGAATTAGCAAAGAGGAAGTCAGTGCTCCAGAAGGGAGCGCATAACTTTACGGTAAACCTGTAAGTTATTCAATAATATTACACTACAGACAGGCTCATTTTCAAACAGTGGAAGATTACTAGAGTGTTTCTTTAAAGGAAGATACTACATTACTTGTTAAGCTAACAATGCAGTTCTTCAAGTTCTTGCTATTCAGTAGCAAAGGAAATGGGACAAAACAGGGTTGTATCAGTCAAGGGCACCATAGCACCTGCATGCTCTGTCTCTATGGTATGTACAATCCTGGCTATAGATTTTCCCTATATGTTCCTGCTGTATGGTGCCTCTGTAAAGTTCTACATGGTGTTTAATCTGTTGGATTCATAAGGAATACCACAGAAGAAAATTTATATGCTTCCATATAAGTTTCAAGCCATGGGGGATATAGTAGGGTACCATAGAAGTCTATGGCTCAAAGGTTCTACATTCTACAGAGCCATAAGTGTGTAAAAGTCCATAGGATTATCACACTTTTACTTCATTACCATTTTAATTTTTCATTTAGATGCATTTAAAGCCATTGTCCGGTCATGATTCTAAATGTGATATAGAAATCAAAACCTAAAGGGCATGACTACCTGCTATTTATTGTCCCAAGATCTTACTGCTTGGCTGTTTATTAGCTCAGCTCTATTAGGGCAGAACTGTGATCTGCAACTATATCTTAGCTACAGTGCCTACAGGGAGTATGAGGTAGTCTAAGACACACCTACTATCTCATGTAATCAGGATCCCACTGGCTCCTCCTCCCTGTAGCTCCACCTGTTCAGATTGGCTGCTATATATAAATCAATCCTAGGCTCCCCAGAAAGTCACTGCATGGGCACTTACTTTCTATTATATCAAGGGCTGAATGATCATAAAGTACATATTACTAAACTGTTCTGCCACTAAAAATGTTGCCCTGGGGGTAATTGACCTCTTTAATTAAACTAACCTTAAAGCCATGGTAACACCTTTCCGCATTAGCTAACCTGCTGACCCCTACTGACCTTTTCCAGATGTCAACATTTTTTTTGAACACTGCAACAAAGTAAAAGCAAAAAGCAGGAATGAAAGAATATATTGTAGAAATGTGCGAGGTTTCCAACATGCTGACTATAGAGCAAATCTTAATCTCTGGCAGAGCGTCACCTCATCATTTTTCCTTCTCAAGCACTTGAATTGTCAGTGTTTGGCTCTCTCGTAGACAGATTCCAGCTGGTGTGCTTCTCTCAAGCAGTAAACATGAGAACCGTGGTTCGCTGCCAGTCTTAACACAAACAGGATGTGAAATGCTCCGAGAACTTAGTAAGAATGGTGAACACTTATAAACAGGAAGTGCACTGTATATTACACGAGTGCCCTCAATCTTCACAAATACCAGGCTGGAAGGCCTTGGGCCCACTTACTATATTGTGAATGAGGAGTATATGGGGTTAATGAACAGGATTGGAGCACTAAAAATAAAAAAGGAACAGAAACATGTCCATTGTCAATTATTTCACTCCTTTATATTTAAAGAAAATGTGTCACCAAAAATGACCTACTTTTTAGACCCAGTTTGTATGTTAAACAGGGATTAGTGAGTAAGTTAGTAATGAGGCGGGTTCATTACAAATATTCCAAAACTTTTGGGTCTACTCTTCAGACCCCAGAGTATAATAATAGGAGGCCCAGGGGAGGGGAGTTAACATAACAAGCAGTCTTACTCACCTCTACTGGGCCCTGTGGCAGTGTCTCATAATCCCTCTGTGTCTGCTGAGCCCTTTCCGGGCCTCCTGAATGATGTCTGTGGCCACTGAGGCCCAATCATAGGGAGAGTGCCAATGTCATGATGCGTAATGTTTAGTATCATGACGTCAGCAAGCCCCAGATTATGATAGCAATTCTAATTCAGAAGTACAGTCTAAAATGAAACTTCTGAGATTCGTGAGATTCGCCTAACACTAATGTTTAACTTTATTTTTTTAAGTTAAACACTAAGTTAAACACTAAGACTGACATTTGCCAATTCTGTAGGGGTTTTCTTTGCAGCAGTCACCTCATTTACATCACAGACAAGATTACAATAGAAGATGCCACCTCTATAGATAACACCACTGAGCCTTCATTACATCTACAACTGACAATAGATGATGTTACAGCTTATCTACTTGACCTCCCTGCACAGAGCTTGTCTAGAATGCTCTACCATTGACCTCAATGAGTCGACTACAGACTATAGCTACCCATGGTCGTGATTTTTCTATAAAACATATTACTAAATGCTGCTAACAGAGCAGAGGAGAAGCTCAGGCAAGATGGTCATGTTCATGTACAGAAAACAGAAGTAAAAAATCTACAAATAAAACTGAAAATGAAAACAGATTAGAAACGCGTGAATCTATTTTTAATAAATGCATTTTTTACAATACATTCCTTTTGAAAAAATTTTCAGGATTGCAGTACTGATGATCTATCCTTAGGATAGATCATCAATATCAGATTGGGGGGAGTCCTTCTCCTGGGACCCCCACAATTAACTGTTTGAAGAGACTCAACGATGCCAAAAAATCTGGGTAGAAATTTTCTGTTGTAGGTGTAGAAAACCCACTAAGGCCCTGTTCACATCTGCGTTTGGGTTTACCTGAGAAACCCACGGATCCATTAGACTATAATGGGGTCCATGTGGTTTCCGCTCAGTTTCTGCACGAAGCAAGCGGAGAGGAAAGTGCTACAAGCAGCACTTTCCTCTCTGCATGTTTACGCATGTTTCATGCCGAAACCGAGCGGAAACCACACGGACCCCATTATAGCCTATGGGGTCCACGGGTTTCCTGGGTAAAACGCTTTGTATGCGTATAGGTTTCCGTTCCGGAGGTCCCCAAGTGGACTCCCCGAACTGAAACCCGAACGCAGATATGAACCGGGCCTAACATGCAAGGGATACAGATTGTTATCAAATGTGACACAGATGACATTGCAAAGTCAGCACCATAAAGTCTAGTATGAACATGCCCTAAAGAATACAGATCCAGAATATGCAAGTATGATTGAGGTCTCCATCTCAATTTACGCTACAGCTTTCTGAAAATTCCAATTCATCAAAAAAATTAATACATTTCTTTTTTTAACCATTCAGGGTGAAGTCAGCCTTTTGTCCAAATAATTGGAAAATCCTTTAGAAATGGCTACGTGACTACATTTGATTACCTGCATATTGACTTCTTAACCAGCAGAAAAGACTTTCAGAAATCGGGATTCCAGAAGCTTCAGTCCTCACTATGGAGTCAATAAGTTCTTTCTTCCAAAGGATCTATGGCATGATACAGTCTAAACATGAGCAGGGGATATATAACACCATCTGCCTGGGGGTACTGCTCGCCCTTCCATTATTTGTTTTACTCATTTCTAGCATTATCTGTTGTCACTTCTGCTGTTGTCGGAACAGAAAAAGTAACACGCTCAAACCTGTGCAAGGGAAAAAGAAAAAAAAAGAGAAACGAAGAAGAGGACTTCTGGATACCAAGTCCACAGGCCAAGTCCATCATGCTGGAGAAAGTGCCTTCTTTTTCTGTATAGCTGAGGGAGAAGTTGGACTAAAGTCTGTTTATCTGCTGGAGCTGAAGGCAAAGTGGCCTCAACTGTTCTGCCACGAGCTATATTACCGAGCATAATAACTTGCTATTGGGGACAGACAATATCCAACTGTATTGTCCATCCAGGACTCATTAAGTAATACACATTTCCTTCTCTATGCAATGAACAACAAGGAAGGAGCACTGGGTGGAATATCATGGAGGTATAACAGCAGCTCAGGCTAGGTACACTGCCATAACTATATGGAAAAACAGAGTATGGAGAAGCTTCAAGAAATGTCTCCAGTGGGCAGTAGACATCATACTGCACTGAGGTCTAGAAATTAATTAAAGAGTTAAAATCTTAAAGCAATGAGGTCTCTTAAAGGGAGTCTGTCCCCAGAACTCAGCATATTAACCTAGCCCTGTACATAGATAGGTTAGGGTCACCTGAATCAAACATTGTTCGCCCCTTGTGAATCGGTGTCTCCATTGCTGAGATATCAACATTTTTTGGCAATATGCAAATGAGCTCTTTGGAGCAGTGAGGGCATTTTCACTCTCTTCCTTGGAGCGATGGCAGTGTCAATGATATTTTGGCAACAGGGGTACCGATTCAGTAAGAGAAAACACTGTTTGACTCTAGGGACCCTAACCTATCTATGTACAGGGTTGACATTCTGCTTTCAGGTGATAGACTCCCTTTAAATACTGTTTTGAGACATTGTTGCATAGTGTGGCCCTAAATAATGTTCATTCCTTTTATACTTTTATACTGGTTTTAAAATTGCTCAATTGAGAAGTAATAAGTCAAGAATTCAGATCTGATGAAAAGGACGACTAGAATCAGAGGAAAACAGAAGAATGGGGGTGTAGTTACTGGGGGGATGCAGCAGACACCAGTATTATAAATGCCACATGGAAGATGTGGATCCTGTTACAAATTTTGCATCTGAACCCAAGTTAGGATAGCACAATATCTACATTGGCCAGCCCATAAATCAGATGGAGAACATACAGGTTGGAGTATATATATATCTATATATATATATATATAGATATATATATAGATATAAATATATGTGGTATGTATTAATGGGGCTGTTCTTTTTATATACCCTATTATACAAATTCTTGGTTAAAGGGGTTGTCAAGGGATTGTCCAGCAACTGATGATTTTTTTTTTTAGCCCAGAATAACCCTTTCTATATGTTGCACCCCTAACATGTCATGTTCACGCACAGGAGATGCCTTAAAAGTAAATAGATCATTAAAATATTTTCCAAAGTTTATAATATATTGTAACAAAAACTTAAACATGTATACACTGTGTCCAAATACAGTATTATATTACACTGAAAAATACAGTATCTGTTCCTTTCTCTTTTTTTGCAGTCCCCTACTGACCTTTTGCTGGCTGTGATGCTTTAGGTTGCAGCAACAATGTCATTTCCTATTTCAGAGACCACCAACAGGTTACTATATAGGTAACCTGTCAGGTCAATTTGGAACACTAAACCGCCCACAGGTCCTTATAGATCTGAGGTTTAGTGCTCCAAATCGCCCTGTTATTTCAATCTGCGGTCGCATTAGAAATACGTAAACCTTTAAACTTACCTAGAAAACAGTCCGATGAGTCTCATCGGACTCATCTCTGGTGCTCCCGGCGCCTGCGCTGTTCTTCAGTGAAGCTGGAAGATGAACACCCCGGCTTCACTGTACAAGTGCTGGAGGTACGGGGTATGCACACTGAAGCCGAGGTGTACTCCTCTGGCTTCATTGAAGAACTGCACTGGTGCGAAGAGTACAACGGCAGGGGGAGTATAAAGGTTTTTTATTTTTAATACGGCCAAGGATAGCATTATAACAGGAGGATTTGGGACACTAAACCCCAGGTCCATAAGGGCCTGTGGGTGGTTTAGTGTCCCATATTGACTTGACAGGTTCCCTTTAAAGTATAAAAGTGGCCACAGCATGTTCCTTCTGGTAAATCATCACCCTGCAGAGCTATAATGTCCCTCACTCTTGGGTAGATAGCACAAGGAGCTGTAAGATATTATGCCAGATATCATGTAGCTTCAGGATATAAACGTGCAAGATGAGGTTGGGAGTCTTATAGGATCAAGTATATTTGTGAGTTATGTCTTATCTGGATGAGGTATTGAGTACTGAGTCGAGACAGACTTGATCTAACCATCATTATGATATACTTGGTTATTATGAGAGGCAGTGAAATTAGTGGTGACACTGTGTTAATGTGAATTGACAACCTTAACCCCCTAAGTATACCAATTAAGTATAATGCCCATTTAGTGCACCCATACAGTATAATGTCTCTTTAAGGGTCACACTCTATAATGCCCCCTTAGTGGACTGTGGCCCACACTCTATAATGTTTCTATATCTGCACATTATGTCCAGGTGCTAAACAACATCAGGAAGCGGGATCATAATCCAATAGATGAGGAGTGGTCCTAATTAAGAAAAAAGCAAATATGGGGTCGGCAGGGCCAACTCGCAACTCCATACTGTGGGGCTCTGCCTGATCTTTGAAGCCCCACACAATTGTGTGGCCTGCATTGTGGCCAAATTCGCCACTGAAAATATATTTGAAAATTAGTCAGCTTGCAATTGGAGATAAAGTGGACATAAAATGGCATGATGAGGAAAGGTAGAGATTCACTTTAAGGCATGTAAATCAGTGCTCCTCCGCCTTTTCCACAGGGAACCCAACAATGTAATTGTTATGGATAATATTTCATAAATACAGGTGACGCTAACCAGGATATCCTGAAGGTCTTCAGTTCCAGGAGGATTCCCTCGAGAGGCGCTGTGTAAACCTGAGTGCATTTATCTGCTGTATTAAGAATGTAAAAAGCAGTGTTATCATTGTACTGAAATTTTAAGCCAAAATGTATGTATAGTTTATATTATCTGCAATATTCGGGGACTAGAGAAAGTGAAATGTAAAAATTCTACGACCAGTACACAAGTGTGAAAGATTATGAAGTTTACATTGTTGTTAAGTGATTGTGGCTTTTTTTTGCACTAGAATTTCCTGAACTTTTCAGCAATGATCTCTGTGAAAGTAGCAAAATGTATTCCCCTTACGTCCGACAGCAGCACAATATGGGGTATCTCTGCCCCTGTGTGTTGTTTAGGACAGGTGGAACCTTTAATTAGCACCAAAAAGGTGCCTCCTACTAGCCCTATAAGAGGGCACAAGAGACCTCCCTCCACTGTGTATTTTCTTCAGGACGGTTTGGATAAGGGCCTTGCCCCTGCCACTTTGAAAGTGCAGATTGCGGCCCTCTCCGCTCATTTGAACAGACGTCTGTCTCAGGATCCTCTGGTTGCAAGGTTCCTTAAAGGGGCAATGAGGCTAAAGCCCTCAGTATCATCCCCAGTGGGACCTTGCGGTAGTCATTACAGGCCTGTGCGGTCCTCCATTTGGACCCTTGGAGACTACGGGGATAAAATATTTAGCCTACAAAACCACTTTTTTGTTGGCTATTATATCTGCCAAAGAGTATGGGTACTCCAGGCCCTCTCTTCTAGAGAACCGTACATTTTGTTTTTGCAGATAGGGTGCACCTTAGGTGTGCCTGGGTTTATCCCTAAGGTCCACTCATACTATAATAGCAATCAGCTAATTTCGTTACCTGTGTTTTTCCCCTCTCCAACCTCTGAGGAGGAAGAAAAGCTCAACACCTTAGATGTGGTAAGGTGTCTGTGGATTTACCTATTCCACACTCAACCGCTTAAGAAGGCCGAAAGCCTACTAATTGATATGCAGTGTAAAAACAGAGGCCTCAAGGCTTCCAAGCTTACTCTATCCACATGGATCAAGGAGACAATTAAGTCTTCCTTTCTTATTCAGGAGTTATTCCCTCCTGTCTTTCTACGGCCACTCGACCTGGGTTGTCGACTTCTTTGGCTGAGTATCGGTCCTTACCATTGGACCAGATTTGTGCGGCTGCATCATGGTCATCTCAGTTGACCTTTTGTTAAACATTATCATTGGACATCCGCAGTTTCCAGACAACTGCCTTTGGTCAGTCAGTCCTTGACGTTGTAAGGCGAGGAAACCCTCCCTAGGGGAATTACTTGCTATATCCCCATATTGTGCTGCTGTCGGACGTAAGGGGAATCGTTGATTGTAATGTCAATCTGTATTCCCTTAGTCCAGACAGCAGCACAAGGCTTCCCTCCCTAGAAGCTTGTTTCCTGTTACTTTATAATTTACACAGTGGAGGGAGGTCTCTTGTGCCCTCTTATAGGGCTAGTAGGAGGCACCTTTTTGGTGCTAATTAAAGGTTCCACCTGTCCTAAACAACACACAGGGGCAGAGATACCCCATATTGTGCTGCTGTCTGGACTAAGGGAATACAGATTGATATTACAATCAACGATTGTATTCAGTCTATACGCAATAAGGAACAAATGTGGGCAAAGACAAGCCTTTACTTATCTAGCACCTCCTGCATTTCACACTATTCACATCCAGAGCTGCATTAACAAGGCTTTTAAGCTGAAATCTTCTATTTCTGTTCATTGGTTTCATTACCAACCCAGAAGAAAGGACCATCTTCAGGGCACTACAGGTGGTACTGCTGCCAGGAACCTAGAGTCTTAAAAGGGGTCCAACATTCTCCTGTCAGCTGTAACCCTCAACCAAATAATAGGTTCAATAGGATCCCACTGGATATAGTGTATAAAAAGATCATATTAACCCTTCACGCTCTTCTTCATAGAGGCTACATGATCTAAAAATTCCAGCATCTACTCCATGTTTCCCTCAACGGGGTACAAACTGGAGGAAAAGAGTGAAAAGATGCATATGTGCCAATTTTCAAGGGCGTTAGGGGAGAACAGCCAGTGCACATGGAAAATTTTGCATGAAGCCAAGTCCCTTATGCATATTGCCACATCCCCTTTGGGCACTAAATGTGCTGTGAATGCCCATATGTCAGACATGAGCAGCAAATACAAAGTGAGTGCTATCCCAGTGGCTTGGAGATTTGCCTGCTCTTGCATGGGTTGGGGAGGTCACTCCTTTTTTTTTTTCTCAGGAGCTTCCTGGAGCTTTGTGGAGAGTTGGCAAGTATGGGTTTAAGGGGTCATTTTGATTTGTTGGTATGGAGCCAATAGATCCAATTGACTGCCCGGCAGATATGTTAAGGCTGAGGCTGGGTTCACACCAGCGCTTAGTTTCTGTTCAGGAATTCTGTCCCTGAATCCGCTTTTAAAATGTGGAGGGAAAAGTCCTGCAAGCAGGATTTTTCACTACGCATTTTTCGGGAGAAAACCCTAGCGGACTCCATTATAGTCTATGGGGTCCACGCGTTTCTGCGGGTAACCACTTTCTAAGCGGATTGGGTTTCCGTTTTTCAGGTCCCCAAGTGGACTCAAAGAATGGAAACCCAAGCATAGGTGTGAACCTAGAGTCAGGGCCCATGTAGTGAAACACATCTAAAAAATGCTGCAGAAGAAAATGCTACAAAAATACCATGCATATTTTTCTACAACATTTTTCATTAAGTTTTTGCTGCATTTTTCTTAGCTTTTTTCGTCACCTATTACACATATAGGGAAAACGTTTGCGATTCAGCAGCTAAAATTAACATGCTGTGTTTTTCAAAAGCATCAATGTTTTTGAAAATGAGGCTTTTCCAAAGCTCTTTTTTTCCAACAAAGTGTGGATGAGATTAATTAAATCTCATTCACTTTGCTGGTACTGTAAAACACAGTGTTTCCCATTGCATTTCTGCAGCAGCCAAAAACGTTGGGTTTCCACAATGTGGGGTCATAGCCTCATGCAATTCAAGACCATAATACAGGCAGTACGACGGAGATCACATATGTGTGCATACATATTTAGCTTACATCCCTCTTCTATTGGTCACTCTTACAGGGGTCCTGGAAGCTGAGTTATATAGAGCCATTTTCTCCCTATATTACTGTAAACTCCTTGAGGCTAAGTCCATACGTAGCGAAACAGTTAGAAGTAATCCATGTACTATTACCATGACTCACTGCAACATGCAATAACCCCCTAAGGCTAAGCCCCACGTGGCGTCCTGCAGCAAAAAAGCGCTGCAGGAAAAGCTGCGGTGGCAATGCATTGCGGTTCTTCCTGCAGCGCTTTTGACAGAAAGTTCGCGGAGTTTTCCTCTGCGGACTTTCTGCTTCAATTATACCTATAGGGAAACCGCTGGAGTTTCTGTAGGTATAATTGACATGCTGTGATTTCCAAAACCGCAATGGTTTTGGAAATCGCCGCGTGTCCGCTGTGCATATTTTAACGCAAAGTGGGGATGAGATTCGCCACATTTTTTTCAACAGCGTTTCCGCCGCGGGCAAACCGCAGCATTTACACCACGTGGGGCCCTGACCTAAAATAGGCTTTATGGTCTCTTTCACATGGTCACAGATGCAAACTGAAACAGTGCCCTGTAAATATCATTGAGGTAGACATATCAAAACCAGTGAAGTTGCCCATGGCAACCAATAAGATTCCACCTCTTATTTTTCAGAGGTCTTTTAAAAAAATGATGGCAGTTGCCATAGGCAATGACTGCACTTTTTTTCTTTACAACAGTTTTTTATACGTCTTCTCCATTGGGCCTCATTTATTAATATAGTCTATCAGAAAAAATGGTAACCAATCACAGTTCAGATTCCATTTTTCCATAGCAGTTTAAGAAATGAAAGATGAGCTCTGATTGGTTGCTATGGGCAACAGAACAGCTGAGACCTAGATCAGGGCCTTTTGGTCAGCACAGTTCACAGAAAATATTTGGGGCGATAGAATTTAGGAGCATCCAAGCAAAAATAATTTATTAAATATATTTAGATATTTTCTAATTTTCTATTAAGATAAATAATGAGTATTATCAACTAAGAAAATACCTATGTAAAAAAAAATGTAATAGTTGATGTATATTTGCTACTCTTATGCTACGAGTTTACATTTACCCCATGTCATGTACGGATATTTATTCAGTCGTAGATTTTCATTGGCTATTTTTTCACCTTTGATTTTAACTGCAGTCCTTGAGGAATCTCCAAAAAATAAATTCTATTTTTCAATAGAGTTTTTCTGCAAAAAATAAATAAAACATGTAATAAAGTGTTCCTGCTGTTCTGACCGGTCTCTTTATCTATTATAACCTTGTCACAACCACTGACTCCAGATTATGTTTTCACCTAAAGGTGAAAAGCAGTAGACCAGAGCTCCCAAAGAACATGGTCTATAGCTGTCTGGTATTAAGCGAATAGCTAATTCATTGTGCTGACTTTATAGATTGTCATAATATACTGCTATTATTTATTCCTACACTTACCTAATGTAATGTAATAAAGAGGCATAAATCAGATGCACCCTCAGCGTAGCAATGCGCTTGCACTGAAATCTGCACCAACTCACAGCTAGCATAGATTTCAGGGATCACTTAGACCAATAAATGATAATAAACCTAGTGCGAAAATAGTTGCATATTTTTGGGCAAAACCCGATTTTGCATTAAAAAATCTGCAACTTTTTTTATTCCTTATAAGCCAGATAAGTCTGCCCTAAACTGTGCTAAATCTTAAGTTTAGTAAGTGCTGTAGGATATATTAGTCCTCTAAATCTTAAAATATAGTGCAAGTACAAATTATAGTATTAGAAAGGCCTAAGAATTGAGAAAAACAAGTAAAAGTCTATGGGAAAACTTTGACTTTGCCGTGACCTTTAGTGATACTTATTCCATATCTACTTATTTTTGGAACATGCAGACAAGAAGACAAATCTAATGGTACCAAATAGTCACAGACTCAGGCGTGTTATTGATGAAATCACTGGTGCACAAAAACAATGTATATACACACATGGACAAAATTGTTGGTAGCCCTCGTTTAATGAAAGAAAAACCCACAATGGTCACAGAAATAACTTGAATCTGACAAAACTAATAATATATAAAAATTCTATGAAAATGAACAAATGAAAGTCAGACATTGCTTTTCAACCATGCTTCAACAGAATTTTTTTAAAAAGAAAACTCATGAAACAGGCCTGGACAGAAATGATGGTTCCCTTAACTTAATGTTTTGTTGCACAACCTTTTGAGGCAATCCCTGCAATCAAATGATTCCTGTAACTGTCAATACACCTCGCAGCAGGTATTTTGGCCACTCCTCATGAGCAAACTGCTCAAGTTGTCTCGGGTTTGAAGGGTGCCTTTTCCAGACGGCATGTTTCAGCTCCTTCCAAAGATGCTCAATAGGATTTAGATCAGGGCTCATAGAAGGCCACTTCAGAATAGTGCAATGTTTTCCTCTTAGCCATTCTTGGGTGTTTTTAGCTGTGTGTTTAGGGTGATTATCCTGTTGCAAGACCCATGACCTGTGACTGAGACCAAGCTTTCTGACACTGGGCAGCACATTTCTCTCTAGAATCCCTTGATAGTCTTGAGATTTCATTGTACCCTGCACAGATTCAAGACACCCTGTGCCAGATGCACCAAATCAGCCCCAGACCATAACAGAGCCTCCTCCATGTTTCACAGTAGGGACAGTGTTCTTTTCAAGATATGCTTCATTTTTCCGTCTGTGAACATAGAGCTGATGTGCTGTGCCAAAAATTTCGATTTTTGTCTCATCTGTCCATAGGACATTCTCCCAGAAGCTTTGTGGCTTGTCAACATGACAATTTTTATATATTATTACTTTTGTCAGATTCAAGTTATTTCTGTGACCATTGTGGGTTTTTCTTTCATTAAACGAGGGGTACCAACAATTTTGTCCACGTGTGTATGTAATGTATATATATAATACATTAGTACTATATACTAATGTATTATATATAATCATACTGAAAAGGTTTTTTCCATTTACGAGCTATAGGTAATAAATTATGATTGCTAGGATTTCAGATCAAAAGAATGGGGGTCCCTGAGTTTTCTGTATGCATGGATTACTAGTGCACAACCGTGACCTCCTCTCCATTCACTTCTGCCTGATTTATAGGGCACTGTCATGAATGCGTTACAAATCTAGGTGCAACCCAGTACAAGCTTAGCACAAACACACAAATGGACATATGTAAGATAACACTTTGTAATACAATATCATAAAACTGTATTGTCTTGAAATGTTATCACAAGGCACATATATCTGGACATGTCTAGCCAAGAGAAAAAGTAAGGAAGGACACATCTGTATGCAAAAGAGAAATGTATACATTTAAAGGTTACAGTGCCTTGCGAAAGTATTCGGCCCCCTTGAACTTTTCAACCTTTTGCCACATTTCAGGCTTCAAACATAAGGATCTAAAATTTTAATTTTTTGGTGAAGAATCAACAAGTGGGACACAATCGTGAAGTGGAATGAAATTTATTGGATATTTTAAACTTTTGTAAAAAATAAAAAACTGAAAAGGTATATTGTATGCTCAAAAATATATTACTAAATGACAGTCACAAAATATAATAAGTAACATTAACATATTTGGTATCACTGTAACAGTTAAAAACCACAAAATAAAATTAAAACAATATTTAACATGAACACTAAATGAAGTGAATAAAAATGGCACAAATGTATATTTTATTTAACTAGTAACAATCTTGAGCCTTATATTATTATATATGGTCTGAATATATGCAGCTATCCACTTTAGTTAAAGGCCATACCACTTAAAAAACACCCTCCTACTTTAGATGCAAGATTCCATTTGCACATCACCCTGTGAAGGGCTCTACTAGGTTGACGTCTCTGCTGTATGCATATATAGGTTGGTTTCACACAATGTAATATAGCAGCATATAATATAATCACTAACTTTTCTATGAACTTTGCATAAATGAAGAGAAACTTTGAAATATACCTGTATAATATAAGAGACAATGCTCCTTTCTCCTTTTTCAGGTTCTTTTCCTCCTGTTCAACTGACTTTCACTCTGAAATTTCTGCTGATGGTCATGTTGCAGCTCAGAATAGAAGTCTGTGGAGGGGAGAAGTAAGAAGGAAACTAGTAAGAGAAGAGAAACAGGAACAAGAGACTGCAAGCAGCTAAATAGGAAGTTGCTGTCTCACCCAAGTGGAATGGGAATATAAAGGAAGCACTTATACTTCTCCCTTTGGTAGCAAAAACTCAGCTTTTCCGATATGTGTGTGGCCTCAGGCTAAGGGCACATGCTGCTGGCAGGCAACAGTTTTGACTGATGCGGAAATGCAGCAGAAAAAGTTGCATTTTACAGTACCATCAAATTGAATGAGATTTGGAGTAATCTCCTAAACACAATGCAGAAAAAAGAGTGTTTTTGTTTTTGCTCCCATTGACTTATACGGAATTGGAAAATCAAATCAAAAATGACAAAAAAAACAACAATAACGAAAGTTTGTTGTATTTCACAAGTGTCTTTGGTATATTTTATCCGTCTTTAAAACTCCACTACATTTCTTTCAAAGTTTTTCACTACATGTGGCCTTAGCCTTTAGCTCACCAGGAATCTTCCGTTTGTTTTCACTCAGTTGCTGTCTCGTTAACACCTAGGTAACTTAAGGATTTGTAGATGGAGTAAGAGGCAGGGATTGAACTCACGACACAGTACAGACAGTCTTAAGAAGCAGCTACCCTACTGCTTAAGCCACAGATACAGCTTGGACTATACAACAAAGTACTTTTTCTATTAAATCTTAATTTCTTTCCCTATATAACGTATTGAAGCTGCCATTTGCACATCACCCTGTGAAGGGCTCTACTAGGTTGGCGTCTCTGCTGTATGCATACATAGGTTGGTTTCACACAATGTAATATAGCAGCATTTAATATAACCACTAACTTTTCTATGAACTTTTCATAAATGAAGAGTACAGTTGAATATAAGAAACTTTGAAATATACCTGTATACTATAAGAGACAATGCTCCTTTCTCCTTTTTCAGGTTCTTTTCCTCCTGTTCAACTGACTTTCACTCTGAAATTTCTGCTGATGGTCATGTTGCAGCTCAGAATAGAAGTCTGTTGAGGGGAAACGTAAGAAGAAAACTAGTGATAGAAGAGAGACAGGCACAAGAGACTGCAAGCAGCTAAATAGGAAGTTGCTGTCTCACCCAAGTGGGATGGGAATATAAAGGAAGCACTTATACTTCTCCCTTCGGCAGCAAAAACTCAGCTTTTCGGATGTGTGTGGCCTCAGGCTAAGGATGCGGAAATGCAGCAGAAAAACGTTGCGTTTTACAGTATCATCAAAGTGAATGAGATTTGGAGTAATCTCCTCCACACAATGCAGAAGAAAAGCATGTTTTTGCTCCTGTTGACTTATACGGAAATTTTGCTGCATTTCACCAGAGTCTTTAGTGCATTTTATTCCTCTTTGAAATTCCACTGCATTTCACCAGGAGTCTTCCAATTGTTTTTATTCAGCTACCGTCTCTTTAACGCCTAGGCAACTTAAGGCTTCCCTGATGGAGTAAGAGGCAAGGATTGAACTCACGACACCCTACTGCCATTAAATCTTAATTTCTTTCCCTATATAACGTATTGGAGCTGCCATTTGCACATCACCCTATGAAGGGCTCTCTCAGGCTGACGTCTCTGCTGTATGCATATATAGGTTGGTTTCACATAACGTAATATAGCTGCATTTAATATGGTCACTAACTTTTCTACAAGCTGTGAAAACACAGCAGAAAAATGTTTTAAAGTACCTTCAAAGTAAATGAGATTTGGCGTAATCCCATCCACGCAATGCAGAAAAAAACATGTTTTTGTTTTTGCTCCCATTGACTTATACAGAATTTGGAAATTAAATCAAAAATTAAAAAAACAGCAATAAACAAATTATTGTTTATTTTATTTAACTAGTAATAATCTTGGGTCTAATATTATTATATGTGGTCTGACTGTAGGAAGCTATCCAATTTTGTGATAGACCACGCTGCTTGGTAAAACCCCTCCAACTAATGATGCGAGCTACCATTTGCACATCACCCTGTGCAGGGCTCTCAGGTTTACTTCTTTGCAGGGCACCAAATTTCTCCAAAGATTTCCGATTTTTCTTGTCAATTTTGATGAGTGTGCAAGAGAGAGCTGGCATGAGATCCAAGTCAATGTTAATCTATGGCTCCCTGGCCTGCCAGGGTACACAGCTGGCCAATGATTTTTAACTCATTGCTCCTGAAGTTCAGCAACCCTATGTATTTCTCCCATCCGATAAACACAGGGTTTTAATCAGCGCTAAGTAATCAAGTTTAATGAGGCGGGATATTTTATTACAAGGCGTCCGATTTTAAGATTATATTGGCCTACGTGCAGTGAGACGTTCAAGGTAAAACCACATGCAAAGAACAGGATGCACATTTTTTAAAGGTTAGAAGAAATTTATTTTCTTAACAAGTAGTGCGGATGCTGATTTCACACCTCATATCTCCTGAGAGCAATATAGTCTACTCAAGGTGAAATTGTAGATTTAATGAGCAACAGAATAAATTTTCACTGTACAAAAAAAATACATATATACGATTTTTTTTTTAACAAGCAGTTTGAATTACAACCTTAATCAAGCACTAGTTATTACAAGGTCTTTGGGCCCCTAGATACTAAATTGCATTTTTAAAATTAATCTTTTACGCGGCCCCCACAGTCGCTGAATAATAATGACATTTGTTAAATCAATAACATGCATGCCCGCCGCACTCGTCATCTGTACGGAGAGCGATCAGGAATGCATTATCGCTGAGCGGCTGCATAGAAAGCCAATATTAGATATCTTTATGCTAATTTCTGTATGTCACCTACATTTCCTTCATGACTTGTCCCTGCATATCCTAGTCGAGAATCCACTTTTGTCATTTTTGCTTTTCCTATTTACTTTGGACAACCATTTGCCATGACTTAGGGCCAGTGATTACTTTCTAAAACAAGCAGGTCTAGCTCTGTACAGCATTCTACAGATTACCCAGAAATCAAAGGGAAATTTGAAGGTCTGTAATGATTAACTTTAGGGGCATAACTAGCAAAGACTGGGCTCCATAGCAAACTTTTGACTTGGGGCCCCACCACCCCCACAGCATGGCACCCTCTTTCCTGGCCTCCACACTGTACAACACCCCATTTACACCCATTATAATGTCCCAAAGTGACCTCCAGATAATATAATATCCCATAGCAGCCCCTCCTCACAGTATAATGTTCCATAGTAGGTCTGAAGAGACCCCAGAGTATAATAATAGCAGTATTTGTTGGGGTTCGCCCAACAAATACTCTTGCGACGTCTTACTTACCGATCCCCTCTCTTCTTCCCTTGAGCGATGTGATGTGGGACACACGGGGCGCCCTGGAGGGTAGAAGTGGAAGCGGAGACAGCCATGAGCAGGAACGGGGATCCGTAGGTAAATAGGGCCCAATGCCTGCAGGTTACTCATGCAAGTTACGGCCTACTTGAAAAAAAAAAAGCAGCAGGGGCTCACTGGGCCCCCTAAGATAATGGGCCCCGTGGCAGCCACTATGGCTGCTATGGCGGTACTTATGCCACTGCTTAACTTCAAGGGAACCTGTTACCTAAATTTGAGACACCAAATCACCAACAGATCCTTAAGGACTGATGGCTTAATGTCCCAAATATTACTTCATAAATCATAAAGTCTGTCCATGCAAGGATACGCTAAGGCCCCATGTTGTGGAAACGTTTTTGGCTGGTGTGGAAATGCAGCTGACAAAACACTGTTTTACAGTACCAGCAAAGCAAGTGAGATTTTGGTTAATCTAATAGAAATATTGTAGGTAAAAAGAGCTGCAGAAAAGCTGCTATTTCAAAAAAAAAAAAGCATGTCAATTTTAGATGATGAATTGCAGGCGTTTTCACTATGTATTGAAAAGGGGAAGAAAAGAAAAAGGCAGATAAAAATGCAGCAAAACTTGCTGAAAAAAGCTCCAGAAAAAAAAACACAATGCGTTTTCGTCAAGATAGGCCATCAATATTAGATGTTATGGGGTTCGACACCTGAGATCCCATTGAAGTATTTAGGGCAGTATTCTACTGCGCTTCCTCGGTACCAGTGGTGTACAGGGGACCTAAATACCAGACTCCCACAGGTCCAGTATTGATGGCCTATCCTAAGGAAGACCTTCAATCTTACAAACCGGATAACCCCTTTCAATGATCACTAAATTTGCAATAACTCTGCATAAATTATTAAAACAGATATTCTGTTTCCTTAACTTGTGAAATGCACCAAAGCTCGCTGTCCTGTCTTGTTCCCGTAACTTCTATTCACTATTAGTTACTGGATTTGGCTGTCAGCAGGGGCAAAGGAAGGGCAGCAGCAACGTGACGGGTCTGGTGAGACTCAGTTTAGAGATAGGTGTAGGTCCCAGACTTTTCAGCAATCATCTCATTATCATCACAGACAGGATTACAATGAAAGGTAGCACCTATACATAGATGATACAGGATGACGCCATTCAGTAGGTAATGGTTACAGCCTTCCATCCTCACCTTTTTTGCCCAATGACATTTGCAGAAGTCAAAGAGTATGCTCATAACTAGAGATGAGCAGAATGGTTCTGATCGAACCAGATTTGACCCCAATTTTGCAAAAGTTTCAGGTTTGATCTGAACCCAAAACTTTGAACCGGATGTGAAATTATTATACTCTGGGGTCTCTTCAGTTGCTAGAGTATAATAGATGGAGACCCAGGGGAAGTGTAAAGAAATAACAAATTGTTATACTCACCTTCACTCACCTCTTCTAGGCCTCCTCGCAACGTCTAGTGCTCTCTCTGTGTCCTCTTCTAAATTAGAAATGCACAATGGATATAAAAAATGCAGGCTACACATTCCCTTTAAGAATGCTGCTTTTGGTCATTAAAGATCTTTCTACACCTTCTGCTGACATTATCTCCAAAACACCTATAACCACAAAGCGTAAAAAATATCAGCAAGCACAAATATGTTCCAGAAAAGCCAGAGATGTTTGACAGTTATAATTTTATTGCGGGAGTAAACTATAAGTGGATATATAAAAAGTGGTATTACTCGTCTTTCATAAATAGTCATTAAATGGCTGTGACCTTTAGAGAATGGTATTAAAAACGATGCAGGAATCTCTCACCGAAATTGCTTTTAAACGAAGAAATTGCTGCTAAGAAAAGCGTCTTTAGATACAAGGGACAACTATTGCTATAGCTTCAGTCTTTTATTGTACATTATGTTCTCTGAAAATGCTGCAATTAAATTGTTACAAAGTTATTACGGTTCATATTGCAGAAGTTAATCTGCGATGTTAAGCTCTGTTTACATCTGCGTTGGGGGCTCCTTTCAGAGCCTCTGTCACAGATTCCATCATATTTGCTGGAAAAAATAGAGCAGCATGCAGTGATATCTTTTTCAGTAAAATTATAGACACCACCATGGAACCACAATGGATTCCATTATAAGTCAATGGGTTCCAACAGGGCCATCAGTGATTGATTTAGCTCTCCGTCATTTTCTGTTTTTTGCTTCTATGATGGAACAGAGAACTGTAAGTGCAAACATGTATATTAACTCAGTCTAAGGCTGGGTTCACACTAGCCTTGTTAATGTCCGCTGCTGTGTTCCGTCATAGGATGACAGCAATGGACATTAAACTGTTGCAGAGAATGGACACAGACTGATGCATGACTTTATCTTCCATTTCAAAAGTAAACAAACATGACAGAAGATAGCGTCCATTGAGTTGTTTACATTAGTGTCAATTCTCTGCAACAGTTTAATGTCCGTTGCTGTCATCCTATGACAGAAGACAGCAACGGACATTAACAAAGGTAGTATGAACCCAACCTAAGGCCTCATTTACACGTCCACTTTTAGCAACCTTGTGATGTCTGTGTCAATCATAGCCTACATAAGCACCCATTGATTTTAATGGGTATACGCAGACGTCAGTTCTTTTTCCTTTATTTCGGTCCATTTTGCAGACCACGTACACCCATTAAAGTCTATGGGTCAGTGAAAATGATGCCATCCATGTGCCGTCTGTTTTTCATGGACCTAGACACAAAGAAAAGTATAGGAAATTTAAAAAAAAAAAGTTGATTTGTTTTTCACAGACTTGAAATATGGATCAGTAACGGAAACACACAACCTAAAAAAAATAAGACTGTATGCTGTCTGTGATTAACACAGATATTACACGTTCACTAAAATCGGATTACAGGTAATGAAAACCCAAATCTAAGAAAATTAGAATATTGTAAAAAAGTTCAGTATTGTAAATTCAGTGTCACCTGCCAAGGTTTCCTAAGCCTTTAAATGGGCCCTCAGTCTGGTTCAGTAGGACACACAATCATGGAAGACGCTGATTATGGATTGTATTACTGAATTACTGAAATGAATGAACGTTTCAAAGATATTCTAATTTATTGAGATGCACCTGTATATTAGAAAGTTTCTTATGGTCACCTATACCATTCATATATGAAACACTGTTTTATAATTGGAGGTACATTTTAATGGATTTAGAGGCTCTGATGTCAGTAGACGCATTATTTGAGATACTCACCATTGACGGAGTCATTTGTACATTAGGAAATCACTTTAATGGCACTAGAAGTTAACGTTTATGTAAAATGGTAACAATAAAAATAAATATTTGACTGTGAAATTTAGCGGACACGAGTATGTCTATAAAATTTTACTAGCTCAATTATCTTAGCCCAAAGAATGAATGTTATTTTTTTATGCGTCGCCTTTGCATATAAAGTCACTTTATCCTCCTAGACATTAGATTTTCTGCAGGATCCTTGCTCTTCCACCGAGCTCTCATCACAGAGTGTGAATTATTCATAATTTTTCTCTCATAATTTTATCACAAACTTCAGATATAAAGTTAAACATCCTCCTGATTTTTTTGGAATGTTTTCACACTTTTTGGAGCATATGAGATTTATTCAGAATAGTCATGGTTTAGGAGTAGATGCTGGATGTGATAAGTAATGTGAAAAGGGTGACAGCGGTTGCCTGTCTGCTCGTGAATTTATTAGCTTTCCATAAAATGCTAATAGATAAAGGGATTCTAAAAAAAAAATAAAAATTGAAGTTAAAAAAATAAAACTTTTTTGTACACATTGCAACAGTAGTAAAAAAAAAACATATATATTTGGTATTGCTGCATTTGTAATGTAATGTAAATTTTAAATAACATTTATAACTTATGGTGAATGATGTAAAAGAAATTCCCAAAACAGTGATGGACTTGCTGTTTTCTTCTCTGCCACCCAAAAAAAAAAAATTAAACAATGGGTTATATGTACCCTAAGGCCGGGTCCCCACGTGGCATGAATGTTGCGGTTTGTCCACAGTGCGGGAAAATACATGCTGCGGACATGCTGTTGCGGGTTTGGGAATTGCAGCATGTCAATTATACCTACCGAGACGCTGGCGGTTTCCCTATAAGTATAAGTGAAGCAGAAAGTCCACAGAGGACTGCGAACTTTCTGTGAAAAGCGATGTGGGAAAAACCACAATGCATTGCAAAAAATCGCTGCGGGACCTTAGCCTTAAACAGTATAATCAAAAATACATGTCGCACAAAACCAAAAAAACACACATAGAATGCTGCCCTTTGAAGGCCAAAATTGTTGCAAGTTAATGATGTCCATAGGACAGTAGATAAGTGTCAGATCATTGACAGTCTGACTACCGGGTCCCCCATTATATCAGGAGAATGGGGGACCAAAAGTCCCCCTAAAGCCTCCTTGTGAATGGAACACTAGTGTGCTGGCGTGACCAGGGCTCAATTCACTTCTAT
Source organism: Leptodactylus fallax (assembly GCA_947044405.1). Lineage (NCBI taxonomy): Eukaryota > Metazoa > Chordata > Amphibia > Anura > Leptodactylidae > Leptodactylus > Leptodactylus fallax. Next base: position 988,829 of record CAMRHE010000147.1, on the reverse strand, counting down.
GAGGCTGCCAGGACTGTAATCTTCAGCAGCGTCCTCATAGAATCCAGATAAAGCGCACTGACGCTTCATGCACAAGGAGGCCTTAGGGGGACTTTTGGCTCCCTCTTCTCTTTATAGTTGGGAAACCCAGCGGTTGACCCCCAGCTATCAGATACTTCTCTCCTGTCCTAGCTTTAATGGTATAACCCTTTAAGCATAGTTTAGTATGGTACGGTTGTTACTGGACACTGCTTGGTACAGAAAAGGCTAGAGCGCCCCCTCATAGTGTTTCTTGCTAGGGGTCTGGCCATGTACTACTTAATTGACATTTTCCCAAAAATTTTGGAAAAACCACAGCTCTTAAAGGGATTTTCCCACTACTAACATATCCCGTATCCACAAAACAGGGGTGCCCCATGTGAATGAAGAAATGCTGTGCATACTTGGCCAATTCTCTGTTCACTTCTAAGGAAGTGATGAAGATCACAGTTTCGGAAGTTCAGTAGAAGTGAAGCAAGCAGTGGCTATGCATGTTCATCATATGGGTCACTTAGGGTATCAGTCCATAAAGCCATCAGGCACTCATCCCCTAGGAGGTTATTAGTGGGAAAACTCCTTTCAAGGGAATCCATCCCAGGACCCCAGCCCTGCAAATAGATTAGCTTAGGGTCACCTAAATGAAACAGTGTTAGGGCCGGTTCACATCTGCATTCGGGTTTCCGTTCGGGGGAGTCCACTTGGGGACCCCCTGAACAGAAACCTATACGCATACAAAGCGGTTTAACCTGGGAAACCCACGGACCCCATAGACTATAATGGGGTCCGTCTGGTTTCCACTCAGTTTCCACACAAAACAAGTGGAGAGAAAAGTGCTGCAAGTGTGGAAACCACACGGACCCCATTATAGTCTATGGGGTCCGCGGGTTTCCCAGGTTAAACCGCTTTGTATGCATATAGGTTTCCATTCAGGGGGTCCCCAAGCAGACTCCCTTAACGGAAACCTGAATGCAGATGTGAACCGGCCCTTATCCCCTTATGAATCCATGTCTCTGCTGCTGAGATATTGGTGTTTTTGTCAATATGCAAATAAATGTTTGGAGCAATGAGGGAGTTGCTGTTGCTCGAAAGAGATAAGGGACAATGTCCTCATTGCTCCAAAGAGTTCATTAGCATAGTGACAAAAAAAGTGATATCTCAGCAAGAGATGCCCTGAATCACAAGGAAATACTGTATGGTTCAGGTGACCCTAACCTATCTATCTGCAGGGCTGGGTTAACAGCTGGCTTCTGCTGACAGACTCCCTTTAAATACATTAAACAAAGCAAAACTTATTTATATACAGATATCAGAAAAAGCAAAACCAGAAAGGACGTGGTTAATGGCAGATAAATTTGTGACTATTACTATATTAAGGCGGCTGAGAATATGAATGTTAGTATATTGCAAATCATAAGGTGACACAGAAAGCGCGGAAATGTAAAACGATTGAACCAAGATAGAAAGTAAATAATTCAAGAAAATAAACTTTGTGTTTGCAGATCCAGCACAAGGAAGGAATTAATAAGAACGCAAAGTAATCAACGGCTGTGGAAACAAATACATAGGAGGTAAATTAAAAGGCAGCAATTACTATTGTAGACTGTAGGTAGCACAGTAGTATATAGTGGAGCTGGAATAAACAACTGCAAGATAATGACCTTATTACTGTAATAGCATGGATGTGCCATAGGCTCAGAATTTACAGCCTGAAGTTAACTTTTACCAAAGTGATAAATTAAAATATATGACTAAAAGATTATAAAGTCTATGTAGATCATTTTCCAACAGCCTTGTATGTGCTGGACCAATCATAAGGCTCCAGATTAGTAGCTTTTCCGAGTCCATACACATTCCCGATCTAATCACAGGATTTAATGACTTCCCCAGAAGTCCACGAAGGGTTAAGTCTAGGCTCGCCAATGGAATATGTTCCCAAAACATCCTGCCAAGACTCTGCACTCCTACCCTACGCCTCTCTACTACTCTACATTAAAGGGGTTGTCTTGGCTAAAATTATATTTTTCAATCAGGCCAGGAAGCTGAAACCCCCCCCCTCCAAAAAAAAAACATACTCACCTGTCCCTGGTGCTCCGAGGCCACCCAGCACAGTCGGGTCCTGTCAGCTCCATTGTTGTCTTCCGTTGGAAGTCTCTGTGGCAAGATAGGGTCACATGACCGCCGAGGCCAATCAGTGGCCTAAGGAAGGGACCCGTAAACCTCACTACCTGTGACATTCCCGAGTCCCTTCCTGTGGCCACTGGGAGAAGAGCAACTGTGTCAAAAGGTAAGTAAACTTTTTCCTATATTATCAACAGCTATGCCTACATCCACTTTTTCAAATAAGTCAGACAACCCCTTTAAAGGGACTCTTTCAAGTCCAAAATGCTTCCCAGACCAATAGTGCAATGTAGAGGCCTCTATTCAGAGCCAAAACATACCTTTATGGCCACAAACCAGTGAAGCAATGCAGAAATAATCATCTTTTAAAGAATATGCAAATCAGTCTGCAGGTGTCCCAGGGGCGGAGTCTGATTTACCAGATGTGCCTACAGACAGCTATGATGTAGGCAGAGGCTGAAAATGTCATTCATTGCTACAGGGGAATCATTAGGCTGTGATATGGGAAGAGGGCCAAAGCACTTGTAGCTGTCTGTACATAAATCTGGCAAGTCAGGTCCACCCCCTAATGCACTTGCAGGCTGATTTGCAAATTTTCTCTGTATTGTTTCATTGGTTCGCAGCCACAATGGTATGTTTCTAAAGGTCCCTAGACAGCAATATTATTGGTTTGGGAGAAATTTTATACCTTTTACATGTAACAATAGGTGACGGCCACAGCACAAAGCACATATACAAGCGAAAAGCTTTCTAACTTATTATTCTTATTCTACAACAAAGCAAATCTCTGGAGCTGCGGCAGCTTGGAAAAGGTGACTCACCTCACAATCACTTAAAGAAAATCTAATAAAAAATTCTACAATCACAAAGAAAAAATGTTTAAGAAATATAGTAAGTTCCATCATATGTTTAATTGTAAAATATTTTATTACTTTCTTGTCATTCAGATTAAATGGATGCACTGGATATATGTACTATGTGAAAGTCAATTCTTACATGATCACATCATTATAATTGTCACCACGTTTTTTATCCTGATGTCAGTCCATTGTGGGGATTTTTGTCTATTTTTGGTCATTGCAGACACCACAGCTATTCCTTCTAAGCTTCTATTCAAAGAGAATTTACAAATGTGATGCCAGTGTTTATATGTGTGGGCAGGGTGAAGGGGCAAACATCCAGACAGGACTTGGCATTCTGCATACGAGTACTTTATACAGATATATTCAGTACAGCAGAGATACAGAAAGCGATGCTTATGGCGCTGCGACCTGGCTGGAAACAGCTGCTTGGAAATTGGGGCGACCTGGAGCTGAGGGGTGCAGAAGTGTGTATATATATATATATATATATATATATATATATATATATATATAGTGGTATTTTCAGTGGAGATAATATATTTTTTTTTAATTCACAAGGGGTCAGATTTACTAATCCCGTTTAATAGACAATGTAAATGTAAACTAGACAATCTAAAAAAAGTACAAGATTTATGACATTGGCTGATGCTGGATGATAAATTTGGTGACTGTCTAGTCCAGTGATGTCTAACCTTTTAAGCTTGGTGTGTCAAAATTTGTAAAAAAAAAAACTAGCTTAACTCAGGTGGCGTGTCACATCTAGAAATATCCATAATTTTGTGATATTTGTAGCTCTAGTAAAAAAATGTTATATTTTTCATACATGTATTTGTATTATATGTATTTCTGGCCCATTTTTCTGGCCAATAACAAAGTATATGACCCCTTTTTCTGCCCCATCACACTGTATATGACCCCCTTGTACAGGCCCATCACACAGTATATGACCATCTTTGCCTGACCCATCACACAGAATTTGACACCCTTTTTCTGGCCCATCACACAGAATATGACACCCTTTTTCTGGCCCATCACACAGTATATGACTTCCTTTTTTAAAGCCCACCCACAGTATATGACCCCTTATTATCCCCCCACACAGAGTAGTGGCCGATACTTTTTACTCACCTGTCCACGCTCCAGTCCTGGCAGCCCTCTGCTGCTGCCTCCAGGGTACGCTATTGCCGACGTTGAAGATGGCTGGGATGCTATACATAGATCCCCGGCATTCTTCAGCGACGTGACGTCAGTGTAGCGCCGCCTAAAGGAGGCATCGGAGGGTGGCCAGGACAGGAGCGTGGACAGGTGAGTAAAAAGTATTGGCAGCTGCTTAATGCAAAACAATAAGTAGCTGCAGATGCGTGTCACCCAAAATGTCTTGGCGTGTCACCTGTGACACGCATGTCATATGTTCACCATCACTGGTCTAGTCTAAGTTTATACTACCTATTAGTTTATTTTGCTCCAGATTGTTGTGCCATTTTGGGATACAATGTCAAATCTTAAAGTGTAGCTAACCTCTTATTTTTTTCAGAAATCCATAGTGTAGGTAAAGATTATAAATTTGCATTATACTTTATTAAAGATAATTGCCTGTTTCCACTGATCACATCTGTACAATACAAGTCTATGGAGAAGGGAGGGAGGAGGAAAAGGAGAGCTCCAAATGGCGGAGAGATATCTGCATTATAGAGAGACAGTTTTCTTTTACAACACAGCTGGGTTATCAGGAATTACTATCTAGCCTTCTGCTAATGCTGTAGACAATCTCATATCTCTCTCCTTCTCCTCCCCCTCACATCTCTATAGGCTCCATTGTAAAACTACTTGTGTATGTAGTATGGACTAAAATCATTCAGATAAGACACTTTTCTTTAGCAAAGTATACTGCAAATTATGTTCCCTTCACCTACACTATGGATTTATGAAAAAATAAATAAAAGATTACTTACGCTTTAAACCAGGCCCCTTGGTAGCAAGTAATGCCCCTTTCCTGTTAGGCAATGCCCTTTGCTGGACAAGGCGGAAAAGAGTTCCTAAACAAATAATAAATGAGGCACACAATAATTTCTTACAATTGTGTCTGCAGCTTCTATTCAAACCTATGCGTCTCCATGGTTACAGACTACAGAACAAATCCTTTGTAGTCACTCTGTGGGCAGTTATATATTTCTCCCTTCCATCTGTCTGCTACTTTGTGTAACCTCCCAGGTAAGAAGTAAGGAACGGATAGAAAGAAGTATGAATGCAGATTCTTATACTGGATGATTAAATATTGTAGCCCTGTGTCAGTCAGCTTAGGTTGTGTTTGCGTCTGCAATGAAGTCCTTTGCAGAAGCCTCTGTAGAAGATTCTGTGAAAAGATACCAGACAAGATAGTGGAGCAAGCAGACAGCATAACGGAAACTGAACAAACTCCATTATAGACCAGGAGAATATTCACATGCCAATGGCGTGTCATGTGATGGATTAGGCACTGCCATGTTTTTTATTGTACTGTTTCCATTACCGAGCAGAACAATGGATATGAACATTGCAGATGTGAACAGAGCCTTAAGAATATAGACAAAAACTACAGTGACATCTGAATAAAGACACACAATTGTGAAATCATCAGAATAGAACTTTCCCTAACAATAAAGGAAAACACTATTATTACATGATAATACAATGAATGACTATAAAGACAAAAACAATTGTGACATCACCACAATAGAAGGAAGCCTTAAATATAACCACTAATGTGACATCACCACAATAGAAGGCAGCCTTAAATATAACCACTAATGTGACATCACCATAATAGAAGGAAGCCTTAAATATAACCACTAATGTGACATCACCACAATAGAAGGAAGCCTTAAATATAACCACTAATGTGACATCACCACAATAAAACAAAGCCTATCAATAAAGTCAACACTTCAAGAACATCATCACAATAGAACATTTCTTATAAAGTAAGACAAAGGGGATGATTAATGTTGCAAACTTTAGAAGACACCACATTTTTGCTGAATTTTGTGACTTTTTGTTTCTTTTCCGCTTTTCAAAAGACAAGAAAAGTGGGTGAGGTTAGATGGAGAGGGTCTAGAGGTCTAGAAATGAGCAAACCTCTGAAGAGTGGAGTCATTTCAGGTTCGGTTGTTTTGGTCCATAGATCTTCGTCTTCGTTACGAACCTGAAGTGCTCTTCAGATCCTAGAGAATAATAAGTGGAGGTGCAGAAACATAAGGAACAGTTATACTCCCCTCTCCTGGGCACGGTGCTTGGCACTCCCTTGGGGTCCTCTTCTGGGTGACGTCACTCACCCAAGGAGGACCTCTGAGGCCTGGGATTGGGAGGTTGGAAGAGGACCCCAAGGAAGTATCACATGAAGCAAGGATGCCCAGGAGAGGTGAGGGAAGGTAAGTATGACTGTTTATTACGTTTCCGCAGCTCCACTTGTTCTCTGGGAATGGAAGAGACCCCAGAATTTAATAGTGAATTATGAATAACTAACCCCAAAAGTTTGGGGTTCGAGTCATGCCAGGAACTTCTAGAAAAATCAGGTTGAATCTGGTTCGATTTGAACAAGTTCACTTATCTTTAGTAGGGTCAATGTCAGATGCCCAAAAGATTTACATCAGAAATTAAGGAAAACTAAAGGAACTAGGGAAAATAGGAAACCAAAATACTCCAATATAACACCACTCCACCATGAATAATGGCATGTAAAGCCAGCTGAACTGAAAAAAGTAGTAGTCAGTAAAGTTAAAGGGGTTGTCTTACCACACACAACCCCTTCAATATAGAAACTGCCTACATGATCAGTTGATGACTGCAGGTTCACGTTCCAACTCTTCCAACAAACATACATTTTTGCTATCTGTGGTTGAATTTGTCCAGAATTTGAAAAAAATAACTGCTTTCTTCCATGAACAGCGCCACACCTGTCTACAGGTTGTGTCTGGTATTGCAGCTCAGCTTTTTTTTTAACTTGAATGGAGATAACCTGCAACACCATAATAAATATTACAGATTGATCAATGTGTTTCCGCCAGTATTTGATGACATTTGTCGCCCATTTATGAGCAGAAGAACCTTAATCTACTCCTGCATTGGGTAATCTCAATGTTGTAATGTATTTCAGTTAGTGAAGATTGATGTGATATCCGTGTAATATTTCATATATCACATGATGACGGACTGTGGTAGAAGTCATCAGACGTCCGTCTCACTCTTGTCTTGTGATTCACATATACTTATAATTATCTCCTTACCAATCACTTGCCTTGACCTCCTACAAATTGGAATAATTGGTCTGTCGGGTCGTATTGATTTTCAGTGAGTCTCAGTGATTTCGAGTTGCTCTTACTATTTTTTTTGGTGTCAGCAGTTTCAAGGGTTCAGTAGTCTTCTGCGTTTGAGACAATATCCTTCATTTCCATCAAGATCCCATTTTCTTTTCAGATTATTCAGATTTCATTCATTTATACTCAGCGTTGGTCACATTCCAGAATCCAGCAGCAGCTTAAAGGTGAATAATAAGATATTTATGGGGAGAAATATTCACATTTTTCCCTGTAAATACTCAGGAAAGTTATAAGTTTAAGTTATTACAATACTGAAGATATAGTAGAGCTTAATGTGTAATGGAGCTGTTCATTTTGTGCATTGAAGAAGATTTCTTGGACTTCAAAGAGTTTTCCAGTTGATCCTTAGGATAGGTGATCCCTATAAGATCAGTGGGGGGGTCTGACGCCTGGTAGCCTCAACGATTAGCTATTTGAAGAGGCCACAACATTTGCTGCCTTACAGATGACCAAGCACAGCACTGTACATTGTATAGTGGCCGTGCTTGGTATTACAGCTCAGCCCCTTTCACTTGAAAGGGACTGAGCTGCAAACTGGTCATGTGACCAATGAATGAGACCCGACATAACCTGTAAAATGGAACCATCATTCACCAGAGCAGTGATTCTGATTCAAACAGTTGCTCGATAGGGGTCGCCACCAATCTGATATTGATCACCTATCGTAGGGATAGGTCATCAATATTAAAGTCCCAGAAACCCCTTTATTTTTGATGACCCATCATCTATCTGTGGACTTTGAAGAGAATTTTGGTGCAGATTTCACCTTATGAATTGAAAAGGGTAAAATCTATGGTAAAGGTCTACACCAGACTTGATTTGCTGCAGATCTGAAACCTATCCACATGTATTGTACTACGGCAGATTCCTCGCTTCATCTACATCAAAAATCTGCAAGACTGTAAATTCACCCTTGTGTCCACAAGTAGCTATTTTGATATGGATTTGCAGTGCAGACAGCAAATTACTGTACAGACAAACTGTCCCATTGTCCCAGAAGGCAAGCAGTATGTCCCAGCATCAACACTCTCCTCCACATGCACATAGAGTTAGTATAATGGTGAAGCTACATCATTACATCATAGTAGTGACATCATTACATGTAGTGACATAGTGACATCATGCCTGCTGCCCCCAAACTGCTGAGAGCAGAGTGGACTTTACTGTATGAGAGCTACAAGGAGAGGACATTTGTGTGGGGACACAAGAGGGACATTCATACTGTACGGAAGCCACAAGGGGATATTATACTGTGTGGGGACCACAAGGGGATATTATACTGTGTGGGGACTACAAGGGGATATTATACTGTGTGGGGGCCACAAGAGGGAATTATGCTTTGTGGGGACCCAAGAGGGAACAGTATACTATGTGGGACTGTAAGAGACAGCCAATGTTGTCTTAAGCTTCATTTGTCTGTATAAACTGTTAATGTTGAATGTATTTCTGTGATTCTGTTCCTTTAAGACAGCAGCCATTGTAATTGTGACATGATGCTGGAGTGAGATCCCCCCCCCTTTTATATCAGCCTGCCTGTTCTGCAGACAGAGTGTGAGCAGAGCAGCAGGAAGTGACGAGACAGAGAGCAGCAGCCATCTTGGCAAGTGTTGTATTGAACTGGTGTGGAGATTTTTCTGTACAGCTAAGCTGTATCTTGGTCCAGAGACAAACAGAGTGTAAAGAGACAACAGGACTAGTGAGTCCACGTGAAAGGAACTGTGCTCAGTGGCTGATCAGTGAGACTGACATTGTGACTGTGTATATGGATACCACAGATAGAGACTCGCAGTGCTGTTGATGTACTGGACGGCACCTGCTAAATCCCGGCTTACATCCCAGCTCAGTGTATGGATTCTGCAGGACTGTCAGTGTGCTGAGTGGAATCTGCTGTTGGATTACATTGCATTCAGTTGGTTTCCCTGTCTGTTAAAGAGGACTTCATTTCTCCCAAGATCCTGATAACCGTGAGGAGAGGACGCTTCACTATAAAAGAAAGGACCGACTTTGGGCCCCACCGCGCGCTTCTACGGACTGTAAGCGGTCCACCTGGACCACTGGGGAAAAGGGGGTGCACCCAAATGTGAAGTCAGGGTCAGTTAGGGATAGTTTTGAGTATATTGTTCATTCAGTGTCCATACTGCAGAAGTGGACAGAGTAAAAGTAGAAACCATTGCAGAATTTGCCTTGAAATTGTTCATGCTATATTGTATATTTTGCTTGTCTTTAGCCCTGTCATTTTACCTTTAACTAGCCTTTATTAACTTATAGTAAATATATATTTTTTTCTTGAACTACCGCGTGTGCGTTCATTTCTGGTTGCGGAGTCCAAACCACCTGCCTTGCTCTCGGTTCACAAATTGGCGTAGTCGGCAGGATCCGCTTACCAGAATGGACGGTGACGCACCCGTTCGGGAGAATGGTGCTGGAGGAAGAATGCCAGCAGGGGCTATAATGAGTCAGTTAGCTAAATTTGATGGCAATAATATGTCAGTGAGTATGTGGGTGGAACAGATACGAATGATACAGCGAATGTACCAGACCGCACCAGAAGTACTAGTAGAGCTAGCAATATTGACATTACAAGGGGATGCTAAGACCACGGTGATACTGAGGCCATTTGAACAAAGGCAGACATTTGAGCAAGTAGTCCAGATTCTAGAAACCATCTATGGAGAAACTGCATTGCTGGGGTCTCTGCAGGCTCGGTTCTTCCAGAGGGTACAACAGGAGAATGAAAGCCTTCCCCAATATGCAAATGCCCTACAAGAACTGCTCCGAGATATTCAAGGGAAGGAAAGAGGGGGCTCGCCAGCCTTCTGTAACCCTGATCGGACTCTCCGTGACCAGTTTGTCCTGGGGATACGTGACGGCAGTTTAACTGTGACTATGCAGGATTTTATACGACGAGAGACTGATGCTAAATTCCATGATGTACAGGTAGAGGCCATCTCCCGTGCCAATAGTATGGTCCCGAGGCCGCAGACCGCAGTTGGAGTTACTTTGTCACAGGGGGCTAGTTCTGGCTCAGAGACAGTAGAAAAAGGGACGGTTAAAGAAATTCTCACAGTAATGCAGAAACTGCAAGAACAAATGGAACACTTGCACACTCGTTGTGATGAGCAGTCTATGAAAATTGCAGACTTCCAGAAGACTGGAGATGAAAGGGTGAGCCATCCACACCCAGCAAGTCAGAATCACCCACCACCCCGCTGGAGGGGTGAGGATAGGACCTACCGAAGGGGTCCAAATCATTTAGTGCAGTGCTCAGGAGAAATCGAAGGGGCTTACCGAAGGGGCCCAAACAGATGGCCAGAACGACGGGGGATACGCTGCTGGGAGTGTGGACGGATGGGCCACGTTGCTGCTAGATGTCCAGAGCAGCGACAAACTTATGAGAGACCGCCGTTAAACTGAAGTCCCCTGCTGCTGAAGGGCGTGTAGTAGGGGAGACTGACAAGGAGACTATGTGGGGAGAATGCCCTGATGATGACCTGATCGCTGCAAGTCCTGTCATACAGGTGGAAATGGAGGGTATTCCGGTTACCGGGATGATTGACACGGGTTCCCAAGTAACGACCTTGAGTAGAGACTGTTATGAACGGTACTTCCGGCAACATGTGAAATATGATCCCCATACATTCGTACGAGTGGTCGCAGCTAATCAGTTACCAGTTCCGGTCGTGGGAGTGGCCTGGATGAATGTCCGGGTATGTGGCCAAGATCTAGGTAGGAAAGGCATTGTGGTGGTACAGGAGTCACATGAAGTAAAGGTCCCTGTCATTTTGGGGATGAATGTGTTAAAAGAATTAGATCAGATCCTCTTTGAAAAGAAAGGTCACGGTTATTGGAAAGAAACCACCACCCATCGGCCTACTCAAACAGCTTTCCAGCGGCTGATCCGGACATGTGGCTTACAGAAAAGTTCAGATGCACAGCGTCCTCTGGCTCGAATTTCAGTTCCTTTGCATACAAAAGTTACACTGCCACCCAGTCGGGAGACAATAGTGTCCATGCCCGTAGGCACCTGTCGGAAACTAGAGGGCATAGCTGTGTTGGTAGAACCACTGCAGGCAGCCGAAGGAGGTGTTGATCCGCTAGTGGCCCGTTCCTTGGCAATAGTTCGCAATGGAAGAGTACCACTTCGATGTGTAAACACTCAGGACCAGAGTGTGGACCTGACCCCAGGGAGGCTGCTGGCTAACATCTATGTGACTCCGGAGGAAGTAAGGAAAGTAACTCCAATGCAGCTGAAGCCGACTGAAAGGGATGAGTGGACCGTAACTGTGTCCATGGGAGAAGATGAGGAACCCACCTCTGAATGGAATGGCTGTGCAATTCGAGAACAGATGAAGATGGATGTAAGTTCATGTTCTCTGGAATGGGTGCAGAAGGTAGATGAGCTGTTGTGGGAGAACCAAGCCACCTTTGCACGGTATGCTGAAGATTTTGGATGTATCACAGGGATCTACCATGAGATTCCCACAGGAGACACCCCTCCAATTAGAGAGCGCTACCGACAAATTCCTCCACAGTTGTATCAGGAAGTAAAAGAACTGTTAGCTAAGATGCTACAGGGTGGGATCATCCAAGAAAGCCAGAGTCCCTGGGCAGCTCCTGTGGTGTTAGTAAGAAAAAAAGATGGGTCCATCCGATTTTGCGTAGACTATCGGAAGTTAAACGCTTGCACCGTACGAGATTCCTACCCCTTGCCACGGATTGAGGAGTCCCTCTCAGCGCTGGGGAGAGCCCGGTACTTCTCCTCACTAGATCTGGCTAGTGGGTATTGGCAGGTGCCGATGGCCACAAAAGACAAGGAGAAGACGGCATTCATCTTGCCCATGGGACTATACGAATTTAACCGGATGCCCTTCGGGTTGACAAATGCACCCGGAACGTTTCAGCGGTTGATGGAGAAATGTCTCGGTGACTTCAACTTTGAGTTCACTCTCATCTACTTGGATGACATTATAGTGTATTCTGCGACCTTTGAAGACCATCTCCACCAGTTGGGGCAAGTATTTCGAAGATTGCGGGAACATGGGCTGAAATTGAAACCCAGTAAATGTCGGTTGTTCCAATCTGAAATTGATTACTTGGGTCACTGCGTATCAGGAGAAGGGGTGAGACCATCAAGAGACAAGATAGCGGCTGTTCAAGATTGGCCGATACCGACTACCCTGCGAGAAGTGAGGGCGTTCCTTGGAGTAGCCGGTTACTATCGACGGTTTATTAAGGATTTCGCCAAGGTAGTAGCACCACTTAATGCTCTCCTACGAGGCACATCCGGTGGTCCACAGAACCGGTCCGTGAAGTGGGGACCTGAACAGGAACAAGCCTTCCAGGCATTGAAGGATGCACTGACAACAGCCCCAATCTTGGCATATGCTGATTACCACTTGCCGTTCCAGCTATATACAGATGCAAGCCTGTATGGTCTTGGAGCAGTGCTTTCCCAGCTTCAGGATGGCCAGGAGAGGGTCATAGCGTACGGCAGCCGGTCTTTGAGAGATTCTGAAAGAAACCCCGAGAATTATAGTTCATTTAAATTGGAGCTGTTGGCACTGGTATGGGCCATGACCGAGAAATTCTCTGAATATTTGACCGGTGCTGAAGTTTTAGTACTGACTGACAACAACCCACTAGCTCACCTGGAAAATGCCAAGCTCGGGGCGTTAGAGCAGAGGTGGATAGCCCGAATGTCTACATTCAATTACCGCATTAAGTATCGGTCCAAGACAGAGAACCAGAATGCTGACGGACTTTCTAGGGTAACTGCCCAGACCCCCACAGAAGACGTGGATCATGAGTTGGAGCATGTGGAGGTGCCCGATTTCAGCAGATTTTCACAGGCCTTGACCGCCACTAATCAGTTTGAGATGGAGGGGACTGAAATGGCTCCTTTCTTTGGTCCCTCACGACAGGAATGGGCACAGATACAACAGACCCATGAGGGGCTGGCACAGATGATCAAGTGTGTTGAGAAAGGCCAGAAGCCCTGTAGAGAGGAAAGAGAACGACTGACACGTGAGATATTATCTGTTTTGAGTCAGTGGGAAAAGTTGGAGATGAAAAATGGAGTGCTATGCCGAAAGGTCTATTTACCTTCTGAGATCGACATTCGATACCAAATTGTGGTGCCTAGTGAACTGGCTCGCTCCTTGGCAGTTGAGGCTCATAATAAGAATGGACATTTTGGTCATGAGAAGACCTTTCGTTGGTTACAGCGACTGATTTACTGCCCTGGTCTTCGTCAAATGGTCGAAGAAGTATGCCGCAGCTGTCGAACTTGTGAGATCCATAAGGCAATAGAACAGAGAGCTCCCCTGCAAACCATCGTGACCCAGGAACCTTTAGAAATCGTCATGATAGACTATCTAATGGTGGGCCCATCCAATAGCGGACACCAGTATTGCCTCGTAATGGTGGATCACTTCACCAAATTTGCGGTGGTAACCGCCACCAAGGACCAGACAGCTGAGTCAGCAGCTCGTGCTCTGTGCCAAGATTTCATTCGAGTATATGGGTGCCCCCAACGCATCCACTCCGACCAGGGCGCCTGCTTTGAGGGACACGTAATGAAAGAAGTTCAACGTATCTACGGGATAAAGAAGTCGCACACGACTCCATACCACCCTCAGGGAAATGGGGCCTGTGAAAGATTCAACAGAACTCTGCTACAGATGCTGCGGACTCTGGAGGAAGACAAGAAGTTACAGTGGCCTCAGTTCTTGTCTGAAATGGTGTGGGCCTATAACAATCAGGTCCATTCTACAACGGGGTACTCTCCTTATACACTTCTCTTTGGGCGGTCTGGGCGAAGTATAGGAGAATTACAGTTGAATGATGTGGATGGGTTCCCTCCGAGGGATCCAACCTCTTGGGTGCGGGCGCATCGGCAGAGACTTGAGACGATCCATCGATTGGTGCGGCAGCGTCTGCAAGAACATCCCCATCCTGATAAGACCCCAGTGCAAGAAGCACCATTGCAACCAGGCGACCTGGTGCTAGTTCGTGTCAAGAAACCCCAAGGGAAATTGGAAAGCAGATGGGAGGCTTTGCCGTATCGTGTTGTTGGCCGCAAGTATGCGAATGGGCCAGTGTACCAGGTCCAGAAAGAAGGAACTGATTGTGTTCGAGTACTTCACCGAAATATGTTGCGCCTGTGTCATTCTGAAGGGACAAATCACGATGGGCCTGCCAATGTGAATGAGCTCCCACAGTCAGAGAATGGAGGTGCGGAATGGGCCTCAGACGAGGAGGATGATTGTTGGCCGATCCCTGCTCCTGGGGATGTTCCACCTGTGACTACTGTATCTCCGGCCTGTGCCCCCTCAGGTGCGGAATCCGCTGGTCCTTCTCAGCCCATAGCTGCAGCACCCCATAATATACCACCGGTCCTCAGACGGACCACTAGGCCAAATGCTGGTATTCCCCCTGTTCGGTATGCGCAGGATGAGTTTGTTTGGCCTGCCATACATCGGTATACTACCACCCTGTGCATAAAAGTACAACCCTCTGGATATACAGTCATAGGCAGGGACTGCCAATCTTAAAGTGGGGGGGGAATATGTAAGAGACAGCCAATGTTGTCTTAAGCTTCATTTGTCTGTATAAACTGTTAATGTTGAATGTATTTCTGTGATTCTGTTCCTTTAAGACAGCAGCCATTGTAATTGTGACATGATGCTGGAGTGAGATCCCCCCCCTTTATATCAGCCTGCCTGTTCTGCAGACAGAGTGTGAGCAGAGCAGCAGGAAGTGACGAGACAGAGAGCAGCAGCCATCTTGGCAAGTGTTGTATTGAACTGGTGTGGAGATTTTTCTGTACAGCTAAGCTGTATCTTGGTCCAGAGACAAACAGAGTGTAAAGAGACAACAGGACTAGTGAGTCCACGTGAAAGGAACTGTGCTCAGTGGCTGATCAGTGAGACTGACATTGTGACTGTGTATATGGATACCACAGATAGAGACTCGCAGTGCTGTTGATGTACTGGACGGCACCTGCTAAATCCCGGCTTACATCCCAGCTCAGTGTATGGATTCTGCAGGACTGTCAGTGTGCTGAGTGGAATCTGCTGTTGGATTACATTGCATTCAGTTGGTTTCCCTGTCTGTTAAAGAGGACTTCATTTCTCCCAAGATCCTGATAACCGTGAGGAGAGGACGCTTCACTATAAAAGAAAGGACCGACTTTGGGCCCCACCGCGCGCTTCTACGGACTGTAAGCGGTCCACCTGGACCACTGGGGAAAAGGGGGTGCACCCAAATGTGAAGTCAGGGTCAGTTAGGGATAGTTTTGAGTATATTGTTCATTCAGTGTCCATACTGCAGAAGTGGACAGAGTAAAAGTAGAAACCATTGCAGAATTTGCCTTGAAATTGTTCATGCTATATTGTATATTTTGCTTGTCTTTAGCCCTGTCATTTTACCTTTAACTAGCCTTTATTAACTTATAGTAAATATATATTTTTTTCTTGAACTACCGCGTGTGCGTTCATTTCTGGTTGCGGAGTCCAAACCACCTGCCTTGCTCTCGGTTCACAGGACCACAAGGGGACCTTATACTGTGTTGGGGCAATGAGGGGGCGTTATACTGTGTGGAGGCCACAAGGGGACAGTATTCTATGAGGAGCCAAAATGAGACATTATGCTGTGTTGGGGCCACAAGGGGAACATTATATTGTGTGAGGACCACAAGGTGACATTATACTATGAGAGGGCCACAAGGGGACATTATACTATGAGAGGGCCACAAGGGGACATTATACTATGAGAGGGCCACAAGGGGACATTATACTATGAGTGGGCCACAAGGGGACATTATACTATGAGAGGGCCACAAGGGGACATTATACTATGAGAGGGCCACAAGGGGACATTATAGTGTGTTGGGGCAATGAGGGGACAGTATACTGTGTGGGGCCACTGGGGAGACATAAGTGGACATGATACCTTATGGGGGCACTAAGGGGGAATTATACCCTGTGGGGAAACAAAGGTACAAGGTGGGATTGGGAAGGGACAAAGTTTGCATGGGGATGTGGGTACATTTTTGTGCCACTTTCTGTCATCTGAAAGTCAGGAGGTATGGATACGTGATACGTGTGCATGGGGTTTTGAGAACTAAACCAACATGTAGCAGTAAAGAACTTGCACGCAAAATGGAGAATGCGGAATATTCAAAATCTGCATGTAATGTGTTTTTTTTGCTGCAGAATCACCACATCTTCCTTTTCAGGTTGGCTATAGAGGTTCTTTATCTACATATGACAACTGTATGGTATATTTACTCCAGCACTGAAGGGGTGAACGGCTCTTACAATGGCAGCTAACAATGTGTGCAGTTGTTTGAGGGGTACACTTTATGTTATTCAACCACGAGAACACGACAATCTGTTTTCTGCCAAGCCAATTATTTCCAGACTGAGTAAAATAAGCTACTTTCTGTATGGAAACTCTGAACATAAAGTAATGTTCCTGACTGCATAAAATGGGGAGTAAATAGGTCTAGAGACGGAAGAGAGTAGGTCTGCAAACAATTTATTAGAACAAGTGTGTACTGTGTCAGAGCGAATCATATTTAGTAGCATCGGCTCAGACGCCGTGCACCTGTTGCTTGCCTTTATTTTAGAAAGTGGTTTTAACAATTCATAAAGCAAACTTCTATTACCTGCATATACTGAATAGGGAGCACGCAGGAATGGTGACATCTTGTGGCAACTTTGGGCATTGCAATTCTCTCTATCTGAATTATTTTATTACTATATTTTGCATTTCTTATATAACAGCAGCATATGCTGTATATGTTGCTCTTGTTTCTATTTTGACCTTAATCCTAGTTTTATATATAATTAGAATGTTGTCAGAGATAGAAGAGCTAATAGTTTGTTTTTGTCTGTTAACAAAATGAAATGAATTAAGAAAAGCGAAATCTGAGTCCCATCAATATTTGGTGTGACCTTTGCCCTTTGCCTTCCATCAGTTCTTCTCGGTACTTGCAGACAGTTTTTGGCAGAACTCGGCAGGGATGTTGTTCCTGCCATCTTGGAGAACTAAGCACAGATCTTCTGTGGATGTTGCTTGCTCCAGTCCTTCTGTCTCTTCATGTCATCCCAGACAGACTGGATGATGTTGAGATCAGGGCTCTGTGCGGGTCATATCATCACTTTCAGGACCTTTTTTTTTTTTTCTAAAACCAAATTGTATGAAAAAGTCGTCTTCTCTAAGAAGATGTTACATACAGAAAACTAAAAGTCTAAAACTGAAAATGTGGCCTGGGTGGGGCGTGGTCTTCTCAAAAAGGTGGTCTTTTGTAGAGGTTTCACTGTATAGTGATAGATAGATAGATAGATAGATAGATAGTAAGTATATCCCGTGCCTCTTCATGTAATGCTGCTGCACAGTACACATATACAGATCATACACACACCAGGACATAGTAAGCCAGGAGTACTCAGATTTGGAATACTTGGAGGAAACTTAAAAAAAAGAGAACATATAAAATCTCTTTTGACTTCTGCTGTTTACTTTAGATCTGACAAATGATATGAAAAGAATTTCTCCATGGTAGAAAAAGGAAAACTAGTGCCACTTAGTGCAAGGAAAAATCTAGTGCCACTTACTGGAAGGTAGCTCCCTTAGTCAATGCTTGACTGTCAAAGAAGCCTTCCTTGTAAAATGACTTGGGATATGAGCCACACCGAAAAAACTCTTCCAAAAGTAAAAGACGCCCATCACCATCACAGACAGCTGTTTCAGGGTTCTTGCTCTCATCAGTGCAGATCAGGGAACTGGTTGGCAAGGTGAGGGGCCATTGATGTGGGTTAGGAGGGGTACTGTGCATCCCTGTGGAGACTGCCACATCAATGTGGGGAAACTTAAAGGGTATTGTGGGCTAAAAATACTGATAACCTATCCAAAGCATAGGTCATCAGGATCAGATTGGTGGGGGTGGCCAGTGTGAGATTCCCACCAATCAGCTGTTCTCAGCAGCTGATACACAAAGAATGGAGCAGGAAGCAGACAGCGCTGTTCTACGTGTAGTGGCCAGACAAGACATTGCAGATCGGCTCCCATTAATTTGAATGGGAGCTAAGCTGCAGCGACTCAGTTCTGCCACTACACAGAGAACAGCGCTGTCTGCTTCCTGCTCCATTCTCTGTGTATCAGCTGCTGAGAACAGCTGTTCGGTAGGGGTGCTGGGTGATCTGATATTGATGCCCTATCCTTATCATTTTACCCTGGAAACCCCCTTTAAAGGTAATGCATGCTCCTCTAGGAATTTTGGGAATCAATGTTATTCACTGTTGTGACTGATTGGTATATGTACATTCAGTAGTAGGGGGATCAGTTTACCCTCAAACCCCTCCGAGCAGCATGATGTGGGTTTATGACATAATTTCCTTGCTGTTTTGCTACATCTCTTCAGCGATTGTGTTGTCTAGATTGAAAGGCCATAAATAATGCATGTCTCATTCAGTCACGGCACAGCCTCAGGTAATAATCAGAACATCAGATTAAGCAACTCCACACATTTAAAGAACCATTAGACAGTGCTGAGCTAATGTGAAATTTGCAGCTTTATAATGGCCATTAGCTAACATTAATAAACAAGATTGATAAATGGCCTATTTAGCCTCCATTTTCCATATATTTTCCCATTCAGGGACTCATAATGATGTGACTTTGTAAAAACACTTAATGGAGACACAAACAGTGCACATATTAAAGCAGCGGCAAATCCTCGGCTTCATCAAAGCTATTAATTTCAGTGATTACCGGAGCTTTAATATAGAGGCGGCATTTGTTTCCATTGTATTAAGCAAGTAGATTTGCATTATAATATCGCTCTAGGCCTAGTCCTCATGTTAAAGAACAATTCCATCTGAATGTATTTATAAATGGACACTTGCCCCTCTAGGGCAGAGTTTTTGTGCAATGTAATTACCGTTTTAATAGAAAATTGGGCACCCCCTGCCCTCTATCAATCAGGATAGCAACTTGTGCTTCCTGATCCTATTGTTTTCATTGATATATGCGGCACCAGGGGTGTGTGGCAGCCACTTATTTCACAGTCACTACTGAAATAACAAGCATTCGGCCCTGCGTCTTTATGGGGGAGTTAGGGCTGATAGTGGCCTGCAGAATGATCGCTCAAACAGCAGTTATCATATATCTAGATAACAAGCTTAATGGGGAAATCGAAGCAAAATATCATCAATAGATACATGTGCGATAATGATATTGGTGAAATTTCAGATCTCCAGCTAGCACTGATGTTTATGAAAGAATTTTGTAGGGTGCTCTACCCTTTAAATAGGACCTGTCACCAGGTCCAAAAAGTCCAATGACATACAATGGATAGGTGCTATTTTTGTGTCTTGTTTACCCAAATCCATTCAGCCACTCCGAAGATATAAGCCCTTTTAGTATTGAGTATAGAGTGTATAGAGTATACTAGCCAAGTGGGCGGTAACAATGCATGACATACAGCACACAGAGACCCCGCCCACAGAGAAACTGCAGTGTTACCGCCCACTTCTATTCCCTAATTTGCATCAATACTAACAAGGCTTATATCTTTGGAATGGCTGAACAGATTTGGATAAACAAAACACCAAAATTCTCAGGATGACAGCGCCAATCACATGACGTATGCCATTGGGCTTTTCAGACCTGGTGACAGGGCCGATCACATGAGGTAGGCCATTGGGCTTTTCAGACCTGGTGACAGCGCCGATCACATGAAGTAGGCCATTGGGCTTTTCAGACCTGATGACAGCACCGATCACATGACGTAGGCATTGGGCTTTTCAGAACTGGTGACAGCGCCGATCACATGATGTAGGCCATTGGGCTTTTCAGACCTGGTGACAGCGACAATCACATGATGTGGGCCATTAGGCTTTTCAGACCTGATGACAGCACCGATCACATGAAGTAGGCATTGGGCTTTTCAGAACTGGTGACAGCGCCGATCACATGATGTAGGCCATTGGGCTTTTCAGACCTGGTGACAGCGACAATCACATGATGTGGGCCATTAGGCTTTTCAGACCTGATGACAGCACCGATCACATGAAGTAGGCATTGGGCTTTTCAGAACTGGTGACAGCGCCGATCACATGATGTAGGCCATTGGGCTTTTCAGACCTGGTGACAGCACCAATCACATGACGTAGGCATTGGGCTTTTCAGATCTGGTGACAGAGACAATCACATGATGTAGGCCATTGGGCTTTTCAGACCTGGTGACAGCACCAATCACATGACGTAGGCATTGGGCTTTTCAGAACTGGTGACAGCACCGATCACATGATGTAGGCCATTGGGCTTTTCAGACCTGATGACAGCACCGATCACATGACGTAGGCATTGGGCTTTTCAGACCTGGTGACAGCACCGATCACATGATGTAGGCCATTGGGCTTTTCAGACCTGGTGACAGCACCGATCACATGATGTAGGCCATTGGGCTTTTCAGACCTGGTGACAAGTACTCTTTAAAAAAAAAAACTTTACATAGATCAATAGTACAGTGTGTGTAGATGGGGAATAACACTATTTCTGGCAATTATATGTGTTGCATTCAGCAATTTTTTGCATATTTTCCCACTGCATGCTCTATCTGTAGTTTTCCTTCCAACCCTAGCTAGTGGGTAGAGACTAACTGCCATAAGTAAGGAGGTGAAGGCCATTACCTTACACAAAGGTAGCCATAAGTGGGTGACTTACGTTAGGTCCTCATTCAGGATGAGCTTGTGTACATTTGGTGCATGTGCAATTACTGTATATTATATTTATAACGTTTTTGCTGAGTATGACATTTTTTACAGTGATTACGGAATGTTTTTGTATCGCTGTCTCTTTATTTGTGCTGCTTAGTCAGTCGCACCTTCTCCTGTTCTGATTTTTGTTGCATGCAGGTTGGCGTGATGATTCTCCAGATCCGGTGGAGCCCTGTTACACCTATTGGCTGTGCTGTAAGGAGTGTCTTTTTGCACTGACTGCTGCAGCCCCCCATCAGTGCAGTGTTCATTTGAGTTCGGGGTTGGAGCCAAGGCTTTACCCAAAAGGTAGCAGAGAGAACCTTAACATGTGCCTGGAGAAGCAGGACCTGTTGGACCGGAGCACTGCCCCTGCACAATAAAATGTTTCTGTACATTGCCGCGGGACTGCAACTCCCATGCTGTTAGGAGACAAAGTGACCTGTAGGTGTGCATGTGCTTTTTACAGCCTAACTTACAGAAGCACTGGACTAGCTGGCTGCCCTGTCCATCCCTTTGGATAGACCGGCCTAAAGCATCAGAAAATCTGCTCTATAACTGTCTCATTCACTTAGAAAGAGCCCCAGGATCATGCAGGACATATATAGAGAAGTACTGAAATGCACTGATATGAGTAAAGTACTTTGGTTGTGATAGGAAGCTCTTACTTAGCTCCAGCATCATACTAATATGTGTTGCATGACATACAGCACACACAGACCCCGTTGCCAGAGACACCACAGTGTTACCACCCACTTGGCTAATATACCCTAATTTCCATCAACACTAAAAGGGCTTATATCTTTGGAATGGCTGAACGGATTTGGATAAACAAAACACCAAAATGCTCAGAGTGACAGTGCCGATCAGACGATGTATGTCTTTTCTGATCTGGTGTCAGGTCTTCTTTAGTGAAAAAAAAAAGTCAGGAGTCAGGTATCCTTGTGGATGTCTTTATTTTTCTATTTCAGTACAGATGTAGTTTGCAGTGCAGTATACAACTATATACATATGTATAGATGACAGAAGGTGAGTAGTTAGCTTGCCAGCAAGAGACACTGTAGAAATGGACTATTTACATATTCTGCCTGCTTCCGGGGGCGACGACTGGTGCACTCAGTCACAACCACTCTCTAGATTTAGGTAGCTCACGAAATAACAAAAATACAACACACCTCATTTAATGAAATTGTGCCTCATGGATTGTGCATTAAATAAACATGAAAAACTCGGAATGCGGTTAAATACTAACAAATTTTGATGCATAAAATACAAGAGCAACAAATGATGGCGGCTCCTGCAGCTGCAGGATTCCCTGGGACTATCTGAACCCACGTGACATAAATAGAACACAAGTCACAAGTAAAACAGATAATCAATTTTCCTAGCAAAGCAAAAGACTAGCCTTAAAGGGGAGTGGGGTCAGTGGTTTTTTTTTAAAAAATGTTTAAAGGGATTATCCAGGATCACAAAACATACCTGCTTCCTTCTTCTTAGGCAGTGACATCACATCCATTGGTCACATAGGCATGCTGAAGCTCAGTCCCATCCATTTGAATGGGGGAGTGGACTATCATATGACCAGGTGACCAATGGACGTGATGACACTTCCTGAGAAGAAGAAAGCAGCCATGGTTTCTAATACTGGATAACCCTTTAAAGGGTTCTTCCAGGACTATGATATTGATGACCTGTCCATAGGATAGATCATCAATATCGGATTGGTTGGGGTCTGACTTCAGAGACTCCCACAAATTAGCTGTTTGAAGAGGCCATGGCATGCAGAGGAGCACTGCAGCCTCTCCACTGCTTACCAAGCACAGCGCCATACATTGTATAGTGTCTGTACTTGGTATTGCACCTCAAACACATTCATTTAAATGGGAGCTGCAGCAAGGTCATGTGACCAGTGAACATGATGTCACCAGAATGAGAAGATGGCGTTGGCCTGAGCATTGTTGTTTCTTTAAACAACTGACCTGCGTTTGCCCACCACCCCACTAATCTGATATTGATGACCTATCGTAAGGGAAGGTCATCCGTATTGTAGTCCTGGAGAGCCCCTTTAATGACTGTATAAATGGGATTTTCTACAAGTCTCTAATATACTTTAGAGTTCAATTTCTCATTATTTTCAAGATCTCTGTTTGCTGTCAGTGTATGAGATGTCTGGTTTACATTCAGGGGCTGCAAGCCTGTACATAGTTAAAGTGCACACAATTGTATCCAGTCGGGGCAGTGACAAACTAGGATTCCTTGGGCCCGCCAGATAAAATGATTTTTGGGTCCCACTGTCCAACAACCCTTAGGAAATAGACCACAGTAGCCTTCAAATTTGGGTGCTTTCTTCAGGACCATTATTGTGTTAGAGCCTGGGCCCTTTGGTGGGCAAGTCTGACACGAGTCTAGGCAATGCTCTGTGAGCTAAAAACAGCAGCAAAAATACCTGGTAGTTTGTTACAATGTATCAGTCTGGAGTCCAGGCTGCCTAGACTGGATACAATTGAATCTTTTTCTCAGTGAGAGCAGGACTAGCTATATACTAGCTATATATTGCAGACTGCAAATCTTAGCAAGGCTGATAATTCCGGAAGCAGATATCTTTCAAATGGCGAGAAAATGAAACAAAGTTAATTAGAAAATTGTAGAACTTTTTGTTTTAAGCTCCATTTGTATAAACTGGGACCCTCCTTGAAAGAGAACCTTTCATGCCCTCTGAGATCAACAGTGTTATATACTGCTAGAAAGCTGTATTGGATTCAGCGCACTGTCAGCTTTGCCAGTATGTGCCCAGGTGCAAGAGATATCAGTGCCGTTAGTTTCGGAACCGATATCCTTCCACTGTCAGAAGGGTGGGCCTTACAGCTCAGTGTTATTGTTGGGCTGTGAGGAACTCCCCCCTGACAGCACAAGGCTATGGAAGAGTATCTAGCGCACTGTCAGTTTTCTAGCAGTATATAATACCGCCGATCTCCGAGGACATGAAAGGTCCTCATTAGATAATATGTATGTGATTAGAAAAAACATGGCTGCCATGTTCCTAAAAGTAGCGCAACTGATGTATTGCAATTCAGCCGCTTTTACTTGAATGAGGTTGATCTGCAGTACCACACACAGCCCATGGACTAGAGTGGCGCTATTTCTAAAATAGAGCTGCTATATTTTTCTTATCTCATCTAAAACCCTTCAAAGATGGCATTTGCATAAAATTTCCCTTAAGATATTGATCAAGCTGATACATTCTTAGGTCTCATCTTCATTTCTACGAATGGAATAGAAAATTCGTGACCTTTCCATGGCTCCCAGTTAACTCCCTGGAAAACAGAAAAGAATATTCAGAAATTCTTGAGCATGCTTAAAAGCAAGTAACAGGAAAGTAATACCATAAATCACATACAGATACTGTAAACCAAAAGTGTATCTTATCTATACCGGCTGTGTAGTCTAATCTGCCCTGGTATCGGAAATTTTAGGCTGGGGAGAGGTAGACTCCATGAGACTACAGTTAGGAAGTCTTGAATGTGTGCTACTTCATACATTAGAAGACACTTTCTGATAGCATGGAAGGCATTTCCAGGACCCATTTCTGTCCATGTTCCTAGTTTTGATCAGTTGGGGTCCCCAGCTGACTGCTAAAATGCATGGACAGAAGCACTCAGTTGGTCACAGTGCTCCAATTTTGAGCGGCCCTGCTTCGAGAGTGGAGTGAGCAGTATATAGGTTCATAGAAAAACTATGATAGTAATACTTTAAAGCGTACCTTCAGTTTTAAACAACTTTGCATAAATGGATAGTACGCGTTCATACAAGAAAGTTTGTAATATATCTTATTAAAGAAGTATGTTTTCTTCTCCACTTTTTGGGCTGAGTTACTTTCTCAATATTAGTTTACAAGGTTAAAGTGTAAGAAGGGAGGGGCAGGATGAGTCTGCTAAAAAAAACACTCAAATAATAGCTGCCGCTATACTCTGCTACTCTTTTAACACTGCAAGACTTGTAGATAAGAGGCTACCGGTACACAGAATCAGGCAATAAATCAATAAACTAGCAAAGAGCAGCCTCCTACTCCACCCCTCCCTTCTCCATAGAGCTGTGTGTGTGAGGCTGAATACAGAGACACAATAATAAGCAGTCACATTGAAAATAAAGAGCAGGAAAGCATGGAGTATGCTACATAAACAAACTAAGTGAAGATAAGGAGGAGGAGAGAAGCCTAATAAGTGGAGAAGGAAACAGATATTCTTAATAAGATATATTACAAAGTTTCTTATATTCACTTGTACTATTCATTTATGAAAAGTTGTTTTGGAACTGGGGGTTCGCTTTTATCATAGCATAGATTATAAACTCAGAATTATGGCTTCGTCTCAAGTAGTGGATTAAGCCTCCAGGAAAA
Source organism: Leptodactylus fallax (assembly GCA_947044405.1). Lineage (NCBI taxonomy): Eukaryota > Metazoa > Chordata > Amphibia > Anura > Leptodactylidae > Leptodactylus > Leptodactylus fallax. The sequence continues at coordinate 963,313 of CAMRHE010000147.1, read as the reverse complement.
AAAAGGCCAAAAAGCCTATTCCTCAACCCTCAGAGTCTAAATGCCCTGCAGAGGTCACAGACAACTGGCCCCAGTTTGCCAAAGCCTAGGAAGACCTATCTCTTCCACTCTTGTCCACTCAATTGCCCACCTTGTCATTGATTGAGAGCATTTTACACCTCAGACTTTCAGACTACCCGACCATTTGGCAACAATCAGGTGGTTTCAGGTCACTTAAAGTCAACATTCAAAGAACATTCATCGCCTCCACTGACTCTAGTTCTTTGCATCCTTTAATATGCGCTGCTATACTATTCTAGTGTCAATGGACTACTCTAGCCTCCACCATTCCTGAGCAATTAGTGCTGTTAGTTTTGTTGCCTGAAATTAGTCTTTCTACTGTCAAGTGGGTGGTATCAGGCAGGAGTAGGCAAGGGGGTGTAATTCTGTGCTGACATTATCCACCTCTGATTGGACTGTGTCAGAGACCTTAGAATTGCACCCACTTGTCTGATTCGGCCTGACACCACCCACTTGACAGTAGAAATACTAATATCATATCAGACACCAAAACTAGCTGGACTGATTGCTCAGGCATAGCGGGGGCCTAGAGAAAAAAATTCCAACTGTGCAAAGGATGGAAAGATCCTCTTTAAGTCAAAGTGCATAGATCTGAGTCTACACCATAGACTTGTGCATAGCATACGTGCTCTATGTCAATGGTCCTGTTTCTTATAAGAACAGATACTAGACTTAATCTTAAAAAGGTTGTGCCATTACACTATCCGCAGGATAGGGGGTAAGTGTCACATCATAGGGGGCCCAACCACTGGGTCAGGTTCAGAAAATCTAAGTATAATGTGTTTAACTATCTTTAGCCAAAAGGCAAGAATACTCAGACAGCGAAGAAGTTATTGCAACCACAATAATAAACATTTTTCCAGTATACGTTTCCTCTCCGTGTTGCTTGTAAAGAGAGGGAACAGTGCTCATAGCAAAGAGAAGTAAGGTATGATAAGCCCCTTCTATAGGAGATCCAGGGGGTCCCCTTGAGCACAGTATAGAAATCTTACAAAGGGCAGAAGAGCTGGTATAATTATACGTAAATGCAGCACTTGTGTGAACAGTACAATATTCTATTATCTCATTTCTCTATAGAAATTCTCGAGCAGACAGAGATGTGGCACAAAGTGGAAAGCTTCTGAATTCATATGTCTTTAAACTAAAGTATATTATGTTAATGGCTTTGGCAGACAGCTAGAAATAGCAGTGAAATTATGTAAATGTCTAATTTCCCATCCGTCTTCTCTACAGCAACCTGAAATCAGCAGAACATCCATTGTCTCCAATGGAGAACAGACCCTACACCAACTGTTTTTTCAGTCATACAAGGCAGTGGAAGTGACAGCAAATCTATTCTGAGCCATTTTCTGGAGTGATATACCATAACAAGGAGCCTCAACTCTTCCCAGGGATGAATATCTTACACAAAAGGGAAATACTTCTAGAGAAAGCAGAAAATAAACATAAAGTGAAGATTATATTATGGGCATACAGTTTGGATGCTACCTTTAAATTCACCTCGATACAACTATAACACATAACAGACCAAGATATAGTCCTCGTAAGAATCCACTGGTCCGTGGACATGTACACACACTGTAGCATAATACTGAATCAGGAGACTCACGGTAAGGGCCCGAGGCATAAGTTGTGGGCCCTGAGCCCTTTGCAAAATCTGTAACCGGGCCCCTGACCTACCATGTGCCTCCGAAGTGGAACAGGGACCTTTGTTCCCCCTCCGTCACTTCCATTAGTTTTCTTCCTCACACCATGCCTTCTCCCAAAATCCAAATCAGTTCTTAAAGGGGTTCTCTCACTAATATAAATTTTCTGTGTTAAGTCACCCAAAATATAACCTGACCTCTGTCTAGATATTGCTGTTACATATTTTTTATGGTGCCCCCTGGTGTTCTTTTGATTTCCTTCTCAGAACACCCACCTAAAGTATGCAGTGCTGGTGGTCCACTGCCAGGTGGGCAGTCCTGGGTCTGCAATGAGGGAAATGAACACTAGACCCTTCAGTTAGTAAACCTAACACCTTAAAAGGGAGCCTATTTTCACCTTTTCTATGGAGCCCCCTTCTCATTTATGTATGCAACTCCCAATGATCTACACAGAAAGGCTGATTTAAGTTAGGTTCACATCTGTGCCGGTCTGAGAGATGGACCATTGTTTTAGTGGTTACAGACACTGGCTGAAACCGTCTGGGAGAAAAGTCCTCCATGCCGGACTCCGGCGCAGATGTGAACTTAGCCTTATTGACCACTTCATGACCAACTTATAATAGTGAGCACCTAGTCTGTTCTCACACAAGCTTTTTCACATTTCTGATTTCATTGATGGATGGCAGTATGCACTTTTTGCTAATAAGACCTGCTACTAGTGATGGGAACTTTGGTACTTTTTAGTGAGGCAAACAGATCCCTATAAATGACTACTGTCTACGATGTGTAGACACTCGGACACCCCCATCCACTCCTTCTTTTTAACCTAATGCCATGATCTGGCTGCTGTCAGCCACAGGATGTCATAATATTAGTTTAAGAGGCGGCTGAGTGACCCATTTGGAGGTGGGGTTAGTCGTGAAAGGGGCAGAGTTATGTACATAGGTGCGGGGATGCCCATTAAAGGGGCAGAATAAAGTGAGCTGTCAGACCGCAGCCAGAAGCCGACTCCCGTTGTTAAATTCATAGAGCCATCTTGTTCGCAGACGACACATCACTACCTGCTACCTTTCTGCGCTTTGAGGATCCATTTAGTAGATACAGTTGCACTATCTATGAACTATAAGAACATCTTATAACTGTAATATAAACCGCAGGTATGTACACATACAAACAAACAATTTATTCTTGTTATTAGGTAGATAAGACCCCCATGTCTCTGCACAAGGGGCTGTTCATACACCCACTCTCCTGCCTAACTTAGTATTAGGCCCTGGCTATTAAATAATTCCAGTATCTGACAAAGAGGCAGATGTTGAATGAAGACTATAAAAGCGATTAATAAAGCAATTAATGTGATCTGGATTCCTTTGTGGACTCATTAATGTAGAATTGCGCTCCTGAGAAGCTATACATCTGTTGGCTTGGTATATCGCCACGTACACATCCACTGCACATTGCCATACAGTCATAAGGGTGTTTTCTACCGCTGTTATACAATTATTAGAACTGATTATAAGAAATTCATATGGCGCTACGTAGACTTTTGGGATTTAAGGATCTGAGCTGAGACACCCAGCTGTTTTGGAAAATTTTATCATTTTTATAAAATTAAGCTAAAGTAGTTATTTTGGATCCTTATCCCTTGACCAGAGTGAAAGAGTGAAGAGTGTTTCTTTATTAAAAGTCTCTCTCTCGCTCTTTCTGGAGGAGCTGACCTGTCCTGTATTACACAGACAATCCATTGATCTGAATGGACACTGTGTAATGCTTTGTTTCCCCTGTGGTGGCGCTGCAGGGAAATTGAACACTTACTGAAAGGTTTCCCAACACATTACAGCTGATTGCTGGGGTCCCAACACTTTGTGATCAGTTTGTTGTCAATGAACTCAGCTAACAAGTAGGGATTTACTAAAGGAATAACACCTTTCGCATGAATTTCCCCCCAAACATTAGTCATTGATGTAATTATCATTCAGCTATAATTTTCACATTAGGAGAAATTAAAAAAAAAATAATTTTCCATTACTTCTGTACAAGATAAGAACACTCTCTTCTGAAGCCGGCTTTACACATTAGCTGTACTGTATATCAACTGAACTCATGGATATCGACAGGACTGGACGACTGTCTAATGAGTATGGTGGTCTCCCCAATGGCAGTTCAGGGGCAGGTAAATCACCATCAGAGGTGTATGACAGCGGATTAGTTCCCTCTTCTTATTCAGAACATACAACCATTCAACCACACCACGGAGGCATTTGCTGGCTCAATGTACTTTCTGCCGACAACTGATGTGTATGGCCGGCCTTACTTAACACCACTTAGGATGAAAAAGTTCAGATCACCACAAAATAGCACCTTTGAAAAATGTACAATATGTTTATTTTTATTCAATAATATCAAAATTGGCTTGTTTTCGTGTTTCCTTACCTGACTGTGATTGTTATTACCATACTGCCCATTAGGATTGGCAAGATGGCAGTTCCTGTACCAGAAGGCACCACGATGTGAGAGGGCACAGTTAGTGAGCGCAAGGTCATTATCCTTATCCCATGTAGTGAATTTCAATCCATTATGATATTTAAGAGCATCGCCTAAAACACCAGCACAGAATCATCAAAAATGTTAACAAAATTATCAGTTTCGTCAGATTACCTAAAAATTGGCAGATTATTTCCACAAATGAGATTATGATGTTTTTCTGTGGCTTGTTGAGGAAGTCAAAGGGGCAGAGTTATCGTGACTTGTATACAAGATTGCAATTTTTTGCACAAGTCAAGCTGTAGTGCAAAAATTGTGACTTTTTTCTCTTGTACGTATCCTTCACCACTTTGCCGTTGGCAAAGAAAAGTCGCTGGCTCCATCAGAATTATGATAATTTACGGAAGTAAACTGGCATAAATGATGCCTGAAAACTACGACGGCTATGAGCTGACATAGGTCTCAGTGCAGGCGCTCGGCCCCAACTGAGGATGCGCCAGTTTTATGGCGAGGCGTGTGCTTCATCATAAGAGTTGAGTTCTCCAGCGGAGCAACAGATATGAAGACTGGAGTTGAATCCGTCAATGTTCATAAATCTTCCCCAGTGAGTTCTAAAGCTTTTTTGTAATACCTGTAACTCATTGCTATAGTCTTTCTAAGATCTTAAAGGAGATTTGGAAGGGACAGTCTTACCTGCTGTTCCGGAGTAGCCATCTACTAGCAGTTTATATCTATCCATAGAGGTACCCACACTGAAGGTGCTGTATACTGCATAGGCAGACTCATCTCCAACCTTGAGGTCCACACGCAGCTCATACGGTACTGAAGTAGTAAGTTTATTAAGCCACTCCAAACCTGCACAGATATAAAAGCATAGTTCATATTACTGAAATTCAGACACCTGTCTATAAAACTCACAGTCTATCCACAGAGACCTCCTTTATGATGTATTACCACCCGAGACATTAATGACACATCCACATGCATGGACAATCACACTATTATATTTCCATAGTTTCATATACCAAGCCAGAATTCATCATTGGGATCCCCAAATCCCTCTGAATATGTCCTCCAGCGCTGGTAAAAGTCAAGCTTTCCATTAAACCTTCTCTGGAATACCTACAAGGGAAAAAAACAAAGGTTAAAATGATAGAATTATCTAGAGAAAGCTTGAGAATAAAACTTAACCCAGATGATAAATCATAGAGCACTTACAGTCCATCCACCTCCATCTGTATCCTGGTCACAATAAGCTCGGACACCTGGTGTGTTCTCTCCTTCGGGATAGATGGTATATACACCACTTCGTCTGTTGCCGCCAAGTCGGACTTGGGCACAATCCAGCGGGAATGTAATTGCGAGTGCCACTAATGGAGAAAAAAGGGACATTACTAAGAGAAACATTCCCTTTCAGTATACAATATTCACCATTTCTGATTTAAGTCTATCATTCTCCTAAATAAGAACACCTCAGAAAGTAATATATCTATGATGCATCACGGAAAAGTAGATATAACAACGTCATAGAAAACTTTCCATTACATACCATTTTGAAACTACCCTAGAATGGTTAACAAATTTCTATGTACAATAAGCAGAGCTTAAAGGGTTTCCAAACTAAAAATATTAATAACTTATCCTAAGAATAGGTTATTAATATCAAATTGGTGGGGGGCTGGACACTTGGTACCCCATCCATCAGCTGTTCTCAGCAACTAATATACAGAGAATGGAGCAGGAATGAGACAGCGCGGTTCTCTATGTAGTGGCCAGACCAGGTACTGCAGATCAGCTCCCATTCACTTGACCCAGTTTCACCACTACACAGAGAATGGAGCAGAAAGGAGACTAGTCCAGGTCTCCTTCCTGCTCCAGTCCAGGTACTGCAGATCAGCTCTCATTTACTTGAATGGAACCTATGCTGCAGTGACCCAGTTTCGCCACTACACAGAGAACGGAGCTGTCTGCTGTTTGCTCCGTTCTCTGTGTATTTTCTACTGAGAACAGCTTATCGGTGAGGGTGTTGGGTGTCAGATCTCCACCAATATGATATTTGTGACCTATCTTTAGGATGGGTCAATTATTTTAGCCCAGAAATTCCTTTACGTGAATAGCTCTCTGGTCACTGAGTGGTTAAACGTGGTACTGCACCTGTTCATTAGCATAATTTCTTAACCTGGGTGAATTACAAGCACTAGAGGTGACTTTACCTTTAAACAGTGCCTAATGTATAATATTCATTTTTTAAACTCTTACCTGTAAAGAACATGGTGGTGGCTTGTCTGCTCATTCGGTCACCTTTGTACGCCTTCAAGACCACGTTGTACTGGGCTCCTTTGTTAAGACCCTTCAGCTCATAACTCTTGCTTGCAGCATCTAATTCAATCTCCTGTAATTGGTAGATCAATCCATATTTTTCAATGTAAACTCAACAACTGCTACAGAACCAACCTGATAACAATGCTAACGGTGAAGAATGCCATATTTCCTGCAGATGGTCTTGCCTTTTACTGAACTCTTTGCTCTCCTGCTTGGGTTCTATAACTTCACATTATGTGTCCTTCAAAGTATTTCAACACTGAAGCTTTATTTTTTTCCATGAATCAATAGTATAAGTGGTAATAAGAAACTGGCGCGGATTTCAGTGTCTGGCACATGGCTGGCCCAAAGATGTGCCAGGTTCGCTAAGAGCCATGCCTCATAATAAATTCACTGCATCTTATTCCAGCGAGGCATCTTAGTAAGACTAGTATATGAAACATCAGTCTGAGTAAATTGACTACACAGAGGATTTGGAGCTTTGTATCAGAAATGAACAGAGCTAAAACTACTATAAAGATATATCAAGAAAATAATCAGAATTTTCTCCTTATTTATGAACAATAAAAAACGATGAACAATAAATAAAAATGATGTTCAAGAGCGAATATTCACATCTTGTCTCAGACAGCTAGTGCAGTACATTGGATGTGAATTGTTTCACAATGGAAGAATTTAAAGGGGATGTGTTGTGCCACCGGCTCCCACCAAAGCCACCAGGAGGAGCCAGTCCTCGGGGGTTCAACTGCCCAAGAGATGTAGATTGACAAGAGAGAACAATGATGCAGTCTTAGAACCTAAGAGCACAAGTAAGGAGGCGCACTACTGTGCTCCACGCTACCATGGGGAAACCCAAGGGGCAAACACCCTGTGTGGTACATTCTAATTCAGACCTGTGAAGAGGTTCGGACAGTGTATCAGAAAGGGAAAGGCGTACCTGGTGGTGAACATGCTAGAGAGAGGCTGTGGCAGAGACCCACATAGCAGACACCAGCAAGACTGCAGGAACCAGTAAGCAAGTAGGGATACAGAGTTGCTATTGACCAGGGGGGATCTGCATTCAGTAAGAGAACTTCAAGATAGTTGCACTGACAGCCATTGCCAGAAAGTTGTTATTGTTATAAAGACTGTCTATTAAAGAGACAGTGCATCATTACAGTGTGTTACTGATTGTACAAGATGATGCATACCAGGCTAGTGATGGCTGCTAGTTAGGTCCCCTGGGGACTGCATGTGGAAGGAGAAGGGGACTTCCTCCCCACAGGTGTGCCACGACAGACAGCAACACTATGTACTGCAAGTTACTTCCTGTTTTTGTTATTTGCAAGTTGTACCTATTTTTTTTATGCTAATGAAGATGTTTAAAGAGGACCTTTAAAGTCATCATGAAAGTGCAGTTTAATATACTGGTATGTGCCCCAGTGGAGAAGATATCGGTGCCGTTAGTTTCGGCACTGATATCTACCCACTGTCAGAAGGGCGTTCCTCATACCTCAGCGTTATTGCTGGGTGGGAAGGAACACCCCTTCTAACAGTACAAGGCTATGTTAGGGTACAGTCGGGGGGGGGGGCGTTCTTTGCAACCCAGCGATGACGCTGAGCTATGAGGAACTCCCTTCTGACAGTGGGGAGATATCGGTGCCAAAACTAACGGCTCCGATATCTCCTCCACCAGGGCACATATTGGGAAAGCCAACAGTGCGCTGAATTCAGCGCACTGTTGGCTTTCTAGCGGTATATAAAACCGCACTTTCATGAGGACATGAAAGGTCCTCTTTAAGTAAAAGGTGACAAAAATCAGCCAGTTGTGAACACAGTCTTTCACCTTCTCAAATATATCAACACTGGAGCTTTATTTGTCTCCCATGATACAATAGTATAAGTGGTGATAAGAAACTGGCACAGATGTCAGTGTCTGACACATGGTACATATATATATACTGTAGAGATTGATCTGAAAATTAAAAAAAAAATCACCAAAAATTCTTAAAAAAATAAATGTAACTTAAAAACTTGATTAAAAATATGACATTTTCTGATGACACATTCCCTTTAAAGGCTGTTCTCCCTGACTGCAGTTTACAATCTTGCAAACATCTAGATACAAAAAAGAGAACACAAAAACATCTCTAATACTATTAAATCTCAATGATATCTCTCAGTGTTGAAATCCACCCATTTCTAACATCATTAAGTAGATATTAAAGCCTTACTAAACAAACCCAGCTCGTATTCCTCCATCTGGCATCGCCGTAATTACCTTTACTGCTGAGTTTTAGTTGCACTGTCGCACGTTTTGCTCTATCATTTTTTTATGTTACTGTACATAAACCAGGCTTTACATTTGGAAATTAAACCATTGGGATTTAAGTACAACTCAAAATTATTTGTTAATGTCCGAGGGCTTGTGTGTTATGTTTCTATGGGCTCTGAATGGTGCTAAAATTTCAATAGATTTGATAGTTAAAGCAATGGTGGCCAATACACTAAGCAATAAACTAAAGGGTCATTGCAAAAGGGGGAGATAACAGTCGTACTACAGAGGTGTCCACCCTTATCTTAAGTCAAATTTGGTTAGGGACTTCAATTTCTCATGACTCCAATTCAATACAATAACACAACATGCAGGCAAAACCCTTGACAGGCTGCCAGTCATAACACAACCACTTGGTGGCTGCATATAAAGAGATAAAGGATAGACATCTCATGACAGAGTATTCTAAAATCATGTTGTTATGAAAAGCTATTCATCTCACACAACACATCTCAAGATATGTTCATCCAAGAAGGAAGTAAGTTAGGACTAGGGATGAACTGGGTTTGTTATGAATTTTCCAAAAATTTAGGGCCAAGGGGAGGTGAGTAAATATAACAAACAGTTTCCTAGGCTCCATCATGGCATCCTGAGGTCCCTCGTCGTCTTTTTAGGGCCTCTTAAAGCCTCCTGAATTATGTCTGTGGGCCTGGGGGACTGCTGAGGCCTGTGGTTTAGCCTCAATGGCCATGTGGGTTGCGCCAACATCATGACACTTGCATTTAAGTGTCATGACCCCATAGTATAATACTAGCAGTTCTGATTCACATTGAACAAGCTCGTCCCGAAACAAAACAGGGGACGAACCCACAAATATTTGGCAAAACAAATCTTGTAAGATTCACACTAGGATACATCTGTACATAGCAGAGCCACAGAACAGAGACAGCATGATCACAGTTAGGTGCTGGTCTCCAATTTTTGCACTGGGCTAGTAGCCGTAGCCTATGCTTACTTCATACTAGCATGGACCATCTAGAAAAGCGGTGCACAACCTGCATGTGGCACACAATGCTATTCTTTGTGACTCCAGAGAGGAAAATATGCTTGTGTAGTAATGTGACTCTCTCCATTAAAGTATATGGGAGATGTAAAACACTTAGATATTTCCACAACTCTCATAGACTACAATGGAGAAAGCCACGCTTCCTACTTCCATAGGTACCACTCCATTCATTCTGGTGCAGCTGGAATTTTTTCTCTAGCCCCCACCATTTCAGAGCTATCATTTCTGTTAGTTTCAGCACAATTAGGCTCTCTACTGTCAATTGGGTGGCCCCTGTCTGTCTACTCCAGTCAAAGACCTCCCACCTGACAGTATAGAGCATAACTGTGTAGAAACTAACAGAAAAGATTACTCAAGAATGGTGAGACTTTTTTTTTTCACAGTACCCCTAGAGGTAAAACAAGCTCTAGCATCTTACTAGGAGGATATATAGGTAGGTATTGGGGAAAGTACCTTGACATTTTTTTAATTTTATTTTTTGGCCTATTCCTGGAGAACCCCTATAAATTGTAGTTGATCGGTAGCTGCTCATCATTGGAATTCTTTACCTGACGGTTTCCATCTGTATCTTCATAGGTGAGTATATAGCCATCAATCTGAGCAACAGGAGGAGTCCAAGTCAAGGTCGCTTCTGACTGGGTTATTTGAGAGGCCTCCAGATTTTTGGGTGCATCAATATCTAAATAAGAGTACATAAAAAAAGCCATTTAAAGATTAAAGTAAAATTCCAACTCAAAGCTATAAATTAGGTCATTGCATTATCACGAGCTTCTCCCTGTCCAGTCTATATTAAAGTTTGGTCACTCAGAGGAGAGGAATCAAGTGCCCGCCTGTCCTGAGTGCCTGGGTCTATTCTGAAAGGTACTGTGGAAAAGGTGCTAAGATCTGAAGGATTCTGCAGGTATCTATAGTGGCTTGGTAACCAATGAGCACTTTCATCAGTAGTTATAGAAGCACTCATTCCAATGGCACAACTACTATTGTAGAAACCATAGCAGTGGGACCCGTGACATTAGGGGGAATAGTCCACCGCTGCCTCCCAGAGGCAGATATCCCCATAAAGCAGTCCATGCCATTGCATGGGGACCTAGAATAATCCAACAAGTAGAGGCCTAATGTGTCACTTTGGGAGCCAATAGAAGGGACAATATACTGTGTTGGGGAAAATAAATGGGCAGTGCACTGTGTGCGGGCCAATAAAAAGGGCAATATACACTGTGTGGGGCCAGTAAAGGGGAAAATATACTGTGTGGGGCAATATACTGTTCGGGGTCCAATAAATATGCTGTTTGCAGGCCAGTAAAGAGACAATATACTAAGTAGGGGCCCTGCAGTGAGCGGTGAGTATGAATCTCTGCCCCCTGGTGATACACCCAATACTAAACCGCTACCCACCCCCGGGAACCTATGCCCCTGTTCACTACTCATGATTCAAAGGTGGCTGAGGGAATTTTGAGAGTGTCACATATTTATTAATAAGAGAAGGGAATACATCTAAAAATAATATTGCCAACTGTATAATGTAGTACTTTGGGATACCTGTTCCTTTACCCCCAATCTCACCTGTCAGGGCTGTGACGGTGGCCCTCTTACTCTTCTTGCTTCCTTTTTCTGCCCATATATTGAATATATACTCCATACCCGGGGTGAGGCCTGTCAAGAAAGTGTTGGTCTTGTCTTTGCCCACGGCCATCTCTTCCCGGTGTCCATCAAGTGATGAGTATGTTAATATATAGCGGTCTATTTGCCCTTGGGCAGCATCCCAGGACAAGCTGGCTGTGTCTTCACCCATATCTATGGCCACCAGGTTTTTAGGAACATCAATTCCTAAAGACATTTGCCCATTGTTAGTCCTTCAGTCATATGCTACACTATACATTTTTACTATACATAAAATTAGATATTCTGATCACAGACGCCGTCGTGCAGAGGACATAACATTACTGCTTTTTTCTACTCATAAATGTGTTCCTAAATATTATTTCAGTCCCTTTCATATACATTTTCCATTGCAGCTGCATTTACACCTGAATTACCACCATGAATACCGATTAAAGCTTTCGTTTTCCACTTCTTTTCATACGAGTTATGTTTTATGTGTCTTATGTGTACTAAGAATCAAGTGATCAAAAATGACATAAAAGTCAGCAATATATAACAAAGCACATAAAGTATCTCACTATGAATCTAGTGCATATGTTCAGCCCTCCAGCTTGTATTGTAAAATACCCACCTTTTTAATATAAGGATATATCAGGGATGCATTAAAATGAACTTTTTATATGGTTATATTATATTACAATGTCAGGCAGGACTTTATCTAGATCTGCATTAATACAATGTTGTGTTTGCATTGTATATTCAGATGACATTGATGTCCACAGAAAAATTCTGCCAGATATTGGCACTGAACGTTCATGTGCTTTGCAAGTGGATTTACAGGCAAATATCAATTCTAATTTACTATCCAAGACGTGGAAATAAATCTGACAGTTTCATGGATGATATTAATCTACCGCAGCGCATCGAGAACATACATGCACAATGGGACAAGCAAACACTTCAATGAGATTACTAGACATCATTACAGTAAAGCCGGGGACAATGTAGATACTTGTGAAAATGTGTATGTAATGCTCATCCATGTCATCCATGAATGTACAAGCTGTATATCATCTCTAAGGAGCAAGTGGCAGCATTGACTATGTATATGCAAAAAATGCAACATTTCGCTATGGAGCCTCTGGACCCCATGCCCTGAGTTCACCTGTGGTACCCAAGGGAGTGCATGCCATGTCTCTAGGGGTCACTCACATTGCACCCACGCTGTGGCTTTAATAAGCAGCACAGTATAGAATTATAGCCAGAGGGTACTTTCATGTAATTGTTTTACTTGGCTTACGAACATTGGGGCAGATTTATTAAGCCCCTATTCCAGTTTCTTGGGCTAAAAAAGTTGCAAACCATGGACTTGCAACTTTTTAAACATTACTTTGTGACAAAAATGGCCAAAAATTGTGGTTTCATGCTCCCCTTGTCAGTTTCTAAAAAGAGTGTAGGCTATGGGCTAGCCATCCCCCTGCCAGATTTATCATGGTTTACACCAGTTTTATGGCTTAAATGATGACTGAAATCTATGCCTGCTACGAGCTGGAGTAGATTTCAGTACCGAAGCATGACTTGCCAGAAGATGTGCCCAAACTATGATAAGACCTGTGCCTAGTCATAAATTAGACACATTCTCCACCAACACAGGGACTATGAAGACCGGCATGGAGTGGGTAGCATGTAGCCATTGGCGTAAATGCCGGTGTAGCAGTGGGAGCGGCTGCCACAGGGCCCGGGACATTAGGGGGCCAGACGGGCCCCTGATGTTTTTTTTTTTTTTTAATAGACGGTTACCTGCTGGTGTAACCCCAGCTGGTAAAGGGCCCTATTTACTTACTGATCCCCGCTCCTGCTCACGGCCACCTGTGCTTCCCATTCTGCGGAAGCAGAGGTTGCTGTGAACAGAAGCGGGGATCGGTAAGTAAGGCTGTGGGCCCGTGAACCACACAAACACTGCTATCAGACCCCTGAGTATAATGATCGGAGGCCCGTGGGAGGTGAGAGAACATAAAAAACACTGTTACTTACCTCTCCTGTGCTGCGGAAGGCTTCAGAGTCCCTTGGTGACTTCCAGGCCGACGTCATTAGGTGTTGCGACACCGGCCGTGATGTCTGGTCCAACACTGAAGAAGGTCAGAAGCAGGGAGTGCGCTGGAGCCAGGGACTGGTAAGTAACACAGTTTTTTATATTTGTATCCTCCCCTGGGTGTCCGATCATTATATTCTGGGATCTGAAAATACCCCAGGGTATAATAATTGTTCATGGGTGGTCCACAATGGGGCATAATACTGTGTGCAGGGGCCACTATGGTGCATAATAGTGTGTGCAGGAATGAGGGGAATGCGGTTTGTGCGGGGGGGGTGCCCATGTCAAATGTTCGCCTTGGGGCCCAGCCACTACACATAGCACTGGTTTCAAGAGGACTTGTCACTTTTCCTGATGTGTCTGTTTTACGCTAAGGCCCCATGTTGCAGAAAAGCTGCTTTATTGTTGTAGATTTTTCTGCATTTGAGCAAAACCCAGGAGTGGCTACAAAAGGAATGGGAAATATATAGGAAGCTGTTATACTTCTCCCATCTGCTCAATCCACTCCTGGCTCTGGCTCAAAAAAACGCAGCAAAATCTACAACAAAAAAAGGAGCTTTTCCACCACGTGGGGCCTTAACCTTAAGCTATATTCACACAACAGTGAATCATGGCCATGTGATGTCCGTTTTTAAGACTTCAAACGGCAGCATTAATTTCAATGATACTGAGTAGAAGCTATTCATGACCGTTATTTTGATGGTCCATTGTCATGAACTGTCAAAATATAGGTCATGTTCTATTTTTGTCCATTTTCACGGATCCCTTCATACACTGAAATGCATGGGATATCCGTGAAAATGGGTGCCCCTCAGATGCAAGACAGCCATGAAAAATTGACTTTTTTTCACATCCATTTTCGTGTGAATCTAGCCTAAGTGTTTCATACATTCGCCACAAAATAAGATTTCTGGAGGATCTTTTCTTATAATCCTGCATTGTGCTGTTGCTCCGATATTCTTCCTAGAAATGTAATTTCAAGAGGAATAGAAGTATTTGCTAACACAGACATGTCAGGAGAGGTGTCAGGTCATGTTTAAGCTAGTATAGTATGTCACTGGGAGGGTTAAAGAGTGTGGGATCCACATGGGACTAACTCTGAGCCAATAGGTCACATAACTGAGAGAGTTGGCCATGTCTGGTTGCCTAGTTGTCCCATGTCATGGCCAATCTACAATACTACCATGTTACAGAGACCAGAGAAGGGGGTGGAGGAATGAGCACAGCTCAGAATACAATTACCGTCCTCAATGTTCCTTTTATCTATCTCTGTCCCATGTGGACCAAGAAAATGGAAGTAAATCAGCTTTCTTTTCACTCTCTAAACACCCGGTTTCTTGACAAAAGAACACAATTAGAAGTTGTCAGGAAGGTGACAGATCCTCTGTAAGCGATTTCCATGCTTTATCACAAAACAGCTCAGCCTAGCATTACAGCTCCCGTCTTATTATAATTTACTTGCTTTATTATGTACCAGTTTTCTTAATTAAATTAATCGTAGCGACTGCGAAGTATATTTACACGGCTGCCTGGAGTATATAAAAGAAAATAATTAGGATTGTTTAGTACCACCGAGAAGTCTCACTGTACCCAGAATAAACTATTGCTTCACAGACGGGGTTAACAGATACATAATTCAAGGATTTATGGATGGAGGTTGATGCCAGAGATGGGAAAACACAAATAATGAAATTGTACAAGACTGCAGAATAAGCGATATTTATCTGAGTGATGTACAAGGCGGCCTGCTGCTGATATACACGCTACGATACCCATGAGCACTTGTGTGCCCTGAGATAGATATTGCAAATAAGGCATTTTCATGTGATGCTCGCTGGGTAAATAGTACTATTTAATGAAGAATCACAGAGAAGCCGGAAATCATAGCTCTCAACAGATCCCATCTACATTTACATGAAGGGAGATAAAAATAAATGTATGTCTGTGTGGCGGCTGCGCGATAATTTGTACGCGAAGGAATGTAAATGCCATATTTAACGTCTTACGGTACGCTCATGTAATATTCATTGGTGACACTTGCTCAGAGTGTGTGACAGGTCGTAATATAAATATCCATCCGGCGCATATACTGATTAGACCGGCGAATACTTTCAGGAACGACTGTCAATGACCAGAGTGATTGCCGGTGTGATGAAGTGGTTGTTTGATCAACTGATTGAAAGAACGATTGTGTCACTTAGTGGTTGTGCAAATAAATCATTGACGGAGTCAGTACATGATTGTGCGAGGAAAGAAATGGCTTAATAATTACTGGACATGGCCGGGTCCAATGGACCAGCGCAAGATATACGGACCATACTCTACTCCACGTCTCTGCTTGTGTAGTATTAAGATGGCATTCACATGTCGCTATGACTATACAAGGAAACAGTATAGTTCCTAATCTTTGCCATCCCATAGTCCAGTAAAAAATTATATACATTAAACATATGATTTTTTTTTACATGGGACCCTATGATAACAGGTGCCTTTGTATGGCATCCATTGGAGAAATCTGCTTTACATCATGCATATAAGTTTATTGGGGTTTCCAGAATTTGGAGTAACCTATGGAGCATGGTGCTCTGTTATTCACTCCCAATCCCCTTTCCTATGCTTGATGGGGGTCCTGTGAGGCCCCATTGCTGGAGTCCAGTTTCATACCAGTGATTAGTCTCAGTGGTCACATGAGGCTCACGGTAATGAGTACTGCGAACCATGAGAGAAGGAGGCTGGGAAGGGACAACAGAGCTCTGGGGACAGGTAAGTATGACTTTTTTCTTTTATTCCTACCCTGACCAGATGGGACCACTTCCTGGATATCTCTTTAAATGTCGGACAAAATGAAGATGTGAACATAACCACGTTTGTGGGGGGAGGTCCTCTGTGGTCATGCAATAAAATGTATTATGACAAAAAGGCAATTCCTCATCCTACAGGCAGGTACAATGTGTTGTGTAATTCCTATAAGGTAATGAATGCAGTGTCAATATACAGGAATAATTTCTACAGTTTTGACACAAAACCACCAAAGGGATAATAAACACCGTGATATCACTGTAAATGCAGTAATGGCACACTGCAGGGATAATAAGCACTGTGATGTTACTATGAAGAAGACTGTAAATACAGTGATGTCACAGTATAGGGATAATAAGTACTGTGATGTCACTGTGCATAAAATAGTAAATACAGTTATGTTGCAGTACAGGGATAACAAGCACTTTGATATCACTGTGTAGAAGACAGTAAATGCAGTAATGTTACACTGCAGGGATAATAAGCACTGTGATGTCACTCTGTAGAAGATAGTAAATACAGTGATGTCACAGTCTATAAATAATGTAATGATTTCACAGCACAGGGTTACAGAGACAGCATCATAATATGAGGACAATGCACATAGACATAACATAGTGAACCTCCTTAGTCCATACTAACCATGACATTTCCAACTACTACACCACTACTGGAGAAACAATCCTGGAAATGAGGTTGCAGCCAAGTAACATCTCACCATGTGGCCCTGACTACAACATTTTATTTTGGCTCTAGACAGTTATATCACCATAGCAGATTACTTATTGGTATATGGGGTTGCATAATGGCGTCTACCAGGCTGTGCGACTTCATTCCTATATTAATAGACCTCTATTTGTCCCCAGCGCAGAATAACAAAAGGTTTGTAAGAAATGTAAAACTGCAGATTTGATGTGTTATCCATAAGAATTATAGGGCTGAGTGATGGCACGATAGATTCTGGACGGTCGCGGGCTGTATATATTTCAGTATAATCGAACTCTGCAGTTTTCTTTTCATTAGTGGATAATGAATAATTCTCACGCTTTTCTAGTTTCCTCCGTCAGCACTTTTTAGTAGCATTAACTAGAGGGTATTTTTTTAACAATTAAAATGTAGGATCACTATCAGCATTATTATAGGGAACGGTGGAAAAAGAAGGGTTTTCTAATAGTCACTTGTTATATCTTTTCTATCATGCTTCTGTTCACCATCGCTGAGACATAACTGATGTCTCCAAATATTCAGTAGTGTAGTCATAATCTCCCATTATGTGTGCGGTCGTCTGTCTAATATCACATTTAGGGCAGGGGTGCACAAACTTTCTGGTCAAAGGCTAACATTGATGGATAGTATTAATCACAGTGGCCGTAATTCGCATCTAATGCACCTATGACATAATGAGTATTAGCACAGCTAGAAGACAATATATGAGCCCCCCAGTGCTCTTCGGTGGCCGAGAGGTCTTAGACGCCTTCATTAGTCGCATGCGCAACTACAGGGGGGATGCAAAGGGAGGGGGAGGACGAAATGCAGATGTCACAACAGTAAAGTTTCTCTCTAGTGACAAATACTTTCCCTCGAAGACCATTTTCCGTCTCTCCAATCCCATATCCATACACAACCGAATTACCACCATACCTGTTATGCCCACTACCGATGAGGTTTTTCCTTCCCGTCCTTTCCTCACAGACTGGACGCCAATATCATACGTTGTGCTGGGCTGTAGGCCTGAGGAATAAAAGACAGACATTTCAACAACTTCTGTTCCCAAGTTCTAATGTATATTACTCTGCTGTGCAATACTGTGCATAGTGAAGGAGATGGCTCTGTACACTGTGTAGTGTCTGTAGCAGGCGATTGGCACTCAGCTGCCATTCAAGTGAATGGTAGCTGAGATGCAATAGCATGGCATAGCCATAACACAGTGTATGGAGCAAACAGTCTGATGTACATGCTGTAGATCCAGCGGCCACGGAGCCTGATGAGTGGGGGTGCCGGGTGCTGAACCCCACAAATCTGATATTGATCACCTAAGTTTAGGTCATTAATATCAACCCTTGGACAACTCCATTAAGGTTAAATTTCCATTTCCTTAATTTGCCAATGGTACTGAATATTTTTTTGTTAAAGGGGTTGTCCCATTATGGGACAAGGGACAAGTGTCTAATTGCTGGGGGCCAACTGTCAGATCTCCCGGTGATCAGGAGGACGGGGGAATGAAAGTCCCCCAAAGGCCTCCTTGTGAATGGAGCACCGGCACGCTTGCGTGACCGGCGCTCCATTCACTTCTATGGGGCTGTAATGTGCCCTCATTTGGGGGCATGCCACACCTTTTATGTGACACGAATATGAAAATGTGCCGGCCATGCCATTTTGGTGACTTGACAAGCATATAACAGAGCTGCCAGGGAGATTTGCCAGCATTTCCGGGAGTCTGGCAGGTCTCTCCTTATTTTGGGGCAAGTAAATAAATTGAACTGTATGCTACCATTCCCATGGCAATGGGGCGTGTCCCTACACAGTCTAGCAGCACTGATTGGTCAGTGTCAGACTGTGTAGCGCCACACTCCCAAGAGGTAACACCCACTTGTCAATTTAGTTATCATTTTCTAAGAGGAACGGCACAACACAGAGTTATAAGAAGAGATGCTCCAGAATTATTATATCATGGGGAATATATTTAATAAAACAGACATGTCAGGAGAAGTGACAGGTCCTCTTTAAGGAAATGTCCCCATCGTCACAGAAGCAGCTGGTAATATAAATGATTTCTTCTACATGATCTCTCCTTCTCCCAGTTACGTAAACTTAGAATCCGTTTTATATTTCCATTGAAGTATTGAAGTCAGGTTATTGCAAAAAACTCCAACTAATTTCTATTGTGTTGAGATATGCTTAGTGAGTTGTGAGCTCCATATGTTACAAGAACAAATCCGTGATGAATAACCTAATTTATACTTATCTACGTAGAATACCATCCTTTCTGGACACTTCCAGATGTATCTCACTGTGGGTACATTTATCTACAGCCTGCATGTATTTTTTTACAGTCAGATTGGATAGATTGTGCATTTTACAATCGTATATTATAACTTAATAATGCCCTGAAAAGATTCAGATAATGTGCAATGCCTTCTTATTCTATCTTAAAAAATGGAGCCAGTGTTCCTGAAAACACATAAAAAGTTTTGGAAAGTAATTTTTAAAAAGAAAAAAGTCTTCTCGTACTATAGTGTCTTTACATTTCCTATCAGCCACACATTGGGATACCTTACTGCAGTGCCAGATACATAATAAAGTGCCCATAGGGAACCTTGCTTAAATGGGTATTCCAGGCTTATGACATTAATGGCGTATTCTTAGGATACCAGGTATCCCTTCGATCAGCTGTTCTCAGTGGATGGAACCATAAGCACAAAGCTCCCTCTATTGCGTAGTGACTATGTAAGGCTAGATTCACACCTGCGCACAGTTTCCATTGGGGATGCACGCAGGACTTATTTCTCCATATTTTTGGGTGTAAACTGGCCAGAAACCCTGGCAGACCTCATTATGGGTCCACAGGTTTCAGTGGGTACCCGTTTTTTAAGCAGATTGGGTTTCTGTTTTTCAGGTCCCCAAGCGGTGTAAACCTTGCGTAAGATGGTGGAAGTCACCACCTTGAATATGTAAGACTTGTAGTCAGATACTGTATAAATGTATGCCACACTTGACTTGTTGTATTCTTAGTGGTTTGCTGCCACCTAGTGAATTCATAGTGTAGACAGAGATGTGCTGAGTCATTGCTGGTACCTAGTTGTAAATGGGTTAATGCATAGAGGTAGCAGTGTTTGTTGTGTCTAAGGGCCGGTTCACATCTGCGTTGGGGTTTCCGTTCAGGAAGTCCGCTTGGGGACCCCCCAAACAGAAACCTATACGCATAGAAAAGCGGTTACCTAAGGAAACCCGCGGACTCCATAGACTATAATGGGGTCCGTGTGGTTTCCGAACGAAACATGCGAAGAGAAAAGTGCTGCTTGCAGTACTATGAGTATAGGTTTTTGTTCGGGGGGGTTCCCAAGCAGACTCCCTGAACGAAAACTCGAACGCAGATGTAAACCGGGCTTAAGAAATACTGTACTATAAGTAAGGCTATGTTCACATCTGTGCCTGGTATCCGTCCATTACGAATCAGTATAAAAAACAACGGATTCGTCAAAAAAACTGTCACAAACGGTTACACAGCGCATACCGTAGTCCATTTTTTTTAGACTAATTAGTCAATGGGAGTCCGACGAAGAAACTGTCAGTTTCTGTCTGTCTGTGTCCATTTTTTGAAAAATCTATTTTTTTTTTTCTTTTTTTCTTGTTCATTCTGAACACGTGCACAGAAGAATGAAGAGGGAATATGCACATGGAAAGCCTACCCATACAGCTATGTTCACCCAGGAAATTCCCAAAAAGTGGCAAGCAGGTATGCATTGATCTACCTTTTTTTACTTTATGGTATAAACTATACTTTTCAGTGTATATAGTAAAATAATGTAGTATATTGCATGGCATACATTTTTTTACTATGGGGTCCTGTGGGTGACATATGATACTGGATGAATACAGCTGTCAGGGGTAAAGGTCAGCACTGCCTTATACTGCTGCACTACCACATCCTTGTGGTTGTGATGTCACTACTGAGTTTTTGTATAACCATATTTCATGGTCATTACTTATACAGTATATTATAAGTAGATTATCGACGGAGTCACTTCCTTGGCTGTGGGCTGCTATAACTCTATTACATGTCTCTTATCTCCTTTGTTACCGTGGGGGCCAACAATATATTGGCAGCCCTTACAAGATGTTCAGCACAGCCTGTGAACATATAGAGAGGATTAAATAAAACTGCTACTGACATCCCTAAGCAGACCTGCCCATGTGTGTGCGAATCGTCATCTGTGTCAGAAGTCACGGAAAATATAGTTACTCAACATGTCACATGAAAGTGCTTCAGAGTTGATATTCGGATTACATGAGACAAGACACTCACAGATGATATATGAAACCTTAAGGAGTGAATATAACCATAAATAACATGAATGTGTCTGAAGGTGGATCAGCTAATAAAGTCGAAAAACAGAGTATTAGCTTTGGACTTTTCTTTATGTGGCACCAACATGATGCTGACATTGGTCCTTGTCCCCAGTGTGGATATTCTCATTTTCTGACAGCCATAACTATGTAATTTTCCATTGGCATAGCCATATAGAGCTTGTTTATTGCAAGATAAGTTGCATTTTTTAATAGCACCTATTTTCAGAACAAGGGACTCTGATCCTCCTTACCATATGACTGAAAGGGCACAGGTTATGAGCTTGTGCAGAGATCTTTTGTTTTCCCACCTTTAATGATGTATCTGGTCTTGGCGTCATTGCTTTGGGACACTTGGACCTCTGTCTCCACTCCTCCAGGTTGAGCAGCATATTTCAGTTTAAAGTAGTCTGCCCTAATAGCGGGATTCTCCCATTCCACCTCCAAGGAATCCTCTGTCTCCTCAGTCACCCAGAGTGTTCCTAGAGCAGCACCATCTGAAAATACAAAGTAAAGATGAACTCCTCTACTGCAGGAATGAATGTAGGCACAGCCCAGTGTCCCAGGAATCATATCAGTGAAGAATGGGACTGGCCTAGGTAAAACTGGTTATACACACTGAGGCTGGGTTCACACCTGCGTTTGTCTCTCCATCGTTCAGGTCTGCCGCAGGACCCGAATGACAGAGAGCCCATCCGCTAAAACAGTGGTTACCCGCGAACGCCTGTAGACCCCAGAGTCTATAATGGGATCTGGCAGGTGTCCGGCAGGTTTACGCCATTTTTATACTGTCTGTGCAGGACAGTGGAGAAACGCTCCCAACAGAGACTCCGACGCAGATGTGAACCTAGCCTGAGATGTCAAAATGAGACACCTAACATTCTCAGGTTCCACTTCTTTGTATCTCTGTAACTAACAGCATACTGACTATTTATTTTCTATAAGTCATGGAAAAATCTGGTACAACTTTGACCACTGATTATCAGAAGATCACATTAGAGAAATGGAGGTGATGATAGATGGATAGATAGATAGATAGATAGATAGATAGATAGGATAGATAGATGATGTGATAAACAAATATGAGATAGATAGATAAGAGATAAAGAGATAAATAGTTGATAGATAGATAGATAGACAGTAGACAAATTAGATAGATAGATAGATAGATAGATAGATAGATAGATAGATAGTCTGATAGAAGCAAAAAAAAGTCAAAAGAAATACAATGTGAACACAGAATAAAATAGTGCATGCCAATATAGGATCTTGGTGAAAACTCCATTGAATAAATAGAAAATAACAGTGGCACTCCAGGATCTTCAATCAAGATAGATAGATAGATAGACAGATACATAGATAGTTCTAAACCATTAATAGAAATTCTCCCAGAAAATGTCTCAATAAAGAGCCTGTATATTACAGGTCATAGATGTCAGTCTTCTATATAGTGTTATTTGACCCTCCTCACCAGTTTGGCCTTCAATTTCGGCTGGATCGCTGGTCACCCCATTCTTCACTTGGTACATCAGTATTTTGTACAGCGTGCTGGGGTTCAGACCGCTGATCTGGTAAAAGTCTTGGTTTGCAGATACTTTAATTTGCCGCTTCTGGCTTTCATCTCCATAAGGATAATAACTGATATAATAATAATCCACTTCCACCAGCAGATCCCAGGCAATGCTCAGAGAGTCCTCTGTAGTGCTGATGAGATGCAGGTTCTGCACGGCTATCACTGTCCAAAAACCACAAATAGGTAAATTACTTATAATAACCATGAATACGGAAGCAGCGAGCGACTGCTGTCTTTGTACTTCTGATATCTGCTTTTATCAGACAAGAAATGTTTACTCTGATCAAGATGAAAACCAAAAATACACATGACTTCCATATATAAAGACCCTCTGAAGTAGTAGTCAATTATCATATACATTATATCCAGGATCGGCCCTATATATGGCTTGTGTGGTCACAAAGGTCATGTCATATGGCCTTGCTAAAGAGAACACGGCAGATGACTTGGCACTCAAGGTTTGTGACCTTCAAAATCTTCAACAGGTATTCCCATATCAGGATAGATACAATAGATTGATAGATAGATAGATAGATAGATAGATAGATAGATACATGGATAGATAGATAGATAGATAGACAGACAGACAGACAGACAGACAGACAGACAGATAGATAGATAGATAGATAGATAGATACTGTAGACAGATAAATGATAGATAGATAGATAGATAGATAGATAGATAGATAGATAGATGATTCAGTATTTTATTCACATAATTCCTCTTCTTTCTATGATTAGAAGTCCAGTGGGCGGTCCTAATTAGTGAATGGCAGCTATCATACATTCATACAAGAGAGACTGCCAATCACCGATAGGACCGCCCACTGGACTCCAAAGCATAGAAAGTGCAGGAAATTAAATGAATAAAACAAAAGTTATACTGAATCTTTTCCCACAAAACTATACATCAATCTGCTCTGCTCCTCCTATGAATCTAGATATGTTATGCTAGGTTCACACCTGCGTTGGGGTTTCCGTTCAGGGGCTCTGCCTGGGAACCCCCCCCGAACGGAAACCTAAACCGCTTAAAAAAGCATTTACCCGCGGATACCTGCTGTCCCCATAGACTATAATGGGGTCCTTCGGGGTTTTGCCAGGTTTCCGCCCAAAAAGGGCAGAAAATGCGGAGAGAAAAGCACTGCTTGCAGGACTTTTCTCTCCGCATTTTTTAAGCAGGTTTGGGGACGGAAACCCCAAATGGAGTTCAAGCACTGGTGTAATCCCAGCCTTGCTGGTAACACACACAAGTATTGCTTTATTACTTGTGGCATCTATTAAGGTGTCTAGGAAAGCTGAGTTGGATTTTTTTCCAGCTTTTCCAGAAGCTTTTTTCTGGAAGATATTTCTATATTGATCTCTGGCTTCTCACAATACAGTATATAGACTAGTGATATACAGTATTATACGGGAAATATATTGGTGTTTAATATAGCAGGTATATCTGTTTTTTTACATCCTACTATTATTAGTTACTGACACTAGGTTCACACCTGCGTTCAGGTTTCCCTTTGGGCGTCTGCTAGGGGACCCCCCAAACGGAAACCTAATCCGCTTAAAAAAGTGGTTACCTGCGGAAACATGCGGACCCCATAGACTATAATGGGGTCCGCTGGGTTTTCGCCCGGTTTCCCACCTGAAAAGGGTGAAATGGGGAAAGGAATCTCCCAACGGAGTTCAGGCGCAGGTGTGACCCTAGCCTAACATAGTCATTATTATGCAAATTATTTTCTATCCTATCTATCTATATAAAGTAACTGTCTAGAAATGTATTATTTGCTGTATTTTTTGAGATAACGCTAAGACTAAGTTCACATCTACCCCAAGTCCCTGATGTAGACTCCACCACAGAAACCGCCAATAATCTGCGGAGGACTTATCTCTCTACCGGTTTCAGTTTTGAAATGACAGACACCTGATGGTGTCCACGTGTAACAGCTAAAACAGCAGACTGTCTCTCTGTTGTTCGGGTTCCCCAGCAGACCTGAACAACGGAGAGAGCGGTGCAGGTGCAAACCTAGCCTAACTGTGTTCTTTGCAGAAGATACAGTTGTATGTACAGAGCTGTTCTATGACATATCCAAGGGCAGACAAAAGAAACTGGGAAGTGGCGGGTGTAATTTTACAATGTGGGTTAGGTTTTCCAGAGCGTGGGCCACTCTTTGCTAGTGGTACACTGCTCTACCTAATGAAGAAGGGTCTTGAGCTAGTGACCACTTCTGTGACTTCCCAGTCCATATACCTTAATGGGGCATATAGAGGAGTTGTCTCCAGACATGCCACTTAAAGAAAGAAATATATATAATCAACAATTTACAGATGCTTCCAGCAATATCTTACCTTCTGAGCAGGATTCACCAAAGAATCCCTCCTCGCAGAAGCACTGGCCACCATCACAGCGACCATTCTCACCACAGCTGACGGCACAATCCACTTCTCGGCAGGTCGGTCCTGTGAATCTGACATTACACTTGCAGACACCATTGACACACTTGCCATTTTCACCACAGTCTGGGATGCAGTCTTTCTCACTGCAGGTTGGGCCTGTGAAACCTGCTGCACATTGGCAAACGCCATTGACACACTTGCCATTGTCACCACAGCCGGGGATGCACATTTTCTCACTGCAGGTTGGGCCTGAGAAACCTCTTGCACACTGGCAAACGCCATTGACACACTTGCCATTGTCACCACAGCCGGGGATGCACATTTTCTCACTGCAGGTTGGGCCTGAGAAACCTCTTGCACACTGGCAAACGCCATTGACACACTTGCCATTGTCACCACAGCCGGGGATGCACAGTTTCTCACTGCAGGTTGGGCCTGAGAAACCTCTTGCACACTGGCAAACGCCATTGACACACTTGCCATTGTCACCACAGCCGGGGATGCACATTTTCTCACTGCAGGTTGGGCCTGAGAAACCTCTTGCACACTGGCAAACGCCATTGACACACTTGCCATTGTCACCACAGCCGGGGATGCACAGTTTCTCACCGCAGGTTGGGCCTGAGAAACCTCTTGCACACTGGCAAACGCCATTGACACACTTGCCATTGTCACCACAGCCGGGGATGCACATTTTCTCACTGCAGGTTGGGCCTGAGAAACCTCTTGCACACTGGCAAACGCCATTGACACACTTGCCATTGTCACCACAGCCGGGGATGCACAGTTTCTCACTGCAGGTTGGGCCTGAGAAACCTCTTGCACACTGGCAAACACCATTGACACACTTGCCGTTGTTGGCACAGGCCGGGACACATGGCTTCTCACTGCAGGTTGGGCCTGTAAAGCCTCTTGTACATTGGCAAACGCCATTGACACACCTGCCGTTTCTACCACAAGGTGGGAGGCAAAGCTTCTCCCTGCAGTCAGGGCCTGTAAAACCCACTGCACACTGGCAGACGCCATTGACACATACACCATTATTAGCGCACTTGTTGGGGCAGCTTTTCTGAGAACAGTCTGGTCCTTCCCAGCCATCATCACACACACAGGTACCCGAGACAGGGTCATATCTGCCCTTATAATTGCAAAGACCGGCCATCTCTGAAAAAAAGAGAGAGGATCAGATTTACTATGGAATGCACTCCGGTTATTATGGGGCAAAAAGTTTTTACAGTTCTAGAAAAATATTTGCTGATAAGACAATTTTACTAGCATAAAGTACAGTAACCCTTTATATTTCAGTTGGATACAGTGACATTTACAGTTAAAGGGGTTAGCCGGGACTTTAACGCTGCACTCCACTTCATCTTCTTACATAGTGACATCACGTCTGTTAGTCACATGAATGGGGCTGAGCTGTGACATGCCTTGTGATGTCACTTCCTAAAAAGAGGAAGGGGAGCACAGCGTGAAAGTCCTGGATAACCCCTTTAGGTTGAGGCCCCACATAGCGGGCCACTGCAAAAAGCGTTGTGGGAAAAACCACAGCGGCAACGCATCACGGTTTTTCCCACAGCACTTTTCACAGAAATGTTTCCTCTGCGGACTTTCTGCTTCAATTATACCTATAGAGAAACCGTCTGCATTTTTGTAGGTATAAGTGACATGCTGCACGTATTTTTCTGCAATGTGTGGAAGGGATTGTAAAATGCTGCATTTTTTTTCCGCTGCGGCCAAACTGCGGTGTTTAGACCACGTGTCGCCCTGGCCTTAATCCCATCCACACATTTCGGAAAAACGTGCATAGCGGACACGCTGACATTTCCAAAACCAAATTATTAGGGAGATCTGTACAATGGTAAAGGCGGGGGAGACCCAGGTATTGCATTTTCTGCTCCCACACTAACTTATACTAACAGATATCTAGTGAGATCGATAGGACGCCATGGGTTTCCTTGACTGGTGGATTTCGTAGACTGAGTAACAAGCAGATGGTTTCTCGCAAGTGATCATAGGATATTACAGCTATATTACATTTGGAAGCAAGCACTTCTGGTTGCGGTAGGAAAGGCAATTATACTACTTTTCGCTAGTTTCTATAAACCATCTTGTTGCTGACATTTAAGACAATATTGCTTTAAATGTCAAAATTAAAAGGCGCGCCTTACCGCTCGACTACCAGAAGCTGGAAAATCAGCAAAACATATTGCAGAGCGAGTCCCGTGTTTACCTACATGTCAATCCATATCCAAATACATGAAGACAAAGCGTGACATTCATTCAGATTTCATAGAGGCAATGGAAACTAAAGCAGATTTTTTTTGGTCTGAAGCAAAGGAATTCTGTGCACATATTTACACACTGAAGCAGAGGAAACCATTATATCGACTATACCAATATCTAGATTTCAGTTTTAAAGTGGTATTCCCATCCATATCAATAGGCTATGGTGGCGAACCTATGGCACGCTTACAAGAGGGGACACTCGTCGCCCCATTCAGGCTGCCTGATTGCTCAATAACTAAGGATTCTCCATTAGTGAGCGAGCGCTTCTTTCAACTGTGTGTGCAAATGCACATACAGCTGGAAACTGTCAGTGTAGGCCGCGGGTCTGTAATGACGTCATTCATCTGCACCTGCACCATGGTGGAAGGAGGAAATCACCCGGCTGCTCTTCGTGGGAGGTAAGGTAAGTAGCATATAATGCTTTGTGGGGACCACTGTGGAGCATATAATACTGTTGGGGACATTGTGGAACATATAATACTGTGTGGGAGCCACTGTGGAGCATATAATACTGTGTGGTGGCCACTTTGGGGCATATAATACTATGGAGGCCACTGTGGAGCAGATAGTACTGTGTGGGGGCCACTGTGGAGTATATATTTCCAAAGTAAAACCTCAGTGGCCCTGACACTATAATGCCCCCTTAGTGTCACTATACAGTATAACACCATCTCAGTGGGCCCCACGCATTATAATGTCCCCTTTGTAGCATCACACAGTATAATGTCTCCCTTGTGGCCTACATGCAGTATAATGCATAATTGTGGACCCTACAAAGTATAATGTCCCCTTGTGGCCCCCCCACAGTATTATAGTTACATAGTAGATGAGGTTGGATGAAAGCACAAGTCCATCATGTCCAACCTATAACCCTACAGTGTTGATCCAGAGGAAGGCAAATAATCCCGATAAGGCTATTGCCAATTGCCCCATGTCAGGGGAAAAACTTTGTTCCCGACTCCAAATATAGCAATCAGTATAAAACAATGGATAATGTCTCCTCCTTGTGAACCCCACACAGTATCCACACAGTGTAATGCCCCTCCATTGCTGCCCCCACACTATAATGTCTCCTCATTGTGGCCCCCACACAGTATAAATTATGCCCCCCACTGTTGCCCCCACAGTATGCTCAAAAAAAAAAATGTAATACTCACCTTGTCCTATTCCCCAGCAGTGCACGCCGGTCTCTGCTGCTTGCAGCTTTGGAGCAATAGGCCCCATGTAGTGACATCACTGCATTCCCCTGCTTGCATTGCAGTTTATGTCACAATTACCAAGTGGGTTGAAGGAAAAAGGTGCATAATTTGTCTGTTCATAGCAGGTTTACAAGATGTGCAAAACTTGGTTGAAGTAAGTCTCTTACCTATGGAACAGTCAGTTCCCATAAATCCTTCATTGCAGACACATTCTCCATTAACACAACGGCCGTTGGGGCGACAGTCAACATCACATTTTTTCTCTCGGCAGTCCACACCGGTGTATCCCTCTGCACATACACAGGCGCCATCGACACATTTCCCAAATTCACCACAATCTACTGGACATTTCTTTATGGAACAGTCAGGTCCTTCCCAGCCCTCATCGCACTGACAGTAACCTAATGCCGCCACATACTTTCCATTTCCATTACATTTACCTGAAAGAGAAATGAAAGCAAATATCAATGTACAGTCAGGTACACACATTCTAATAATATATTGCATGACTGGCACCAGTCAATGGCCATTTGTAGAGACAGGCGAACCCCTTCGTCATAAGCCAGATTCGACCCGAATATCACAAATTGTTCCCAATTTGGGATCCATCTCAGACTAAAATGGCCACTGCGACAAGCATTGTGGTAAATTATTGTACTCTGGGGACCCAATTGCAGATAAAATTGTGGTTGGCCTTAGAACAGTGGCATATTTCATATGAAAAAATGACCTTTGGGGCCCCTTTTGGGTCTAGGACTTGGTAATAACCCTATATTTATGCCGCTGATCATGGACACACTTAGGTATGCATATGAGCTGTGTACCTAAACCACAGCAGATTTTGAACCTATACTATTTGCAAAGTCACAATTTTAATTTTATTTTAGCCTTGCATTGGATCAACATAATGGTTAGTAAATGTTACGAAAGTATACATAGTGGTATTTCTATTTGTCATTTCTAGCGCGTTATTCACATTTTAGACTAAGGTGTACCGGGCTGCAGCGGAAAAGCTCTGCGGGAAAAAATGCGGTGGAAATGCATCACGGTTTTTCCTGCAGCGCTTTTCACAGAAAGTTCACAGTGTTTTCCTCTGCGGACTTTCAGCTTCAATTATACCTATAGGGAAACCGCCAGCATTTCCATAGATATAATTGACATGCTCCGATTTCCAAAAACACAACGGTTTTGGAAATTGCAGTATTTCCACTGCGGGTATTTTTCTGCAATACGTAGATGGGATTTGCTAGATTCCCATCCATTTTGCTGGGACTGTAAAATACCGCGTTTTTTGCCATGGCGTTTTCGTCGCAGCCAAACGGTGGCATTTACACCACGTGGGGCCTTAGCCTCATTTTTATATTTGATGATAATCTTTGTTATATCCTTTATTTTTTTTTTTTACAAACTTTTCGGCTTAAAAGAAGTTCTCATTACGATGGCCCCTTAAGGACATCACTTCTTTGAAATCCAAAAACCGCCATCGGGTTAACTACGGTAACGGCGAGATAATCACGAGAGTGAGGGGGAATAAATATAGATAATTAAGAAGCATCGCTCGCACCTGTAATTTAGCAGCAATCCCAGAATCCTCTGCTCACTATAATACCACTGCAGGAGCCTCAATTAAAATGGTATTAAATTGCATCAATTTAGAGCCTCAGAACTAAAAGGAGCCTCCGAATGTAGACGTATCTCCTAAGAAATATTTTACTGGGCCAATTTAGTAAGTAAATTCATAGGATCTTGTGCATTTACCTTCCTCTGTAGAAAGATGCCTGGCATGAGATTATTACACTGGTTTATTTGTAGTACGTGGATGGTTGCACAAATTAAGGAATTTTATGGGAAATAACACAGAATTTATTAGGTCTGCGAGGGATTTCATGGGCGTTTTTTAATTTATAGTGTAATATTTTATATATATATTGCCTATACAGTATAGTCATTTTTTTTCTGGTGCAAGGTGCCATCTAGTGAAGTGTTTAAAAATTGCAGGATATCTATGCGGATTTTAATCCATCGCTTTAATCACTGCAAGCAGCATCTGATATTAATTAGGCGGAAAAGTCAACTAACCCCCAGGTCAGCAGCGAGATAATGATCAGGTCCTGGCTCCTCTACAGATTTTTTTTTTCTCTTTTTATCTTATCAACTCTACAGTAATAGAGGGTATTAATAAAAATCTGAGCTAAATTGTTATCTTGCCATTTGCCGTCTTTAGCCTGACATGTTTGATTGCGGTTCTCGGCCTGTGAAGGATCTTATAAAGAGAAACAGTAGCAGATGAATCGTACGAGAAACAAATGGACCTGTCCCCTTCATTTTTCCTGTTTTTTTCTGACTGATCTCTAAAGATTGCAATTACGTAAAAAAAAAAAAACTACAGTAGGAAAGGAAAGTAATATTTCTATTATACAGCTAAGGCCGGTTGCAGACAACCATGCTGCAACCGGCCTGTTGTGATATAAAGCACGAGCTGCACAAGGGGGACACGGGGATGTCCTGTGTGCCGTCCGTGCACGGGCCGTGTTTCCGCGACTCCTTTCATTAAATGAATAGGAGCCACGGAAGCAAAGGCCGCAAAATAGGACAGGAATAGGACCTGGGACATCATGATATAAAAGTGCCAAACTCCACATGTATTACCAATCCTGTCTTCACCCCACAGCAGCTCGGTCCTTAGAAGGGGATATCACACTGAGCAGAATTCAATTATACTAATTTAACCAATTACCCTTAAAATGTCATAAAATGTATTTCCCAGGAAACGTTACCTAGAGATATACCATCAAAGATTAAAGGAAAGATTTAAGAGTCATGTCAGAATTTTATCATTAATCTTATAATTAGAATCTCGGAGTATTAATAGACATTGGTGGGAACAGATGACACAATGACCAATGTCCTTGACAGAAGCAAATTCACAGCAAATGTATGACATCAATACCCAGCCATTTCATCCACCAATGTGATTACAGATTCCCCTGTGGGTATTATATTAATGGAAGAATAAAGATGAATATTTGTGTAAAATAAATTCTTTCCAAAGCCAAAAAAATTTATGGCTGACAAGTGCAATGTATAAAGGGAAAGGTAAAAGGGGTTATTTTCATGGCGTAGTCTTCAGCGCCATGAGCATTAGGTTTTATATGAAATATGCTGTATACAGGGGTGTAATTCACTTTTTGGGCCCTAATGTTAATTCTTGTAACAGGGTCCCCGTCTACCATGTGCCATTTATAATACTAGTATATGGTGATGTGCAAAAGTTGTGAAAAAAGTCTGCAAAGTAAGAATGCTTTCAGAAACCAAAGGGTTAATAGTTTATTTTTGTAAATAAATAAAAATGAAGTGAATGAAGAAGAGAGAAATATAAATCACTTCAATATTTGGTGTGACCTTTGCACTTTGGAGGAGGAGTCCTGGAAGTGATGATCCGGCCCCCACAGATATAGCCCTGATCTCAGCATCATCCAGTCTGTCTGGGATGACATGAAGAGACAGAAGGATTGGAGCAAGCAACATCCACAGAAGATCTGTGCTTAGTTCTCCAAGATGGCGGGAACAACCTTCCTATGATGGAAGGCCCAGGGGTTTCCTCCTCCAACGATCTTCCTCCCCTGGATGCATGGCGTGTATTACAGATCCGCCACTTCGTACAGTCTCTGCCCCCCTCCTATGGAATTCAGAACCGAGTATAGTCTCTAGAACAGTTGTGAGTGGGTGCCGGGCCCCTACGGCACTCCTTAGCTACTAGTTACAAACTCCTGATAGAACCCCCGCCTGATGATGTCCCTCACTTCACGTTGAAGTGGGAGAATGATCTTAACTTGTCTCTCACACCTGCCCAAAGAGAGCGCATATTCCGTCTCACACATGAAACATCGATCAGCTCGCGTTATCAGGAGGGCAGTTTTAAACTCATGTCCCGGTGGTATTCTGTCCCCGCGAGATTGCATGCTCTTATCCCGTAGGTCCCATCAATATGCTGGAGGTATGGGGTGGAAGTGGGCACCATGTTACACATTTTTTGGTCTTGGAGCGCTTTATCCCCCTTCTGGGACAGGGTTAGAGGATTATTTCTCAAGTAACTGAGACTTCCCACCATTTGGTCCCTGCTCTGTTCCTCCTCCATCATTACGAGTCCTCCTTGGTTCGATTTTTAGTCCTCGTGGCTCAGGCATGTATCCCGCGGTTTTGGAAGCGAACTGAACGCCCCCCTCTCTCCCTATGGGTTTTGAAGGTCAATGAGATTATGCGTATGGAGAACCTTACCTCTTTCCTGCATGACACTGTTGAAACTTTTAACAAGACCTGGTTCTACTGGATGCAATTCCAACGTACCAGTGAATATCAGACGCTTCTCGGGCCTGTTCCTCCCCCATAGACCTACAGTGGGATGCTCTGACTTTTATAGCTAACTGATGGGTTACCTGTTTAGGACTATTCTTGACCCTCTGGTTTTGCTGCTTGTGGAGTTTTACTGCTCTTTCTGCTGAAGAATTTTCAATTGTTTGCACCCCTGGGGTCCTCCCCTGGGCCCGGACACTGTTGCTGTATAGTCCCCACCCCACAACCCTTTTTTTTCTTCTTCTTTCTTCTCTCTCATTTTGTGTTTGTTTTTGTTGTCTCGCCACTCCTTCCCTTTCTCCTTTCTTCTCCCTTTCCCTTCCTCTTTTTGTCCTTTGGCCTTTACTCATGGATCTCAGCTATCTGTTTTCACGTCGTTTTGAAAATCAATAAATTTTGAATTGAAAAAAAAAAAAAACTGATGGAAGGCAAAGGGCAAAGATCACACCAAATATTGATGGGATTTACATTTCTCTTTTCTTCATTCTCTACATTTTGTTAATTGTCAAAAATAAACAGGGATCAGAACTTAGGCGTGACTGTTTCCTTTGCACCCCATGTAGCTAAGCCCTCTGAAACTAGCAATAGAGTCACATGACCCAGATTCAGCCATGAAGCCATGTTTGGTGTGAGCGCCAGATTTACTGGCCTGAACAGTATACTGGTAGAGGGACTAGCATAATAGTTATCTTTGATGCTAGGAGTCCCTGCCTCCCTGAAACACGCAGTCCTGTAGTGATTATAGTAAGGGACAGTATGTTGTTGGGAGGCAAGGACTCCTAGCACTAGAGATAGCTATGATTCTAGGAGTCCCACTCCCGGCATGAAGTTCAGGCTGGTAAATCCTGTGAACACCTTCCAAGTTTAATAGGTGAAACTCAGTTGTGTGATTCTAGCCTAAATCCTGTTATATATCACTTTGGCAGTGATAGTAAATGTGGTTGCATTGCAACCTGCTACAAAACGCAGCTAACTTGCAACCCTGATCTATTTTTGGTTGTTGGTTGCACATGACTTTGCCACCATTGACTTCAATGTAACTCTGCAACTCACTTGTTACATATCTGTTCATGGCCCCAGCCTTAGCGTTAAAGGGAATCTGTCAGGGCAATTTGAGACACTAAACCACCCACACGTCCATATGGACCTGGAATTTAGTGTCCCAAATCACCCTGTTATAACGCAATCCATGGGCACATTAAAAATAAAAAAGCTTTATACTCCCCCTGCCGCTGTACTCCCCGCGCCTGCGCTGTTCTTCAGTGAAGCCAGAGGAGTACACCTCAGCTTCAGTGCGCATGCCCGCAATTACATAGTGAAGCCGGGGTGTCCATCTTTGGCTTCACTGAAGAACAGCGCAGGCGCCGGGAGGCGTGCCAACGAAGAATCTCATGAATAAGCCGGACTGTTCTCACCAAACAGCGTCGATCGGACCCTTCTCTAGGTAAATATAAAGGTTTTTTATTTTTATTGCGCGTGCGGATTGCATTACAACAGGGCGATCTGGGACACTAAACTCCAGATCTATAAGGACCTGTGGGTGGTTTAGTGGCTCAGATTGACCTGACAGATTCCCTTTAAACAACTTTGGTCACATCAATATTGCACTGCAACACTGCAGTACTGTAATACATATTGTAAATGCAGTGGCGCTGTGACACGAGATATAACATGGCTGTGATGCAATAGCTGCATAAAATTCAAACCTGTAGGACTTTTAGTTCCAGGTGACGGCGTGAAGGTGGGCCAGTACTTTACTGGAGGAGGGAGATATTCAGAACCTCTGTACTTTTCCTTGATATTGGATAAAGAGGTGAGGTCCACTAGCCCAGTGTTAAAGGAAGTCTGTCATTAGAACCCAGCATATCAAACCAGCCCCGCAGATAGATAAATTAGGGTCATCTGTATCAAATGGTGTTTTAGTGTTTCCAAAGAGATAAATGGCAACACCCTCAACTGCTCCAAAAAGATCATTTGCATATTGACAAAACCATCAATATCTTGGCAACCGAGGCACTGATTCAAAAGGGACACTGTTTGATTTGGGTGACCCTAACCTATGTATTTGAGAAGATAAATATTGATCTATATTACCATGTAGTTACTTACCTACAAGTCCACAGCATCCACCATACTGCTCCTTCATTTCCTTCATCCCTAGCTCTAACGCCAGAAGCCTGGCGAGGAGGTTGTCTATCAGTGTATTCTTCTCGCAGTCTGCAGCAGGGCTCTGGAGCTTCAGCAGGTGCCTGAACACCAGTTTGTTGTCATCTGATTCCACGGGTGGGAGCTGCTCACTGTCATCCCCAGGCACACTGTAGATATGGGTGATAGTCATTGCCTTCTCGCTGCTGCAAGACTTGCTCGCTGAAGGTAAGATGGCAGCTGCAGAGGTCAGAAGGTCATAGGGATAGCAGAGAAGAAGCCCAGCCAGAACTCTCCAGAATATTGAGTGGTCCATTGTGAGTCCTCACCAGGAGCACTGCATGTTTTGAGAAAGACAAATGAATGCATGAATGTTACTGTGGTAGACAAACTCCTGTAATCTGTGAAGACTTAGACTGCACACAGGGTAAATACAGTGGTAATAATGTAGCGCCTCTGCTGGCCAAAATTAGATCTTTACATGGTATTAAACCAGTCGTCTACTGGTCTCTCAACAAAACGCAGATCACTGGCAATAAGTGGCCAATCTCCCTGCAGCGCTACCACAGGTTAGTATACCCTCATTTGCAACACAAAGGCCCCATGCACATGGAGTGTGCTTCCAATGTGGTGCCGAGTTTGGGGCCTCCGATCCATTCTGTTCCAATGACACAGATGATTCTAGAGGAGTTCCTATTCTGCTCCGTGTCACCAAAACAGATTAAATCGGAAGCCCCCATAGAGGTGAATGCATCACAAAATGCACTTGGATGTCACTCCAAGTGCATTCTGCTACAAAATCAGCCTCAAATCTGCAGCAAACTCGGTTCTGCACATGGGACCTAACAGGGCTTATACAGTAGGGAAAAAAGTATTTAGTCAGCCACCAATTGTGCAAGTTCTCCCACTTAAAAAGATGAGGCCGGCCTGTAATTGTCATCATAGGTAGACCTCAACTATGAGAGACAAAATGAGAAAACAAATCCAGAAAATCACATTGTCTGATTTTTTAAAGAATTTATTTGCAAATTATGGTGGAAAATAAGTATTTGGTCACCTACAAACAGGCAAGATTTCTGTCTCTCACAGACCTGTAACTTCTTCTTTAAGAGGCTCCTCTGTCCTCCACTCATTACCTGTAGTAATGGCTCCTGTTTGACACTGTTATCAGTATAAAAGACACCTGTCCACAACCTCAAACAGTCACACTCCAAACTCCACTATGGGGAAGACCAAAGAGCTATGGAAGGACACCAGAAACAAAATTGTAGACGTGCACAAGGCTGGGAAGACTGAATCTGTAATAGGCAAGCAGCTTGGTCTGAAGAGAGACTCCAGAGTATAACAATGTCACTTCCGGTTCTATTCAAACTTGTTTGACCCAAAACGAATCTTGGACCCGAGCCACCCGAACCCAATACGAAATGAATCTTGAGAGGTTCACCCATCTTTGTTCATGACCATTTGCAGTCCAAGGCTGCACGGACTAGACTTTGACAGCACTTGGACCCGCTGTAGCGAATGCATGCTTCCGTTTTTCATAACAGGGAAAAAAAAATTGCAACATGTCTTATTTTGGCCCATTTTTCTGGGATTTCTTCGGGCTCCAGAATGACAAGAGCTGCACCTGTTTTTTTTATCGTTCATGGTTTGCGGAGGCTCCATGGTCGATTAAAAAAAAGACCATCTGTATAAGCCTTGATACAAGCCCCTACTGCAAATATAATATTGTGTAATGTTGTGTAATAGGTCACAGCTGTCTCTACACCGCACACAACTACTGTGGAGCTAACTGCAATCCAAACATCAATGCGTAATGACAAGGTCATTATTGTTAGTGGAAGAGCCGCCAGATGTTCCTAAATCTTTAGAAGTCAGAGACAGTAGATGGATGGAATATGTGTATGCTTGTCATAGACATAGTCCAGTGTAAAGATGTCTATGTTTTGTGGTTGAGCCTATAATAATGGAATAAGATCTAATGTGTCAGATTACTTTTAGTAAGTGGATAGAGACATCGCAGACAGTACTGGTGTTGATCCCCCTTTGATTGGTAGGATCAAAGGGCTTTGCCGTGCTCCACAGTGCCACCCACCATCATCCCCTCTGGCGTTCACTATATACAGGGATATACAGTATCTCTTCAAGTAAAACCAGCAATGATAACTAATACATTTGGTAGAGCTTTAAACTGAGGTTCTGTTGAACTCAACATGAAATATTAGACATCTTATAGATATAAACTGCAGATAATGGGAACTAACAGAGCTGCAGTGTAAAGCATGTGGGAGAGACAGAGCAGTAGTCTAAACCTGAGGTTAAATTTACTTCAGGGAGATAAACTCAGGACACCGACCACAATAACAGTTAATATATTTATAGGACATCTTTGAATGCTTGTGACTTTAAAGAGAACCAGTCACCAGGTCTGAAATGCCCAATAACATCATCTGATTGGCACGGTCACCCTAAGCATTTTGGGTGTTTTGTTTATCCAAATCCGTTCAGTCATTCTAAAGATATAAGCCCTGTTTGTTTAATGCAAATTAGGATCTACTAACCAAGTGGGTGGTAATGGTACATGACATACAGCACAAAAGAAACCACAGTGTTACCGCCCACTTGGCTAGTAGACCCTAAT
Source organism: Leptodactylus fallax (assembly GCA_947044405.1). NCBI lineage: Eukaryota > Metazoa > Chordata > Amphibia > Anura > Leptodactylidae > Leptodactylus > Leptodactylus fallax. Next base: position 925,333 of record CAMRHE010000147.1, on the reverse strand, counting down.
TTGCATCAACACTAACAGGGCTTATATCTTTGGAACAGCTGAACAGGTTTGAATAAACAAAACACCAAAATGCTCAGGTTGACCACGCCGATCAGATGATGTGTGTCATTGGGCTTTTCAGATCTGGAGAGAGGTCATCTTTAAGTAAAGAAAGCAGTGGGCTGAAATGGTATACTGGGAGTCATAGGACCATATACAGGGAGTTATAGTACCATATACTGGGAGTTATAGTACCACAAAAGCTAGAAGCTATAGAAAACATTGAATAAGCATGACAATATACAAAAAAATATTTGCAAAATGATAAATTATAATAATGCTAACCACTTTAAGTGCAACATCACTAAAGTTGCCTGCTGTCCTGAGATGTCTGATCCAGTAAATTCTTGCTTTCACCATGAATAATAATTCTGAAGTATCTTTTCTTTTAACTCTGCCTGGTATTGTTCCTCTGTTATTCCCCTTAGAAGTGTATGGGTGTTATTAGTTAGGGATGTGTCCCTACACTCTCTGACATTGTCCAATGAGTGCTGACAGTATGAAACTATGTAGGGATACACCCCTTTGACCAAGAAAATGGTAACACCCAGTTGTAAATTTTATTAATAAATTTCCAGGAGGAATAACAGAGGATGAGTACAATGCAGAGCTTTTAAAAAAAATATATATACACCAGAATTGTTTATTTCATGCGGAAACAAGTAATGTCAGGAGAGATGACAGGTCCTCTGTACAGGGTCTTAGATTTAAGCTGGGTTCTGTGTCACAATGTTTAATATATTATGATTGTTTAATATTTATTATTTATATTATTTTTTATATTGTTTATGTATGAAATACTTAATATATTATTTATATTATATTATTATTGCATATATTATCCATTTGATGTTTCATACATTATTATTGCCTAAAAATATATTATTTATATTATATTATTATTGCATATATTATCCATATGATGTTTCATATATTATTATTGCATAAAAATATATTATTTATATTATATTATTATGTTGTTTATGTATTCAATGCTTAATATATTATTTATAGTATTATTATTATTATTATTATTCCATTTATTATATATACAATGTTTAATATATTATTATTTCTAGCCCACTTTTATAAGTCAGGAAATCCATGTAAACTAATGAAAACCCAAACTATAATATTCATCTCTTATTTATTTGCTATGATCATCACATAAGCAGTCCATAGATGTAATAACAATATTAAAAAATAGATCCAGCAAGTAAATAGATTATATATTATTTTACTATATAGATACAGCAAAAAGAAATAAAATCTTATCAAGGCAAACAATCTTGTGTTGAACATTCAGTATCTCATTCTATCAAAGTTAAATTTACATGCATCTAAAATTCTTACGCATCATGCTATAGAATGCAAAACTCCATATTTGCAAATGAATGTAATATTGTCATGCTGCAGATTGGCGCAGATCCCATTACAGTGACATGCACAGCAATCCGCCTTGGGTACCACAGCTCAGTGCACACACCTACCTCACTCTGATGACCTGGACTCTGTTCACTTCTTGCTCTCTCAGCAACTTTAAGTGTTGTACAGACCCAGCAGAAGGGACCAATCGTCATTGCAGGGGAGTTGCTATCATGCCAATGTTTATTACTATGCCTAAGACCCCTGTAATCCCTCTATCCCACCCCCTTTCTGTATTAAATGCTTTCTTAGAATTTCCTAAAGCACATCTGCCTATGTGAAGACCTCCTCCCACCCCATTCCTTCACAGCCTACAAAACTCCTAGTAGTATAATGTTGTACCGTGTTAGCCATTGAAAGTAGTGGAAGAGTGAAGAAATCAGGCGATACCTTTTAGAGGCTAACTGAGTATATTTATAAGTAAGCTTTCAGGAGTACTCGCTCCCTTCATCAGACATGGTGTGATACAAGAACTGAAAATTAACAGATTTTTATACACATGGTTTTCAAAGTATTTTAGAGTCCTTAAAAAAAATTGCAATCTAAGTAGAGAAGTTATTTACAACAGGTCAAAAAAACAGTCTGGAAACTTGTGGTGCGTGACGGAGGGATCAGTAATTCTTGCTGTTATCTGTTTGCTATCAGGAGGTGATTTGTGTCCCTCACAGTTCATACATAGTGTGATTTGAAGCTGGCATGAATATTGAGTTCAGTTCATGGTTCAAACATAGTGTGACATGAAGCTGGCATGAATATTAAGTCCAAATTGCGGAGTACAAATTTATGCAAAAATTTCAAACTCCGCAATTTGGACTTAATATTCATGCCAGCTTCATGTCACACTATGTTTGAACCATGAACTGAACTCAATATTCATGCCAGCTTCAAATCACACTATGTATGACCTGTGAGGGACACAAATCACCTCCTGATAGCAAACAGATAACAGCAAGAATTACTGATCCCTCCATCACGCACCACAAGTTTCCAGAATGTTTTTTTGACCTGTTGTAAATAACTTCTCTACTTAGATTGCAATTTTTTTTTAAGGACTCTAAAATGCTTTGAAAACCATGTGTATAAAAATCTGTTAATTTTCAGTTCTTGTATCACACCATGTCTGATGAAGGGAGCGAGTACTCCTGAAAGCTTACTTATAAATATACTCAGTTAGCCTCTAAACGGTATCGCCTGATTTCTTCACTCTTACAAAACTCCTAGTAAAACTCACTGAACAAATGTGAGCAGGTATTAAAGGAACTAAAACACAAAGGCCCAGATTTACTACTAATAGTTAGATAGGCAGTCTGAAAATACGCCAGATTTATCACAGTGACTGATGCTGAGTGATGATGAATCTGACGCATCTTTAGCCTACGTTTATCACACCTTTTAGTCGTCTTACTTTAAGCCAGAATTTTACGACACATTTTTGTGTACATTAAGGCTAGAGATGAGCGAATCGATTCTGCAGAAGTGAAATTCGATCCGAATTATAGGAAATCTTTGATTCTCCACGATTCCGGATTTCCTGATGCTTCGTGGTAACGAATATTTAGAAAAGACCTTTGTGACATCAGACGGTTACATGATATTCTCTAGTGATGTGATTGGGTAGCCGTGTCTTTACTTGTTAGCAGATCCTTCCACATGAATAAAAGTTGTCCGTGCTGAAGAGAGAGAGAGACATGACCGCGGCATCCAAAGGCTTCCGGCATTTTGGCGCCTACCCCGGCTCTCTGTAGCCCGGAAATAGCTGTTATTAAAGTAATTCGGATCGAAGCTAATTTTTTTGGAACTTCGAATCGAACTGCCGAGTCGAACTTTTGAGAAATTCGCTCATCTCTAATCATGGCGCATTGAATTCAAACCCCATTTTTCAATGGATTGATCGGTCCATTGGATTGTCAGATAATGTGATACAATATGATCTGGCAGCACTAGGCATCATCAAGAATTAAAGGCATCTGTCACTTCTTCTGACATGTCTGTTTTACTAAATCTTTGTATTTTCTAGTTTCTGAGCAGCTTTTCTTATCAGTCTGTGTCATGCCGTTCCTCTGTTATTTCTACTAGAAATTTATGAACAAATTGACAACTGGGTGTTACTACCCCCTGGAAAATGACACACCCCTAACTAGTAACACCCAGTTGTCAATTTATTCATACATTCATATAAGACGAATAACAGAGGAACAACTTAACGTAGAGCTCTAAGAAAAGATGCTACAGAATTTTTATATTAAGGGGAAAACAAGGAAACAGGTCAGAAGAGGTGACAGATCATCTTTAAAAAGAGTCATTATAGACGTTATTCGAGATGTAACCAATTGGACCCAAACCAGTCCCAAGAATAGGGGACCTTGGATTTTCATTGCCAGCAAAGAGGTGGCTGCAAGAACATGTCATTACAACCAGTGGTGTAACTAAAGTGTTGTGGGCCCAGGTGCAGTATTTTGTCTGGGGCCCCCAACCTCATCCCTACAGCGAATTCTTGATAATGATGGTTACGGGTGCTAAGGAGTTTAATCATGCTTAGTGTGGTTAGGGTAATCTGTGGGTCTCCTTGGCTTATGGGCCAGATGGAAGCTGCAATCTCAATACTGATGCCAGTGCTTATGGGCCCCCTAAGGCTCCTGGGTCCCGGTACGACTGCACCCTCTGCACCCCCTCAAGTTACGCCCCTGATTACAACCTACTTGGGTCTCCATTGAAAGGGGTTTTCCAGACTAAAAATATTGATAGCCTGTTCTAAATCACTAATATTAGATCTGTGTGGGTCTGACACCCGCTACACCCCTAGATTAGCTGTTCTCAGCAGCTGATAGACAGAGAATGGAGCAGGAAGCAGACAGCACTGTTCTCTGTGTAGTGGCAGAACTGATTCACTGCAGCTTAGGTCCCATTCAAATGTATGGGAGCATCTCAGCAGTACCTGACCTGGCCACTACATAGAGAATGGAGCTATCTGCTTCCTGCTTCTTTCTCTATCAGCTGCTGAAAACAGTTGATCGGTGGGGGTGTCAGGTGTCAGATCCACACAGATTTGATATTAATGACCTATCCTTAAGACAGGTCATCCATATTTTTAGCCCAGACCCCTTTATCTATAACGGCGATTGTCCCAAATCTACTTTACTGTCAGAAACTAGTGACCACACATAAAGACGGTCCATACACCATGGTATGAGGACACATCGCTCTCTCCTACAAGGAGTAAATAACTGCTTGGTGGCATCAGGAAGGGTTCTTCATTTTTGTTTTTTGCTATAGGACTTCTATTATGATAAGAGCACATGTTTAAAACATACATGGAGCATTTCCAGTGGGTACACAGAAATCATAGAGAACCATGCCAAAGCTCAGAGCACGCAAGTCTCCCATACAATCTCCACGAAATGAACTATATCTTTGTTCAAGGTCCACCATTTGTCCAAAATGTCATGACTTAGATTAATACCTTTCCTCTTCCAGGCCATCATAACTTGTGTGTGCACAACATGCGATGGTTCTGATCAAGACCATGTACTTGTGTGTTCCGTGTACTTCTGTGCATCACAGCAGACAGTGTGTCCATCTCATGTTTAGTGGCTAGGGCTAAGGACTGTGCCCATCTAGTGATGCTTATAGCTGAGCTTCAGGGTCCTGAACTCAGAGCTCTTATAATCTGATCATCGACATGGTGTGTGCAAGGACAGCCTAGAACAAGCAGCCATGATGTCCCCCTGTAGGATCATTCTCAGGAGAATGGGCACATCCTCGTCCTGGAGGGTACAATGATTTCAATACTCGGCACCCTAACAGGCCACCCATCCAACATGGCACTGTTGGCAAATTGCTTGCCAAATTTCGCTAAACAGGTTCTGTGTTGGACCTGCCAAAAAGTGGACAAAACAAAACTGCCACAGATGAAGGAAGAACAATGGCCGACCTGATGTCTACTTGTCAAACGCAAGTGCAGTTGTTATTCCCTGACTTACCCACTGTGGTTTTTAGGAACAGATTGATCTGGGCTTTTATAAGAAAATTCAGGTGAAAAGGAACACACATAAAACTTACATAATGGTAATGGTGTAATGTAATTTACTGCTGGGCTTTATATGAGCAGCCAGCACAGGTGGCGGTCAGGACGCTGCAGTCAGGATACTACATGCACAGACCACTGTGTGCTTTGTCCTTCTCAGCTGTCAGGAATGAACACAAGGAGAAATTTTCACCACCATTTCTACCCCTTCTATCCATTTTTTAGAATATTTCTCCTGGAAATGACCTGCAGATGTTAGTAAAATGCATATTTCTAGGTAGCAACAAGTGGGCACTGAGGTAGGGTTTATCACCACAGTGTCTCATCGTCATATGGTGGATACATCTGAGTAGTCGCGACCATTACTGATGTCTCATTCCCCGGACCTGGGGCACTGTATCTCTATGCTGTACTTCTCTAAATTTATATTATATATATATATATATATATATATATATATATATATATATGTGTGTGTGCTTGTGTACAGCACTGTGAAAAAAAATTTTAGGAAGGCAAAAAAAAATGAATATGAATAAAAAATCATGATCTTCCTATGATATGAAGTCAAGGAGGCAGTCCTATCATTGATTGATGGCTATCTCTGTATGTACAGTCATAAAGTGGAGGCTGTCAATCACTGATAGCTCCGCCTCCTTGACTTCTTAACAGAGATTTCAGTGGATAAATGACAGGTTATACTGAATCTTTTCCCACATGAGTTTGCCCAGCTCCTCCTGCTCTATAACATGCTCCCTACAGATTGGAGAGCATTTTTCATGTGGCAGGTTCTTTGTAACCCCTTCATTACCTTGGAAGAAGATACAATTGCCCATGTAACCACTCTAAGACCACCAAGAACATTACTTAATCTCCGATACTAACTTCTAAACCACCCTAAGTAACCACGTGTAATGCTATAGATGCAGAAAAATGGCAAAGTGCAAGTCATTAAATTAGGGAAGCAAATGTATGGAAGAGAAGAAATGTTAGGTGCAGTAGTTCCTATGACAAAAGGATGATATAGTCGATAGGAGCAGGAGTGCAGTGGATACGCAGAGCCATGTGAGATCTATAAAGACGCCTGTTTATGACTAGTTCTGAATTACACAAATACCAGTGTTTACGAGATTATTCCAGACATCCATCGACATATATTTCATGGCACAGGGGTAGCAGAAAAGATGCAGAATTTAGGAGCTGGCTTTATTTCTTACGTGTCTCAGAGGGGGATAATCCATAATTTGTACAAGACAACCCCAAACAATTGAGTCCATAAATACATAAGAAAAGACGGGAGGTTTTAGATAAGATGGGAGACCACAGAATTGTTCCTTGGCCTACAGCGATCAATGAAAAATAATTGTAGATTTCTTAACTATCTGTAATTTTCAGCAGACCTCACATGTTTTAACTATTAGACCCTTATGTTACTTCACATTTTATCAGCACAGTCAGAATATGCATCATTTCTGCAAGAGAAAAACTTTTTAAGGCTACGGCCCCACATTGCGGAAACACAGCTTTTTTTGTTGCAGATATTGCTGCGGATTTTTGAGCCAAAGTCAGGAGTGAATTTAGCAGCAGGTAGAAGTATAAGAACTTCTTACATATTTCCCATTCCTTTTGTAGCCATTCTTGGCTTTGGCTCAAAAAACCGCAGCAAAATCTGCAACAAAAAAAGCTGTGTTTCCGCAACGTGGGGCCTCAGCCTAACATAAGAAGATCTGGAAGTGTTCCTAGGACTATTTCTTTGGGGTATCACATGTATAAATGGCAATCCCCCCAATTCTCACATGTAAATCCCATTTACTACTGTGTAATATGTGATATCAGTGATAAAATGCTGGTTAAAAAAAAAAGAAGGAATTCATATATCTGTAGCAAATGTTAATATTACAGGCAGATCGCATTAGCGGAAACCACCATGTTAACTTGCGCTGCAAGAAAATAGTATTGAATTTGCCGAACAGTCCCTGCCTGCATGTCGGGCACCACTTTCTTCCTCCCACCCCTTTTGACTCCTCCCTGCTGTCTACCATAAAAGAAAATACAGAGGGGAAAACAAGTATTTAGTCAGCCACCAATTGTGCAAGTTCTCCAACCATTCCCGAGCAATGTATACTGATAGTTTCGGTGCCTGATATGCTATTTAGTCTCTGTACTGTCAAGAGGGCGGTGCCAGGCAGGAGCACTCAAGTGGTGTGACATTAGTGGAGCTCTAATGTCAGTGTCAGAACTCAGAATAACACCCCCTTGCCAGTTCCTGCCTGACACCGCCCTCCTGACAGTTCAGAGACTAAATAGCATCTCAGGCACCAAAACTAACAGCACTTATAACTCAGTAATGGTGGGGACTAGAGTAAAAATACCAACTGTGCTACAACCAGTGTAACAGCACCTATTAAAGGAAGCAAAAAGCTGGATTTGGGAGAGGGGGGTGAAAGGTTCTCTTAAGGTGGATGAGCCTATTATAGTGTTTGCAACATACTATACTTCTGCTTAATGCTGTATGTTTGACACTAAGGGACTGTACATATTTAATATTTGTGTGAATATTTGGTCCATAAAACAGTTAGAAATTATTTTATTGAGCCACATTTCATGAAATAATCAGCTCCTTGTATTCCTTATTTTTGGTAACTTTCCGCTCCAAAGTAAATTGCTAAGTGTTTAAATGATGCCCCCTGTAGGCAGGCAGGGGCAAAGGTTCCTTTTGCCCATTTATTAGACCAGCCCTGGCACAGCTATGGCTTATTTTGGCCATCAGAAAAGTTGGAAGCTTTGCTGTGTCAGTAAATCACCTAGGAGAATGGGGCCTACTCTCTTTTCAATCACATTCGGAGAATAATAATGGATCTAGATTGGGATTGCTGCGCCTCAACAGTAAATAAACCCAGAGCCAAATCTCCAACAGTCAGACAAGACATGATGTCATAAAGTGTAGGCAGCCAGCCAGCCCTACTGGGCTCTAAAGCCATGCTGAGAGACGTGATAAATATATGACTGACGGAGAAAGGGTCAGGCTTTCAACCACAGGATACTGAATTTCCTTACAGACAAGTTGAGCGGGATTTCACTGACTTTTTGTGATCCTAGTTTAAGTCAAGAATGTATCACCTAACATTATGCATATGTTGGAAGAGAACCTGAAGTTGGGGGACGTCGGGCAATAATAGATTATGTAACACTGGTTCAATAGTCCCCTGAAAATAGGAGGTTTTCTTTCTAAACATGTATGTAGGTAAATCTAAAACAGAAAGAGATTCCAAGGATGTCTCAAAGAAGACTTCAAACCTCAATGTTCCTAAAGTCAAGGTTTAGGCCACTTTCACTTGGCCATATTAAAGAGGACCTTTTACCACCTCCACCAATTGCAGCTCTTAGCATCTGTTAATAGATGTCACTCAACTGATTCTTGCGCAATTGGAATTTTTCTTCTACCCCCAACCTCTCTTGAGCAACCACTTATTGTGTGTGGTGTATGGGGGTCAATAAATTGTGTGGGGACCTATATTGGGGCCAGTATATTGTGTGGGGGCCTGTTTGGGGGGCACTTACTGCATGGGGACTTGTAAAGGGGGCACTTACTGCATGTGCACCTTTAAAGGGGCAACCTCCTGCATGGGGCCCTGTAAAGGGGGGTACTTACGGTATGGGGGCCAATAAATTGGGCAATTTTCTGTATGGGGGAAGAGGAAGCATACCATATGGGGGTCAATAAAGGGCAGTATACCAAATTGGATACAGTAAAGGGACATTAAATCCTGTTTGGGACAGTAATGGGGGCATTATACTGTGTGAGGGGTTAGTAAAGGAGGCATTTTACTGTGTGGGGGATCAGTAAAGGGGGAATTATACCATGTGGGGGTCACTAAAGCGGGTGTTATACTGTGTGGGGCCGGGGACCCCAGTCAAAAGCTTGCTATGGGGCCCAGTCTTTCCTAGTTGTACCCCTGGTTGACCATGTACTTTAAATAGCAGCTTACCAAATGAACATTCGTTTGGCCAAAAGCTGTTTCTCGTGACACCTGCCTGATCCACATGCAAACTGGGCTTAGCCGAGCTTGTATGTGTTTTTGATAGCAAGAAGGGAGTAAGCCAATACCAGATACCTGTGGCAGTAATTTATCTCCTCTGAGAACACAATGATTTGGCTTGCCCATACCTTTTTTTAGATGTTGGCAGGCCAGATGGGACATCCTTATAAATATCAGATGGTTGACCAATCCAACCAAAAATATGGGGGTTCAGACAACATTCATCTAATGTGTATGGCCAGATCTAGGTTTCTTTTCAGGACCTAGCATGGGCTGTATCTATATTTCTGTTTTTTCAGCAAATGAACGTTGTCATTTGGTATTGTAATATCTTATGTCATAGTTTTACTGCAGCCTGACAACAGTCCACAGACGGAAAAGGATGTGAATACACTATAAAACCTCAAATATACAGTATACCACCATAAAGCCTCAATATAATCATCTTGTGTGAATATGCAAATAGTATTGTATGTTATTATGTACCCCTCCCTGCCTCCTCCCAAAATATGAGGGTACAATTACAACCTTATCCCATATTGCTATGCCATGGCGTTTACATTTTTATCATGGCCGCCATTGATATCATTATGCATGGGCAATGCTACTGCAATAATGGAGACACTGCAGATATAATAACTATGAATCATGGGACTGGTCTTCAGTTACTTCAAATCCTGGAAATTTTTTTTGCTGACTTTGTTCCCAGCATTGAAAGCTTAACTTGTAAAACTAGCATGACTATATGATTATATATAATAATAACCATCACATTTTTAGAGCCTCAATAAAACATGAATTCATCAACTCAATATTTATTACCACATTCAGAAACCTATTTCTTTTTCTAGAAATGTCCTATAAATTTCAGAACATGTATTGCGGCTTCAAATGACCATAAGGTCAGCTTTCTACCCCAGAGCTGTAAGCGGCAGCTTCCCAGTTGTTGAGAAACGTCAACTTCCAGCATATCCTAACAGCCTACTCCTGAGAACCTGCTCTTATGTGGGGGCAAAATCTGCTACCCACCAGATAATTGTTGCCACTGGCTTCGGAAACTGCAATGTCAGATGGTTAAAATGGTGGTACACAAACTCAGAGCTGGTCTTTGCATCACCCAGTCCTATTGTAGAGGGCTTTAACTGATGACCTGACATCCAGGATTTGTGTCCTGTTACCCAACCCATGGGAAAACTGTCATATAGGAGTTAGCTGTCTTCATAAGCAGTGTCGGAGAAGCACACCAGAGTACAAGATTCTCCAGTGGGCCTAGGCTTTAACACAATTATGGTCCAACAGAAGACAACCAAATTTGAAAGGTATTAATGTCTATTTCGTAGCAGTAGTTGGAGGGTGGGCCCCTAGAATCGTTTCATCTGGTGTTCCCAAGGAACCTCAATCGAGCACTGTTCCCTAGTTTATCAATCAGGTGTGGCGTTCCCAAGGGTGCCCATACACCTTCAATAGCTTTTGGCCAATACCTAGTTTTTCCTATTCCTCTGACTCCCTAAAAACATGAACGCTCAATTCATCCAAATATGGGTGTTTTTTAATGGGGAAAGGATAATAGTCCATTACCAGACACTTCTGATGGCTTATCTCCCAGGTGACAAACATCCGACATGATAATATTCAACATGCCTGATCCTATTGTCCTCAAAATCATCTGTTGGGAAACTGCCATACGCATATGACACTCAGACAGTCCCACCAAAATCAATGGGTTGGATCAATTTTCTCTTACGTGTTTAAGTGGGCTTTAGCTGATAGCTGAGGGTTGTAGAACCATGGTCACACAGTTCATACAGAATGCAGAAGCTAATCACATTCAGCTGAAAAGGAAAATAACGCAACCAGATGGAATTGTTGGATTACTGCAAAATAAGGCATGCAGTTATGTCTCAGGCAGATATGTAAATTATTACAAATGTGATCTGATTAGACAATGGGACTTGCCACAAGAGGACATAAAGTGTTTCACCTGCTACCCTAGAAAATGTCTCTCAAAGGCTACTTTTGGGTAGTGTACTCCTCGGTGAGACACTATTGACTTCTAGATATGCCTCTATTACACACTCGGGGACATTTTGTCCAGTTGACAGAGGAGGCTCATAACTGGACTGAGAAAAACAGAATGTTTGTTTCAACAAATTGTCTACCATCTAGGCCGTTTTAATCTGGCTGTTGGGAACAATAGTACACAATGGCATGCACACGGCAAACAGGCTCCAAACGGCCCAGACAGACCACCAGTAGAGAGGATCTGGTGACAAGCACAAGAAGCTCCCACAGTTTCCTTGCCGCCATTCAGAGACAGATTGCTTTCATTACAATCCCCTGTCTCTGCCAAGACCAATTCCAGGTGCTTAAGAGAACGAAATTTAGTGTCACAGGGCCCATTACAGCAAGCCACAGCCTTCTTCGTTTGCAGTGATGTTGTGAAAAAGAAACACTGACTACTAGGGGACTAGGGGCTGGAACTGTATCGTCTTTATTAACAAAGTCAGGTTTTGTTTGGAATCTGCAAATAAAGGGCTTGTGGTGAGTGTCTCAATCCTGCATTTGCTGTGGAGCAACATACTGAGCCCACTGCTGGGGTGATGACGCCAGCTTCGGCAACCTACGAGTGTGCAGGAACTACAGAACCAGCGCAACATCTGTGGGCAAATGTGCCAAAGGATACCATATGGAACCTGTATGCCCCCATGCACAACTGTATGTCATCTTGTTATCCAGACTACAGGCTGCCCCACAGGGTACTAGAGCCTCTCCTCAGTTGTATAGTTTTCCACAATAAACTTCGCCTTTCACTCCAATCAGAGGTGTAACTTGAATCTCCTGTTCCCCGATGCAAAATTTGAAATGGGGCCTTTACCTACCTTGTGGTATATTTTATGTGGCAGAGGGAGCTCTGGAGCCCCCTCAGGGTCCGATGGCGACTGCTACTACTACACCCTCTATAGTTATGCATCTGGCTCTAATATTGTAATCCCTTATCATCATTACATTCACACTGAGAAAGTTTCATTTCCTTCTAACAACTCCTTGGTGTGGTATGTTTTTTTGTCAATGACAAATCATTCCTTTAACTATGTATAAATAACTGATCCAGGAAACACAGTCCAATCCATTAATAGCAGGAGATTTGTCTATCAGACATATTGTTACTGTTATAAGGATGCCGGAAATGACATTTGATATACTTACTGTACACGCAAGAAACTGTACTGTATGCAAAACGCTGAACTGAAGACCTCGGTATTAGACAGTATATGGAAAGCTGGATGCATTGGATCAAATGGTAATCTGATACTTTATGTTCAACAGCGTTGTATGTATCACATTGATGCTTTATTTCTTATAGAAATGTTTCCTTTTTTTAACCGTAAAATGACAGGGAATATATAAATGACTGTATTTGACAGGGTCCATTAGGATCACCAATTTTTTACCACTGGATAAAGGCATTGTATCCACAGGAGAGGTAATAAGTGACTGCTCATAGCGGATCCAATGGCTCCAGCCAAGGACCACCCACCAGTAGAAAGCTAAAGCTCACAGAAATGGTAAGTGCCAGTGAAAAAATTCCAACTGAAATGAAATCAGTGGTGCGCCACCTATTGAAGGTGGCAAAGAATTGGAGTTGGTGGCGGTGGTGAAAGGTCAGCTTAATACCTTTAATAGCACTTCCACAATCAATCCTCTGTGATACAATTGCATCCCCAGTGGTATAAACGTCTTCCCCGCCCCAATCTGAAACAATGTATCACTGTATGTAAAACATATCCATGATACACATAGAATTGCTTAGACCAAATAAAACTAACAAACTCTTAAGTGATAAGAGGTAGTATGTTTGTAGCTACATATTCCCATTCATAGACAAGCAGAAAAATGCCAATATACACAAAGTACACTCATTGACAAAACAAATGCTGCACCAAGAAGCAGTTGGAATGGAATGATACATTCTAAGTGTAATGTAATGATGATATATGGAAGGCTAGGTTCACATCATACTCAATTGATGATAAATCGGTCGACTGGGCAGGCCAAAGAGGTGTAATTTGGTGGACAAATCCTGGGAAAGTCTTGCTATATGTGGGCGAGTATTATCCTGCTGAAAAATGCTAGTAAGAAGCCCTGCCATGAGAGGCAACACATGTGGCTGCAGGGTGTGGCAGAACATGTAATGGCCACCATGGCACCAGATTTCCTTCTGCAAAGCACCTGGGAATTGTCAGTGCAGAGTCAGGGGTATGTAATGAAGGTGACAGTTGTGTCTAGATGGTGGACAAGGAAACTGTGGAAGCTGCTCATGCTTCTTAGAGGATTAAATAATCCTCTCTACTGTTCTGGAACCTGTTCACTGTGTGTGTGTGCCCTCATGTAACTAATACTCATCCTAACTTCTAGGTCAGAATGGCTTAGTTGACTGGCAATTTGTCAAAAAGACCATCCTATTTCTCTCAGACCGATTATGCACTGCCTCTTAAAGTTTATCAACTGGGCAAAATGTCTTCAAGTGTGTTTAGAAGTCAACAATCTCTCAGCACGAGATACACTACCCAAAAGTATCCTCTGCAAGCATTTCTATAGGATGGGGGGGAAAGACTTTTACACGTTCTTATGGCAAGACCCAGTGACTGATCAGACCACACCTGTAATCATTTACCTATCTGCCTGAGACATAACTAAGTTTTACAGCATTTCTGTCTGGGTGCATTATATTTTTTTAGTCAATCAGAAAACTTGCAAAATTTTATAATAAAAAATGCTTATACTTTATTTACATTAAACTGAAAATATAAATGCATCTATTACCTTACCATGCATTAAATCTATAGCCTGTGGCTGCTTTTTGTGCCATTTAGAATATGTTAGTGTTCCCTCTTATCAGCCAAAGAGAGGTTGACTGTACAGCTTTTAATGGAATTAGTGAAAGTAAGTGCAGAAAACTTCCTACTCCTATCAATACTATTTTATCTCATTTATCTCCAGTTTGGAAAACCACCAATAACATTTACATATATATGTGTGTATACAATATAAAATGTGCTATTTTGGTTTTAGTGGCCCCTTAAGAAATATCAGTGCCCAGTTCCCACCATTACTGATAGTCTACTTCTTGCAGAGTCCTTGCTGTATATTGTCTTAGTCAGAAAGTATAGAAGTGCATATTACCAGCTGTGGTCAGAAGCCAGAACCTAAAATTCCATCAGCGGCTGTAACTATAGTAACACATCCTTCTGTATAGCCTACACAAAACACTTGGGAGCCCCTCAGTTATAACAGGATCCATCACCACCAGGCGAAGGCTATTAGATATGTCCACTACAATAATATAGTGCTAAGGTAGATTTTAGTAACTTTATATTATAGTTAATATTAAGGAATTCAACATACTCTTATGTATTCTTAAAGATGATTTATGGTTTTAAGATATGATAAAGGAAATGTCGTAAGCAGCATCTCCCTTCTACACTATAGTTAACACCGACTGTCCTGGGTGAAGTGAGAGAGTGGAGTAACAAAGATGTGGAAATTTACTATCACTAGTAATTGGGTAAGGGTCATAACTAGGCCACCTTATACTTAAGGCAAAAATGCTCCAGCCTTAAACATCCTGCACCTGGTTAACATGCCCCACCGGCAACAAAGCCCTTCATCTAAAACTGAAAAATTCCACAGATCCTTTAAGCCACAGCAAACTTCACCCTTGCAGGGGTTAACTGTAAAAGTAGACCCAAACCCCTTTGAACAATAAGGGATGTAAGAGGCTCATACCTCACATGTAGTTTTCTTATTCTATGAGCTGCTGAGAGACAGAGGGGACTGAGCCACAGAACTCCCCTTTATGAATGGAAAAGGTACAGGGAGAAATTTCGAGAAGCTAAAAATATTCAGACTGACAGAAAAGTCCTCCATCTCTGGGAAGTACCAAGAGAGGAATAAAGAAGAATTCTCATGAGAGCCAAGAAAAGATAGTCCACCGTAATTCAATATTAGAACACCTTTCAAGGTCACCATGACACATGCAAAAATGGATCTTGTGGAATTCCTAGATCTTATAATGGGGATTAAGATGCTTACTGTAATTTATCACTATACATAAAAATCCTATTCTGGTACAGACGAGAGTTTGGAAAGTCTAACCAAGTATGTAGTGGACTTAAAGGGAGACTGTCATGTTAAACATGGAGTCTGATATGCAGGAACCAGAAAAGCTGAGCAGATATATACTGTACTTTTTATGATATATACAGTACTTTTGTGTAGAAAGATTCAGTATAACTTGTAATTCATTCCTTTAAATTCCTGCTCACTGGCTTAAGAGTCCAGTGGGCGGTCCTATCAGTGAACCACTGCCTTCCTTGTACATACAGAGATAACTGTCAGTCGCTATTTTGGACCGCCCACTGGACTCCTAATCCCACAAAAATCAGGATTTAAAATAAAAAATGGCAAGTTACACTGAATGTTTTCCCACAAAATTATAGTACTGTACAAACATTTTAGTCAGGTGTGAAAAAAGTCCTGCAAAGTAAAAAAAGATTTCTTAAAGTGTTAATAGTTTATTTTTGTCAATTAACAAAATGATGTGAATCTAAATTCCATCAATATTTGGTGTGACCTTTACCCTTTGCCTTCCATCAGTTCTTCTCAGTACTTGCAGACAGTTTTTTAAGGAACTTGGCAGGGAGGTTGTTCCCGCCGCCATCTTGGAGAACTAAGCACAGATCTTCTGTGGATGTTGCTTGCTCCAATCCTTCTGTCTCTTCATGTCATCCCAGAAAGACTGGATGATGATGAGATCAGGGGGGGCCATATCATCACTTCCAGGACTCCTCCTCCAAAGGGCAAAGGTCACACCAAATATTGATGGGATTTACATTTCTCTTTTCTTCATTCACTTCATTTTGTTAATTGACAAAAATAAATTAACATTTCTACTTTGAAGGCATTCTTACTTGCAGTATTTTTTCACACCTGCCCAAAACTTTTGCACGTTAATGTATATATCAATAGTCTCAGCTCCTCCTTCTTTAATACGTGATTCCCACAGATCGGACTGCATTCGATATGACAGGTCCCCTTTAAATGTGAACTACTATTTTGGGTACACAACCAAACTCTTCAATATTAGGAGGTCCTCCTCAGTTGTGTGACACAACCCTAGGACAGAATTTCCATACTAAGAAGCTGTAGACACCTGTAGGACCTTTGGCATCCCCTCAGGGTCCAGTGCGCCGTAGTGTAAGAGACAGCCAATGTTGTCCTAAGCTTCATTTGTCTGTATAAACTGTTAATGTTGAATGTATTTCTGTGATTCTGTTCCTTTAAGACAGCAGCCAT
Organism: Leptodactylus fallax; assembly: GCA_947044405.1. Classification (NCBI taxonomy): domain Eukaryota; kingdom Metazoa; phylum Chordata; class Amphibia; order Anura; family Leptodactylidae; genus Leptodactylus; species Leptodactylus fallax. The sequence continues at coordinate 908,449 of CAMRHE010000147.1, read as the reverse complement.
TGTAATTGTGACATGATGCTGGAGTAACTTCCCCCCCCTTTTATGTCAGCTTGCCTGTTCTGCAGACAGAATGTGAGCAGAGAAGCAGGAAGTGACGAGACAGAGAGCAGCAGCCATCTTAGCAAGTGTTGTATTGAACTGGTGTGGAGATTTTTCTGTACAGCTAAGCTGTATCTTGGTCCAGAGACAAACAGAGTGTAAAGAGACAACAGGACTAGTGAGTCCACGTGAAAGGAACTGTGCTCAGTGGCTGATCAGTGAGACTGACATTGTGACTGTGTATATGGATACCACAGATAGAGACTCGCAGTGCTGTTGATGTACTGGACAGCACCTGCTAAACCCCGGCTTACATCCCAGCTCAGTGTATGGATTCGGCAGGACTGTCAGTGTGCTGAGTGGAATCTGCTGTTGGATTACATTGCATTCAGTTGGTTTCCCTGTCTGTTAAAGAGGACTTCATTTCTCCCAAGATCCTGATAACCGTGAGGAGAGGACGCTTCACTATAAAAGAAAGGACCGACTTTGGGCCCCACCGCGCGCTTCTACGGACTGTAAGCGGTCCACCTGGACCACTGGGGAAAAGGGGGTGCACCCAAATGTGATGTCAGGGTCAGTTAGGGATAGTTTTGAGTATATTGTTCATTCAGTGTCCATACTGCAGAATTGGACAGAGTAAAAGTAGAAACCATTGCAGAATTTGCCTTGAAATTGTTCATGCTATATTGTATATTTTGCTTGTCTTTATCCCTGTCATTTTACCTTCAAATAGCCTTTATTAACTTATAGTAAATATATATTCTTTTCTTGAACTACCGCGTGTGCGTTCATTTCTGGTTGCGGAGACCAAACCACCTGCCTTGCTCTCGGTTCACAAATTGGCGTAGTCGGCAGGATCCGCTTACCAGAATGGACGGTGACGCACCCGTTCGGGAGAATGGTGCTGGAGGAAGAATGCCAGCAGGGGCTATAATGAGTCAGTTAGCTAAATTTGATGGCAATAATATGTCAGTGAGTATGTGGGTGGAACAGATACGAATGATACAGCGAATGTACCAGACCGCACCAGAAGTACTAGTAGAGCTAGCAATATTGACATTACAAGGGGATGCTAAGACCACGGTGATATTGAGGCCATTTGAACAAAGGCAGACATTTGAGCAAGTAGTCCAGATTCTAGAAACCATTTATGGAGAAACTGCATTGCTGGGGTCTCTGCAGGCTCGGTTCTTCCAGAGGGTACAACAGGAGAATGAAAGCCTTCCCCAATATGCAAATGCCCTACAAGAACTGCTCCGAGATATTCAAGTGAAGGAAAGAGGGGGCTCGCCAGCCTTCTGTAACCCTGATCGGACTCTCCGTGACCAGTTTGTCCTGGGGATACGTGACGGCAGTTTAACTGTGACTATGCAGGATTTTATACGACGAGAGACTGATGCTAAATTCCATGATGTACAGGTAGAGGCCATCTCCCGTGCCAATAGTATGTTCCCGAAGCCCCAGACCGCAGTTGGAGTTACTTTGTCACAGGGGGCTAGTTCTGGCTCAGAGACAGTAGAAAAGGGGACGGTTAAAGAAATTCTCACAGTAATGCAGAAACTGCAAGAGCAAATGGAACACTTGCACACCCGTTGTGATGAACATTCTATGAAAATTGCAGACTTCCAGAAAACTGGAGGTGAAAGGGTGAGCCGTCCATACCCAGAAAATCAGAATCACCCACCACCCCGTTGGAGGGATGAGGATAGGACCTACCGAAGGGGTCCAAATCAGTTAATGCAGTGCTCAGGAGAAATCGAAGGGGCTTACCGAAGGGGCCCAAACAGATGGCCAGAACGACGGGAGATACGCTGCTGGGAGTGTGGACGGATGGGCCACGTTGCTGCTAGATGTCCAGAGCAGCGACAAACTTATGAGAGACCGCCGTTAAACTGAAGTCCCCTGCTGCTGTAGGGCGTGTAGTAGGGGAGACTGACAAGGAGACTATGTGGGGAGAATGCCCTAATGATGACCTGATCGCTGCAAGTCCTGTTATACAGGTGGAAATGGAGGGTATTCCGGTTACCGGGATGATTGACACGGGTTCCCAAGTAACGACCTTGAGTAGAGACTGTTATGAACGGTACTTCCAGCAACATGTGAAATATGATCCCCATACATTCGTACGAGTGGTCGCAGCTAACCAGTTACCAGTTCCAGTCGTGGGAGTGGCCTGGATGAATGTCCGGGTATGTGGCCAAGATCTGGGTAGGAAAGGCATTGTGGTGGTACAGGAGTCACATGAAGTAAAGGTCCCTGTCATTTTGGGGATGAATGTGTTAAAAGAATTAGATCAGATCCTCTTTGAAAAGAAAGGTCACGGTTATTGGAAAGAAACCACCACCCATCGGCCTACTCAAACAGCTTTCCAGCGGCTGATCCGGACATGTGGCTTACAGAAAAGTTCGGATGCGCAGCGTCCTCTGGCTCGAATTTCAGTTCCTTTGCATACAAAAGTTACACTGCCACCCAGTCGGGAGACAATAGTGTCTATGCCCGTAGGCACCTGTCGGAAACTAGAGGGCATAGCTGTGTTGGTAGAACCACTGCAGGCAGCCGAAGGAGGTGTTGATCCGCTAGTGGCCCGTTCCTTGGCAATAGTTCGCAATGGAAGAGTACCACTTCGATGTGTAAACACTCAGGACCAGAGTGTGGACCTGACCCCAGGGAGGCAGCTGGCTAACATCTATGTGACTCCGGAGGAAGTAAGGAAAGTAACTCTAATGCAGCTGAAGCCGACTGAAAGGGATGAGTGGACCGTAACTGTGTCCATGGGAGAAGATGAGGAACCCACCTCTGAATGGAATGGCCGTGCAATTCGAGAACAGATGAAGATGGATGCAAGTTCATGTTCTCTGGAATGGGTGCAGAAGGTAGATGAACTGTTGTGGGAGAACCGTGCCGCCTTTTCACGGTATGCTGAAGATTTTGGATGTACCACAGGGATCTACCATGAGATTCCCACAGGAGACACCCCTCCAATTAGAGAGCGCTACCGACAAATTCCTCCACAGTTGTATCAGGAAGTAAAAGAACTGTTAGCTAAGATGCTACAGGGTGGGATCATCCAAGAAAGCCAGAGTCCCTGGGCAGCTCCTGTGGTGTTAGTAAGAAAAAAAGATGGGTCCATCCGATTTTGCGTAGACTATCGGAAGTTAAACGCTTGCACCGTACGAGATTCCTACCCCTTGCCACGGATTGAGGAGTCCCTCTCAGCGCTGGGGAGAGCCCGGTACTTCTCCTCACTAGATCTGGCTAGTGGGTATTGGCAGGTGCCGATGGCCACAAAAGACAAGGAGAAGACGGCATTCATCTTGCCCATGGGACTATACGAATTTAACCGGATGCCCTTCGGGTTGACAAATGCACCCGGAACGTTTCAGCGGTTGATGGAGAAATGTCTCGGTGACTTCAACTTTGAGTTCACTCTCATCTACTTGGATGACATTATAGTGTATTCTGCGACCTTTGAAGACCATCTCCACCAGTTGGGGCAAGTATTTCGAAGATTGCGGGAACATGGGCTCAAATTGAAACCCAGTAAATGTCGGTTGTTCCAATCTGAAATTGATTACTTGGGTCACCGCGTATCAGGAGAAGGGGTGAGACCATCAAGAGACAAGATAGCGGCTGTTCAAGATTGGCCAATACCGACTACCCTGCGAGAAGTGAGGGCGTTCCTTGGAGTAGCCGGTTACTATCGACGGTTTATTAAGGATTTCGCCAAGGTAGCAGCACCACTTAATGCTCTCCTACGAGGCACATCCGGTGGTCCAAAGAACCGGTCCGTGAAGTGGGGACCTGAACAGGAACAAGCCTTCCAGGCATTAAAGGATGCACTGACAACAGCCCCAATCTTGGCATATGCTGATTACCACTTGCCGTTCCAGCTGTATACGGATGCAAGCCTGTATGGTCTTGGAGCAGTGCTTTCCCAGCTTCAGGATGGCCAGGAGAGGGTCATAGCGTACGGCAGCCGGTCTTTGAGAGATTCTGAAAGAAACCCCGAGAATTATAGTTCATTTAAGTTGGAGCTGTTGGCACTGGTATGGGCCATGACCGAGAAATTCTCTGAATATTTGACCGGTGCTGAAGTTTTAGTACTGACTGACAACAACCCACTAGCTCACCTGGAAAATGCCAAGCTTGGGGCGTTAGAGCAGAGGTGGATAGCCCGAATGACTAAGTTCAATTACCGCATTAAGTATCGGTCCAAGACAGAGAACCAGAATGCTGACGGGCTTTCTAGGGTAACCGCCCAGACCCCCACAGTAGACGTGGATCATGAGTTGGAGCATGTGGAGGTGCCCGACTTCAGCAGATTTTCACAGGCCTTGGCCGTCGCTAATCAGTTTGAGTTGGAGGGGACTGAAACGGCTCCTTTCTTTGGTCCCTCACGACAGGAATGGGCACAGATACAACAGACCCATGAGGGGCTGGCACAGATGATCAAGTGTGTTGAGAAAGGCCAGAAGCCCTGTAGAGAGGAAAGAGAACGACTGACACGTGAGATATTATCTGTTCTGAGTCAGTGGGAAAAGTTGGAGATGAAAAATGGAGTGCTATGCCGAAAGGTCTATTTACCTTCTGAGATCGACATTCGATACCAAATTGTGGTGCCTAGTGAACTGGCTCGCTCGTTGGCAGTTGAGGCTCATAATAAGAATGGACATTTTGGTCATGAGAAGACCTTTCGTTGGTTACAGCGACTGATTTACTGCCCTGGTCTTCGTCAAATGGTCGAAGAAGTATGCCGCAGCTGTCGAACTTGTGAGATCCATAAGGCAATAGAACAGAGAGCTCCCCTGCAAACCATCGTGACCCAGGAACCTTTAGAAATTGTCATGATAGACTATCTAATGGTGGGCCCATCCAATAGCGGACACCAGTATTGCCTCGTAATGGTGGATCACTTCACCAAATTTGCGGTGGTAACCGCCACCAAGGACCAGACAGCTGAGTCAGCAGCTCGTGCTCTGTGCCAAGATTTCATTCGAGTATATGGGTGCCCTAAACGCATCCACTCCGACCAGGGTGCCTGCTTTGAGGGACACGTAATGAAAGAAGTTCAACGTATCTACGGGATAAAGAAGTCGCACACGACTCCATACCACCCTCAGGGAAATGGGGCCTGTGAAAGATTCAACAGAACTCTGCTACAGATGCTGCGGACTCTGGAGGAAGACAAGAAGTTACAGTGGCCTCAGTTCTTGTCTGAAATGGTGTGGGCCTATAACAATCAGGTCCATTCTACAACGGGGTACTCTCCTTATAGACTTCTCTTTGGGCGGTCTGGGCGAAGTGTAGGAGAATTACAGTTGGATGATGTGGATGGGTTCCCTCCGAGGGATCCAACCTCTTGGGTGCGGGCGCACCGGCAGAGACTTGAGACGATCCATCGATTGGTGCGGCAGCGTCTGCAAGAACATCCCCATCCTGATAAGACCCCAGTGCAAGAAGCACCATTGCAACCAGGCGACCTGGTGCTAGTTCGTGTCAAGAAACCCCAAGGGAAATTGGAAAGCCGATGGGAGGCTTTGCCGTATCGTGTTGTTGGCCGCAAGTATGCGAATGGGCCAGTGTACCAGGTCCAGAAAGAAGGAACTGATTGTGTTCGAGTACTTCACCGAAATATGTTGCGCCTGTGTCATTCTGAAGGGACAAATCATGATGGGCTTGCCAATGTGAATGAGCTCCCACAGTCAGAGAATGGAGGTGCGGAATGGGCCTCCGACGAGGAGGATGATTGTTGGCCGATCCCTGCTCCTGGGGATGTTCCACCTGTGACTACTGTATCTCCGGCCTGTGCCCCCTCTGGTGCGGAATCCGCTGGTCCTTCTCAGCCCATAGCTGCAGCACCCCATAATATACCACCGGTCCTCAGACGGACCACTAGGCCAAATGCTGGTATTCCCCCTGTTCGGTATGCGCAGGATGAGTTTGTTTGGCCTGCCATACATCGGTATACTACCACCCTGTGCATAAAAGTACAACCCTCTGGATATACAGTCATAGGCAGGGACTGCCAATCTTAAAGTGGGGGGGATATGTAAGAGACAGCCAATGTTGTCCTAAGCTTCATTTGTCTGTATAAACTGTTAATGTTGAATGTATTTCTGTGATTCTGTTCCTTTAAGACAGCAGCCATTGTAATTGTGACATGATGCTGGAGTAACTTCCCCCCCCTTTTATGTCAGCTTGCCTGTTCTGCAGACAGAATGTGAGCAGAGAAGCAGGAAGTGACGAGACAGAGAGCAGCAGCCATCTTAGCAAGTGTTGTATTGAACTGGTGTGGAGATTTTTCTGTACAGCTAAGCTGTATCTTGGTCCAGAGACAAACAGAGTGTAAAGAGACAACAGGACTAGTGAGTCCACGTGAAAGGAACTGTGCTCAGTGGCTGATCAGTGAGACTGACATTGTGACTGTGTATATGGATACCACAGATAGAGACTCGCAGTGCTGTTGATGTACTGGACAGCACCTGCTAAACCCCGGCTTACATCCCAGCTCAGTGTATGGATTCGGCAGGACTGTCAGTGTGCTGAGTGGAATCTGCTGTTGGATTACATTGCATTCATTGGGTTTCCCTGTTAAAGAGGACTTCATTTCTCCCAAGATCCTGATAACCGTGAGGGGAGGACGCTTCACTATAAAAGAAAGGAACGACTTTGGGCCCCACCGCGCGCTTCTACAGACTGTAAGCGGTCCACCTGGACCACTGGGGAAAAGGGGGTGCACCCAAATGTGATGTCAGGGTCAGTTAGGGATAGTTTTGAGTATATTGTTCATTCAGTGTCCATACTGCAGAATTGGACAGAGTAAAAGTAGAAACCATTGCAGAATTTGCCTTGAAATTGTTCATGCTATATTGTATATTTTGCTTGTCTTTATCCCTGTCATTTTACCTTCAAATAGCCTTTATTAACATAGTAAATATATATTCTTTTCTTGAACTACCGCGTGTGCGTTCATTTCTGGTTGCGGAGACCAAACCACCTGCCTTGCTCTCGGTTCACAGTAGCTACTGCTGTTGTTGCACCACCTGATGTTACACCCCTACACCCAGTTATTGATACCAGTTCAATCTTCCCTGAGATATATTGTATTGAATGTGCTGTGAATGTACAGTGCTGGCCAAAAGTATTGGCACCCCTGCATTTCTGTCAGATAATACTCAATTTCTTCCAGAAAATGATTGCAATCACAAATGCTTTGGTAATAATATCTTCATTTAATATGTCTTCAATGGAAAACCACAAAAAGAATTGTCAAAAAGCCAAATTGGATATAATTCCACACCAAACATAAAAAAGGGGGTGGACAAAAGTATTGGCACCCTTTGAAAAATCATGTGATGCTTCTCTAATTTGTGTAATTAACAGCACCTGTTACTTACCTGTGGCACATAACAGGTGGTGGCAATAACTAAATCACACTTGCAGCCAGTTGAAATGGATTAAAGTTGACTCAACCTCTGTCCTGTGTCCTTGTGTGTACCACATTGAGCATGGAGAAAAGAAAGAAGACCAAAGAACCGTCTGAGGACTTGAGAAGCAAAATTGTGAGGAAGCATGAGCAATCTCAAGGCTACAAGTCCATCTGCAAAGACCTGAATGTTCCTGTGTCTACCGTGCGCAGTGTCATCAAGAAGTTTTAAGCCCATGGCACTGTGGCTAACCTCCCTAGATGTGGACGGAAAAGAAAAATTGACGAGAGATTTCAACGAAAGATTGTGCGGATGGTGGCTAAAGAACCTCGACTAACATCCAAACAAGTTCTAGCTGCCCTGCAGTCCGAGGGTACAACAGTGTCAACCCGTACTATCCGTCGGCGTCTGAATGAAAAGGGACTCTATGGTAGGATACCCAGGAAGACCCCACTTCTGACCCAGAGACATAAAAAAGCCAGGCTGGAGTTTGCCAAAACTTACCTGAGAAAGCCAAAAACTTTTTGGAAGAATGTTCTCTGGTCAGATGAGACAAAAGTAGAGCTTTTTGGGAAAAGGCATCAACATAGAGTTTACAGGGAAAAAAAGAGGCCTTCAAAGAAAAGAACTCGGTCCCTACAGTCAAACATGGCGGAGGTTCTCTGATATTTTGGGGTTGCTTTGCTGCCTCTGGCACTGGACTGCTTTACCGTGTGCATGGCATTATGAAGTCTGAAGACTACCAACAAATTTTGCAGCATAATGTAGGGCCCAGTGTGAGAAAGCTGGGTCTCCCTCAGAGGTCATGGGTCTTCCAGCAGGACAATGACCCAAAACACACTTCAAAAAGCACTAGAAAATGGTTTGAGAGAAAGCACTGGAGACTTCTAAAGTGGCCAGCAATGAGTCCAGACTTGAATCCCATAGAACACCCAAGGAGAGATCTCAAAATGGCAGTTTGGAGAAGGCACCCTTCAAATCTCAGGGACCTGGAGAAATTTGCCAAAGAAGAATGGTCTAAATTTCCAGCAGAGCATTGTAAGAAACTCATTGATGGTTACCGGAAGCGGTTGTTTGCAGTTATTTTGTCTAAAGGTTGTGCTACCAAGTATTAGGCTGAGGGTGCCAATACTTTTGTCCGGCCCATTTTTGGAGTTTTGTGTAAAATGATCAATGATTTGACTTTTTTTCATTCTCTTTTGTGTTTTTTCATTGCAAGCAAAATAAATGAAGATATTATTACCAAAGCATTTGTGATTGCAATCATTTTCTGGAAGAAATTGAGTATTATCTGACAGAATTGCAGGGGTGCCAATACTTTTGGCCAGCACTGTACTGTGGCTTCTGATTCTGCATGGTGGCTACTGTCTTATAAGTTAATTCAACATCTGTGTACCAGGTGTCTCTCACACCCCTGAGCCAGTGGATAACCTTTTGGTAGGGTGCACCTTTGCATTCACATGTAACTCTTGCCCCGCTGTGGGGTCTGTTTTATTGTGGAGCTCTGGACACTTGCCAGTTCTTCCCCGCTCTATAGGAAGCCTTCCAACAATCAACTAATATGTCTAATTTGATGAATGCAAAAATGTGCGGTGCAACATGGCAGAGCGATTTCTAGCACGTTATAGCCATTATTAAAAGATAATGACACTTTAAGCAAATAGATCACTCCATAGTGAATAAATAATGGAGTGAGGAAGGCGTCTCAAGTGCAGCCCTGGGACGTTTGATATAATGGAAAGCAAGAAGTAATCAATCGTCTCGCATTCGAACGGTTGTTATAACATTCCTTTGATGCTGGATTTAGAATGGATATTGTAATAACTGATGATTTCTAATATAATACATTGCAGCTGCCCAGAGTTACCACTTCTCTGAATTGTACCCCCCAGAGTTCTAGAAAAGGAGGAATTTGGGTTTAATTGACTTAAGGCACACTTGAAGCAACATGGTGCCGCTATGCAACCAGACACATCAATAGGTGCACACCCACCCGGAGGTGTACGGCTGGTCCTGATCAAATGCCCATTATCTGCTTGGAAATACAGAAGGCAACCAGACCTTTAACCCCATGAGAAAGGTTAATGATCCCCAGCCCAAACCTCACAAATGTCACAGTTCTGATAAAAGCCCTTTCAAGTGATGTTTAGGAAACAGATGCTTTGAAATCACGGGTCATGTGCGGTATGAGGTACATCTCCGTCATCTCTAGCACACATCTGTGCCCCATAAAGGGACGACCCTAGTATGGCTTAATCTGAGTATCATTGAATTAACACTCAGCAATCAAGGGAGCAAATTTCAGGCGCCAGAAATGAGATTGCATTTATTTTGCATTACTTATCATCAGTTGTCAGGGTTTTATCAGTACTTATGACATAAAGGCGCACTTGCTACACTCAAGGTTATTCATGCTATACTACACCAGAAATCTTGGTTAGGACAGCTTGTCACATGGTGACGTCTGTCAATGGTACAGAAATAACACAAATCAATTCAAGAGTTATAAAAATCTGCATTACATTCACCCTGCACCTTCACGAGTACAAACTGCTCAATGACACTTTATCTCACAGGCAAATACCTTTAAGGAACCAGCTACAGCAGGTAAGACATTACTGATGGGTTAGCATTGACTTTGCAATTATTCTATTCATTAAAGGGATTATGCCACGAAAATTATTTACCCTCTATTCATAGGATAGAGGATAAATACCTGGTTCATGGGGGTCAGACTGCTGTCTGTACTTCAGCTATTTTCAGCTCTCCCATTGAAGTGAATAGGAGTGCCATCTACCACCTGACATGCCTACATTCAGATTCACCGAATGCGCATTGGGGGCGAAATACCTCTCGTTTCTCAGGGTCGGTGAGGGTTTTAACAGTCAGACCCCCACTGATCAGGTATTTAATCTCTATCCCAGGGGCAGGCAACCTTCGGCACTCCAGCTGTTGTAAAACTACAACTCCCAACTTGCTCTGCTGTTCTTGGAATTCCTATGGAAGTGAATCAGGCATGTTGGGAGTTGTAGTTTCACAGCAGCTGGAGTGCCGAAGGTTGCTGACCCCTGCTCTATCCTATGGAGAATGGATAAATACTTTTTTTCCGGGCTAATTTCCCTGGTTCAGGACCACACACGTTTTTTGTTTTTTTCATACCAGCGGTTTTTGAGGGCTATACATTTTTTTATATATTGGTTATTTAACTCATTTTGGTGTCTTTTTTTTGGTGACACATTTTTATGTTATTTTTATTTTTTTCATGTTTTTTTCCTTTTTTTTATATATGGGAAAATGTAAACAAAAAAAGAGGGAAAATGTGTCTGTTTTGCCACGTTTCATGTTTGTTATTTTTTTTTTTTTAATAGCACAAATTGCTACTAAAAAAGTTTTTGAGGCTGGGGGCTCACGTTGCAAATAGGCAGCGTTTTGGCCGTTCAAAAACTCTGCAGACTTTCTGTGAAAAAAGCTGTAGAAAAAAACCGCAAAGTGTTTCAGCTGCGGTCTTTTCCGCAGCGTTTTTGTGGCAGCGATTTGCTGCATGGGGCCTTAGCCTAAAACTAGTTTTCCCTCTCCATTATGGTATTTTTTATTTGTCATTGTGTAGTTGTGATGTGGGCGTGGTATTGGTGTATTATTATTATCATTATTATTATTATTATTATATATACTGAATATATAATTTTTTTTTTATTATTTTACTTTCATTTTTATTTTTTACTTTTTTAACAGTTTTTTTTTTTTTTTGGCGGGGGGCTAATTTCCCCTGTATCTGGTGCTGATACAGTTACAGGAGTAATGCAGTCTCCTTCCCATAGCCGCTGAGCTGATCTGGGCCTTCTAGGGCCTAACATGTCTAACAGTCATTGATTCCCGGAACAAAGTGCTACTAAAAAAGAAAAAAAAAATTAGTTTTCCCTCTCCATTACATTGTGCCCCCCATAATGTCATAATATAACTTTCCTTTTTTTTTTTTTTTTGGTTGATTACTCTACACCTGTAACTAAGGCTCATACTGTACATTAGCCCCATTAGTCTGATCTGGGTCCTCTAGGACCCACCAGCTCATGCAGGCCCTGGCCCCTGGTGGTCATGTGAGCTGTATACACAGCGCTCACAGTGGACCACCTCGATGTAAATAGTCAACGGGCCATCCGGAGAAATTAAAGGAACATTATAGGCAAAATTGATATACTGTATTATACCTAGTGTAATGCTAGAGTGGTTGTGCATTACTCAAGAATACAAAGGGCATCAAAGAGAAAATCCTTGTATTATGCACCACTCCCTCATGCCCTGCATTAGGTAAAACATGGCATAGTGTATCTGTTTGCCCTGGACTGATTCAAACAACTCTCTACATGGGCCCTACATTGCTTGATCAGCTTGGTTGTTGTAAGAACAAGCTCACTAAAGGTCCCCCTTTGCCTTATATAGCTGTCAACTTTTCAGCTGTCATTCCACTGAACCCTACATACCTATGCACACTTGGCTCAGCCAAGCATGCATGTATTCTGAACAGCATAAGAGTAGCATGTTGCTGCCAGAGACACCTCTTCCAAGAATAAAAGGATCAGGCATGTAAATTACAGTGGGGAAAAAAAGTATTTAGTCAACCACGAATTGTGCAAGTTCTCCCACTTAAAAAGATGAGGCTGGCCTGTAATTGTCATCATAGGTAGACCTCAACTATGAGAGACAAAATGAGAAAACAAATCCAGAAAATCACATTGTCTGATTTTTAAAGAATTTATTTGCAAATTATGGTGGAAAATAAGTATTTGGTCACCTACAAACAAGCAAGATTTCTGTCTCTCACAGACCTGTAACTTCTTCTGTAAGAGGCTTCTCTGTCCTCCACTCATTACCTGTAGTAATGGCTCCTGTGTGACATTGTTATCAGTATAAAAGACACCTGTCCACAACCTCAAACAGTCACACTCCAAACTCCACTATGGTGAAGACCAAAGAGCTGTGGAAGGACCGGAAACAAAATTGTAGCCCTGCACCAGGCTGGGAAGACTGAATCTGCAATAGGCAAGCAGCTTGGTGTGAAGAAATCAACTGTAGGAGCAATAATTAGAAAATGGAAGACATACAAGACCACTGATAATCTCCCTCGATCAGGGACTCCACGCAAGATCTCACCCCGTGGGGTCAAAATGATCACAAAAACGGTGAGCAAAAATCCCAGAACCACGGACCTAGTGAATGACCTGCAGAAAGCTGGGACTAACGTAACAAAGGCTACTGTCAGTAACACACTACGTCACCAGGGACTCAGATCCTGCAGTGCCAGATGTGCCCCCCTGCTTAAGCCAGTACATATCCGGGCCTGTCTGAAGTTTGCTAGAGAGCATTTGGATGTTCCAGAAGAGTATTGGGAGAATGTCATATGGTCACATGAAACCAAAGTAGAACTGTTTGATAGAAACACAACTCGTCGTGTTTGGAGGAGAGTGAATGCTGAGTTGCATCCAAAGAACACCATACCTACTGTGAAGCATGGGGGGGCAACATCATGCTTTGGGGCTGTTTCTCTGCAAAGGGACCAGGACGACTGATCCGTGTACATGAAAGAATGAATGGGGCCATGTATCGTGAGATTTTGAGTGCAAACCTCCTTCCATCATCAAGGGCATTGAAGATGAAACATGGCTGGGTCTTTCAGCATGACAATGATCCCAAGCACACCGCCAGGACAACGAAGGAGTGGCTTCGTAAGAAGCATTTCAAGGTCCTGGAGTGGCCTAGCCAGTCTCCAGATGTCAACCCCATAGAAAACCTTTGGAGGGAGTTGAAAGTCCGTGTTGCCCAGCGACAGCCCCAAAACATCCCTGCTCTAGAGGAGATCTGCATGGAGGAATGGGCCAACATACCAGCAACAGTGTGTGCCAACCTTGTCACGACTTACAGAAAACGTTTGACCTCTGTCATTGCCAACAAAGGATATATAACAAAGTATTGAGATGAACTTTTGTGATTGATCAAATACTTATTTTCCAGCATAATTTGCAAATAAATTCTTAAAAAATCAGACAATGTGATTTTCTGGATTTGTTTTCTCATTTTGTCTCTCACAGTTGAGGTCTACCTATGATGACAATTACAGGCCGGCCTCATCTTTTTAAGTGGGAGAACTTGCACAATTTTTGGCTGACTAAACACTTTTTTTCCCCACTGTATATATATACCTAGCCCTTTTTCTCCCAAAGATTTGGAGCAGGCCCATACATATAAGATAGATGGCTAATCTAATGTGTATAGGGAACTTTATGAGGACAACATAAGTTGCAGAAACAAAGCACAAAGCTTTTGGAAGGAAAACAGATTATCAGGAAACTGCCTTATATATGCTGACAGAGATCTGATTTAAAGGGGTTCTCCAAAATAAAAAAAAAAAGTCATACCTATCCCTGATGCTGTATTGTCGCTGGTAAGGGAATGGTGACATCGCTCACGTACATCACCACTTGCTCACAAGCGACCACTGAGCCCATTGATCGGTCAATGTCAGCTTTCCCCTTCCGGCCAACAAGTCCCAGCACAGAAGGGACTGTAAGGCATGCGAGGTTCCTCTATCTATACGTCTTGGCTAGGACCCTACCTCTGCACCCTAACTCCAGGAGTGCCCTCTATACATTGGAGCACACTATACACATGTGGACAAAATTGTTGGTACCCCTCGTTTAATGAAAGAAAAGCCCACAATGGTCACAGAAATAACTTGAATCTGACAAAAGTAATAATATATAAAAATTCTATGAAAATGTACAAATTAGTCAGACATTGCTTTTCAACCAGGCTTCAACAGAATTTTTTTAAAAAGAAAACTCATGAAACAGGCCTGGACAGAAATGATGGTTCCTTTAACTTAATATTTTGTTGCACAACCTTTTGAGGCAATCCCTGCAATCAAACGATTCCTGTAACTGTCAATGAGACTTCTGCACCTCTCAGCAGGGATTTTGGCCACTTCTCATGAGCAAACTGCTCCAGTTGTCTCGGGTTTGAAGGGTGCCTTTTCCAGATGGCATGTTTCAGCTCCTTCCAAAGATGCTCAATAGGATTTAGGTCAGGGCTCATAGAAAGCCACTTCAGAATAGTCCAGTGTTTTCCTCTTAGCCATTCTTGGGTGTTTTTAGCTGTGTGTTTTGGGTCATTATCCTGTTGCAAGACCCATGATCTGCGACTGAGACCAAGCTTTCTGACACTGGGCAGCACATTTCTCTCTAGAATCCCTTGATAGTCTTGAGATTTCATTGTACCCTGCACAGATTCAAAACACCCTGTGCCAGATGCAGCAAAGCAGCCCCAGAACATAACAGAGCCTCCTCCATGTTTCACAGTAGGGACAGTGTTCTTATCAAGATATGCTTCATTTTTCCATCTGTGAACATAGAGCTGATGTGCCTTGCCAAAAATTTCGATTTTTGCCTCATCTGTCCATAGGACATTCTCCCAGAAGCTTTGTGGCTTGTCAACATGTAGTTTGGCAAATTACTTTTGTCAGATTCAAGTTATTTATGTGACCATTGTGGGTTTTTCTTTCATTAAACGAGGGGTACCAACAATTTTGACCACGTCTGTATTATGCTGCAGGTGCATAGGCACACATAGTTTTTGTCTATCACTTACTGTATATAATGTTGTATATTTTTATACTTTTTGCATTTTATTTATCCTATATTTCATGTGTATTACGCTTGCATTTGAAGGAAATGTTCATGAGAAGCTAGGATGGAATGTAATCTAAAAAGAAATCTGCTTAGAAGAAATACCTGCCTTTGATTTTCTTACATTGGCAGACTGCGGATATATGAGAACCGTAACATTTAATGTATAACAGCAGCCTAGACTTCCTTTCAATGATAACAAAATATGGTGCCTTAAAAATTTGTGCTATTAGTGAATACTGTAGATCTCCTTATATCAGGCTGCAAAAATAGGTTACAGACCATCAAATACACGAGTCTATAATATATGATAGCTGTCATAACACAACGACCCCACAATAAATCCCATCAACAACTGCAGAATAATTATTTAAAAGCCAAAAAGTAAGATGGTTACGATGGTATTTGCTTCTTTGATGTTGCTTGCTTTGATGTCTCCCTATCATTCTTTTAACTATGCCATTCCTGTACATATAACTTTCAGTTGCACATGTGTTGTAAGGCAGTATATACCCACCCAAAAGACACATCCTATAGTCTACACTGTTTTTGGCAAAGCTAGATGACCAATATGACCACTATTGCATATGCCATGGAGCATCCCATACAGCTGCTGTGGGGTCCATGAAGAAGGGACCTAGGATTGGTCTAGTTTTCTCTCCCCGTTCCATGGGTTGGGTACATCTATAAAGTCTAGCACCATTATTAATAGATAGTGACTGAGAAGACACCAAGCCTGGAAGCCTCCTCACCTGGGATGGTAAGGTGACATGGAGTGAAGCAGTAGGATAGGTCATCAATCCAGAATTGTGCAGCCGCATTTGTGGGAAGCCGACTGTTAGTGACATCCCAAAGAGAAGACAGGGATGGTTTATTACCTTTGCTTCCTTCCTGATCACTATGTACAGCTATGGGAGCTACCACAATGCGACTTCCCTTCCAGCAAGGCGAACATGTTATCCGCGGATGTCTTGGGAAATGCAGATGTTGCTGCGGTCCAAAAGAGTCCAGATCAGCTATCAGCACAGGTGGTAGTATTCCTCCTGTAACTGGGGTAAGGTGTCAAATAGTAATGTTAAAATGGCCCCAGAGATCTATTATGACCTTGTGGGTGGTGTAAAAAAAAAAAAAAAGTTAAAAATAAAAAAAAATTAAAAAAAATTGAAGACAAAAAATATTTTAAAAAAATAAACCCACCACTAACACACCCACATCATAGATTCTAGCCCTGGCAACACAAAACTATACGCCTACATCAGAGGTGTAGCTAGCAGGGGGGCAGAGGGGGTGGCTGCCCCGGGCCCACTGACTCTGTGGGGCCCACCCCGGGGCCGCCATTTATATATCCTTTATTTCTAACTAGATCGGTGTCTGCAGACACCAATCTAGTTAAAACGTATCCTGCAACTTAACAGTATTGTAAACTGCAAGCCAATACAGGCTTGCGGTTTACAAGATGCCGAGACCACAGACGGATGTCTGCTTCTCAGCACGGCCGGCGCAATGATGTCAGGGGCATAATATGAGGGTTAATTAAGGTGGCACTTGGGCTTTATTAAGGCTAAGGTCCCATGTACCAGGCTGCAGCAAAAAAAAGCACTGCAGGAAAAACCACGGCGGTAACATTGTGGTTTTTCACAGAAGGTCCGCAGAGGTTTCCTCTGTGGACTTTCTATTTTCAATACACCTATATGGAAACAGCCAGTATTTCTGTAGGTATAATTGACATGCTGCAATTTCCAAAACCGTAACGGTTTTGGAAATCTCAGTGCGTCTGCACATATATTTCCACAATGTGTGGATGGGATTTGCTAGATGTAAAATGCCGGGTTTTTTTCTGTGGGTTTTCGCCACTTGGGGCCCCATCCCATCCCCACTTTGCAGTAAAATATGCGCAGTGGACACGCTGCGATTTCCAAAACAGTCGCAGTTTTGGAAATCGCAGCATGTCAATTATACCTAAAGAAACGCCAGCGGTTTCCCTATAGATATACTGAAATTGAAACAGAAAGTCCACAGGAAACCTCTGCGAACTTTCTGTGCAAAGTGCTGCAGGAAAAACCGCGATGCGTCACCGCCGCGGATTTTCCCGCAGCTCTTTTTTTGTTGCAGGACGCCACCTAAAGGGGTATTCCCACGAACATAACCATTTTTAAATTTGTAGATAATTAAAAGTTAAACATTTTTGCAAATATAAGTAAACATTTTGCAGAGTTTTAAAGATTTTCTCTAAATATCTTGTGGTCACAAGTTTTTGTCTTGATCGGTTACCAGCGGATACGACCATGAATGCATGAACTTTCTAAGGTCAGAAAATCAGCCTTGATGTCCTTATTGTGGCCGGGTTATCTTTTGATACATGTAGTGCCCCTGCCTGATAACCCAACTACAATAAGAAATCATGGCTGAGCTCCTGACAAGTCCCAGACCATGGAAAGTTTCTGTATTTGTGGTCATATCCATTGGCAACAGATGAAGACAACAGATGTCACCACTAAGATGGTTAGAGAAAATCTATAAAACTCTGCAGAATTTTAGCTACTTATATTTCCAAAAATGTTTAACTTTTAATTATCTAAAAATATAGATATGATTAGGTTCATGGGAATACCCCTTTAAGGTGTTTTCCAGCTCATTTTTATTGATGGACTATCCTCAGAATAAAACATCAATAAGAGATAAGTGATTCCCCACTGATCAGCTGTATGGAGGGGCTATGGCGCCTGTATATATCACACACTGTCTGTTTATAGTGACCGTGTGATGTCATTCCAGTCTTGTCACATAGACATGTATAGGACGAGGCTGTAGTTACATTACATGGCCACTGTGAGATGAATGACACTGTGTAAACAGAGAAGGGGTCACGGCGCTTACACAGATACCACGGGTCTTTCAAACAGCTGATCCTTGGGTTCCCGGGTATTGGAACCCCAATAATTTTTTTTTTTTTTCCTTTTAATTAGGAAACACCTGGGGCATTATTAATAAGGGACAATATTTAAAGGAGTGCACAGGGAAATTATTAATTTAAAGATGCACTTGGGGGCATTATTCATTGTGGGGGGTTATATTATATATTTTATAATTGGGGTAGCAGTTGGATGCGGGCTTTGTGCAGGTGAGGACAATGTGGGTCAGGTGCCTGGAAAAGTGAGGAGCCAAAGATGTCTGTGTTGCAAACTTTACAGAGACTGGAAGAAGTGGTCATGGCCGTCCAGATGAAAGAGATGGGAAATGTGAAGGATTGGTCAGAGACGTCACCGTAAATGCTACTGCCCTGTATTCACCTAAATCGTCTGCAAAGCCCTGTGTAGAGCCGCTATACACCACTATACGCTCACCGTATACTGATAGTATCGGTATATGAACATGTCCAAGTAGGGGGCCCCCCTGTGCTGAACTCCTAGCTACGCCTCTGCCTACATAAAAAGCACCAAATATACAGTCGTGCTAAAAAGTTTACATACCCCGGGAGAATTTTTGGTTTTTTTGGCCTTTTTTCAGAGAGTATGAATGATAATACAAAAACTTTTTCCACTCATGGTTAGCGGTTGGTTGAAGCCATTTATTGTCAAACTTCTGTGTTTTCTCTTTTTAAGTCATAATGACAACCAAAAACATCAAAAAGTTCATATACCCCAGTTCTTAATACCGTGTATTGCCCCCTCTAACATCAATGACAGCTTGATGTCTTTTGTGGTAGTTGTGGATGAGGCTCTTTATTTTCTCAGATAGTAAAACTGCCCATTCTTCTTGGCAAAAGTCTCCAGTTCCTGTAAATTCCTGGGCTGTCTTGCATGTACTGCGCACTTGAGATCTCCCCAGAGTGGCTCAATGATATTGAGGTCAGGAGACTGAGATGGCCACTCCAGAACCTTCATTCATATTCTCTGAAAAAATGCCAAAAAAACAAAAAATCTGCCAGGGTATGTAAACTTTTTAGCACAACTGTATGTGATAAACAGACACATTTTCTTCCCTTTTGTCTACATATATCCAGACATTCAAAAAAAATGAAAAAAAAACTGCAAAAAATAAAAATTATATAAAAATACAGCCATACATATCATTGAATAAAGACGCTTTATTTTGAATAACCCAGACGAAAAAATGTTATAGTTATTGAAGACACCACCGGATACTGTTTTATTATGTAATGTTGGGATAATGTCCTTATTAGCAGACTTGCACAGTAGGTCTGTGGCTACAAATATGAAGTGCATAGGTAGAGATACATGTAATCTAAGACATTTTTGTCACTTACAAATTGTGTCATAATTGTGTGATAATTTCAATTTATTTTTCTTTATTTGTTCAGTCCTAGAGAACCCCTTAAAGTTACATACTTTAACCCATTTCTAGCTACTGTCTTGGCAACAGAAAGCCTTCAAGAATGTCTTATCCATCAGCTGGAAACAATAGCATGCCTGCATTACAGTAGATACTGTATGCCGTATGTTTTCTAAAGCATAGAAAACCTTTTTGGAGACATCACAAGCGATGTGCTAACATCAAAGTGATGCTGTCATTCAGAAAGAGAGGAATTTCCTAACTGTAGACAGGCAACAGGCTGTGTAAATTGGAGGTTTGCTCTAGTAAGGCTCCAGCAGCATGCTTAGAGATTACAGCCATCTTTTTACTAGGATTATCTGACAGTCTAACAAATTCTGCTGAACCTCCTTATGATTGAAGCCACATGCTCGGCGATGCTAACAGATGAAGCCTCTGATCACAAAAAAAAAATCTGCAGACACAGATGGAGGTTGAGACTGGAGAGGAACACAGTTATCATGGAAATGCAGATTTTAGTAAAATACTCTGAAAAAAGTGCAGGATGCCCCATAGTGAGTTCCTGTGCAATCTTCCTTTATTGCCACCCTGCACTTTCTTCTTGGTCATCACCTTGATCATCACTCATTCCCATAAGGATGGAAATAATTCCTCAAACGAAAACTTTAAAGGACTATGCAAAGGTGACATTGGACCAGATTTACTAATAGTTAGGCAGTGAAAACTTTGGCAGGTGGTCTGAACATAAACCAGATTTATCACAGAAGATCCTGGACCTTTCATCCATCTTTGAAACAGTTGATCACTCTCTCATCTCTTGGCATCACCAACTTGACCCTCTCCTGGATCTTCATACTTCACTAACCGCACACTTAGCATCTCCCACTCACACACTACCTTCTCACCGGGCCCTCTCTCTTCATGTGTACCTCAGGGCTCTGTACTGGAACTACTACTGTTCTCCATCTATACCTTTGGCCTAGGCCAACTTATAGATTCCCAGGTCTTTCAATACCACTGATACACCGATAAAACTCAGATGCATCTATCTGACCCAGACATTACCGTTCTGCTGTCTAGAGTTCCAGAGTATCTAACCTAATAGCCATAACCTCCTTCTTCTCTTCCCTTTATCTGAAACATAAAATCTTCCCACCCATTCCATAGTTCCTCTAACTGACCTATTAATCACAGCTAATGGTGACAAACTTACTGTATATGACTCCCACAGGTCTGTTGCCTTGGGGTAACCTTAGATTCTGCCTTATCTTTCAAGCCTTATGTTCAAACCCTCCACATCTCCAGCCACCTCAAACTCAATAATATGACTAGGTGACTGGCAGAGTACTGGAGTCTCGCTATGTTAGCCCCCGGTTTTTAACATATGTCTGGTCCAGAGCGGGTTTTGAGTAGGTCTCAGCCCAGCTGTAAGTCCTAGGCCTCATTACTGCCCATAAAATCCTACAGAGCCTGCACTTCAGGGCAGACCCTGGAAGAGAGTGGAGGCGCCTGGGTCTGTCTGGAGCTGAGAGTTTGGTGAGACCTGTGCCTTGTTGCTATTCTGTTTTGTTCGTGTGGCTGGAGCAAGCCACACGTATAGCTAGGATTATTTCTGTTCAGTTAGACGCTCAGACGAGCAGGATTTTGTTTTCTTATTTGCCTGAAGTTAAGGCTGTGTTTACTTTGCCTGTTTTACCTGATGTAAGGTTTATTTATTTTTGCCATTTTTTTTTAAATAAATCTGTTGCACCAGAGCTTTGTGTCCCTGTCTCTGACTGTTTGGCTCCGTACCTGTGCTGCTACCAAGCTACCTCCCCCACAAATCATTGAATCCACTCTTTCCTCACTGAAACTACAAAACTGCACACTAGTCCTGATTAGACTACTGCAGTACCTTCCCTGCATTCTACTCTCAACTCTGGCACTGGCTTAATGCACTTCACTCCTTGTTTTCAATCAAACCTCTTCCCTTTGTGAATCCCTTCATTGGCTACCCATCACCCAGCAAATAGAGTATAAAATGCTAATGCTGAAATATTAGGCTATCTGCAACCTGTCCCCTTCATACATCTCCGAACTAATCTCTCACTACCTCCCCATACGTAATCTCCGATCATCTCAAGAACTCCTTCTTCACTCTGATCCGCTCTTCAAACAACCGCATCCAAGATTTCTCCTTTGCACCCTCTATTTTCTGAAACTTATTACCATGATACATAAGACTGTCCCCACAATTACAACCTTCAAGAGGACCCTTAAGACTCACCTCTTCAGGAAAGCCTACAACCTTCAATAACCCCGATGCCACCACACCACCATCTGAACAGCTTCTACCCTCACCTACTGTCTCTATAGTCATCTCGCATAGATTGTAAGCCCTTGTGGGAAGGGCCCTCTATACCTCTGTACCAGTTGGTCACTATGTTAGTATCATACTTGTGTTGTGTATGTAAACCCTCCTCGAAGGTAAAGCGCCATGGATTCAATTGTGCTCTAAAAATTAATAATAACAGAGGATGATGCTCGATGATAAATCTGGAATATCTTTCAACTTTCTACTCTACATTTATACCACTTTTTAGTTGGCTTACTTTGAGCCAGAATCTTATAACAGTTTAGGCACGTTTTTGGCGCATCTTGGTGCCTCAAAGAGACTATGCCCATACTATGTTACTTTACACAATCTCACCTTAAGCTAGTGTCACATATCTCTCTCTAGCCCTGCAGTCCAGGTCTTTATCTCTCTGTCACAACCCCCTGCATCTCGGTTTCGTCTTTCACACCTTTCCTCTCAGAATACCATCCTATAGGCAGTCTTACTCACACCACACTTACACTTTGACATAAGGTTGGCAGTCACACCATAGCCAACACCAACTCTGAAAGGCTTCGGCTACACCATTCCTCCCGCTATCCCATCGAGGTCAGCTAGAGCCTTCTCTGGTTTAGAGTTAGCCTCACCAATGGCTTCCCAACCAGGTTAACTGTTACCTCTCCTCTTTATAACTTGCTATCTAATTACATTCACATACTAGGACCAATGTCAAAAACTGATACAGAACATAGAGGTATTCATGATAGATTCTCCCATAATAGAGTCATCTCTAGGTCTCCTGTACATGCCTTTGAGATTGAATGTTTCCATCTTGTGCATTACAGCCCACAAGTATAAACAGTGCACATATACTTGTCCTTTCATAGACATACAGCTGGGAAGACGGCTTTCTGAACCTAAACTTACCCTTATCCTTTTCCCCTGTAAATAACATATCGCTTTATTCAGAAGGTTTACTGACCCTTGTTGTAAATCTTGTATGAGACATACTTGTGAATCACTTTCTATCAGCACATTATCTTATTCTCATATCGAAAAAAAAGTCTAAGCTGATTAAATAACCAGGTGCTCGTAGACAGTGCACAGCATACTGGAAGAAGCACGTATACAGCATATTTCTCAGCTTCAGATAGATGAAAAGTCATCGTAAAACTTTGTATCTTTCCTTTATAAGTTTTCCAGGCTTTATCAATTGATGACCTAAACCTAGAATAAGTTATCAATTGAAGATCAGTGGGTGGCGATACCCAGCAGTAGGGGTTTTACACTTCACAGGGCATGTGACGAAATGCTCCTCATTCACATGGCCCATTGACAGCTCAGTTCCATTCAAGTGAATGGGGCTGACCTGTGTTACCAAGGACAGCCATTATACAATGTTGAGTGTCAGACCGCCTGCTGATCTTCAATTGATGACCTGTCCTAATTATAGATCATCAACCAATAAGTATAGAGAACCCCTTTAACAACATAACCTTCATTTAAAGTGACAGGACCTCAAACAGTAATGGCACATGCCCCATATACAGTGATAAACACAGGACTCTCTCATACAGTGAAAACTACATAGCCCATCATTTAAAGTGGCATCCATAGGTCTCACCAAAGGCCCTACATATACCAGTTACACAGTGCCACCCACATGTGCCAACCACATGCCCCCATAAGAGGACAAGCACAAGTTGCACATAACTTGCAGTGACATTTCTCCCCAAGACAAGCTGCATGCTCCCAAAGGTGCCTGTCACCAGCCCCCATAAGTGCCAGCCATATACTTTCCAACACCATCAACCCCATTCTATCCCATAAATATCACTCACATCTCACACCTGAGAATTTTCTACCATTTTCTAGATTCTAATCTAGACATTCCTCTGTGAGCCCAACAGCAGACACTCCAGGCTGATCGTACATTTTCACTACACTGAATACATTGTATCAACCTGTTAGATCAGAAGATATTTGTGCTTATCTCACAGAGGATTGCCAAGTCTGGATACAATTGTAACAACCCATCAACTATTAGGTCTGTACATAGTCTATGGTAAGCAGCTGCAACCTAAGTTTTAAAAAACATTTGCATTACTTGTTACTATATAATAATTCAACTTCTTTGCATAAAACCAGAAATTCCCTCAGAGTTAAATCTGTTACATATACAGTATCTTAAAAATGAGGGGGGAAGATTTACTAAATATTTTGGCGTAAATAAGTTGCAAACTGGAAAGTGGGCAGGGGCGGTATGGGGGTATGGCCAATAGCCAAGTCAGATTCACAATCATTTATGCCACTTTTGTGCAAAGGCCAGGGCTTTCCCAAGGATATGTCTGATTCATTATGAATTAAGTGCACCCTCTGCTGGTGCAAGGAACTTAAGGCTGGTCTTCATGAATGAAGTAAAGATCATCGATCAGATCAGCTGAGGTCTGACAACCTAGATCCCTGCTGATCACTATATAGAGAATACAGCCGGAAGATAACTGTATTCATATAGTGGTGGTGCTGGGTTACTGCAGCTCGGCTACCATGCAAGTGAATGGGAACTGATCTGTAAAAACACAGCCATTACATGGAGAACAGCACTATCTGCTTCCAACTCTGTTCTCCATATGGCAGTTGGGAAGAATAGCTGATCTGTGGGGGACCCAGGTGTCGGACCCTAGCCAATTTAATATTATTGACCTGTCCTTATTTAATAAAGCCCCTTGTGCGCCCCATTTAATGTATAATGTCCCTGGTACCCCCTGAAATTAATAATTTTGATGACTAACCATCTAATGTGTATGGGAACCTCCTAACTCAAGCTTTCTATCAGTTGTGGGGATAAACATTAGGCAGATGAATTTCAACATGCCTTAGCCTTCTGTTCTCAGGGGAGATAGAGCACTACCAGAGGTGTCTGGCACTGGTTTTCTTCTCTCTCCCCATTAAAAATATATGCACACATGGTCAGGTTGAATGTGCGTGTGTATGAAGGGAGATGAGGGAAGTCAGGTTGGATAGCTGCTGGTGAACTATATGACGTGTACGGCCAGTTTAAAGGGATTCTATCACCAGAACCCAGCATATCAATCCAGCCCCATATATAGATAGGTTAGGGTCAATATACAAATGAGCTCTTGTTTTTGTCAATATACAAATGAGCTCTTTGGAGTAATTAGGTCATTGCCATTGCTCCAAAGAGTTAAGCAGTCACATCATCAGTGCTCCAAAGATCTTATTTAGATAGTGACAAAATTAGCAATATCTCGCGACAGAGGCAGAGATTCACATAGGGAAAGCACTGTTTGATTCAGGTGACCCTAACCTATCTATCTGCAGGGCTGCGTTGATATACTCAATATCAAAGACCAGGACCACTTTAAGTAACAATATACACGTAGAAAATATCATAGATTATCCAACACTACACTGAGAGCTTCTAGCACTATGTCATCATGACCCGATAAGTGTCTCTTGTTGTCGGAGATGTCAGCCTCTTCAGCTGAACTTATATCGCTCTTCCTGAAAGCTGCTGCCTGACAACTAAATACAGGAGCTCTCATGTCTGAAGTGTAACACTTTGTGCCTCTACGACGTGACTTGGCAGCTGTAGATGAAAAATGTTCTACTTGTTCATTTTAACGAAAAAAAAAAAACCCTCTATATTGTTTTCCTCCCAGCTGCACCCTCTACAAACTGCTGCTTGGTTACAGGCCTTGATCCGGTGCCAGCTTCGCCCTATCTCCCCAGCAGTCAGATGGAGATGGAGATTGAAATCTCTGCTCATACTGAATTGATTTAGAATGAGAAGAAGTATTTGTCTATTTCCTCCTCTCTGTCCATTATTATCCAGGGGGCAGATAACGGGTCACATGCAAAGAACTTGTCGGCGTTTTTAAGAGCTGATATTCTATCCCTGTCACTGACAGCTTTGTAGAGGAAGTTCCTGTCTGTGATTTTTAGCAATTAACTTTGCATCAGGAACGACCTTAATGAAATTATGATGAGGTTCTCCTATCCTTCTGACAGAATATAAATTTGGCATCTAATTGCGGTTCCCAAAGCGTGCACGACCCTTTCATTGTTGGGGCCTACATCGTGGCGCCCTCTGCAATGAATACTAATGGAGACAGCGTTTTACAGAAAAGAGAAGAGCCATGTAAAATGATAAATGACAAGGTGTCTGTGATGTATGGGTTGATGATAAAACAGCTGGCAGAAGACGGGGCGTTCTCAATAGCAGAATTCTCAACAGCAAAAAGAAACATCATTAAGGAGACGCCGTACCCCGTGTGCCAGCAAGATTAATGCTCACTTAAAAGGGCAGTAAAAGGTGTGATGTTGTTTTATACAATGTGCTCTGGGCTATAAATTGCCTTTAGGCTAAGGCCCATTGTGGCTTCCCACAGCAAAAAAGTGCTGCAGGAAAAACCGAGGCAAAAACGCATCGCGGTTCTTCCCGCAGGGCTTTGAACTGAAAGTCCACAGAGGTTTCCTCTGCACACTTTCTTCTTCAATTATACCTATAGGGAAACCACCGGCATTTCAGTAGGTATAATTGACATGCTGTGATTTCCAAAACTGCAACGGTTTTGGAAATCGCAGCGTGTCCACTGTGCGTATTTTATCGCAAAGTGGGGACGGGAATTGCTAGAATCCCATATCCACTTTGCTGTGACTGTAAAATGCCGCTTTTTTCCCCGCAGTGTTTACGCCACGTGGGGCCCCCGGCCTTAAGAGGATCTCTGGCCAAAACTATTTGACTGGAGAAAACTTTTTTTTAATTCATAGCAAGAATACCAAAACTCATGTCAATCCCTATAATCATACCTGTCAACTCTCCCAGAACATCTGGTAAGCTCTTGCCAAACGGGGTGATCTCCTGGCATCCTGGAAGAGTGGGCAAATCTCCCTGGCCAACTGGAATGCTCCTGCATTAGCGGGCTCCTGATCACATCATATGTAACATGGGTACTCTATAGTAGTATAATGTTGTACCGTGTTAGCCATTGAAAGTAGTGGAAGAGTGAAGAAATCAGGCGATACCTTTTAGATGCTAACTGAGTATATTTATAAGTAAGCTTTCAGGAGTACTAGCTCCCTTCATCAGACATGGTGTTATACAAGAACTGAAAATTCACAGATTTTTATACACATGGTCTTCAAAGGATTTTAGAGTCCTTAAAAAAAACTAAAACAAAATGCAATCTAAGTAGAGAAGTTATTTACAACAGGTCAAAAAACAATCTGGAAAGTTGTGGTGCGTGACAGAGGGATCTGTTATCTGTTTGCTATCAGGTGGTGATTTGTGACCCTCACAGGTCATACATAGTGTGACATGAAGCTGGCATGAATATTAAGTCCAAATTGCAGCTTCATGTCACACTATGTATGACCTGTGAGGGTCACAAATCACCACCTGATAGCAAGCAGATAACAGAACCCTCTGTCACGCACCACAACTTTCCAGATTGTTTTTTGACCTGTTGTAAATAACTTCTCTACTTAGATTGCATTTTGTTTTAGTTTTTTTTAAGGACTCTAAAATCCTTTGAAGACCATGTGTATAAAAATCTGTGAATTTTCAGTTCTTGTATAACACCATGTCTGATGAAGGGAGCTAGTACTCCTGAAAGCTTATTTATAAATATACTCAGCCTCTAAAAGGTATCGCATAGGTACTCTATATGCAGCCTAGATAGCAAAAAAGGGGTGCCAACATCACAAAAGGGTGAGTGAGTCCTCTACCCCTGAAATAGGTGAGGCATGGCCAAGTAGATCTCAAAAATTTGCAAGTATGTTTATAATGTGTACCCTACAGTGGAGTGTGAAATCTGCAAGAATGCCAGTACCTCTCCATCTGCTAGCTGACTGTAGTAAAGGGGTTTTGGAGTTCATATGGTATCAGTTCAGTGGGCATCCAATTTTCGAGACCCCTGCTGATCAGCTCTGTGAAGGGGCCACATTCTCTTTTTTGTTTACCATGTACATCACTTTTAATGACTACTATTTCTAGTGATGTAGCTTCATCCTATTCAATTAAATGGAACTAAGCTGCATTACCAGACACATACGGAGCTATGCTGGAGCAGATCTAAAGAATAAATGGACCACGGTACTCGCCAATCAGCAGGAGTGTCAAGAGTCAGACCCCCATCCCTCTAATATTGGTAGCCTGTCTTCTTCTGCATAGCCCAATGATGGAGGTGCTGGTGTTGGACCTTTTTTATTTTACCAGCATCTCTGTTAGGTTATGTTCAGACTTGAGTCACCAATGGTGGTCCAACAGAGCCTGTGGACTTGTAATAAAGTCAAGCAGGTACTGTTTCAGTGTAGCTGTTAAGAACAGATATACCGTCCATTTTTTTTCGAGATTGTTTTCCTTTCATGGGGCAGTCATTTTCACTGATCCCTCATAGACTTAAGTCTATTGACAGATCCGTGGAAACGGACAAAAAAATAGAACTTGTCCTAGTTTTAAGGGACATGTGAATAGCCCTGTTGAAATCGATATGTTCTAAAAATGGCCATATGACTGCCTTTATCCAAGGTCGTGTGCACGAGACCTTAGTCTTCTCATCAAATGTAAAGGAATTTGCAACAGATACTCCAAACTGCACATTTCTGCTTACGTATTACAGCTGCAAGTCTCGGCCAGACCGCAGGTCTAATAACCCAAACTAATAATAATATAATAATAATAATAGTCCCACAATGGGGAAATTCAATAGTCCCACAATGGGGAAACTAACAGCATCATAGGGATCTATAAAGGACTCACACACATGGATTGTAAATCATGTTGCATAGATCTGTGAACCAGCTCTCGAATCCTTTGGGTCCATACTATACTACCATGTTCAGTTCCTCTGTAAGAAAAAAATTAGTCACAAAGTGTCCTCCAAGTTTTTGCCTATGTACCGACGATGAAATAATCTGCAACAAGAATTAGGACTAGAGAACAATAATGTAGAAGTAAGATAGAGATAAGCGTTCTCCAGAAATAGAAAAAAAATAGACTTACTGAACACCCAATGATGTAATATCCTAATTGTAGACATTCAGGGCTGCAAAACTATCTCTAAGACTATGATCGTGCAGTAGGTTGCACCCACTAAAAGCACAGCATGAGAATAGCGCATGTACCCCCTAGAAACAGAATGTGCACCCCCTGCGGCTCTTCTAGGGGAGAATATGGCAACACACATAAAGCCTGTGTATCAGTGATATATACATTGTGTACATGAGCTCTTGGATAAGGAATATTGAACTCATTAGGAGGGATAAGAAATCTCTCTACATAACAAAGACCAGAATTATTATAACCACTGGTTATTCCCTATAGAAACATAATTCCGTATTCCTAAGTACATAATAAGTACCAAACCCCATTATGCACTTAAAATGACTGCATTACCCCCAGTGTATGGTGAATTTATTATACTGGTCATAATAAAGGTGTCCGGCCCAGTCTAGGTAATAGTATATCTATCAGCCGGACACCTACATATTTGGCAGTTTTATATCTGCGTTCTACATGTCCTGTGGGTTAATCTACAGCTATCTATAAGTTACTCACTCTATAATAAATAACATACATTGTAGCCCGCACCCCCCCATTCCTCTATATGCAAGTTCTGCATTTACCATAAACCCGTCAGATCCGTCTCACATATCATAATTACACGATACAATGTAACTTTATGTTGATTTCATCGTATCCTTCAGCCCTGATACTTTTATATTCATATTATGGGTAAATATATGTCATTCTTATATAACCCTTTGCTGAACTTTGCAGCTTGCACCCTCCGGAGTGGCACGTTTATACCTTCTTAAATCACCGGGCCTTTCAAAGCATTTATCAGGAATATTAAGACTCTAACTTTGATCTTTACCTAGTAATAATGATTTAATGCCAACACTTGTGTACTCATGGCATTCACGGCCATTGGCCCCATAGACTTTAAGCAAGGCTTTGAAATATAAATCACTTTTTTTTTAACCCTGAGCTTCCTGTGACCTGGAAAGGTTAACTTTTGAACCTAAACAAAAAAAAAAAAATACTGGTCAATCTATGTTGTCATACACATGCATATAGGGTGTCTGGTGCACCAATGGGGTCTATAGGAACTCTGTATGTCACCATAAGGTACATATACCGATGTAGCAGAGTTAATCCGAATGTCTACAATTGGTGAAACTGCTGCATTGTGATATCTTATCATAGAAAACAACAAACACCAATGAAAAGTCATTGTAAAAAGATTTTTCATTGACTTTTCATTGGCTTTAGTTTTCTTCTGAGGTTTTTATTTCTTCACCCTTAACTCCCAAAAAGGACATGGTACCAAAACATCAGGCAAGAGATCTAGTCATACAGTCGAGGAAGGCAGAGATCAGGCCAGAGTGGAAACCTGGTTGAAGTCAGTGCAGGCAGCAACCAAGAGAATGTATTTAAAGGGAGTCTGTCACCAGAAACAAGCATATCAACCCAGCCTCGCAGATAGGTAGGTTAGTGTCAATTTTCCAGCTCTTTAGATGCTGCCAGGGGTATATTATAATAAGGGTAATTTGGTAATTGCCCTCATTAAAATACAACCTTATAATCAACTATAATGGCATCCACTCTTTCCTGCCCCGCCTATAGCATACGAGTGAGCGCATCAGTGGTGCAGTGGAAGGCATTTTGGACCTAACTGTCAGGGCTCCTAGCAACCTATCTATAAAACATAGTGTATAACACTGTCAGGGCTCCTAGGAACCTATCTATAATACATAGTGTAGAACACTGTCAGGGCTCCTAGGAACCTATCTATAAAACATAGTGTATAGCACTGTCAGGGCTCCTAGGAACCTATCTATAAAACATAGTGTATAACACTGTCAGGGCTCCTAGGAACCTATCTATAATACATAGTGTAGAGCACTGTCAGGGCTCCTAGGAACCTATCTATAAAACATAGTGTATAGCACTGTCAGGGCTCCTAGGAACCTATCTATAAAACATAGTGTAGAACACTGTCAGGGCTCCTAGGAACCTATCTATAAAACATAGTGTATAGCACTGTCAGGGCTCCTAGGAACCTATCTATAAAACATAGTGTAGAACACTGTCAAGGTGCCTAGGAATCTATCTATACAACATAGTGTAAAGCACTGTCAGGGATCCAAGGAACCTATCTATAAAACATAGTGTAGAACATTGTCAGGGCTCCTAGGAACCTATCTATAAAACATAGTGTAGAACACTGTCAGAGCTCCTAGGAACCTATCTATAAAACATAGTGTAGAGCACTGTCAGGGCTCCTAGGAACCTATCTATAAAACATAGTCTATAACACTGTCAGGGCTCCTATGAATTTATCTATCCAATTTCTAGCTCTCTAAGGCAAGCACAGTTTGCCAAAGTTATGTATATTTCATAAAAAACTGAATAATTTAGAAAATTTGGTTCGAACCCATCTCGGTACAAGTTGGTTAGCCCATCTCTACTCCCTTTAAAGAAATTATTCAATAAACCATAACTACAGGGAACTGGTATATTCAGACTTTCATTAGTCCTATAAAAACCAAGTTCCTTGGCATTTTGCTTTACTTCAAGTCTATGACAGTAAGCCTAAATTTTGTTTTCTATGCACCCTTACCCAGAGGTATAACTTGAAACTTCTGTGCAAAATACAATATCTGTAACTGTAACCCCATCTACCTTGTGTCATTTATAATAGCAGTATTTTTTAAGTGGCGGAGATGATTTTGGGCCCCCTGAGGCTGCGGGGCTTGTGTGTGACTGCTACCTCTGCACCCCCTATAGCTAGGCCTCTGCCCTGACCCACCACACACCTTCCCTGACCTCATTAAACCAGTTTATGTTGTTCACAGCGTCCCTGTTGCTATCTCAGACTGTTGGAGTAATGAGTTACTACATTAGACGTACGTAATACTACAAGGATGATAAAAGCCAAGCTAGATACAAAGGTGCATTTCCTGATGTGAATCCACAGCTAATGTCTGCGGTGCAGAACGCTTTCTTAGAAGTAGCCAGTGTAATTTGCGAAAACTGCTCCCAACCTAGCATAAAATTTAGAGGCCTGTAAATCAATATAATACACAAGGCACATTTCTCCGTATTTACAGCCATCGACCAAAGTTGGGTTACAGCTACATTTGGTCTTAATACAGAATTTGGGAGCTGAAAGCCTTTGATGCTAACATTTGTTTTAAATCGCATTGGGGTGGATATGTCAGGAAGGAGGAGGCGATGGGACCAGTTATCAGGTTTTAACCTCTTAACTAGCTCTACGGGTTCAGTTCGACAATATATCTATAGAAAGAAAACGAAGACCCTAGGAAAATCCACGAGATGTCTCAACAGACCTGTTTACAAAAATTGTACTAATTTTATTTTTATCTAGTTCACCATAGTTTTACCTTGGTGGTAAAATACTAAATCCATCCAATTCAAAGTCTGAAAAAAAGTGTGCCTAAGAATACAATACAAGAATTTTAAAGAGATCCTTCGCCACCTCCACCAACCCCAATTCATTACATCATTCAATAGTCAGCGTTCCACTGATTCTGGGACAGTTGGAATTTTTTTTGTAGCCCCCACGGTTCCTGAGAAATCACTGCTGTCAGTTGCAGCACCCAATATGTTAATTTGGCTCTTTACTGTCAGGTGGGAGGTCCCGTGCTGTCTGTTCAAACTAACAGCAGTGATTGTTCAGGAACATTGGGGGTTAAAAAAAATCTAACTGCGCCGGAGTCAGTGGGGTGGCATCTACTAAGGGATGTAAAGGGTTGCTAGAGGTGGTGAAAGCTCCTCTTTACAATAAAGCAATAACTAGTAAGCTCCCTCTAGTGGTGACTACTGACAATCAAATTTTTTTACATTTAAGTAGATTGTCCCAAGAAAGCAACTTATTACCTATCCAATGGACAAAAAATAGTAACATAGGGAACAATTATTTTTTGTAGGGTGTCCTACTGCTGAGATCTTTTGGTAATCTGGTGTAATCTGCTACAGAGGCAGACAAGTCTTTATTGTCCTGCAGCACCACCACCACAGGAAAATGTGAGCACTACACTGTGTCCACTGAAATCAATGAACTGCCTATGTAATGCATGGACATGCCAAGTCATCCAGGGGAGCAACACTTTTTAGATACCCTCTATTCTGTATTAGAGTCCTGAACCAAGGAATTCCTCTTTTAGGGTATTCTAAAAATCCCTTTAAGGCTGAGGCCCCATGTTGCAGAGATGCAGCTTTTTTGTTGCAGATTTTGCTGCGGTTTTTTGAGCCAAAGCCTAGAAAATCTGGCATCTGCCAAATAAAGCGGATGACATGCTGTTGACACACAGATGGTACATGGATCAAACACTGAAATACAGTATATCAGGTTGTATAATGGCCAATGTTTTATAGCCTGTAAGGCGGATTGGTTCATGTGAATACAGCTGTAGGCATCTGTTGGAGACTCCATCGTAGTGTCTGCCTGAAAATCGGCGAAGGAAAAAGTCCTAAACGTAAGACTTTTTCTTCTGCTGGTTTCAGTTTTAAAACGATGGGTCATTATAGTCAATAATAGTCAATAGACTCTGTGTGTTACCGCTATTTTAGCAGTCCGCCTTTCCGTTGTTCTGGTCCTCCAACACTAGTGTGAACCTAGTGTAAGTCAGTATACATGGTTCTTATTTTTCAGGAACCACATAAAATGTATGCTTTCTAGGAAAGTAGTTATCTCAAGTTAAAGATTAGCAGGTGCTAAGTCCCTTGTACTCCTGGGAAAATCAGGACAGATGGAAACCAAACTCCTCTTGAAAGTGTTCTGTATTGGATTTCAGCATGGCTGTCACTAAATGTAAAGTGCTCCTAGGCCAGGAGGTCACTGCATTTAGAATGAAAAAACCTTAGGCGTCCACTTGCATCTGACATATTTTATCTCTCACAGTACAGATTGTGTCGCTGCACAATTTCCAAGTTTAATGGGACATTTCCCACTATAACATCTGAGTTATTATGACGTGTCCTTCCTTATTTTGTACTGATATAAACATTTCTACCTATTAAACTGGTTTATATAACTAGGGAAGAAGTTACATAGACATGAAAAGTCACTCTGTATAACACCACTACTCCCATCATTGAATCCAGTTGGAGTAATGCTTAACAATGCTAAAAGGAATTTATTTCCAATTTTTTGTATTTATTTATTAAAATCAGATAATAAAAAATATATACATTTTTTCTAATCTGTTTTTATTACTTGATGATAGTATTTTTTTATTCTATTTTCTGTACGTGATTAAAGAGGTGACCATCTTGTCTGAGCTTTTCCTCTGCTCTGTTAACAGCAGTTAGTGATATGCTTTACAGCACAGTCATGGCCATAGGCAGCAATAGTCTGCCGCTGACTCACTGAGGTCTATGGGAGAGTTTTCTAGACATGCTCTGTGCAGAGATGGGCAGGAGATAAGCTATGACATCATCTATTGTTAGTAGTGGATGCAATGATAGGTCAGTGGTGTTATCTATAGAGGTGTTATCTTGTCTGTGATGTAAATGAGGTGACTGGCGCAAAGAAAACCCCTACAGAATTGGAAAGAGTCAGTCTATTATTATGCCTAGTGCCAATAGTTAATACCAGCTAGTTCTCCTGAAATATGTTTTAGTGAATATTTATATTCTATTTGAAATAATTCACATGGATTAAAAGTTGATTTTCTCTGCAGAAAGGTTGCACTTTGATACAAAAAGGCATGTTCACTGACCACCTATACAATAGCATATAAGGGTTTAGAAGAGATATTGGTGGTAGACTCTCTACCATATGCCAAATCTTTATTTATTTACGGCTGCTTTGTATACATTGATACATGTAGGGCAGTGAATCAGAAGAAATTAAAAAGTATTGTATTGGTAGTTGTGGGTGTTAAAAAAGTGTTATTTAATATGATCAAAGTTCAAGACAGATTAAGAACATTCCATGGAAAGGTTAAACAATAGGCAAAAAGTAGACATTGTGTGCATGTTTTAGATTACAATGGTTTTACTCCTTGCTGTGCATGTAATATATATAGTCTAGCATAAGGAATACATGTATGAGCCAATGGTGACTATATACAGTGGGCCATCATACATAACTCTATCCAATTTCTATCCCATTAATTGCAAACTGGCCACAATTCCACTTGATATGTTGCATTATTTTGCATATTTTTGCACATTGTTTACTATTTCACCTTAGTTGCCCCTATATAATATAATGCTCATGTAGTGGAGCCCACACAGTGTAATAACTTCTTAGTGGCTCCCACACAATATACACCATTGTATTCAATTTTGTCTGTGTCCTGAGGAAAATCAGGACATGCTGCCCAGGACGGGATGGTTTACAGGAGGTACCTGCTGTCATAGGGCCCGATGCAGTGGCTCTGATCAACTTGCAGTCTCAGCCTGGCTGTCAGAACATGCAAAAAACCCAAACAGCTAATAAATCTGTGCACCAAGGGTGTGAGGCGTATCAGTTCTAGGCTACTGGTACGTTCACTTTGATGTAATGCTGCGGTCACATGGTGTATTTTTGCACATAAATGCATGCATTTTTATTGGAAAACTGCCTGCGTTTTTGTGCAAAAACTGCTTTACAGAATACCATAGTGGCCCCTTCACCCAGTATAATGTCCCATAGTGGCCCCTCCACACAGTATAATGTCCCATAGCAGCACCTCTACGTGGTATAATGTCCCATACTGGCCCCTCCACACTCAGGGGTCACAATTTAGCATTTGAGGCCCTATCAGCAGTCTCTGATGTCAGGAAGAAGCACTGAACAGAAGAAAGAGTCACTCCGGAGTGCAGGAGAGGTGAGTAACATTGTTTTTTTTTATCTTTGATCACGTCCCCTGGGCCTCTGCTTATTATACTCTGGGGTCTTTTCAGATAGAAATTTAGTTTCAGCCGTGTTTGGTCCTAGAGAAACTGCTAGTCGAGTGCCACCACCTCAGGGACTCGGACTACTGTGCCAGAGAACTAAGCATCGCATGCTACTCTTGGCACACATGCTTGGAGTTGAGGACTTGTGTTCAACAGCATTCCTAATTGATTCCTCTGCTGGTGACATGAACTGCACCTGAATTATTAAGATGCTCCAACCTCCTAATAATTATGGTGCATCTTGCCAGGACCCTTGCACCAAAATTGAAATTTCAGGTATAACTCATACCAGTTTTCTGCCATCGGTGATACTAAATCTGTTGGGCTGTGGACCTTGATCTCCCTGCTCCTCTCAATTTTCTAAAAAGTGTCGAGCAGGTTGGAAACTGGAGAAAATTGTCGTGTTTATTTTAGTAAATACCCCCCACTATGTGTAAACCCCCTTCAGAGCAGATATATTTTGTGTATGGTTGATGTGCATACATACTGTATTACAGCATAACATACTGGGGATCTGGAATTCATCTGGAACGTGCATGTGAATTTACAGCCAGGTCTCTATATATGAATTATGCTTGGTGGATACAACCACCATGTGTGGATAAACAAAAAAAAAACAATAGACATAAAGATTTCAGCACTGCATGAGCTTTTGTGTCCGTTTAGTATGTGTTAACCACATCCATGCAGCGTTGCATGTTTACTGTGTACCCGAGCCTGTGATTCAATGGAACATATTGTTCTGCAAGTATATATTCATATAAAAATCCCGACACATTTGGGACGCATTTCCTCATTCTCTATTGGTTAATATAAACTGCCTTTGAAACCACATCTGTCTACGACTTTCTTAAGCATTCCTTTTAATGTTTATTTTCTGTTCCTTGCTTCTACCCCTCACCTACATTAAAGTGAGCAAGCTGTTTCAATCACAGATGAGGATAGGACAATTCGGACATCAGTCTGTTTGATCTAAAGGATGACTTGCTCTAGGAAGTCTTCCAGTATGCACCAGGTCATGAAAGACTTGCAGAAAAGCAACACTTGGGATAAATTAGGACTCCCGTTCCCTTACATTTCTTATTTCATGCAGAGAATACCTCTTAAACCTGCGTCTGCTTTGATGGAGGAATGAAGACATGAGAACATGGTTGCAACTTTCATGAGCGTGTATTCTGGGTGACAAATGCTCAAATGATCATGGGAGAGATCAATGGAGAGTTAAAAATGTCCAAAACCTGTCCTGAAATTTGACTCTTTGTTGCAGTTTTATAAAATATTGCTATCACTGGAATCAATCATGCCAACCTGAAAAAATAATCTAGGTAACAGTCATGGTTTCTGTTTTTGGTAGATCCATTGTAATCCATCTGATAGATCTATTACAATGTACTAGGATCCATTTGTTTTACCCCCTTATAATTGGCCAGTCAAAAAGCAACTGGAACCTGATGACAAAAAATAAATACAAGTGCAAGACTCTGCATAGGAGCTCCACTCCACAATCAATCTCACTTTGTATCCCTTGGGTCGTAGCCGTGGACTCTTAGCAGGGTACATACCATAGAAGCAGTCCATGAATCTGTAGTATTGTAAATGGTCGAAATGTAGCATGAAATTGCCTAGGGACTTTCTGCAATGTTAGCGAGAAAAGGAGTTGGACAATGTACTGAAGTCAAAAAGATGGTATAGGAGCACCAAGGAGCACTGCCTATCCTGAGTATAATGGTGGCAATCCTGGCACTAGAAGCGTTGCATGACGCTCCTGAGCCTCAATGCAATATCTAAACAATCACCTGAGTTATAATGTATCATTTATAATACTTGTCTCCTCATATCAGGAAGAGACACCTTATGGGCCAGCTATGGGCTCAGGTGCAACTCTGCACTCTGCACCCCTCAAGTTATGCCCCTACAACCAGCAAGCAGAAGTTCAAAGGGGTCTAATTGTTATTTTTACTATGGACTCTCCCATCCTCTTTGTACATGGTGTCCATATTGGGGATGCTCAACAAAAACAAAAAAATATATAAGATATACAACAGAGTTAAATAGCTGTGCACAATATGTGCACAATATACTTCCATGTATGTGTATTACTGGAAATGATGATGTCAGCTGGTCTGGACATTGTAGAATCCAGATTAAAGAATCTATAAAATACCAGTTGATTTGATGGGGGTCTTCAGATTTCTCTCCAGAGAGAATAAAACCTAAATCTTATAAATGAAACGAGACATAGCAGGAAATTCTTCCAGTTGCACAAAACATCCTAACCCCTGCAAGATAAGGGGGGGAGTTTCCATCTATAATTCCAAAGACAATTTAATGTGAATCTAGTTACCAAAGTGTCCCAGGGAGCCTGCAGCACGCCAACATGTTGGTCCTTTACTTCCTTATATTTTATATATAATATATATATATATATATAAAAAATACAGTGGCGTAACTAGGAATGGCTGAGCCCCAAGGCGATCATTTGACATGCCCCCCCGAATCGCCGCCCCCAACCCCATCAGGACCGCGCCCTCCAACCCCTTCCCCCGCACAAACTGCATTCCTGCGCACACTATTATGCGCCATAGTGGCCCCTACACATACTATTATGCCTCATAGTGACCCCTGCACACAGTATTATGCCCCATAGTGACCCCTGCACACAGTATTATGCCCCACAGTGGCCCCTGCACACAGTATTATGCCCCATAGTGGCCCCTGCACACAGTATTATGCCCCATAGTGGCCCCTGCACACAGTATTATGCCCCATTGTGGACCACCCATGAACAATTATCATACTTTTCAGACCTCAGAGTATAATGATCGGAGACCCAGGGGAGAATACAAACAAAAAAAAACAATGTTACTTACCTCTTCCTGACTCCTGTGCACTCCCGTGCGCTACTTCGTCCATCTTCAGTGTTGGACCAGATCTCGCCTGAGCCAGGCCGTCGTTGCGACGCATAATGACGTCTGCTGATGTCTGGGACGTCACCAAACAGGCCCGTAGCCTGCTGGAGCGCAGGAGATGTAAGTAACATTATTTTTTATGTTCCCTCACCTCCCCTGGGCCTCCGATTGTTATACTCGGGGGTCTGAAAAGACCCCAGAGTATAATGATAGCAGTGTTTGTGGGGTTCGCGGTAGTGGCTGCCACAGGGCTCCCGGCCCCCTAATATCCCGGGCCCTGTGGCAGCCGCTACCGCTGCATCCCCAGTATTTACACCCCTGATATTATATATTATATTTCTGAAGCATGATAAGTTAAATGAATTATTAGAAATCCTAGTATATGTAATTATATGGTATATGTGAATGAAATCTAAAGCAATTTTAAGCAGCATCTAAACCTTATCCCCTGCATTAGTCCAGGGGTCAACTAATCACCTGGGCATTACAGCAGAGCCCAAAGGGAACTGTGCCCAAAAGCCATGGGTCAAATGTTTTATACTTCCATTTGTGCTTGTATGGTCTTAGCCCAAGTGAATTAAAACTATGTTGGTTGGTGACAAACTCATGACCAATATTGCCTAGGGGGCTCAGTTCACTCTTATTTAGCACCTTAACAAAATAGGTGATAAATATCTGACTGGTGGGGAATCTGATTGGTGGGATCCCCACTGATCAAAAGAGTGGGGATCCTGTGTCCCCCATATGATGAAGCAGCAGGACAAGCATGCATGTTGATGCTCCATTCATTTCTATGGCACTGTCAAAGAGAAGCCAAGTATTTATTTGTATATATTTGAAGTCCAATAGAGATGAATGGATTGACAGTGCACATATTCAACCTGCTGTTACATCAACACAAGGGACCCCCATTCTTGTGATTGTGGGGGTCCCAAAGACTGGACCCCCACCAATCAGATATACCATAGTTGAAACCTTTATTCACATGAGGAAGCCATGACGCAGTGCCAGATCTGTTTATGGTGAATACCACCTTATAAATAAAGTTATTATTTATTATCCAACAGACACCATTGGCTTACGATGGGGTCCATCATCTACATATTACTATATTGCTACATGTGCAGAAATATGATGGAATTGCCAATAAAGCCTCTGGATACTACTAATGCCTAAGTCTAATAGTAGTTCTGGCAATTCTGAGGTTCTTACATTTTATTCAAGGACTAAGAAGCCAAGAAAGTTACTTGCTACAGGCTCCTTCCAGAAAATGGGGCACTGTTGTGCCTGAAATTGTCAAAAAAAATGCAAATTTCAATAGTAAGAAGATTTTTTTTTACATGTAGGTTTTAATAGCACTATAAAAAATAGAAAGTTTATTTTCACATATTACAAAGAGGTAATTCACTTTTGGGAAACTTTTCATCAAATGCTTAATCTATAAGGGGAGACTTATGGTCAGGAGTCCGGACGCACCCAATAGCAAATGTACTACAATTGCTTGATTCCATGTTTTCTAACCCTAATGTAGTCCATTCCTCCAGAGACCATATGTACACCATAAGAGATCTAAGGAAGGGGATGGGAGACGATGATGTGGAGATTCCTGGAGATGCAGATTGTTAAATGATACTTCCAAGCAGAGATACTTCTGGGAAAATATTTGAGGTATTCTCAGTCTCAGTATTCGCCCAGTATGCCATGTGTAGCAGGTTTCCAGAAGTCCTGGATAAGGACACTGAAAACCAAACTGATCTCTAATAAATGGGAGTATATTAGAGGGTGAAAGTCCTAAAAATAGTTGCAAAATTGCAAAAACTAAATTGCAAACTTTATTATAAAAAGTTAAAGGGGTTTTCAGGGTCTATGAAACTCCTTAGGATAGATCATCAATATCACACAGGCGGGGCCCTATCCCGGCACCGATCAGCTGTTTGAAGTGCCAATAGAGCTTGGGCAATCGCCACTTTCTCTGTACAGGCCAGTGACATCACATCTATTGACCATGTTGCTGCTTAGTCCCATTCAAATAAATAGGAGGTTCAGGGGTGACGAACCCCCAAAGTTTCAGGTTCAGGTCAAACCCGAAACTATTGGAAAATTTATGTCAAATCTGGTTTGATCTGAACTGATTTGATGATATCTATTGGTAAGCAGTGATGAGGCTGCAGCACTTATTTGTAGGCTGCACCCCATGCAAACAGCTGATTGGTGGAAGTGCCAGTTGTCATCAATATCATAGTTTCAGAAGACCCCTTTAAATCCATCATGTTGGCAACCACACTTGCACTTTTTGAGCTGAAGGTTGATGACATGATGGGTTTTAACTTTTTCACTAATACTGGACTTTGCAGTTATTGTCCAGACTTTCATCTTCATAGATGCCTTCCCGAATGGCATCTGGTTTTCATCTACTATGCAGTCTATGGTGGGAAGGAGCCCAGTATTGAATTGTTTCCCCTACTTAGAGCTAATTCACATGGCCGTATTTTTGGTTCACGTAGGACCAGGACAAGGCATTTTGGAACCCAAGGCAGATAAGGTAAACTGCGGCACCCATTCCCCCTCCACTTTTCCACCATAGAATATTTTCAAAATGGTAGTGATTGGGTCATGGTTGTGAAGAGCAGACATTTCTTCGGAGCAGACATCTTCTTCGGAGTGGCCTGCTGGGGGAGCAGTATATCAACCAGGGATAGTAATAAGCTGGACAAGCTGATTAGAAGGGCCAGCTCTGTCCTTGCGATACCCCTGGACCCTGTGCAGGTGGTGGGTGACGGAAGGATACTGTCCGTGGTGAGCTCCATGTGGGAGAATAACTCCCATCCCATGCATGAGACCGTGATAGCGCTGGGCAGTACTGTCAGTGACCGACTGCTCCACCCTAGGTGTGAGAAGGAGCGCTATTGGAAGTCTTTCCTCCCCGCTGCGGTTACGCTGTACAACCAACACCGACCTAAGCGGAGATCAGGCCATACAGAGAACTGAAATATCTTTCTGTTGTGATACCCCCCTCTGTTACTTTTTACCTGTACCTTTCTGTCTGTCTACTATCACTGGAATGCCTCTGCATGTTTTATTACTCCCACTTCCCCAATTACCATTATCCCCTTGATCATTGAGACACTTCACTTCAAGTACTTGGGTGCATGTAACTCCACCACCACCACCTGCACCAGGAGCAAGATACTTATCATAAGGTTGTACTACGTTCAGAAGATAAACACAAATGATAAATTGTATATTTACAGATATAACATCTTTTCAGGTATCTTCAGAAGATACTTTATGGGAAAGCATCACTCATGACCTGCAGACATAAATTTAGAATTATGATTAAAAACGGAATCTTCAGATGCCAGACAAATATCTCAGGTTTCAGCACCAATAGTCAGTGCCAGGCTGTTCATCTTATTTCTGATTTCCATCTACAGTCACACAACATAAAGCAGCCTTCATATCCTCTCTGTACACTTCATTTCATAGACAACAACCTTATCGGCAAACTTTACATTTCCAGCTTCACTCTGCACATTCATTTCATGCAACATCAGCTATCACATTATATCTATAAACCATCGTACTTCCATGACAGCTTCCAAACACAAATACTGAGGGTGTTCAATAAAATACAGGGCGCACTTACGCTGCACTTGCATATACGCAACACTCTTGAATCATTAAATCAATGAATGCAAATTATCCTTCCAATACAACTTCTAGATCTAGCGGATTGCGAAGTGCAATTTATAATAAAAAATATACCGCATTTTTCTGATTATAAGATGCGCTTTTTAGCAAAGAAAAAAAAACATGCTAATATAATAATAGTCCTTTAATAGTCCCAGAATGGAGAAATTCAGTGTGTTACAGCAGCAAAGATAAGCAGATACAAATACAAATACAACATGTACAGGAATGTTCCAAGGTAAGAGGCATTACATTAATAGCAGACAGACAGATAGGAATTAGCAGAGGGGGGGGGGGGATTTAGCAGGCAGAGAGATATTTCAGTTCTCTGTGTGTAATGATCTCCACTTAGGTCGGTGTTGGTTGTACAGCCTAACCGCGGTGGGGAGGAAAGACTTCCGATAGCGCTCCTTCTCACACCTAGGGTGGAGCAGTCGGTCACTGACAGTACTGCCCAGCACGATCACAGTCTCATGCATGGGATGGGACTTCTTCTTCTGCATGGAGCTCACCACGGACAGTATCCTTCTGTCACCCACCACCTGCACTGGGTCCAGTGGGCTCCCCAGGACAGAGCTGGCCTTTCTAATCAGCTTGTCAAGTTTATTTCTGTCCCTGGTTGATATACTGCTCCCCCAGCAGGCCACTCCAAAGAAGATGGCTGATGCCACTACCGAGTTAAAGAAAGTTCTAAGAAGTGCCCCCCGGATTCCAAAGGCTCTCAGCTTCCTAAGCAGGTAGAGCCTGCTGTGGCCCTTCCTGTACAGGGCCTCCATATGATCTGCCCAGTCCAGCTTATTATTAAGGAGCAAACCCAGGTACTTATAGGTGTTCACAATCTCAATGCCCGCCCCCAGGATGTCCACTGGTTTAGGAGGGCATCTGCCTTTACGGAAGTCCACCACCATCTCCTTGGTCTTCCCCGCGTTAATCTTCAGGTGGTTCCGGTGGCACCAGTCCACAAAATCCCGGTTCAGTTCTCTGTACTCCCTGTCATCATCATCTGTGATGAGACCCACTATTGCAGAGTCGTCAGAATACTTCTGTAGGTAGCAGCTAGATGAGTTGCACCTAAAATCTGCAGTGTACAGTGTGAAGAGGAAAGGGGCGAGAACCGTACCCTGAGGTGCCCCCGTATTACAGATCACGGTATCTGACACACAGTCTCGGGCTCTCACGTATTGAGGTCGATTTGTGAGGTAGTCTAGGATCCAGTTGGAGAGGTGGTGGTCCACTCCAGCAAGGCCCAGTTTGTCCCTCAGTAACCTGGGCTGTATGGTGTTAAAAGCACTGGAGAAATCAAAGAACATTATTCTCACCGTGTTCCCTGATTTCTCCAGGTGAGACAGAGCCCTGTGCAGAAGGTGGATGATGGCATCATCTACCCCAATGCCCGGCCGATAAGCAAACTGGAGGGGGTCCATAGCGGGGCTCACTAGAGGGCGGAGATGTGTGAGAACCAATCTGTGCCTGTCTATAGTGTCCAGCAGTGCCAGACTTCCCTGACTGCTTACTTATCGATCAAGTAAAAGAGTGCTAAAGTACAGATCTGTGAGACAGCTCCCTGCCCCTGGCCGACACTAAACTGTGTGATCAGGAGAATGGCACCACCAGCGATCCTGAGGGCAAGTTCTGTTGACCCAAAAGTTGAAGAAAATCTGGACTGTGCTGAACCACCACATAAGATCAAATCTAAATATTAGGAGACGTTCAATGAGTTCAGCTTTGTGTGTCCCGAG
Organism: Leptodactylus fallax; assembly: GCA_947044405.1. NCBI lineage: Eukaryota > Metazoa > Chordata > Amphibia > Anura > Leptodactylidae > Leptodactylus > Leptodactylus fallax. The sequence goes on along the minus strand of CAMRHE010000147.1, from coordinate 864,423 downwards.
TGGTCAAAACAGTATCATCCAGTCATCATCCCGACCAAGAACTGGATAACCAAACTTTTCACCAAGAGGTCATCCAGAAAGTAAAGAAACTGAATGGTCAAAGGACAATGCTGGTGAATGACCCAATGAAAAGCAAATCCTGAAAGATAGCTCATGTACAAATCATCACAAACATTATTATAAAATTCTCAATAGGTGGTATTATACTCCATACATATTATGTAAAATGTACCCTTCCTCATCTCCACTCTGTTGGAGAGGTTGTGGATAAATTGGGACTATTCTCCATCTCTTTTGGGAATGCCCACTGCTACAACCTCTTTGGAATTCGATAAATGTCAAATATCATTCAAATTAAAAATACTTACCACTCTACTTATCTCCCCTGAATTCGGTCAACTAGGTCTGGGAGTAGATAACATACCCAAACCATATAGAACTGTATATTGTCATATAATCCTATCGACCTCGTCTACTCTAGCCCTCGACTGAAAATCAAGAGTCCAGCAGCAACAATCCAGGGATTTATTCCGATCGCCATATTTGGGGTCAGGAAGGAATTTTTTTCCCCCTAAACTGAGGACATACCAATAATTCAGTCCTTCAGGGCTTTTTCACCTTACTCTGGATCATGGACCGCCAGGAGGTAGCGTCTTGCACCTTTCATTTACTAATAAAAACATCCGTGGAGGTTTTGGCTAAATAATTTTCATATGTAGATATTAATTATGACCATGACCCGATACGATGGGGGAAGATGCACAATATCTTATGAAAAATAAGAACATGTAAAATGTAAGTTATGAATGTTAATGTAAATGAGTTGTACCCATGTTAATAAAATATAAACTTTACTATACAAATAATCTGGTGACCCTATTGTAGGGTAGAATCCACTTTTATCATGTATAGTTATGTATAGTTCATTCCAAATTGAAGTGACAGAGATAGCCGAGTGCAGCACTTGGACCCCAATCGCCTGACACCCATACTGATCAGCAGTTCTTAGCAGCTGATAAACAGAGAATGGAGCAGGGAGCAGGGAGCTCTGTTCTGTGCGTAAGTGGTCAGACCAGGTACTGCAGGTCAGCTCCCGTTTACTTTAATGGAAGCTAAGCTGTGTTAACCCACATCAGTAACTACACAGAGAACAGAGATCTCTGCTTCCTGCTCTATTCTCAGCTGCTGAGAACAGTTATCAAAGGGGGAGATGGGTATCAGACCCCCCCACCGATATGATATTGATAACCTATTCTTAGAATAGAGCATCAGTATTTTTTTACCTGGAAAACCCCTTTAAATACTCATCCTCTCTAAATTACTTAACCCTTTAATGAGGCAGAGTAGTATGGATGTAAAGGCCGGTTGCAGACAACCGTGAATTAAAAGCACAGGTGGTACACGGGGGACACAGGGATGTACCCCTTGCACAGGCCGTGCTTCTGCGGCTCCTTTCATTAAATGAATAGCACGGGCCGCTAAATAGGACAGGAATAGGACCTGTTCTATATTTTGCAGCCCGGACTGTCAGCCCACACACGGGACCGTGAAATTCACGGTCATGAGTACGGGCCTATAGAAAGGAATGGGTCAGTGTGCTATCCGTGAACTACACAGATAGCACACTGACCACGGCCATGGTCGTCTGCAACGAGCCTAAGGCTCAGGAACTTTTCATATTTTCCATTTCCACCTTCCAAAATTAATTTTTTATTTTTTTTGTTGATATGGTCGTGTGAGGGCTTATTCTTTGCACAATGTATTGTACTTTCAATTTCCATGATTTTGGGGTACACATAATATTTTGATTAGCTTTTGGGGGGTCTGTGTGAAATAATACAATTCTGTTGTTATTTTTTTGTGTTTTGTTTTTATGGCATTCACTCTGCATTAAAAATGTCATGGCAACTTTGGCAAATCATTACGATTACGGCCATAATTATATCAAATTTATTCCATTTTACTGCTTTTACTAAATAAAATGCGATTTTGCAAGAATAAACAATTTGCTAGGTGTCACCGTATTCCGACATCCATAACTTTTTTACTTTTTTGTTGACACAGCTATGTGGCAGCTCTTTTGTGTGGGGCAAGTTGTAGTTTTCATTGGTATCATTTTTGTGTGTCCCACATTTTGATCACTCTTTATTGCTTTTTTGGGGGATGCAAGGCGACCAAAACACATTGGGACAAATTTATTATGCCTTGAATGCCAGTCACACTTTTGTGCAGATCCTAGTTTTGCGAAAAAAAAATTGCGACTTTTTAATTTCTGCACCTTCAGCACTTTCGAAAAGGAGGTGAGGTGACATCATGTAGGGGTTGAAGCCATCAGCCCTGTCCGATTTATCTTTATTTACACCAGAAATGTGAAAATCAACGTTACTTATGAACTGTTGTGAATTTGCTGTGCAGGCGCGCAGCGTGGTGGAGGGCGCATCTCATTTATGTGGCGGTGTACCCCTTGTCATAAATGAAGAGCACCCTCCACTGGCTGAGGAGCAATGAAGACTAGTGTTAAAAATGCCAGTCTTCATAAATCTGCCCCATTTATTTACACATTGTGGTATTTATCTTTTTACTGCATTAACCATATGGGATAAATAACTTTTTTTTCGATAATTTGAATTTATACGCATATGGCAATGCCTAATATGTCTGTTTTTTCCATTTAAAATGGAAAACATTTTTTTCTTTAACTTATTATTTTTTAGTTTAAAAAATCTTTATTCCATTACCCTTTTTTTCATTTACTTTCCCACAATCTCCTGTACAATACACCCCAATACCGTATTACAATACATCACACATAGGCTGCCTATGTGTAATAAGGAGACCCCTAAAACTAATATTGATAGGTCCTGACGTTTGGCAACTACAGGTGAAAACGGGTGCTCTGGCAGGTGCCAAGACTGTATTGAACTGCTCATTTGCATGCAAGCTGAAAGGTATATTCGCCATGTCACTAACCACCCATACAACAGCATATAAGTGGTTTAGGAGCCATTTTGGTAGTGGTAGACTCTCTTTTAATTTCCTTTCTTCCCCGTCTCTTTAGCTACATACGTAAGAACAAAGTCAATCAATGCAGAACCATGTTATTAATTATTATATAGACGGCCGCAGCATGTGTTTTTTATTACAGTGTATTGAAGAATGCGTACATTAAGTACATTCAGCATAAAAAAAAATCATGCAGCAGAAATATTTCTTCTTATAAATGGAAAATTAATTTCTGAATGGACATCCTGTACGTATAGATGTGAGCGGGGTGATGATTACATCCAGATACAACCATTAGTCGTATAACGCAGGATATACCAGGAAGCCATAGTTGAGGTTTTTGTCTATTGTCTTATTACAAAGCTCTTGACTGCTTTATTCATCTTCCAAGGACATATAAGTGCATTTCAATAGATCCTGCTACTAATTTATTCTAATAGAACACTATATGGAAATCTTTAATATGTTCGCCCTTTCTGCAGGACAGATTATTCTTTTTGCATATGATTTATTCTTTTTCAGATGGTTTCTATTAGGGTCACAGCGCATTAATATAATTTTTCATCTACTGTTCACCAAGAAGCTTTCTGGTTTCTTAACCACTGGTAAAAATAGGAGCGGAACAAATCTGCCACTTCCCTGGTATTTTGGTCCATGAGAATGTCTCCTCTACTTGAGTCTGAGAATGCCCATCATCTATTACTATATTGCTTTCAGGTCTAACATGCAATATTATTTACCTTTTTAGGGGATAGAAATCAGTTTTAAGATACAACATTCAAGTTCTCTGCAGGTACCACTAGGGGCAGCCTAGGAAATTACTGCATACTGTTTTATCACTGAGTATAAGTAGTACACAGTAAGCCCCAAGCTCACTTCTTGGGTAGCTGCAGAGAATCAGAATATTATCTTTCTACTCTCTGTCTAAGCCAGCCTTTCCCAATGGTGGTGCCATGGCACCTGGAGCCCATCGGGGGTGCTGTAACACTCTAGTGGCAAGATGGCAGCATGTCCTGATGTTAACTTTACACTTTAAGTCTACCAGAACAGAATCAACTTGTACAGAGCTGCTTTCCATTGTGACTCATAGAGGCAGATCCCAAGTGGGGTATCCCCTTCTATGATATTCACATACCCTAATAGGGCATATGGACAGGGTTGTCTTCATGAAATCTACTGTATATATTTATATTGTGTTGTGGGGTATAATTGTAAATAATGACTGTCAAAAAAAAGTACATAATAAATCCATTGGTGAATCTTGGAAAATTTACCTTATCACTTGAGCAGAAGAGTAATAAGGTAACATTAACAGCCGGCTATAGCAAGTCGGAATAATAATATTTCATGATTTCATGGTTTTATCCTAGTTGTAAACTTTGTTGATCTAGAGGCCAGTACAATCCACTGACGTGGAAACCTATCCATCTTCTCTGTTTATCCATAACTCCCGTCTCCTAGTTAATAATAATAAGAATAATCCATGGGCTAAATGGAAGCATGTTTTCTTTGCCATGACTGATTCAATAAATCAGACATTTCTGGAGGCCTGTGGACAGATCACACTTTGAACCATGCAGACGTTTAAAGCCTCACTCTGTTATTTGCAGATCAAAGAGTTGAGGTTGTTGCACAAGATATTAAGGCTTTAGCACGTAATTTGTGTCTTTGGATCTTACCCTTAACAAAGATGGAAGCCTGAAAAGCACTAGGACTTAAGCACGACACGGACCCTCCTAGTGTTGTACATGAAACAATCACTATTATTGGGAAGGTACAATTTTGCATTGGAGACTCATCATAGGAACGCTTCATTGATTCTATGAAGGAAATAATATCAATGTCAATCTGAATCTAAACCATGGCCTGGATATTGGACTTTCTGACATTCTTCATGTTCAAGATCAGAATGTGAGAAATGTACAGTGAAGTTGAAGACAAAGATGTCTGGAAGAGCAGCTGAAGGGATCAAGCATGGAATTTCCCAGGTGTTGTGTGCCAAAGGGAGTTCTAGTAGGCCACTGCGCCATGGTAAGGGTATTCTGATATACGGATAGGGCATCAAACTGAATCTTTGCCCTGGTGAAGGTAGTCCTTTCTCTTGCCACTTCAGAGCAGAATGTGATAGTCATGGCTGCAGCTCTTGACCTGAGAACAGAATACTTTATTACATCTTCCTGCACTTTCAAGTCTATAAAGACCATACAAGGACCAGGGAGCTCATGTAGAATGGATGCTAAGTGCATATGACAGGAGATACGTGTCTGATCACTTGGGGTCTTCAAGTATCCCCAAGTTCTCCATGTGAATGGAGCAATGGTGTACAGGTACATGTGTGGCCATCGCTCCATTTACTTCTATGGAACTGCCTGTTATGGAGGCTCCCTAGAAATTAATGCAGCAGTGGTCATGGGGCACTTATGGAAGCCAGTTTGTCTGATCACTGGGGGTTCCAGCTGTCTGACCCTCATTGTTAAGAGACCGATTCCCCATCCTGTGGAGTGGCATAGTTCCTTGCCTATGAATGTGGGGTCTATAAATTACAATGTGCCTATGCACACAATGGTAACAATAAAAATACATTAGGGGGAAATTTATAAAGCCAATGTAGTGAAAACCCATCCTGCAACTAACTGTCTTATAAACCGCAAGCCACTTCAGGCCTGTGGTTTACAAGACACACAGCACAGGCACGTGAACCCTGCGCATAGAGCGTAGGGCCAAGAAGAGGAGGCAGCGGCGGCTCCATTCACCAAAGGATCGCAAGTAGTTGAGTATAACTTTTTTTTGGGGGGGGGTTTTTTAGCGCAGTTGTGGGTGTTTTAATTGTTTAAGGGGGGAATTAGGAGGGAGAATTATAAGGGAGGATTCATTAGGGGGCAATATGACGATGGGGGGGTCATCTATATAAGGGGGTATTGTGAACGTAAGGGGGGGGTTATTTATATTAGGAATATTAGGGGGCATTATGAATACAAGGGGGGGAGGTTATATAAGGGGTCATTAGGGGTATCATTTATAAAAGGGGTCATTAGAAGTGCAGTATTTATGTCAGGGGGAATCAGAGGCATAATATGAGGGGGCAATTAAATTAATTAAGGTGGCACTTGGGCTTTATTAAGACTAAGGCCCCACGTAGCGGGCCGCAGCAAAATAGTGCTGCAGGGAAAACCACGGGAGTAACGAAACACGTTTTTTTCCCCGCAGTGCTTTTCACAGAAAGTCCACAGAGATTTCCTCTGCAGACTTTCTGCTTCCATTATACCTATAGGGAAACCGCCAGCATCCCATCCACTTTGCAGGAACGGTAAAAGAATACAGAAAACTAATGGGCAAATAGCTAAATTACAAGTATGTGCGAGACAAGTAGCAATAAACCAAAAAACAAATTCATGCTCACACATGAGTAAAAAACCAATCATATAATTTATTAAGGAATAAATAAACACAACAACATATAAACACATGGGGGAATCCAGGAAGAGACCAAATGAAAAATAAACATATACAAAAGCAGGAAAGTCAGGAAATCACATAATGGAAGTACATGGGAAATCCAAAAAAGCACAATATAAAATATATATATATATATATATATATATATATATATATATATATGTCTCTTGATAAATAGGGTGTTAAAGATCTTTGTGTAAAAAAATACACCTAAGAACTATAAGGAAATAAACCATAAATCATGATATAATATATAAAATATGTGCTAAGGAAACCACGTATAGCATGAATAAATTGTCCTGAAAAAACCCCACCTAAGTAACAGACACTTCAGGGGAATCCAAATGAAAAATAAGCATATACAAAATCAGGAGAATCAGGAAATCACATAGTAGAAGTACATGGAAGATCCTAAAAAAGGCACAATATAAAATATATATACAGTATATATATATGTCTCTTAATAAATAGGGTGTTAAAGATCTTTGTGTAAAAAATACACCTAAGAACTATAAGGAAATGAACCATAAATCATGATATAATATATAAAATATGTGCTAAGGAAACCACGTATAACATAAGTAAAATGTCCTGAAAAAAACCCACCTAAGTAACAGACACCTCGACGCGCGTTTTGCCACAGGCTTTGTCCAGAGGAATGTACATGTACTTCCATTATGTGATTTCCTGACTTTCCTGCTTTTGTATATGTTTATTTTTCATTTGGTCTCTTCTTGGATTCCCCCATGTGTTTATATGTTGTGTTTATTTATTCCTTAATAAATTATATGATTGGTTTTTTACTCATGTGTGAGCATGAATTTGTTTTTTGGTTTAGGAACGGTAAAAGGCTGCATTTTTTTCCGCGATATTTACACCATGGCCACACCACGACATTTACACCATGGCCACACCACGGCATTTACGCCATGTGCGGCCCCGGTCTTAAGGAGTTTTCCAGCTCATGTTTATTGATGATCTGTCCTCAGAATAGTTCATCAATAAGAGATCAGTTTCCCCCCCCCCCTCTAATCAGCTGTATGAAGGGACTATGGCGTCTGTTTATATCACACGCTGTCTGTTTATGGTGACCGTGTGATGTAATTCCAGTCTTGTCACATAGATGTGTATAGGACGAGGCTGTAGTTACATTACATGGCCGCTATGAAAAGAATGACACTGTGTAAACAGAGAAGGGGTCACGGCGCTTACACAGGTACCACGGTTTATTCAAACAGCTGATCCTGGGGCTCCCGGGTATTGGAACCCCAATCATTTATTTTTTACCTTTTAATTAGGAAACACCTGGGGCATTAATAATAAGGGGCAATATTTAAAGGGGATACACAGGGAAGTTAATTTAAAGATGCACTTGGGGGTATTATTCATTATGAGGGGGTTATATTATATATTTTATAATTGGAGTAGCAGCAGGATGGGTGTGTAGGTGAGGACAATGTGGGTCAGGTGCCTTGAAAAGTAAGGAGCCAAAGATTTATGTTCTGCATTTATGCTCTGCAAACTTTACAGAGACTGAAAGAAATGGTCATGGCAGTCCAGATGGAAGAAAAATTGGAATGGAAATGTGAACAATTAGTCAGAGACGTCACTGGTAAGTCACTAAATGTTGCTGCACTGTATTCACCCTGTGTTCAAACGGTCACCGTATAGTGATAATATCGGCATACCTAAATTGGGGGCCCACTTGAACATGTTCGCCCCCCTGTGCTCAACCCCTAGCTACGCCTCTGCTTAGCATTAAACCATACCTGACCTTAACCTGGACCCTGTGGAGTCCACAGGACTATAGAGACCTAGTGAGACACTTAACCTTCTGCGGGATTTGCCCCTTCTGGCGAGGTTGTTGGAACTCCTTACCCCACCCCCCTCCTTTATTTCTCTTTCTTCTTATTCTACTCCTCTTCTCTTTTCCCCTTCTCCCGTTCCTTCTCTTCCATCTCTCTTCTCTCTTTCCACCTCCTGTCCTCCCCCTTTCCTCTTTCTCCTACTCTCTGTCAATGCATTTGCCTCTTACTGAGGTTGTTACTACAGATATCTCATACTTTGTTATGTTGCTTGTGTTTGCATTCTGTAAGGGTTGTTTACCAGCTCCTTGTGTGGAGTCAGTTTTTGTATTGTTTGTTATTTTTGTTTTATACAATATAAATAAAAAATTTATAAAAAACAAAAACATACCTGACCTTTTGTGTAACCTTTCAGGATAAGTTTTTGTGTGCGTGTACATGCGGCGTAAGACTATTTCTGGCTATTATATGACTTGTATTCTTCATTTTTTTTTTTGCAGTTTTCCCCTTTGTAGGCTCTATCTCTAAGGGCCGGTTCACATCTGCGTTCGGGTTTCCGTTAGGGGAGTCTGCTTGGGGACCCCCCGAACGGAAACCTATATGCATCGAAAAAGCGGTTTACCTGGGAAAACCGTGGACCCCATAGACTATAATGGGGTCCGTGTGGTTTCCGCATGAAACATGCGGAAACATGTGGAGAGGATAGTGCAGCTTGCAGCACTTTTCTCTCCGCTTGCTTCGTGCGGAAACCACACAGACCCCATTATAGTCTATGGCAGGGGTGTCAAACTAATTTTCACCGGGGGCCACTTCAGCCTCACGAGGTACCTTGAAGGGCCAAGATTATTTTACATGTGTATAAAAGTAACTTCTCCTTAACAGTTAAGCGAACTATTAGACAGCGTATAATATAAACAGGCGCCATAGCCCCTATTTATAGCGCCCCATTTACACATACTATAATGTTCCACAGCAGTCCCTGCACACTGTATTATGACTCACAGCTGCCCCTGCACCCGATATTATGCACAGTATTATGCTCCCTAGTGGCCCCTGCACACGGTATTATGTTCCATAGTGGCCACTGCACTGGTATTATGTTCCACAGTGGTCCCTGCACAGGGTATTATGCTCCATATTGGCCCCTGCACACGGTATTATGCTCCACAGTGGCCACTGCACTGGTATTATGCTCCATAGTGGCCCCTGCACTTGTATTATGCTCCATAGTGGTCCCTGCACAGGGTATTATGCACCATAGTGGGCCACCCATGAACTAATATTATACTCTGGGGTCTTTTCATACTCCAGTAGGTCACGGCCTAATTATATATAAAAAAAAAAAGCTATACTCACCTTTGATGCCTTGATGCAGCCACCGCCGCCTCCTCTTGTCAGCGACGTCTGTGTCTCAGCGTAGGCGGCGCAATGACGTCATTGTATCGCCGCCTGCGCTGAGATGCGACGTCTCTTAAACCAGCCCAGGACAGGCCCCGCTCAGCTCTGTTTTTTTTTTTTAAAGCGGCCTGTCCTGGGCTGGTTTACATTTAATAGAAAATGCCGCCCCCCAGACAGTGAGGGACAGTGCCGCCTGAGGCAATAAAGATGGCGGCCGCCCAGAGGCGCACCGCTAATGAAGAGAAGTGAGGCGGCCGCCATCTTTATTGCTCTTGTATTGCGTGAGGCCAGGCCGGATAACAGAAGGCAGCGGGCCGGATTCGGCCCGTGGGCCTTGTGTTTGACACCTGTAGTCTATGGGGTCTGCGGGTTTCCCAGGTAAACTGCTTTGTATGTGTATAGGTCTCTGTTCGGGGGGTTCCTGAACAGAAACCCGAACGCGGATGTGAACCCTGCCCTTATTCTCAGTTTTTCCTGAACTGGTGAGTGGTGAGTAGCTGCTATGATATTTCATAGAATCTGCAAATGGAAAACACAGGAGAATCTGCTCTTTCTTGCTCACTAAGAAACATAATGGAAGATAAGGAAGTGCTGAACATTATTGATGTAAATAAAGCTCTGGGGCGAGATAGAAGCTTACTATTAGCTGCTGCAGCCTCGGCTTATGTCTGTACCCTTGTTTCTCCTTTTTATTTTGCCATAAATCTTTTTTATTGTCATTTTCAGTTACACAAATGCAAACAGAGCATGGTACAGTGGAGTAATATAGAACAAGTTAAGCCAAGAATTGCAATAGCTTGATGAACATTACATGTAAGAAAGGGAGTTGGTAGGAGGGGAAGTTGGAGGAGATATTAAGTGGGAGGCAAAGAAAACCAAAGTCAACATAGATCAGAACTACAAAAAAGCAATTTCAACATTATTATTATTATTATTGTTTATTTATATAGCACCATTAATTCCATGGTGCTTTACATTTGAGGGTTTACATACAGTATACAAAATATACAAAACAAACACAGTGCTAACAGTGATCACTGGCACAGTGGGATAGAGGGCCAAGTGTCTGAAGGTTTGAAGATTGATATGGGTTAAGTAATCGAAATATGGTGACTCAAAGATTGTACAGCTTATCAAGCATTAGCACTAAGGGGAAGAAGATATTTGGTTAATACCCCTAAGAGCTAGCCAATTCCTTTGGTCTACAGATCTGATCCACCTTGTGTAGCCAGCTTTCTACCATGGAAGGGGAATGATTGAGCCAGCAGAGGAGGGTCATCAGTCTGGCCGCTTGGACCAATTCGGTGGTCAGGTCTTTCTTAGCTGGCTTCCAGGAGCTATTAGGGAGCCATAGCACCACAGATTCAGGGGAAAGGGAGATTGTGAAATCGTAAATCTTATTGATCATTATTTCTACCTACTTCCAGTAAGGGGTAAGGTGGGGACAAAACCACATTATGTGAGCTAGAGATCCCTGTTAGATCCCACATCTGCAGCAATTACCTCCTTGTATCTCCTCTCTTACATAGCCCCACTGCCACCCTCTTTCCTTTATCCTCTCCATGGACTTCTATGGTGAAGAGTAATTTGATACTTCAGTGAGCTTCAGTCCATTTTGGGAGAACAAGGCAGTTACCCGCGGAAAACCATGGACCCCGTAGATTATAATTGGGTCCGTAGGATTTCCACCCAGATTCCACCTGAAAAAGGCAGAAAAGTGCAGAAAGAAAAGTCCTGCTTGCATTTTTTAAGCGGATTCGGAGATGGACACCTCGAATGGAGACCGGGCGCAAGTGTTAACCCTTACTATTGATTTATGGAGATTTTGTTGAAAGATTTGTGACCATTTATATATGCATTATGACAATATAAAAGTAACTAAAGTTGCCGAGTCCATATGGCTCTATAGGACATGTAACAAACATTCCCAGATCTAAAACAGAGTCCAAGAAAGAAGCATTAATATTTTTAGAAACTTAAATTACAAAGATTATTCTATTCTTGAATGCCAAATGTAACAATTCTATCATCCAAAGAACCCAAATAAGCGATTATTAATATAAAACACAGTTGCAAACATATGAGCCCAAAAACAGTATCTGGGTCTCATTTGGCCTCCAGATTCTAGAATCCTAAATATTCAGTTTTATGGTTCTCATTGATCTAACAATGCGAAAAATTTTAACTGAAAGATCTTTTTGCAAATTACTATTGAACATCTTCATATATGTGTATGTGAACTGTATGGGCAAACAAAAATCAAAGTAGACCTGATTTGCTTCTGACTAAGCAAAATGTGCAAATAAAACTTCTGCATATGGCAGGAGATTTATCAAGATTCCAGTCTTAATACTCTAGGCTTCATCTCCTATGCACTGGCGTGTGATGAGTCTAAATTATTTAGGAGACGCATGGTTCGTAACAGAGGCATTGCTATGGGGGCAGCATGGTTGGGAGGGGGGCTCAAACACTATAAACACTAAGTGACCATATAGTGTTAGATACTAGCTCTACTCAGGGCTCTGCAGACCATGCAATTGAAAAAAAGTACAGGAAAAATTTAGTGACTTCCAAGTGACGTCTCTGACTGTAATCATTCACATTTCCAGTATCTTCCATCTGGACCGCCATGACCACTTCTTCCAGCTGTGATTTCTTTGACATCTTTGATCCTTACTTTTCCAGGCACTTGACCCACATTGTCCTCATGTATACAAAGTCCCACTGCTACCTGAAATGATAAAATATATAATATAAAAATTCCCTGGAAAGGAGTAAGTCTCCCAGGTATCTCTATAATTTAACCACTTCTGTACCGCCCATAGAGTATATACGTCCAAGTGGTGGTTGTCTATTTCTGCAAGGACGTACCGTTACGGAAATCAACAGCTGAATGAGATCGTGCAGCTACTGAAACAAGGAGCCGGCTGTAACTTCAGCCGGAGCTCCCAGAGAGAAGACAGGGAAGGTTTATTACCTTCCTTGCCTTCCTGATCGCTGTATATACAGCGCTATGGGCGCCACCATCTTGAGGCCACCCTCTGACCCGGCGGCCATGTGATCTGCCGGGTGCAGCGTCTGCAAGAGCTGCTGGGTCGACAGGACCCAGATCAGCTCTATAGTTATGTGTAAGTAACGTGCAGGAGGCTGTACCAGCCCCAGTTACAGGGGAAATCAGCCTCCCCAACAAAAAAAAAAAAGTGATCAGATGTCCCCAAAGGTCTATTATGACCTTATGGGGACACAATGTAAAAAAAAAAATAATAAAAAAAGTATAGAAAAGTAAAAAAAAAAATGTAAATAAAATAATTAAAAAAATACATAAAATAATACGCCAATAAAACGCCCTTATTCAAGGTTATAGATCCAACCCCGACGACACCATATAAAATAAAAATTACCGTAACGGAGAGGAAAAACTATTTTAAAAAGTTTTTTAGTAGCACTTTGTGTTATTAAATAAAAAAAAAAAATTAAAAGTGAAACACAGACACGTTTTCCCTCCTCTTTTGTTTATATTTTCCCAGATATAAAAAAAATTAAAACACATGCAAAAATAAAAACAACATAAAAATAAAGCCCTATGTGTCACCGAAAAAAGACGCAGAAATTAGTTGAATAACGCAAATGATAAAAATATTATAGCCCTCAAAACCGCACATACAAAAAACCCAAAAATGTGTCTGGTTTGGAAGGGGGGGTAAAGCATCTGGTATGGAAGTGGTTAATAATGCTCCGACCCAGAAGTGCTATTATTATGTTCTGGGGTTTCTTCAGACCCCAGAGTATTATAAGTGGAAGCCCAGGGAAGATGTGGACACATATTAAACACTTATACTTACCTTCCCTCACTTCTCCAGAGCATCCTCGCAATATCCTTTTCGGATGTCTTCTGGCCTCCCGAGTGACATCACGGCCCCCGGGAACCACTGAGGCCTGTGATTGGGTCTCAGCAGTCACATGGGGCGAACCGACGTCATGGATCCTTAACGCAAACATCATGACATGGGCGCATCTGACATTACCACTGAAGACCAATCACAGTCCTCAGCGGTCCCATGGGGCCCATAATGTCACCCAGGAGGACAAAAGAGGCTGGAAGACAAGCGAAGAGGACTGTGAAGGAACCCAGGAGAGGTGAGGCAAGGCGAGTATGCATTTTTTTTTTACGCCTCCCCTAGGCCTTTGTTTATTATACTCTGGGGTCTAAAAAGACCCCTAAGTATAATAGTAATTGGATGAACTCCAAATTTTTCAGGTAACTTATTTGCAGGTTAACCCCTATCCTATGGTGATAACTTGTTTCATCCTTTAACCTCTAGGCCATATTCTAACATTCATAAATAGCCCCTTGTCTATCTAATAAGTGCAGGATACTTGGCCCCTTCCCCCAGCTCCCTTCTCCTACACACTGACCTCCATTACACAATAAAGATAACTCTATAGTGCAATTACATACTGCTCTGCTTATATCTGTGTCCATTATGGGTTACACAACCTTTCATTTGACCATTAAATAAGATTTAGGTCATGTCTGACGTTACTCACCCCCCCATTGATCCAGTTATCCCCTTTATCTGTTCTTGGCAGCAATGGATACACCGTACTGTCTGTACCTGGGATATGGGATTTTACCCTATTAACTTCATACCAGAGGATCATAGTTTAGTAATCCATTGTACCAGGCTCCTCATAGTCCCGCACTGTAGTCTGACTCTTAGCACTCATGTACATACTGCAAAAGAAACAACCCTATTAGATGTGCGGAATGGTTTAATTTATAGAAATTTTTGCAACAAATCTACCGTATGTGAATATTTTCTAAATTCTGCAATAAAGACCAACAACAAGGGACTAAGCAATCTGTTAGCTACAGTGTTGTAAGTACATTACATTATTTTCTTAGAGAGTTCATTCATACAGTGCTGTGAACCATTTTCCATCACGCTTCATTTTTTGATAAAAGGTAATATAGTATGTATTTACAAAGGGAAATTCACAATATTTTATTAGACTGTATTACATTTACATTATAAATACATTTTTTGTTACTATGTTGTCTGATGTATCTTTCGAGTCCATAAGGTCTTTAAATATTAAAGTACATACTGCCATCTAGTGGCAAATTTGGATTGAAACGCATGAAAGAATACATAAAGAATATAAAAAATTTAGGCGACCATGAGGCGACATGTAACAATAGTTTACATATCTTCTTTATAGATAATAATATCTATAGAGAAGTCAGTGGCATCTGAAGATACCATTGCTCTGATGTGGAAGACATCAACTTTTTGACTTTATTATTACATACCTTGTATAAGCAGAAAAAGAAATTTGTAACCATAGTTGGCCATAGTACATAGGCGTATGCATGTTATGGCAGTATTAACGGTATACCAGTATACCGGGTATCCGATTTGTACTATTGATGGTCAGTCCTTATGATAGGCTATCAATAGATTAGCGGAGATCCGACACCTGGGAGCCTCACAGATCACAAGTGCCAAGACTCGGGCTCAGACTCTGTGCGGCTCTCAGTAATGTTTAAATACCACAAGCCACGCTGCTCACTCGCCATACAAACTGTAGTGGCGAGTGTAGGTACTGCAGTGTTGTCCCATGGAAGTCCCATTAAGGCTAAGGCCCTACATGGCGTCCCCTAGCAATAAAAAATCTCTGCAGAAAAAACCACGGCGGCAACACATAGCAGTTCTTCCCACAGCGCTTTGCACAGAAAGTCCGTAGAGGTTTCCTCTACGGACTTTCTGCTTCAATTATATCTACAGGGAAACCGCCGGCGTTTCCGTAGGTATAATTGACATGCTGTGATTTCCAAAACCACAATGCGCATATTTTATTGCAAAGTGGGGATGGGATTCACTAGAATCTCATCCACTTTGCTGTGACCGTTTATGCCACATGTGGTCCCGGCCTAAAGAAGCTTTCCAGGCTTATCAATGAATGACCTATCTGTAGGAGATTGGTGGGGGACTGACACCCGGGATCCACACTGATTAGCTGTTTGAAGAGACTGCAGCATTTGGGTAAGCGCTGCAGCTTCTTTGCAGAAAACCATTGTATGGCTACAGCCCCACGTTGCGGAAACGCAGCTTTTTTAGTTGCAGATTTTGCTGCGGTTTTTTGAACCAAAGCCAGGAGTGGATTTAGCAGCAGGTAGAAGTATAAGAACTTCCTATATATTTCCCATTCCTTTTGTAGCCATTCTTGGCTTTGTCTCAAAAAACCGCAGCAAAATCTGCAACAAAAAAAGCTGCGTTTTCGTAACGTGGGGCCTCAACCTATAACAGGTATGTTTGGTATCACAGCGAAGCTCCATTCTGATAAATGCGGTAAAAACCTCAGCGTTTTACAGTACCTACAAATTGGATGGGATTCTGGCCAATCCCATCCACACATTGCAAAAAAATATCGGACATGCTGCGATTTCAAAAACCGTTGCGTTTTTGTAAATTGCAGTATGTCAATTATGCCTATGGAAAAGGAGGTTTTTCCCTCAGCGCTTTATGGCTGCGGCTCGCTACTTGGGGATTAGCCTAAAGGGGTTGAAGTTTATTTCAATTTTATTTATACAACCAATCATCTGATAAGATGAATACATTTCTGAAGATATGAAAATAGAAGAATATTAGTGCAGGTATAATATAAGTCTTGTTATTATCATTTGCACCACTTAAAAATATTATGTTAACCCATTAGTGACTGCTAATATGCTCTTTTTACTACAGTCATTAAGGAGTTAATCAGATGAGGGCACAGCAAAACTTGCTTTAGGCTGAGGCCTCACATTGCAGATAAGCTGCATTTTTGTTGCAGATTTTGTTCCAATTTTTTTGAGCCAAAGTCAGGAATGGATTGAGCGGTAAGAAGTATGAGAGCTTCCTGTATATTTCCCATTCCTTTACAGCCACTCCTGAGGTTGACAAAAAAAACGCAGCAAAATCTGCAACAAAAAACACAGCTTTTCCACAATGTGTGGCCTCAGACTAAGGCTAAAGTAAGTAAGTGAAAACACACCTGAGTATTTTTCTCTGTAGAATTGCTGCGGCAAAAATCAACTTGGTCTTTACTGCCACTCACCCACAGCTTTCTCTGCAGCTCCACTCCCACCACCCACAGCTTTCTCTGCAGCTGCACTCCCACCACCCACAGCTTTCAACCTGAAATCTACAGATAAAACCTGCAGCAATAATTAACCTGCTGCAGAACAAACCACTTTGCGCTGCAGGTTTTTCACACAGCGTGTGGATGAGTTTTTTTTATATCTTATCCACTATTCCACAACTGTAAATCGTCACAGGTTATGCTAGATTCACACTAACGTTGGGATGTCCGTTATTCTGGTCCATCGGAGGACCAGAACAATGGACAAAAGTATCGCTAAAGTAGAGCACAGCAGCTGAGCCCAACGGACCCCATTGACTATAATAGGATCTGTTAAGTGAAAGTGCTGGATGAAAATGTCATACTTGCAGGGGTTTTTGGTTCAGCAATTTTAGACACACCTCGACCATTTCTCCGAATCCAGCCTTAGCCTAGCTTATAATTTGTGATTTCACCCAGTGTGTCCCTGGCCTAATGCCCCATGCACTCACTTCTATGGGGACTTCTGATCCATTCTGTTCCAGGTCCTATCCTGCTCTGTGTCATCGGAACGGAATGGATCGGAAGCCCCCCATGGAGGTGAGTGCATCATGGAATGCACTCAGATGATACTCGGATGTCATTCCCAATGTCTGAGTGAATTCCACTGCAAACTTGACCCAATATCGGGAGCACACTCAGTCGTGTGCATGGGGCCTAAATCCCCATTGGTATTAATTCACCTTTTGATCAGAGAAAATAATATACATTATTTATTTCACATAAAAAGCAGTGAAGTCGGGCCAGACTATACATCTACAAATATATTTCTATATAAAACCATTGAGCGCTATTAACCATTTCTCCTCTATGACAATGGTGTAATTGTTGGCATTTGAGCTGAATGAATACGCATTGGATTTGTTAATCATAGGGCTGAGATGCCGCAGGATACACCACCATATTATCTCACAATCATTATCTATGTCATTAGAGTTAATTAAACTTACAGTCTCCCTAAAGAAAACGCTTCACTTTTATCAGGTTAACTAATGAATGTCTGAGTTTTTTATGTAATTGGTCTATAATCATCAAATCAAACTTGGATTGGTTTGTTTCACACCAGAATGCCTCATTCCCATCAACAAATATTACAATGTTTCACTGCACTAGAAAATTATCTCCTGAACAGATCTGTGCCAATTAGAAATGAGACAATGCTATTCTGCAGACACAAAATGCGCCAGCTCAGTTACAGTATGTACACAAGTGCTGAACTGATAGCGAACAAAGCTGGCATGCAAAATATATGTTTATACACACAATGGGGAAGATTTATTAAGGCTGGGTTCACACCAGTGCTTGCACTATGTTCGGGGGTTTCTGTCCCCGAACCCGTTTAAAAAATACGGAGAGAAAAGAGCTTTTCTCTCCGCATTTTTCACCCTTTTATAGTCTATGAGGTCCGTGGGTTTCCATGGGTAACCGCATTTTTAAGCGGATTAGGTTTCCATTCGGAGGGTCCCCAAGCGGACATCCCGAACGGAAACCTGAACGCAGTTGTGAACCTAGTGTAAGACGGGCGTAATGTACACCAGTCTTGATAAAGGCTACAACTGGAGAAGAAAATGAGAGATTCTGGTTCTCTGGTTCACCATAATAGTATAATGCCCTATTAATGGCCTACACACACAGTATGATGCTCTGTTAGTGCCCCCACACAGTATCATACCTTATTAGTGCCACACACAAAGTATAATGCCCTATTAGTGCCCCCCACAGAGTATAAGGCAAAATTAGTGCCCCCCCCCCACACACACACACAGTATAATACCCCATTATACAGTGTGGTTGCACCAATAGGACATTATACCATGTGGAGGCCACTAATGGGGCTTTGTGTATGTGTGACTTAACTCTCAGCTATTAACCTCATTTATCCTCCCTAGCATACCAGTTAGTGACATTGACTCCTCTACTCCATTTGACAACCAGGGAAGGTTAAACTAATCTGAAGTTTTTTCAAATTTTTCTTGCCCAAACCTGGGATGTGTCTTACCATCCAAAAATATGCTATATACTGAAAAAGTTCTGCGGCATATGATTCCTAAACTTTTATCATATAGGAGTCTGTTTTGTAGGTAACAGCAGCCAGAACACTCCACTCCATTTTATTCTATGGGACTGATTGAGATTTACTGTGAGATCAGTGTCCGCATACAGTCCATAAAAACTACGGATGGAGCACGTATGTAAAAAACAGACATGTGAACAAGGCGTAAGGCCTCATGCACGCAACAGTCCGTGTGCCACCCATGCCTTCACACACTCATTCATTACCTGCCACAAAACACACAGAAGTAGGACCTGTCCTGAGTTTAGCCTAAGGCTCATGGCCCCATACATGGGCACTTGACAGGCGATTGTATGGTGCCACAGAATAGAATGGGTCAGTGTGATAGCTGTGAAAAACACAACAAGTACACTCACACATGGTGTGAATGAGGCCTAAGACAGTCCCATAGAGACTGCCGTATGAGAAAACACCACTAACACGGGGAAGACCAAGGAGATGGTGGTGGACTTCCGTAAAGGCAGATGCCCTCCTAAACCAGTGGACATCCTGGGGACGGGCATCGAGATTGTGAACACCTATAAGTACCTGGGTTTGCTCCTTAATAATAAGCTGGACTGGGCAGATCATATGGAGGCCCTGTACAGGAAGGGCCACAGCAGGCTCTACCTGCTTAGGAAGCTGAGAGCCTTTGGAATCCGGGGGGCACTTCTTAGGACTTTCTTCTACTCGGTAGTGGCATCAGCCATCTTCTTTGGAGTGGCCTGCTGGGGGAGCAGTATATCAACCAGGGACAGAAATAAACTTGACAAGCTGATTAGAAGGGCCAGCTCTGTCCTGGGGAGCCCACTGGACCCAGTGCAGGTGGTGGGTGACAGAAGGATACTGTCCGTGGTGAGCTCCATGCAGAAGAAGAAGTCCCATCCCATGCATGAGACTGTGATCGCGCTGAGCAGTACTGTCAGTGACCGACTGCTCCACCCTAGGTGTGCGAAGGAGCGCTATCGGAAGTCTTTCCTCCCCACCGCGGTTAGGCTGTACAACCAACACCGACCTAAGCGGAGATCATTACACACAGAGAACTGAAATATCTCTCTGCCTGTTATATCCCCCCCCCCCCCCCTGCTACGTCCTATCTGTCTGTCTGCTATTAATGTAATGCCTCTTACCTTGGAACATTCCTGTACATGTTGTATTTGTATTTGTATCTGCTTATCTTATCTTATCTTTGCTGCTGTAACACACTGAATTTCCCCACTGTGGGACTATTAAAGGACTATTATTATTATTATTATTATAAACACCACAAGGCAGGCAGGGGCCTTTGTGCGGATTTTACTTTGGGGCCCAAAAGCTTCAAGTCACAGAATGTCTGTTGGTTTAAAATTGCAAAGTTGGAGGAGTTTATTAAATATTAATTGAAAGGGACAATCCCAATGGAAATTTGTCCAGTCTTTCAAACTGAAACCGCTGGACGGACAAGTCGGACTTACAGGATTTTTTATCTGTCAATTTTGGAACACACACTGCGATGGCAACGCAAATGTGAATGTAGCCTTATCTGAACCATCATTTATAGTTATTCCTATTATTACTGGCCTCATCATCTACATCTGCAGCTCTCTAGTTGTGGTAATACTACAACTCCCAGGCAGCAGCTGTGAGGATCATGCTGGGTGTTGTAGTTCACAACGGCTAGATTGCTGAAGGTCACTATACATATTTATTGTCATCATTTATTAGGTTTGGACCACCCTGTCTATCTTCTCATTGACACTAGCAGTGCAGTAATACAGCAGTCATAGAGAACACAGCTCAGGGGCAGCAGCATTAACGTCCCAGCGTTAAGAACAATAAAGTTGCAAGCGTTTGAATTGACAGCAGGGACAAGATGGCGACGTCCATGCTGGGATCCGTACTGCGCAGCGCCCGGCAGGTTAGTAGAAGGACGAGGGGAGAAGTGGGACATAACGAAAAGGAGCGGGAGGAGGATAATGCGGGGACCATTATGTATTGTGATAGAGACGGGTGAGGCCCGGGAGCGGTGACATACCGGCTGTGACCTTACTGCGTTCTTCCAGATACAGCCGCATGACCTCGTTCACACACTGCGATGGTGATTGCGTCACGGACACGTAAAATATGGTGCAGTGGATAAAAGACAGTTGCTTCAAACCAAACCTTTCATCTCTCCTGACATGGCTGTAAATACTTCTATTCCCCATAATCTAACAATTCCGGAGAAGCTTTGTGCTGTACTGTACTGTTCCTCTTTTATCCCTCCTGGAAATGTGTAAAGGAAATTGACAGCTGGATGTTCCCATTTCCCTTGTCAGTGGGGTAGGTCACTAGGGAAATAGTAACACCTAGTAGTCAATTTGGTTGCACACTTCCAGGAGGAATAACAGAGGGACAGCAGCATGGTGCTCTGTGGTTAATACTTTGGCTCGAATCTGACCTAGGACAACATCTGCATGGAGTTTGTATGTTCTCCCTGTGTTTGTGTGGGTTTACATGCCAAAAATATACCAATAGGTATGGCTAGGTTCACACTAGCACTCGGGTATTCTGCCCCCCATTCCGCTTGAAAAATGCATTTTTTGGGTGGAAATCCTGTGGACCCCATTATAGACTATGGAGTTCGTGGGTAACTGCTTTTTAAGTGTCTTGGGTTTCCTTTTTTAAGGCCCCCAAACAGACCCGAAGAACGGAGAACCGAACACTAGTGTGAACTTAGAGTCAATTGGCTTCCTGTAAAACAGCTGACCTCTGTGGGTGTTGGGGATGAGCGCCTGTATGGCAGCCACTAACTCCCCTACTCCACAGCGCTCCCTACTCTGAGTGCCCATAAGAAAAGTGTCATTCAGGGTTTTATGATAAGAGTCAATAGACTAAAACTGACATAAAGGAGCAGACGCATCTTCAAGGAGAAAGAGCATGAAATATTTGCAGTGTGAATCTTGTGCTCCCCTCAGCTCATTAAATTATATACTGGTGTCCCAAATGTGGGTTTTATCTGTTACTGGGTTGTGATATTTTTTACTTTCTGGTGCTTGCCGCTGTTTGCAATAAACAAGCACAAAGTAAGGCTGTGTTGACACGGAGTTTTTTGGCAGTGGATTTTGACGCGGAATCCGCCTGAAAAAACTCCTCCCATTCATTTCAATGGGAGTCAGTGGCGTTTTTTTTCCTCTAGCGGTTTTTTTCTGCTAGCGGAAAAAAAAAACAACATGACCTATCTTGCCACGGATTCTGCTTGCGGTGTCCGCGGCTCAAGCCGTGCTCCTGATTAGGTCCATTCATTCGGGTTTAGTCAGGAGCGGTTAGCCGCGATGGAATGCTGATGCACAGCATCGGCATCCCGTCGCGGCTGACCGAGGCGAAAACTCTGGGGGTGGAAAATTTTCCGCCGTGTGAACACAGCCTAAGGCGTCCTGACACCACGCATGCAATATGAATAGACAAGCCTCTAATATGAAATTAGAGGTATATGGCAGTGCAGTAGAAACATATAATGTAATATGGCCTTGTGAGTGAGAGCGACACCTGATAAGTTTGCAGATTTCCCTGAGCTCAGCCCAGGTTCCCCTATAACTTTGAGTTATTGAGATTCTGCTAATAAAATATAACATTATAATTATGTCCCTAATAATTTTGTATTATGTGTCTGACTCCTGTCTGTGCGCCCTATGATGCTCTGGATTCCCTTTAGATAGTGCAGAGAGCCTTCCACTCGGTAGGATGGGGTGCAATTGGGTAATACCTTCCCCTGCAGCTTTGTATGGCTGCTTGCTTACTTCCATCCATCATAATGAGGTTGTCTTAATGGTGCTATCTGTTTAAGGCTAAGGCCCCACATTTGTGGAAACTCAGCAGAAAAAAATGCAGCGTTTTACAGTACCAGCAAAGTGAATGAGGTTCTGGCTAATCCCATCCACACATTGTGGGGGAAAAAAATGCTGCAGAAAAAGCATGTCAGTTTTACCTGCAGAAATGCTTGCACTTTCCCTATAGAGTTTATAAGGGAAGAAAAAACGCAATGGACAACGTTGTAGGAAAAAATGTGATACATTTCCGCTGTTTTTTTTCCACTGTGTTTTTTTAGCTGCGTTCCGCAACATGGGGTCTTAGCCTAAAGGGTTTTCTCGACTTTTCAATAATTGACTTATCCTTAAATCTGAAACCTGGGACCTTGACGATCAAGTTTTTGAAGCAACTGCTGCATTTGGGTTGAGCGCTGTGGCTTCCTCAGAGAAAACCAAGCATAGCACTGTACATTGTATAGCGGTTGTACTTGATATTGCAGCTCAGCCTCATTCACTTTATCTGTGAACAGGCCATGTGACATCACATTCATCAGTCACATGATCTATGAAAGGGCTAAAGAAGTGCCACTGCCACTTCAAACAGATGATCTTCTGGGGTTTGAGATGACAGATCCCGCACTGATCTTCAGTGATCTTAAAGAGCATCTGACACCTGGAATGAACAAATTAAGCTAAACATTTTTGTCACATACCTTTTGATCAGCTGACTATAAGGTACCTTCTTATACATATGACTAGCCTGGAGCACCAAGGGTGTCACCGGTGCTCCAGGCTGCTCATACCCCCTGCATTTTGATTGGCCTCCTGGCTGCATTACATCAGAGAATAACTGGGCCAGGTAGAGATGCTGAAATCTTGCCTGGTCCTGTATTCTTGCGGTTGCTCCGTGAGTTTCCCTATCGGCATATGCGCACTACACCCGCTCTGAACTAAAGTGAATGGGCCTAATCAGCAGGCAGTCTCGAGCCGGACTCCATGGCAAGATCAAGCAGAGGCTTATTTTTTTCAATGGGAGGCAAATCTGTGAGCAGGAGATATGAAAGAGACAGGGAACTGCAGCAAATCTGATGCAGAGAAATCTAAGCATCTGCTACTGAAACAACCTCATTCATGTGTCTGGAATGATTTGCAGTTGTAGAAATTTATGTGAAATATACTCCAAGGAGTCTTATCAACATTTCCTTCCTCTGCTGTTTTGTATGCACTATACCCAGGGGTTCCAGGCTGGTTCCAACCCTGGGTCAGGTGATAGCAACTAGCACCTGGCCCCCGAGTCACACCGCCCCCTCTCTATTGTTTATCAATAGTTACCTGTACATAGTGCAGGTAAATAGCAGTCAACATGGAAGAGCAACTTGGGGCCCTGGGTGCTGGTTCTGATTACATGAACCAAGGTTGGAATCAGCCTGGAACCTCTGGGTTTGTCACAAACACATCCCCAGAGGAATTAAGTGATCATAAGGGGTTCTTTGGGGAGTCTATCATCACTTCCACTTTTGTGTATGAAATAAACCCAGGGGTTCCAGGCTTGCTCCAACCCTGGGTCATGTGATCAAACCAGAACCCAGCCCTCGGTTATCTCTGCCGCCTCCTCCCATGTTCACTGATAGTTACCTGCACTTTGAGGCTAACGAAATACAACATAATAGTAAGGCCTTTTCCCATAGTACTGGTAACAATGGGAGGAGGGAGTAGGCAGTGTAACTTGTGGGCTGAGTACTGGCAATGGTCACGTGACCCAGGGTCAAAACCAGCCTGGAACTGCTGGGTTTGTTACATACAATACCCTGGAGGAAGTAAGTGATGATAGACCCCACGTAAAACCCCTTTAATTGACTGATCCTGCTCACGTGTAGGGTGTGTTAGGACCATATAGCCATGTGGAAGTGACTCCACATTTTTCCTTTCTTCCATGCAGTTGCTCTCTTTTTCCCCGGTGACCTGCTCCAATCAAGTGAGAAGTTACTATGTAGACTGGAGAATGTGGCGAGATGTGAAGAGGAGGAAGATGGCCTTCGAATATGCAGATGAGAGACTGAGGATCAACTCCTTGCGGAAAAATACCATCCTCCCTAAGGAACTTCGGGTATGAGATGGTTATATTATGGATTGCGTAAGGCCCCTTTCAGACGACCGTGGCCAAGATCAGTGCTCTGTCTTTTTCCCAGATAGCACACTGACCCATTTATCTCAATGGGCCCGTACACATGACCGTGAATTACACGGTCACGTGTGTGGGCCGACAGTCCGGGCCGCAAAATATAGAACAGGTCCTATTCCTGTCCTATTTTGCGGCCCTGCTTCCATGGCTCCTATTCATTTAATGAAAGGGGCCACGGAAGCATGGGTGACATCCGCGAGTTCCCCCATGCCTTTAATTCACGGCCGGCTGCGAGCACACAGTCGTCTGCAACCGGTCTAAGTCTCACACAGTAACAAAGCCATCAGTGAGTTGTAAAAATGTTGACTTTGGCCCAAATTTACTAATACACAGTGTAAACTTGGGCAGGCAGTCTGATGCTGGATGATAAATCTGGTGTATAGATTAGATTACCTACTCTAAGTATATACCATCTTTTAGTTGCATTACTTTGAGGCTGAATTTTACAACATAATTTTGGTGCATTTAAGCCACGCTCCCTTATACTTAGAAGTCACACCCATAAGTTTATGAAGTTGAAAAACTTTAGCCCAAACAGTCTGAACAGCTGATCTGTGTAGGGTTTGGGTGTCAGACCCCAACAGATCTATCCTGTGATTAAGTCAGGGTGGGTTCACACCTGCGCTTGAGTCCGTCCGCTGCCAATCCGAGTGAAAATCTCGGGGGAACGGGATAGGCATCGGATACCGACAGGTTAGCAACGCATTGGTTAAAAACCCATTCATTTGAATGGGTTTTTAAAGCAATGCGCGGGTGTGCGCTTACACCCTCTGCGAAGCCGTTTTTTTCGTCGGACACGAAGTCCTGCATGTCCGACTTTGTATCCGACAGAAAAAAAGGATTTGCAGCGCAGAGGGTGTAAGCACACACCCGCACATTGCTTTAAAAACCCATTCAAATGAATGGGTTTTTAACCAATGCGTTGCTAACCTGTCGGTATCCGATGCCTTCCCGTTCCTCGAGATTTTCACTCGGATTGGCAGTGGACGGACTCAAGCGCAGGTGTGAACCCACCCTCACCAGTATGAAAAATCAGTTTTGGGCCGAAAACCCCTTTACAAGTGCCACAGATGCCACTTGAATTTGCAGCAAAAAAAAAAAATCTTCAGGCTGACTGTTTATTGCTACTTGTTTTGCAGGAAGTGGCCGATAAAGAGATTGCAGCACTGCCAGTAGACAGTTGTCCAGTACGTATCCGGAACCGTTGTGTCCTCACCTCCCGACCACGTGGTGTGAAGAGGAGATGGCGCCTAAGTAGAATAGTTTTCCGCCATTTAGCGGATCACAATCAGATGTCTGGCATTCAAAGGGCCATGTGGTAGACCAAGGATTCCAGCCTTCACAAATATCATATTGTTGGTTTCTGCATTATTAGGATTTCATTGTGTCAGAGGCGTCCTGAAAACCATATATTCATTTTTCTTTTTTACATTGTTTCTATGATAAATTCAAGCTGCTATTCACTCACTGGTTTTCTGCCTCAAATTCCTCTTCACTTTCCGCCCCTCCACCATTCTCTCACTCATTAGGTTCAGATGAATAGGCTGTGGGTTCAGCAGCGAGATCGTTCTTCAATCTTTGTTTTCAGTTCAGGTGGAATTTAGTGCTGATTTTGAGACAGAATCCACCTCAAAATCGGTGCCAAATTCTGCCTGAAACCAACCTCCATTCACGTCAATGGGAGTCAAATGCTGATTTTTTTTTTTTTTCTGCTAGTTGAAAAATAAGCATGATGCTCAACCCTAAGGCTAAGGCCCCACGTCGCAGAAACGCAGCTTTGTTGTTGCAGATTTTGCTTTGGTTTTAGCCAAACCTAGGAGTGGCTGCAAAAGGAATGGGAAATATATAGGAAGCTCTTCTTCTACCTTTTGCTCAATCCACTCCTGGCTTTGGCTTCCACCATGTGAACAACCCTATTGCTATAGAAGTAATAGGAGCTGTGGTCATGCATGATCACTACTGCTCCATTATTTCAGGAGACCCCTGTGCTCATGATCACTTGAGGCCTGACCACTGTAGATAGGGGCAAGTGTTGTTATTGGGAAAATCCCTTATCCCATCATGGTGGATTTCCCGAATCTAAACCTACTTGGGTAGAAAACTGGATGAACGATCCAAAGCAGATTTGGCAGAGTTTATTATACATCAAAAAGACATTTACAAATATTTCAAAATAAAATTAAATTCCAGACAAAATATCTGCAGTCAGATGTCAAATCCAAGAAGAAGGATCTATTACAGTAGAAATGTGTTGGCCAGTGCCCTGACCATGATGGCTGACGTGTTTATGTTTAGTTTCATAGTCCAATCAGAAGGGGCTGCAGAGACAGCGTGCATGCTGGGAAGTAATTGGATTGTAAACAGTGGATACTGTAGAGATCAACTCTACTGCAGGTAAAGCAAGGCTTGTCCCTGTACTATGGAATTGTTTAAGGCGAAGGGGTCAGGGCAGTCGCTCCCTTCAGAAATCCGATTCACCCTTTAATTGTTTCTCTCGAGATTCGGCCCAGGCTTTATTCAGTGTTCTCTTCATCTCATCATCTCCTTCATCATAGATCTTCTTCAGGACGTTCATTAGACCGGCACTGGGGTCTCCATCTGCGTCAGTCTCCAGGGAAGGTTTGCTGGAAAAAAAAAAAAAAAAAAAAAATTGATTGATGATGAAATTAAATATACAAATAGTATGGACTATGTGAGAGCTCAGAAACACGCCCCCTTGTCTGTACCACCTACTTGACATGCAGAGCCTAATTAACATATCAGGTGCTGACACTAACTGCACTGATTTCTCCTTAATGGTGGGGGCTAGAGAAATAAAATCCAACTGCAGTGGAACAATGCCTATGAAATAATACAAAGGACTTAAGTTGGTGGGATTTCCTCTTTAAATAACCTGCAAATGCTGTGCATTACGGGAGCTCAGTACATTATGTTGGCTGATTCCAAGCAGCAGCCATTGATTTTCTAACTGCAGTTGTGGATGTAACTAGAGCATAAGCAACTGAAACTTGAATATGATATACATTGTTGTGACGGGCAGAAGAATAGGTATAAACAACAGTTTACATCTTAAAACTGAGATGCAAATACATTTGGACACTGTTAGAAGTTATGATAGTGCACAATAATGGGTTTTCTTAATACACTGCATTGCAGATTTTGCCTCTAAATCGCTGCAGGGTGCTTCTCATATCTATGTACTCAGAGACCGAGTGTCCTGATCATTCTCCTAGGTTTCCATATCCAGAAGGAGAGTCAGCACTGTAGAACCACTTTCATGTGGCAGTGCTGGATACAGGCGCCTAAAAGACAACAGGACGTTCTGCTCCTAGTGCATAGATATGTGCAGTCTGACGCGCAAGATAAAGCGGGACTCACTCTTTCTCCTTGGTTTGCTTCTCAACCTGTGTCAGATAGTCCCATTTGCTTTCAGATCTCTTTTTCAACATGATGAGCACACTGTCTGTCTTAACCTTCCAAATAAAAGACAGCAAGCATTTAGTTATAGCTCAGTTATACAAGTCTACATACATGTAACACTGAAGATTTCATGTTGTACACATGTAGAGAATTAAAAGTGTTATTGACCTTATGAAACATGTATAAAAAGCTACTTTAGGCCTAAAATAAGAGATGGTACTCCCCTCTCCTTTGTCCTGATGATCCAGGACTGGGTTTCCGCCGATCCTCGACTGGGTTTCCGCCGATCCTCATTTACGTTTGATCAGCATAAAAAGGCTGCAGCCACTTAATGGTCACTTGCCTTTCTATGGCATCATGGTCCCATTACTGAGCCACAATGCTGGTAGTGGCGAGTACTGATAATGTATGTGTCAGGTTTCCTTTAAATAGCACATCCAATCCATAACTACCAACTTGTACATATCATGTGACCCCAACTCTGACAAAAGACCACGTCCCCTCATGGCAATCTTCCCATTACTCTACTGCTAGCCTGGGGGAGGAATTGCAGGAAAGCAACATGTGATCGGCAGATGGGACATCATACCATCACAGAAAACTTTGCCTAGTTTCTGCCAAAATCTCTAATAGACTCTTATGATAAGAGTCTTAAGATACTTTTATCTTATCCAGAGGAACTTTTACAATTCTTTAAATGGACAACCCACTTAATCCCTTAAGGACACAGCCAGTCATGGCCTTCAGGACATGGTGACTTTTTGAATATTTCATCGTCACGTTATGAAACTCAATTTTTTTTTTTTTTTAGACAATTTAACTGTAATAGGTCTTGTTTTTTGTGTGGCAAGTTGTATTTTCAATGGTATCATTATTAGGTACCTATAACTTATTATTTTTTATGGTTTCTAGGAAAAATGATAGAATGCCAGAAACTGTGTTATTATTCATTTCATATTTTGCGCTGTTCACCATACGGCACATGTTATAGTTATATAATTAAAAAAAAAAACCTTTGTTGCATAATAAAACCACATTTAGACTAAGGCCCTACATAGTGGGCCGCAGCAAAAAAAGCGCTGCAGGAAAAAGCGCAGCGGCAAAGCATCCCCGTTTTTCCCACAGTGCTGTTCATAGGTAGTTGGCAGAGGCTTCCTCTGTGGACTTTCTGCTTCCATTATACCAATAGGAAAACCGCCAGTGTTTCAGTAGGACATGCTGCGATTTCCTAAACCGCAACACTAGAATCCCATCCACTTTACAGTGACTGTAAAACCTGCAGTTTTTGCCTTTCTTTTTGAATAGCCATCTTTGAAAAGTCATAACTTTTATTTTTCAATCTACAGAGCTATCTGAGGGCTTATTATTTAGACGAGACGAGATGGGACTTTCCTTGGTTCCATACTGGGTTTAATGACAGCAGTGCCGGGCATTTATCAGGCCCTTGCACACACACTGCAGCACAGGGACACCAAAGCAGAGGATTCAACTGTTGTGTTAAACATCCGCACGTGTCGCATGTATCCTGTACACCATGATGCATTACCGTGTCACTTGCCAAGCCGCACATTTATGGCATGGTACAAGAACATGTTAACTAACAACTTTCCGGTGTGAAGTGCAATTCATAAAATAGATTCTTTTTAGTCTTAAGAATCATCAACTCACTTTTCTTGAGCTATTCTCAGGGGTGATGGGTTTCAGCAGATTGTTCACAGTCATGGCGTGATTCTTCCCATTGAGATCCTTCACCAATAGTTCAAATGACCTGCAAAAGGCAAAGAATACATGTATACAAATATCCAGTAAAATAGGCTGTATACTATATATAAATCATGCCCATACCACACTGTACTGGATAGAACCTCCTAGCTGGTAATTTCACTACGACTATTCATCTTGCTCCCAGAAAATGTAAGAGCCGTAGTAACATGATACTAGAAATTTCCAAAGAAAACATATAATGCCAGTACTATACTGCAGTATATTGTGAATAGCAGTATATAAGCCTCCTCTGTCAGGCTACTACTCCCCAGACATACATACATATGGCTGCTCAAATACACAGTATACAGGGTTCCTTCACCTACCGTTCTGTGAATTGGACTTGTACATTATCAGCGGGAATGTTCTGAACTCCTTTCAAAGTGATGTAGATTTTCACAAACTTGTCAGACTGATCCCACCCTGCCAAAACGAAAAAGTTACAGTCCTATGTGCGATAAAACTGCATCATTACTGCAATGAAAAGACTACGAAAAAAACCGCAAGTGAAAATAAAACCAGGAGTGGATCCCAAAGAGAGTAGAAGGGTAACATTTATATTTATGCTTGGTCTTGGATGCACAGGTGTATCAAAACCGCATACAGGTGTGAACATGGCTTTAAACTATTTGTATGGAAATCCAAATTGCAGTTTGCAAAGCAGATTCTCCACAAAAAGTTCTCATTGTCTGAAGGCAATTTGTCTAGAGCACATGCACTGAAATGCTTTAAGTTACCCCCAGTTAAAACTAAACATTTTACTTTATCATATAATATACTTAGTACCTTAGTTTTCTCCTATGCTGCCACAGTGTCCCATCCTGGTACCCTGGTGAATGGCTTTCAAAATGACCACAGATTTCCTAAGAGTACTCAGGTCCATTTTAATGTATTAGGGGGCCCTTTTTAAGTGCCCTTCCCCATAACTAGCCACCCCATAAGGCCCCCACAACCACCACACATACAAAAAAAAAAAAAACTAATCACCTAACGTCGTTCCCACAGACATGCAGGCTCTGGCTGTAACGATTCTGTGGCTCGGCGCTCACTGCACTTTTCTGCCACAGACATCACTAGCCAAAGTCTGAATAATGGCACACGGAGCGGATAGCTCTATGCTCCACTATTGTATTCAACTTCTATCTGTGTCCTCAAGACGCAGAGCTGAAATCACTGCCTGCTGAAAGAAACAGAAGGACAGCACCCGAAATACAGGACAGTCCTGCTCAATCCAGGGCAGCTGAAGGGGCCCTTGCAACCACAGGGCCCAATGCTGGCTGCACCGTTGGCCCTATGGTTAAAGCAGCCCTGAGAGTGCTGTGTAAAAGTCTAAGAGGGCTCTCCCAAAACCACTGCCCTCAGATACCAATGACACTATGTCCATCTGAGGGTAGAGGAAGGAAGAGGAGGATATTCTGCACTCTGCTTGTGGAAGTCTGCAGCCATCTTGGAAGAAATCTGACAGGTGACCAGGATGGAGTAACGGACATAGCAATGGAGGATCAGCAGGCACCAGGTATGTTGACTATACATGTGCTGTATATAGTCTTATAGTTTTAAATTGTCTGACCATGCCATATGAAAGTAAAACAGTGTGAATGCACCCTTAGGGCTCATACATACAAGCAGATTCCAATACCCTATGGGTCTGGTGGATGTATTGTTATGTGAAGGCACACAGACATGAAAAAAATGAAGTGCTTTAGACTGCGTAAAAACTGGAGTCACACAAAGATTCATCAGGAGCCCACAAAATACTATCTGGAATACAACACACCCAATATCACATGGTCTGTATACAGTGCACCCGTACTTACCATAATTGCTGATTTTCACAGTGTAAGTGCTGGCCATGGGAGGGACAATGGCAGACGGCTTCTGAACGTCCACAGACTCTCCTGCCTGTTGTTGCTGTCTGTTGCATATTTCGGTCTCAAGTTTTCGTTGCTCCACAAACAACACATCTCGTACTCTTTTCCTGGTGGCTTTCTCCAAAAGCTGCTTCACTTCTTCAAGATCCTTCTGGAGCTGGAAGTGGCAAAATAAGATGAATATACAAACTTACAATAAGATCTGGCTCATAACGTGCAGAGAAAATCTGTCTGATTTTTACATATGGATCTTAAAGGGGGTCACCAGTTCTTAGCAATTTATCCTGTGGATAGAGGACAGTTGCAGATCAGGGAGTCTGATCACTGGGGCACCCAATAATGAGGAGAATGGGAGTGCTTTGTCCCTTGTTCTGAATGGAGCGATGATCAGACAACTGTGCCCTCTGTTCCATTCATTTCAATGCACAGCATTCAGCCACCTCCAGTGGCCCCAGTGAACTTACCCCTTATCCCTTATAGGGCATAAATTGCTATAAAATGGGATAACTACTTCAGGTTGAGGCCCCACATTGCAGAAATGCAGCGTTTTTTGAGCCAAAGTCCAGAGTTACTTGAAAAGGAATGAAAAATATAAAGCTCTTCCTTCTGTTAAATCCACTCCTGACTTTGGCTCAAAAAACCGCAGCAAAATCTACAACACAAACCACTGCATTTCGCAACATGGGGGCCTCAGCCTTAATTTGGATATTAAACATTGCCTTCTTGTAGAAAAACCACTGATACATGGGGAGATTTTCTACTGTGTTAAAAAAAAAAATTAAAAATGACATATAATTAGATCTGTACACATTTTGCAGTAGTTTTGCCTAATATTTTGCACTGCGGGTACATTTTTTAACTAGGTTTATTAAAGAATGCAAGACAGCACTGAATCATATAAATAAGGATATGGCAAGAACAAGGTGCCCTGTCATAAGGATATGGCAAGAACACGGCGCCCTGTCATAGGAATATGGCAAGAACAGGGCGCCCTGTCATAGGGATATGGCAAGAACAGGGCGCCCTGTCATAGGGATATGGCAAGAACAGGGCGCCCTGTCATAGGGATATGGCAAGAACAGGGCGCCCTGTCATAGGGATATGGCAAGAACAGGGCGCCCTGTCATAGGGATATGGCAAGAACAGGGCGCCCTGTCATAGGGATATGGCAAGAACAGGGCGCCCTGTCATAGGGATATGGCAAGAACAGGGCGCCCTGTCATAGGGATATGGCAAGAACACTTACATAAGGTCTATGTGTGGAGAAAAAGCAACCGGGCATTCTTGTTGGCACACATAGGCTTTCAATAAGTCAGATGTTTCTATACTGCTAGGGTCACATTTATCGCTGTTTCCTTCTCACATTACGGGCAAAACAGCACATCAGGTTTATTTCTGTTGCTTATATAGCGCCGACATATTCTGCAGCGTTTTAGAGACATTGCCATCACTCACTGTCCCTAGTAGGGCTCACAATCCAAATTACATTGCACTAGTCTGTCCAGCAGAGTGACACACTGTAACAAAAACCTGAAAGTCCACGATCATAGTAAATGGCGTCCATCAGACACCACTTATGCTGATCATGTGACAGATCAGGCTCTGTTTTTGTTAGTTTAATGAAACAGAAAAACTGGGGTAATAACTATGAGCGTGTGAACATAGCCTAACGGAAATTCCCATGTAAAAGAGGCATACATTGAAGATATCTGGCAGGCACCGTAACAAAACCCTGACGATCCCCTATTGAAGTCATTGGGGTCCATCAGGGGCCACTAATGCCTGTCATGTGACAAACTGAACACTATTTTTTTTTCTGTTCCTTTAATGGAACAGAAAAACGGGGTAATATGAATAATAGCCTTAAGGAAACCTCCATGTAAGATACCAGGCACCATTTATCAGCAGCTTTGAGGATTGCAGATATCACGTGTCCAATGCTGCACACTGGAGCCCCCCTTCAGTCTTAGGCAAAAGCATTGTGATTGCATTGTTAGCAGATTGGTCCCCGGCAGCTTCCTTACCTCGACCAGAGCAGAATCCATAACGGACAAGGCGAGCAGGTGTCAACACCAAAACGATGAATGAACAGCCGCTAGGAGCCTAACACTCTGGAACCTTCCGCAGATGACCGTGACGTCACGAAGCAGCCTCTCAGTGGGAGTCATTTTTCCTGTTCTAGAAAGTACCAGAATTTTTAGTTGAAATTGGCCTCACTGGCTGCCATTTTCCCGAAGCTCTATATGTCTATGAAGTAACATGAAGGGATACAAGAAAATGGCGCCGCAAGAAACTGAAACTCATGAGAAAAGCAGCTCAACCTCTAGTATTTTGCGCTGATGCCTGTAGAACACGTGATCGCAGTGAGCATAGCAGTTTACATCGTGGCGGCTGTCCGTCAGTGTGTGCTCAACCAAACTTCAGGCTGCATTTACTTAAACTGTATTCACACACTGCGGTCATATTGTGTAACTATTAAAGGAATGCGTGACTTTTACCCTCTAGCATACTAAATACACTACAAAATAAAAAAGTGTAGTATATATAATAACTACATAGTTTATATATATATTTATATACTATTTGTGTCTCTGACTGCAAAATGTATTTCTGGTAAATAGAAATCTATATCGGTAGTGAGAACATGTATCAAACGTCTAAAGCCAGGCTACAAAGTGATTTAAGCTATTGAAATTCAAGGACGTGTTCACACAATGCATTTTCTGCATCAAGATCTGCGTGAAAATGTGTATTCTATCTGCTTATTATCTTCAATGGGAAAGTGTCAATTTATAGAGCATGGATTATTACAGATATGAAATCTGTGTTTCAGAGACCACATGGAAACCGCAGCAGAGCGCCACGTGTAGAGCTGCGACCGTGCAAAGTGCACATCCACAGCAGAAGTCCAGGGGTCAGTGTAGCGTTGGTTGCAGATTTTCTTTCAACTCAGCATCTGATTATTCAGCCAGAAAAATCAGCTGTCTGAACATAACCCAAGATCTTCACGTTTTGCATTGTTTTATGCCCATTTGCCAAAAATGAAAACATTGATATATAGCAGACTGTTTCGCAATGCTCATTTTTGGCCATGCATTTTTCTTTTGGCGAAAATTGGGATATTTTACCCTTAAAACATGCATTGCAGATCCACGTACTGGCTAAACTATGGTTGCTCTGTTTTAGGCTAGGGCTTCATGTCTCCTTGCAATTCCATTAATGTAAGTGAATAGAGTAATACTGTCACTTCTAGTTGTGGGGACGGGGGAGAAAAAAAAAAAAAAAAAAAAAAAAAACGAGCAGTACTTTTTTTTTGCAACCATGGAACACAATATGACCCCATTCACTTCTGGGTCAGAGACTCAGTCACAGAAATGGCTAAAAATTTTAGTTTTGAAACAGCAGACCCTATTATAGTCAATGGGGTCCACGTGTAACCACTGATATCGCAGTTCGGCTCTGTCATTCAGGTCCCCTGGCGGACCTAGGTACTAGTGTGAACCTAGCATCACAAGATAGATACAAAGTTGTTGTGTAGCCCTAGCTTTATATACTTTAGTATGACTAAGAGTTGTAATATGGCATCCCTAGACTAAGTTGCCCAACTGTACCTCAATTTCTTTTAGGCACTGTATAGTAAACAAAAAAAAAAAAAAGTTTTAAAAATCTGTGTATGGCAAGTCTACCCTCAGCAGCCTTCAAAAGGTTTACAAGTGAACGTTCTATTTCATCAGCAAGTCATTAAAGGGGTATTGGGGGAACTTTAGAAGCCTCAGTTTTGACTGTCGTGTGATTAAGCCAGCACAGACATCGCTTTATCACCTCTCCATTTTCACTGGAATTACCTGCACCTATGGGGACTGGCTATTACAATGCTCTCTACCAGCCCCCATAGTATTAGTAATACTAGGCTCAGGCTGGGTTCACACCAGCACTTAAACTCTGTTCAGGGTTTCTGTCCTCAACCAGTTTAAAAAAATAAATAAATAAAAGGAAAAGGGCTGCATGCAGCCCTTTACTCTGCATTTTTTGGCCCTTTAAGTGGATTATGTTTCCGTGTGGGGGTCCCCAAGTGGACCCCCTGAACAGAAATCCAAACGCAACTGTGAACCTAGCATCACACTAACATTCAGGTTTCCGTCCTTCAGGTCCACATGGGAACCTGAAAGACTGAAACCCCATCTGCTTAAAAAGCAGTTACACATGGAAACCCACTGACCTCAGACTAATAGGGTCTGATTTTATACTGAAATCAGGAGAGAAAAGTTCTCCTTGCAGGACTTTTAGTGCAAACCTAGCCATAACACTAGTGAACACTGACTCGTACTCTCAATCACATGAACCCAAGTCAGAACCAGCCTGAGATTCTTAAGTCTGAAATTCTTAACAAGGGAAAGAAGAAAAAAAGAAAAAAAAAAAAAAAGCCACAACCTAGGATTGACCCAAGGGGGCTAGATCACATATTGCAAAATCATCCTTCCTTGTATAGATAAGGGTCCCCCTAGAGTCTGTTAGATTTGCAAACCAGTAGAGGGCAGATATCCTGTTCCTAGACCTTAACTTTTGATGCCACTCTAATAACAGGAGTGGCATGGATTTGGTGATGTCAGAGCCCAAGTCATTGGGGCATCTAAAGGACACCATCTGTGAGAATATTTATCCACTGCTGTGACTGGATTAAAAGCTTCTCTCCACATTTAGGGCTGATGGCAAGTGTTAAATTTTTTTAAAGATGACCACTCAAAATTGCATGAAGTCTTCTTGAGAGGTGGTCTCAGCAGAATACTTTGTATTTCTGCTTGTAGTGCAGCACTCAGCTATCTGCTCTGCAAACAGACATTAGTCACTTAGTGATCCAAGATTTTATATTGCTGCTAGTGTCCCAGTGAGCATTTATGCTGGCCCATGTGGCAGGGCCTCCATCTCCATTCATATACAGGTACCCTGGATGTTTGCACCTGTGGCCGCTGCAACCAATCCAAGGCCTCAGAAGTCACCTCTAGAAACTGCTATGCAATTTGTGAAGTCACTGGTTAGGCCTGCAGCAGTTCTAGCACAGACAGGACATCAGTCAGAAGAATGGCGGCTCTGGCAGACGTTACTATATTGCAGATAATTATTGGAACACCTGTTCAAAACCAATGTTTCATTGTGCCATTACTTGGGTCAGTATCTGATAGACTGATTGTTCAAATAGTTAGCACTATCCCAGAGTTAGAATTTTCCACAAAACCCTAAAGTCTGATATTTGTATTTCAGACGAGCTTAGCGTAAGAGAGACAGCACTAAAGTTATGAACACATTGACAACTGGGATGTGTCCTTACATGCTGACACTATGCAATCAATGGTGAGTGTGAAAGTAGGGACACTTATGACCACCCCCCCCATTGATCATATATTTATAGCCTTCCCACTACTAAAGCTTGGAGAACCTTACAGATGCAGCTGTGGCATTTGTAGTCAGCAACTGCAGTCTGGTCCATAAAGTAGAACACTTCAGATTCAGTGTCGAGACTGCATCTAAAGCTGTAAAGGCTTATGCCACAAATACACTTATTGCTGCCCCGACTCACTCTTGCCTTGACTACTGTAACTCCTTACTAATCTGTCTTCCCCTTACTAAACTCTCCCCTCTAAAATCTATTCTGAATGCAGCAGCCAGGCTCATCTATCAGTCTAGACGCTACAGCGATGCCTCCGGTCTGTGCCAGTCACTACATTGGCTGCCTATTCAATACAGAATACAATATAAACTTATCACCCTCATTCACAAGGCTCTCCATAATGCTGCACCTCCCTACATTTCCTCCCTCATCTGTCTATCGCCCCTGCTACCTCCTGTGTCACCCCCTCCATCTCAGATTGTAAGCTCTTGCGAGCAGGGCCCTCAGTCCCAGTGTGTGAATTGAATATTTCTTTGTAATGTATTTTTTGTCAGTACTTGAACCCTACAAGTTGTACAGTGCTGCAGAGTATGTTGGTGCTAAATGAAGATTAAGCCATTGTATAATACATTATAGATAATTCACACAGCTTTAGAGTTTTAAAGTAAGCTTTATTGCAAAGTGAGATTCTGCAAGTTACATCTATGCTTGTCCTTTCATCCATATGATATATCTTCAGTGCCTTTAAGAGAAAGAAAAGGCTGTTGGTGTCATTGAACAAGTTTATATTATACATGAGCAGTTTACTGGATGTGGTGTCAGAACTTTTGCTTTCATCTTTATCAGTGAGAGAGTTCAAAGTTATTGTCATCATTGCACCCCGTGCATTCAGTAGAGGCAGCAGACTAGACTGGTTACTTACCAGAAGGGACAGCTGCAGGTCTGGTCTGAAGCAGATGTTTTTCCATTCTCACTGTGAAGAATACAGAACCATTAGCCAAATCCACTACATACTATATTAGATCACTATACAGAATTCTAGCGCTGCAGACCAAGTTATAAATTTACATGGGTGACCATGGGGAGCTTTCCCAGTTGACATTACATGAACACATTAAAGTGAATATGAAAGCAGCCCAGTATTGGTAGACCTCCAAGCTCTCCCACTATAGCCTCAGAAAAAAGTGGAACGGAAGATGTTGAAATAAGACTAGTTCATATGGCAGAATCGTTTTCATCACTGGTTATAGGGGAATCAGAGCAGAACTTCATAAGTTTACCCAAGTTAAAATATAAGACTACTTACGTTTATAGTTGCAATGGAGA
Organism: Leptodactylus fallax; assembly: GCA_947044405.1. NCBI lineage: Eukaryota > Metazoa > Chordata > Amphibia > Anura > Leptodactylidae > Leptodactylus > Leptodactylus fallax. The sequence continues at coordinate 825,828 of CAMRHE010000147.1, read as the reverse complement.
GTCTGACCTGTGGATATAAAAGTAGTGTTAGCAAGGCTCAGCCAGGGACACACGAGGTTAAAAATACAGTGCTGAGCAGTCTGAATCAGTGTGGGTCAAGTTATCCTCACAGGTTATTGGAGACCTGATTCATAAAGTCATCATTTACAGACCACTGCATGCATAAGCTATAATATGTCTAAGGCAGCACTAGTTCATTGGCAGCCATCTTCAGTACCTTTAAAGGTGTTGTGCTGTTATGGACACTTGGAACTTATCCACTGACCTAGATGGGGGAAGACTGCTAGGGAACCAATTGCTGGGTATCCCAGTGATCAGGAGGATGGAGAAGAATGACAGCTGGTCATCAAGTACACTGGTACTCCATTCAGGAGGCTTTAGGGGTGAGGACTTGCAGTCCCAAGATCACTTGGGGACAGCAGTCAGCCATCTTATTGATAGGTGATAAGTGTCTACAACAGCACAACCCCTTTAAAAGGTCTCACAGCTGTGAGACCATTTTAATAGAAAAGGACCCCACAGACTAATAGATTTATTCTTACAGCTGTTTTAATGGTTTGCGTGATCAGAAACAGAAGATCCCATTTCTTGGGCATATTTCACAGGTCCCTCAATAGACTCATGTGAGGGATCTAAAAACATATTACTGAGTTCACTCAGCTGTGAAGAGTAATTTCATGGCCGAGTGCATGGCATGGTTATGTAAGTGTAGCCTAACAGATTTCAGATTCAGCAGCATCTACACTATGAAAGGTGATAACACCCCTTCAAGCACTACAACCATAAAATGCCAGTTATGCCCACACTGTATAGCTACACTTCTAGGAGGTTTGTCCAAAAACTAATGTAGGGCATTCTTAAATGTGTGCCACCCTCAGCCATCAGGACAGCGTTAACCTTTCCTTCTGGTCAAGGATGACAATGCCATCCGTGCACTGAAATCTTGGGAGTTCTAGAAAGCTGAGCATGTGATGATACCTTAAAGGGTTATTCCCATTTATGCCTTTTGTGGGCTGTTTGAAAATATTGAAAAGAACTTTTCTTGCATTAAAATCCATGGGCACAATGGAAAACTGCTTACATGTTTGGAGGAGGAGTCCTGGACACTTAGTCACTTTGACAGTCAAAATGGAAAGTTACAGAAGCTGTAGATCAGCTGCAGTTGGTACTTTCCATAACCAACCCTGTGATCAGGAAAACAGGCTGCATATTCCCATCTCAGCCATGTCTGGTCAAGATCATAATACCCCTTTAACTACTTTACAATATGAGCAAAGCACACCATATATACTCACAAATGCTACAGATTTCAGCAGACCATTCTTAGTTTTCATCTTGTCACAGGCTGGACATTGTACCTGAAATAGTGACCAGTTAGTTCCAGTAATAGCACTGCAAGAGGCTTAAGTCTTAGGATGATTCAGATAGGAGCGAAAGACTGTTCTTCACAGAAGATCAGCTGAACTATGTACTCATCATAAACATCCTGACAACTAGAGCAGATGATATCAAGCTGTACTTACCAGGGTGTCAGGGCCTTGTGTCCTCAAGTGAGGAGATTGACCTTACTGGCTGTATCCAAGTCAATTCCTAAAAATTATGGGAAAGTAGGAGATTAGCACTTGAGGAAAGAGCCAAGAAGCACTGTACAAGTGGTAAGTGGCACTGTCAGTAAGAGGTTCTCTTTCATTCTTATTCAGAGAGATTCCCATTGATTTTTTTATTGGATCATCACCATGCCAGGTAAAGGATAACAGAACATCATATGTACTTACCTTACAGGGCTTGAGATTCTGGAAAATAAAATAAAAGCAGATATTAAAAATGTGCTACATGGCATAATACTGAATAACTGATGGGCATCGTACAATGCACTTAGACTGTCTCAGGAGCAGACAGGAAGAGATTGACACTTCATGTCCACTTTGTCCGGCCACAAAATCTGCATATCCAGACTTTGAATACATGTCTAATCATAAGCCTCAGTTTTATAAGTTATCAGAAACCACTTCTGTCCACTACTCTTTAACCATCATTGGCTTATGTCAGAATCTTGTACATTTTCATTTCTTGGTGACTTACCGATTGACTTAATCCAGCAGAACGGCTACAACACTGCCCCATCCAGCTGCTGGAAGAAGAAATATACAAGTTAGCAGACATGGCTATACCAACAGCAATACTACATATTCTCCAGAGAAGTGAATGGAGCTCCGCCTGGACAAGTGCACTGATGCTTCATTCATGTGCAGGATGCAGGGGCCTGTTGGGTCCCTGTTCTCCTGAGCACTGGATCCCAGCAGTTGGACCCAGACCCCACCACAGGAATCTTATTCTTTATACCATAGGAGAGAATAAGTGTATGACAAAATCCCTTTAAGAGGACTTGCACTTCTTTATGGGCAACACCTGAAATCTAAAGTAGCTACCTCCTGCGCTTTTATAATCTGGTCTTAATGTGCCTCCACATATGTCCTTGCCATGCAAAGATACGGCATTGCATCTATAATACTGTATAACTGATGGGCAATTCATGTCCACTTTGTTTGGCTACAATCTCCAAGTGCTAATCCAGCATTAGACTTAAGCAGGAGCCCTGTATGCAGTCATATTTAATATAAGCCTCAGTTTTATAAGTTGTCAGAAATCACTTCTGTCCACTACTCTTTAACCATCATTGGCTTATGGATTTATAAATTGAAATGCTACATATTATCTAGAGAAGTGAATGGAGCTCCACCTGGACAAGTGCACTAGTGCTTCATTTATATGGAGGATGCAGAGGACCTGTTGGGTCAGTTCTCCCAAATGCTGGATTCCAGCAATCTGACACTTATTCTCTATGGACAGAATAAGTGATTGACAAAATCCCTGTAAAAAAAACCTAGATCTCAGAGCACATAGACCAGCATGTGGAATTGGCATGGGAATGCCAGCATTCAATCTTGAGCTAGGAGATGGGAGTTTTTGGAACAGATGGGGGGGTGGTATATTAGTCAAGTGAAAAGGAGCAGGCAACTCAAGACACCGCTGATATATTGTGAGTAAAATTCAGTGTCAATGACTAGAATGAGTCAGAGCTAGAACACTACAGATTACAGCGAAGGGGTGCCATTCTGGAAGAAAGCACCCACATCCTGAAACTGGACAAATCCTTTAAGAACAAGTTACCCTCCAAAATTTGAGTTTTGTTTTTCACTACACATTTGCAGATTTAGTCTTACCTAGTGCACAAGTCCACATGGTGCTGACCTGCAAGAATAGCAGAGATTGAGGATTAGAGTTTGGTGCAGAGTGCAGCCAAGAACTTATTAGCCAGGCAGGTTCTCAGAGAAAAGTGGAACGGTTAAAGATATAATCATCCTTAATCATATGGCAGAATCAGTTTCATCACTGTAACCACATACAACACTGACCGATAGTATCTATATGAGGAGATTGACTTACCAGGTTTAGGCATGTTGTATACTCCAAACCTAGAGAATTAGAGAGGGAAGGGGTGTCAGTTGTGACCTTTATGCAAATAACAGCAATACTAGGGCTCAGGGGTCAAATCAGTATTTAGGATAGTCCACACATAGGTTCAGGTCAGACATTTGGAGCATCATAAATAACCCCATGTTTCTATTCTACATTAGTGGATGAGACCATGTACATGCAGTCACTAGAGCCAGAGCCTGCAGAATAGCAAGCAAGTCTGCTATATCCATGTCACAGGCATTCAGTTCACACATTTAATACTGCTATACTGCCAACATACTTGAAAGCTACACAGCCTCAATACTAGCTCCTTGCAAGGTTGTGGCTCCCAAACTAGCAGATAACCTCCCAAAACTATTACTGCTACATGCAGATGACAAGACTGCAGGCTGAAAGTTTAAGGGTTGTGCTACAACAAGACATCCCATACAGGATAGGGCAGGGATCAGCAACCTTTGGCACTCCAGCTGCTGTGAAACTACAACTCCTAACGTGCTCCATTCACTTCCATGGGAGTTCAAGAACATGCTGGGAGTTTTACAACAGCTGGAGTGCTGAAGGTTGCCTACCCCTGGGATAGGACATAAGTGATCAGTGGGGTATGACAGCTGGAACTGCCACAGATTGAGAGAACGAGGACCAAATTCCCATGTCCGAATTGACTAGTGCATGCATGCTGCTGCTCCATTCATCTTTGGGACATAACCATGTGCTGTACTCCTTGCTTCTCTTTAGCAGCCCCATAGAGATGAATGGAGCAGCAGCACTCCCTTTTAAGGGAGGATGACTTAGGAAACCTGTTATTGCCTGACCCTGCCACTACTGATCAAACAAGAACAGGGGACAAGTCTTGCTCATGGAACATCCTCTTTAAGTGTTAATATAAGAGAACATTACCTACCTTGCCACTGACAGATTCTTTATCTTTAGGTCTTCCAATCCATTGCCCTAAAATGAGATATTACATGTTAAAACACATTCTTATGACTGCCAATATAAGAACAGTGTTGAACAGTCTGTATCAGGTTGGGTCAAGTTCTCCTCACAAGCATTTGGCGACCTGATTCATAAAGTCATCATTTACAGACCACTGCAAGTTCTACCTCAGCTGCCACTATACTGCCACTGCAATATGCAGGTAAGAGATGATCACTGGCAGAAACAGAAACTGACAGCTCAAAAAGATTGCATCTATTGAGACGTTGGCACTATACCAATGGTTATGGCCACAACTTGTATAAGGCATCCAATAGTTGATATCATTTAGCAGTCTGATGTTGTGTCACTTACTCTGGTAGGCATCCAGTGACGATCGATGTGGTGGATGGCAATCCCGCCACCTCATTTTCACCTTGTCCATAACACCTAAAGGAATATTCAACAGTTATCTACAGTAATAGCACTGCAAGAGGCTTCTTAAGTCTTAGGATGATTCAGATAGGAGCGAAAGACTGTTCTTCACAGAAAATCAGCTGAACTATGTACTCATCATAAACATCCTGACAACTAAGCAAAGATAGCAAGTTGTACTTACCAGATATCAGTCCGGCTGGCTCAAGTGAACCAAGGTAGACGACTGAAGGCTGCAGATAAACAAGGCAGATGCTTAGACCATGTAAACTATAGAAACAGACCAAGTCAAATCCCTAATGTACCAGTATGATCATAAGTGATACGCCATTATTGACAAGACTAGCATGTGCAAGCGCAAGTCATGGGTGGCTGAAAGTCAGATAGAGCTAATAACAAACCTCCATGGGAAAGTCAAGGTTGTTAAAGCATCATCATGTAAGAGTACAGGTGTAGCCCCTGACCACAGTCAGAAGTGCTGTTGAGTTTTACAAGACTCAATTAAAAGTGCACCAGATGTAAAAGACAATAAGCACACTACATATATCTTGCTTTCGAGTTACATAGATTTTACAGACAGGTGGAATATGTCACCATTAAAGTAGTTTAAGAAGCTAACAGTTGGCATTTCCATACACAAGGACTACATTACTAACAAGACCTATAACAGCTATGAGAATCACATGACTGCGTATACTTACTGTAGAAGTAACATGCCAAGTCCTCAACTTGCATAGTGACCTGCAAAAGGCAAACATTAGAACAGATTCTGCAGAATACAGTGTCATTATAACACATCCGGCATAGACACATCAGATAGGAGCGAAAGACAAGCGTTACTCATCACGGTTCATCTGCTGAACTATGTAATCATCATTGTGTCAATGTATTTCATAGTGAAGGGCTATGAGCTGGAAGAATTAGACTACAACACAACAGAATGAAGTTATACAATTACTAAGAATGTACAGTTAGATTAGAGCTTGTAGCACATTTACTTTAATAATTAACAAGTCACTGGCTTTCTGAATTTGAGGAGCTGACTATGGTGGTTAGCCATTTATCAAGTAGTTTGAGCTGAAGACAGGCTGTGGAGTGTGATTTGGCCTACTGACTCCACAGCCCTACGTCTGCATCTGATGCCAATGGAAACACTTTCAGCTCTGGAAATATTCCTAGTAGTCTGTTTTGCAAACTCAAGTTCTTGCAATAACAGGCAAAGTGCAAGATAATGCACCAAACAAGCTCAACTATTAATGGAGGAAGTAAATTAAGAGTCAGAAGTGTAGATACCAACCTTCTAGCAGAGATCCAGCCATCTTGAGTAACAGCCAAGAGAATCCTTGCTCTAGAAACAGAAGTAAACAACATGAACAAATATCCTATGCTCATAAAACAACTTATATTTACTAAACTGTATCAGTAGAAAGGATGTCCCTCATTCTATTTCAGAGAGATTCCCATTGATTTAAGTCAAATCATCATGTACAGCATTATAAGATATATGTATCATATGCAGCAAGCTTACCCATATGCCAGACGACGGACTATACGCAGACACAACTGGACTTTGGACCTAAAAAGAAATAACAGCGTTAGGAAGGAGAAATATCTGCTCATGGAATCAAGGTGATCAGTGTCTAATGCCTCAGGATTTGTATTGGTGGTAAGCTCTCTCGTCATCCTGACAGTCAAGAGTAGCAAATAGTCATCATCAGCGGCATTAGATCAGCCTGGTACATGACACTATAGGTGGACCAACCTACCCAGATACTGTATATGCAAGATATCTAGCATGCATAGCGAGGATAACGACAACAGGAAGTTTGTGAACGATTCCCCATAATGCAGGGACACTAGATAGTAACCCATCCCTTTACATGTGATGAGGGGCACACTTAAAATCCTAGACGCCAAGAGGCTTCTGAGAAGTTCTACCAAAACGTATTAGTCTATGTTCACATGGGGTTATTTAGTCCTTTTATTGGTCACAGGATCAGAACAGACTGAAAAGTTAATGAAAGCTCTGAAGCTTTCATTAAGAAGCTCTCATGTTAGCCTCCTTCAAGAGAAGAGGACAACTACACAGGAGGTTCTTCTGTTGGGAAAAACGAAGACAAGCCACACCCTTCATTCTGTCAGCTTCTCAGTCTGCTGTCTGATCATATACCAATGTGAATAGCCTTCCATATATATATGGAATATATAAATATATATATTTATCCCATGGGGTTTAGTACTTGGTATGAACTCTATGCAATATAATACAGATTAGTCACTGAAATGCTATATGCAGTGATCAATAGTCAAGACTATCTTCCAAAATCATGGCCTCCACTTTATAGCACATTCCCTGTAAAGAGGTTTTAACAGGTCACCATGAATGGGGTCATCTTCGATTCCCTACCCTTCTCTAAACTGCTTGGGCCCAAAGATTTACTTGGTAGTAGAGAAGGTGCATCTATATACAACAATAATTTCATGAATTTATTTAGATGTTTTCTTCCTTGTAAGGAATTTAATCATGGAACGTCACTCCAAATCCCTCCATTTTATGTAGTACTACACTTGCCATCCTGACTCCTGACACTCAGTGCTTTCATCAGCCTCAACTGCTACTGTGTGTTGCAAGTCTAGATAGGCCTCAACCTGCACAGACAAGCTCAGCTTTCCAACACTGGCAGAACATACTAAAAGGTAGATAACTTACTGAACAGCCCTTGTATCTGTGCATGTTCTCTGTCGATGAGCACGCCTGCAAAAAATAAAGTAGACAATTTAAGTCTCAATCCAGGACTATCACAGTACACTGCATTTTAAAAGGGAGTGTGTCAGCAGGGAAAATGGGTATAAAACTATTGACTGTACCATGTAGAGAGTCTCCTACACTTTTCAAAAATGCCTTCTGCTTTACAGCTTAATTTCCTTTTCTAAAAGAAGTTTGATTCCTAAAATTGCTTTAGGGGCTTTTCTTCTCAGGACTTTGCTCTCTGGCCCCAACTAAAGAGTGTTAAACTGGAAGATATCACTCAAGCAAGGAGGGCAGAGCTGAGCAGCAGTTAGGGGGAAATAGCTATAGCAGAGAGTGAAGCCCCAGCCAAAGAGATGGGCCTAAAGCCCTTTTCAGCCAGTTTGCATAAGATTCTGATTTTTGTGATAATGGGGCTGAAATGTAGAACACAAAAGGCATCTTTGGAAAGTAAAAGCCACTCTACAAAAGGTATGGTAAACATTAGGCTATACATTTTCACAGACCCAACTGCCCCATTGATAGTCAATAAGTCTGAAGAAAGTCAATGCTACACAGGAAGTCAGCCCAATTGAGAATCAGCACAAAATACATACATCTGAGCCTAGGCAAGTTGTGCTTCAAGGGCCTCAAAGTACAAGTGCCTCGGGGGGTTACGGTGGCTCCTGAGGTGCCTAAACTCACTAGGGTTGGGAAACCCACTGCGTACAGCACATTGCACATGCAATTTTAACACTTTTGGAACACCCACCCTTTTTGCCTGGTCTTACCAGCAAGGGTAATTTTTATAGATACGGCGGATAGACCAGGCAATCTATGAACTTAGTCAATGATTTTTCTATGTTTCTCACATCACTGTTGTCACTGAGTGTGGATGAAAGGGTGCGGAAGCCCTTTTGGATCCCTCCCTAAGTCTAGGTGTTGGGGATGTGTAGCCAATTCAGCTCCCCCCCCCCCCCCCTTGTGTACCCGATCCACCTCGGCTTTGGTGGAAGTGGATATAGTTACAGGCTCAGGTAGTACACTAGGGGTGAGAGCCCTTGAGGAAACCAGAGCATGCAAGCCTCCATCAGCAGTGTGGCTGTTGTAGTCTCAGGCCTCTTGGTCTGGAGGTCTGGAAGGAGTTCAGGGGACCATTCTCTTTGGAGATTGGCTTTACGATAGACACATGCCTTGTACCTTTTTTTTTTTTTTGTGGCACTCCCACTTTTTTTCCCCCATGCACTGGGTGTTACGTTGGCACAGTTTTGGGCACCTTTGATTTATATAAAAAAAAAAAAAAAAAAAAAAAAAAAAAAAACAAAACACCCACACACTGAGCCTAGGCAAGTGTATTCCACATCTGTGTCCAGCAAGAGATCAGAACCCCACAAGGAACTTAAATTGCACTCTTAGTCACATGCATGACTGCTCACACTACAAGCTATTGTAATCCTATGTGAGTATTCAGACAGTGCAGATTGTCCTGCATTTGTAGAATTGATCAGGCACCTAGGCTAGGTAACCACAAGCTCTGCATTTTAAGGGCAAGTAATATTACACATAATATTATAGCCTGGTCAGAAAAGTTGGCATTCATCAATATATCTCAGATGTCCCTACCAACATAATTTTCATCACATTCAGGCAGATGTTGTTCTATAATAACACTAGCAGGGAAAGGGTGAAACAACATGGCCGCATAATACAGCGTGCAGAGCCTGTGCAGGGTCCAGCACAATCCACTGCCATCCTAGTAAAGGAAAGGTGCAGGGCTGCAGATATTACAGAGCAGTGTTATAAAAAGACAATATAAATAAAGCTATCACCATATTGAAAGTCAACTAGAATCAGAACAACAAACGAAACCGCAAACTCACCTTCACACGAGAGAGAAGGGCGAAGAGGACCGTCTAAAGCTGCGGCAGCGCATTAAATATGCCTCAGAATCCCGGATATGACGTCTAACACGTGACCAATATTAGGGCGGAGCTCGCCTTTACTGTAACCAATGAGCTCTGAGTTTGGTAATTGTCGCCCGCAGTAGATTACGCCTCCATGTTGTTGGTTATAATAAAAATTCGAACTGTCTATGAGAGGAAAACAAACACAGAGACGCGAATCATAAAATTATTTGTAATGTTTAACACAGCACTGAAGCTTAATGCGTCGGTTCGCCACCCAAAATGGCTCCTACTCCCCACCCAATATGGCCACCAATCAATCCGAGCTGGCTGGTCCATATTCAGCCCGCCCACTGCCACCCTCAGCATCCCCAAGACTACCCCGGGGGTAACCCCAGTCTGCTGACAACTGTGCCCGCTGTCATACCGGTCCTTATCAGTAGTCCTCATGGCCAGGCTGTGAGAATGGTAGTGCTGTGCAGCTCTCTGGCTGTTGTAGAACTACAACTCCCAGCTGTCAGAGTATGCTGGAAGTTGTAGTTCCACCACACATCACAAGGTAACAACTTTTACCAAAGCAAAGACCTTCCTGCTGTGAAATATATCATCAACCTTTATTTCACATATCCGTTATGATAGTGTTCATAAAAAAAAAAAAAAAACGGACACCTATCATAACAGATATTAACTGAAGTAATAAGGGTGAGTTCACACTTGCGCCTGGAGTCCGTCTGCCGCGAATCCGACCTAAATGTCGGAAAAAAGGATTGGGAAGGTTTGAAACTCATTGCTTAAAAACCTATTCACTTCTATGGGTTTTTAAAGGAATGAGCGGGTGTGCGCTTGCACCCTCTGCGCCGTGAAGCCATTTTTTTTTCGTCGGAAACAAAGTCGGACATGCAGGACTTTGTGTCCGACGAAAAAAAAAAATGGCTTCAAGGACAGATTTACTGTCCGTTTTTTTGTTTTTGTTTTTTTTCATGCTTTCTGAGCATGCACAGAAAAACGGACAGTGTAACGGACACCCGTCCGTTACCCATAGACTTTAATGTTAAAAAATAACGGACGCTTGCTGTCTGCCATGAAACCATTTTTTTTTTTTAATGGACACAAAAGTCCTGCATGTAGGATTTTTTGTCTGCGAAAAAAAAACGGACATGTGACGGATTGGGTGTAAACAGACAAGATAAAATCACATTGAAATGAATGGAAATTTTAACGGATTTGTGACGGTTCAGCTAGTGTCCGTTGCTAAAATCTTGTAGCGGACAGTAACAATGGACACTACAGACGGTTACCAACAGTAGTGTGAACGACCCCTTATCATTAACAGACATTAATCGACACACAGTAGTGTCCGTTAGGCTGTATTCACACAGAGTTTTTTGGCAGCGGATTTTGACGCGGAATCCGCCTCAAAAAACTCCTCCCATTCATTTCAATGGGAGTCAGTAGCATTTTTTTCCTCTAGCAGCTTTTTTCCGCTAGCGGAAAAAAAAAAGCAACATGACTTATCTTACTGCGGATTCCGCCCATGGTGTCCGCGGCTCGAGACGCACTCCTGATTAGGCCCATTCATCCGAGCCTAATCAGGAGTGCTGATGCACTGCATCGGAATCCCGTTGCGGCAGACCGCAGCGAAAACTCCGGGGGCGTAAAATTTTCCGCCGTGTGAACACAACCTTACGAGATTTTAGCAACGGACACTAGCTGAACTGTCATAAATACGTTAAGATTTCCATTCATTTCAACGGGATTTTATCTTGTGACCATTAGTGTCCGTTTACACCAAATCCGTCACATGTCCGTTTTTTTTCACGGATAAAAATGCTACATGCAGGACTTTTGTGTCTGTTAAAAAAACGGTTTTATAACATATGTGAAGCTTCTGTTATTTGTTAACATTAAAGTCTATGGGTAATGGATGGGTGTCCGTTATACTGTCTGTTATTACTGTCCGTTATTTTCTGCGCATGCTCAGAAAGCAGAAACAAAAACGGACAGTAAAAAAAACGAACACTAACGGATGCTAATGTGTCCATTAAATGGATCAGTTAAAAAACTGACACATTAACTTCAGTTAGTGTCCGTTGTGATAGGTGTCCGTTTTTTTTTTTAAACATACACTATCATAACGGACATCAACGGTAGTGTGAACCCTGCCTAACTGATCCATTTAATGGACTCATTAACATGAGTTAGTGTCCATTTCTTTCTTTTTTTTTTTTTTTTTTTTGTTTCTGATTTCTGAGCATGTGCAGAAAAAAAAAAAAAAAAAAAACAGACAGTATAACGGACGCCTGTCCTTTACTGTCCGTTACCCATAGACTTTAATGTTAAAAACTAACGGACGCTTGATGTCCGTCATGAAACCGTAATTTTTCACAAACACAAAAGTCCTGCATGTCGGATTTTTTGTCCTCGAAAAATATGTGGCGGATTTGGTGTATACCAAATTTGGTGGCGGACACCAGATAAAATCCCATTGAAATCTATGGAATTTATAATGGATTTGTGACGGTTCAGCTAGTGTCCATTACTAAAATCTTGTAACTGACACCACTGGCGGTCACCAGCAGTAGTGTGAACTACCCCTAACAAGCGCAATTAGTTTTGCTTTCTGATGTGTTATTTAAGCTCTGTAATGTCAGGAGGGCGGTGTCAGGCAGGAGGTGTGATTCAGAGCTCCAATCAGAGGCAGCCAGTATCAGAGCTCAGAATCACACCCCTTGTTTTCTCCTTCCTGACACCGCCCTGCTGACAGTACAGAGCCTAAATAGCATATCAGACACCAAAACTAACAGCATTGATTGCTCAGGAATGGTGGGGGACAGAGAAAAAAATTCTAACTGTTCTAAAATCAGTGTTGCTGCAGCTATTACATTACGTAAAGAGCTGGACTTGTTGGAGGTGGTGAAAGGTCGTCTTTAAATAGCACATCAGGCACCAAACTTAATTGCTCTTGTTGCTTGGGAATGGTGGGGACTAGAGAGAAAATTCTAACTGTGATGGAATCAGTGGAGGGACGACTATTAACAGATCCTAGGAATTAGAATTGGTGGAGGTGGTGAATGGAGCCCACTTGTGCCTATATCATTACTGAATTATATACAAAATTGGGTTCTTACCTGGAATTTTGCTTTCTCTGATTTCAAGGCAGCACAGAAGGGTAGGTTGTCCCGCCTACTTCCCTCTAGGACCGGCCATAGGTAGCAATGAAATAGTTAATTAGCATAATTGATGGTATAAGAACCCCCTTGTTTCCCTACTCCCTTGTGTTTTAACTGTATTAATTTTTTTCTTTACGTTAAGTTGGGAGGGTATGCTGTGCTGCCTTTAACGCAAAGAAGGCAAAATTCCAGGTAAGAACCCAATTTTGTATTTCTTTTTTGTTCTACTGCAGCACAGCTGGAACCTAACTAAGGAAGGGGGAGATCATCTTTTGGAAACTGTACAAGGCTGAGGCCCCACGTTGCGGAAATGCAGCTTTTTTTGTTACAGATTTTGCTGCGGTTTTTTAAGCCAAAGCCAGGAGTGGATTTAGGAGCAGGTAGAAGTATAAGAACGTCCTAGATCAGTGGCGTAACTAGGAATGGCTGGGCCCCAAGGCGAACATTTGACATGGGGCCCCCCCCCAAACCGGTTACAGGTCCCCAAACAGTAAAATATGCTCGACAGTGGCCCCCATACAGCATTATACTGTATATGCTCCACAGTGGCCCCCATACAGCATTATATGCTCTACATTGCTCCCCCCCACACACACTATAATATGCTCCCCACAGTGGCCCCACACAGTATAATATGCTCTACACAGTGGCCCCCACCCTGTATTATATGCTCCCTGCAGTGTTCCCCACCCAGAATTATATGCTTCCCCACCCAGTATTTTATGGGCCCCACTTGGTATTATATGCTCCCCACACTGGTCCACACCTAGTATTATATGCCCACCACCCAGTATTATATGCTCTACAGTGGCCCCCACCCAGTATTACATGCTCTACAGTGGCCCTCACACAGTAGTATATGCTCTACAGTGGCCCCCACCCAGTATTACATGCTCTACAGTGGCCCTCACACAGTAGTATATGCTCTACAGTGGCCCTCACACAGTAGTATATGCTCTACAGTGGCCCCCACCCAGTATTACATGCTCTACAGTGGCCCCCACCCAGTATTACATGCTCTACAGTGGCCCTCACACAGTAGTATATGCTCTACAGTGGCCCTCACACAGTAGTATATGCTCTACAGTGGCCCCCACCCAGCATTACATGCTCTACAGTGGCCCTCACACAGTAGTATATGCTCTACAGTGGCCCTCACACAGTAGTATATGCTCTACAGTGGCCCTCACACAGTAGTATATGCTCTACAGTGGCCCCCACCCAGCATTACATGCTCTACAGTGGCCCTCACACAGTAGTATATGCTCTACAGTGGCCCTCACACAGTAGTATATGCTCTACAGTGGCCCTCACACAGTAGTATATGCTCTACAGTGGCCTCCACCCAGTATTACATGCTCTACAGTGGCCCCCACCCAGTATTACATGCTCTACAGTGGCCCCCACCCAGTATTACATGCTCTACAGTGGCCCTCACACAGTAGTATATGCTCTACAGTGGCCCTCACACAGTAGTATATGCTCTACAGTGGCCCTCACACAGTAGTATATGCTCTACAGTGGCCCTCACACAGTAGTATATGCTCTACAGTGGCCCTCACACAGTAGTATATGCTCTACAGTGGCCCTCACACAGTAGCATATACTCCACAGTGGCCCCCACCCGGAAACGGAATGTCACTGGGAAATCAGAAAATGTGCCAGGGATATGGGTAAATATATATATTTTTTTAAAGGGAGCAAATTAGAAGTTAGGCGGGGGGAGGGGGTTTAGCTTAGTGTTAAATTTTTAGTTTATCCCCGGACAACCCCTTTAACCATAATCTCAGAGCCCTGGACACAGGAACGGCTGCCATTGCGGCTTTAGATAAAGCTGCTAGAGATACATCTGCCTTATACAGAAAAATGTCAGCTCTGGATCCATTGGATCTTTGAGGAGATATGAATCATCTGCTAGAAAAAAGGTTTTCTAGAGAGGTTGCAAATGCTGGATCGACTCTGGCTGGCTCTTCCCAAGCATCTAAATTTACGGTCGTGTGTACGGGCCCATAGAAAAAAAAATTGTGAAATACACGGATAGCACACTGAACATGGCCACGGTCGTCTGCATCTGGCCTTAAACCTAGAACCAAGCTCGCATCTTCTAGCTGGGAATCTCCATCCCATCTCCATAATGGATTTTAAGACTGGATTCCCTGGAAGGACTGTAGCCTTTCTTTTGGGGGGAAGTAAAGCAGACTCTCCCTGTCCTGAGCGGCCGGGACAGCCTGTCCTGTTTCTATCATTTCTTTTTTAAACATTTTTGATTAACTTAATAGAATTTTGTTTTTTAAACAAATAATTATCCTCAGACATCGCCACGTCTGAGTCTGATTCTGACGTCTGAAGATCCTTCTCAGATGAATTAGAGGACTCAAACCATTCATCAAATTCTTGCTTGATTTTTTTATTTTTTTTTCTGCTAGACAAACGATTTAAAAAACGAAAAAAAAAAATTTTTGGCCTCTTTATCAGTCATCTGCTCATCCTCAGAATCCTGTGCATATATTGGAGGGATAATCCTCGGGAAGGTGTTGGAGGCAGCTAATGCAGCGTTCAGCTTTAGCCCTCTGCTTGGAACGGCACGTACCTGTGTCATCAGAAGGTCCGAATTGGCCACCTCAGTACTGCTCTCAGCGTCAGTAACGAATCTCCTTCTCCTCCTTCTGCTGCTGTAGCCGCCCTGGACATGCACATTTCACATAGAGGAACGCTGAAACTGGAGAAACCTTCACCTCTCGCCCGCTGTCCCTCCACAAGCTCCGATCCCTTACACTAGTGACAGTAGGGATCGGTAATCTTTCCTGCTGCCTTTACACATATGGGCTCTTGCACAGGCAGCAAGGACGACTGCCGATCCCTACTGCTACTAATGTAAGGGATCAGGGATTGGGGACGGCAGGAGGGAGATGAATGTTCCTCCCAGCTGCTGTCAATGTTATATTTGGAGGGAGGTACTAAGGAGCATACTGCAAGGAGGCACAATAATGGGGCACTTTACTGTATGGGGGCACTAAGATGAGTGCACTTGAGTGGTGGTCACTTCAGTTGAGTGCATCTAAGATAATTCCACTTCAGATGAGTGCATCTAAGGTAAGTGCTCTTAAGTTTAGAGCAACTAAGTTAACTATACCTGAGTTGAGAGCACCTAAGTTAAGTGCACTTGAGTTGAAAGCTCCTAAGTTGAGTGAAATTGAGATGAGTTCACCTTAGATAAGTGCACTTGAGTTGAGTACACTTTAGATAAGTGCACCTAAGATGAGGGCACTTGAGGTGAGTGCACCTAAGATAAGGGCACCAGGGTTGAGTGCACCTAAGATCAGGGCATTTGAGATGAAAGCACCTTGAGTGCAACTAAGTTGCATATACCTGAGTAGAGAGTAATTGAGTTGAGTGCACCTAAATTGAGAGCACTTGAGTTGACTGCACCTAAGTTGAGTGAATTGAGTGCAGCTAAGTTGAGGGCACTTGAATGGAGTGCACCTTAGATACATGCACCTAAGATAAGGGCACTTGAGTTGAGTGCACCTGCATTGAGTGCACCTACATTGAGGACACTTGAGTTGATTGCACCTAAGTTGAGTGAATTGAGTGCACCTAAGATGAGAGCACTTGAATGGAGTGCCCCTAAGTTAAGGGTGCTTGAGTTGTGTGCACCTATGTTGAGTGAACTCGTCTCAACGTAAGTGCACTCAAGAAAAGTGCCCTCGTCTCATTTGCACTTGTCTCATGCACTTGCACTTGAATTAAATGCATTCATCTCAAGCGTACTCATCTCAAGTGCACTCGGCTTAAGTTTTCTTGTTTCAAATGCACATATCTCAAGTGCACTCGTCTCAAGTATATTCGGAGATACACGTCACTCCACTTGGTGCTTGGTGCTCAAGTAGGGTTTTACCCCTTTCATGTACAGTAGAAGAAAACTTGGCACTCAGAAGATTGTTGTGAAAAAGGTTTTTTCATTTATTATGGAATTTTGCAATCAGAAACAGTAGTAGTAACGTTTCAGTTGCTAACCGCAACCTTCATCAGACAGATTGCAGAAGGAGTGAGGAATATTCAGTGTGCTGGCCAGGGAATAGCTGCCAGCTCTCAAGTATAGTCGTCTAAAGCGCCAGCAACTTAGGTGCAGTTGAGTTAAGTGCTGTCGTCTTAAGTGCACTCCACTTAGTTGCACTCTATTCAAGTGCACTTGACTTAGGTGCACTCGACTCAGATGCTCTCATCTTAGGTTCGCTCCACTTAGGTGCACTCATTTTCTCAACTTAGGCGCAGTCATATGCACTAGACTTAGGTGTACTAGACTTAAATGTACTCATCTCAGGTTCACTCTAAGATGCACTTATCTCTGGTGTACTTAAATTTGATGCACTTTAGGAAAACTCAACTTAGGTGCAACTCGTGTTAGGTGCACTCAACTTAGGTGCAATCTACTTAGAAAAACTCGACTTAGGTGTAATCAAATTAGGTGCAATCTTAGAAAAAAAAATCAAGTTAGGTGCAATCAAATTAGGTGCACTCGACTTGGGTGCAATTGATTTAGGTGCAATCAAATTAGGTGCATCTGATTTTGGTGCAATCGACTTAGGTGCACTCGACTTGGGTGCAATAGTTTTACGTTCAATCGACTTAGGTGCAATCGATTTAGGTGCACTCGACTTAGATTTAGATGCAATAGTTTTAGGTGCACTCGACTTAGGTGAAATCGATTTAGGTACAATTGACTTAGGTGCACTAAACTTAGGAGCAATCGACAGGTGCAATCGTTTTAGGTGCAATAGTTTTAGGTGCACTTGACTTAGGTGCAATCGTTTTAGATTCACTCATTTTAGGTGCAATCAAATAAGGTGCAATCGACTTTGGTGCAGTCAATTTAGGTGCAATAGTTAAAGGTGCAATCAACATAGGGGCACTCGACAGGGGCGATCGATTTAGGGGCAATCATTTTAGATTCACTCATTTTAGGTGCAATCGACTTAGGTGGATTCAAGTGCATATCAAGTGCACTCATCTCAAGTGCACGCAACTCAAATGCATTCGACTTAGCAGCAATTGACTTAGGTGTACTCGAATTAGGTGCACTTGGCCTAGGTTCATTCATCTCAAGTGAACTTAACTTAGGTGCAATTGTCTCATGTGTACTCGATTTAGGTGCACTCATCTTAGATGCACTCGTCTCAAGTGCACTCAACTAAGGATCACTCAACTTTGGTGCACTTGTCTCAGGTGCACTTATCTCGGGTGCACTTGTTTAAAGCGCACTCGTCTCAACCACTTATCTCAAGTGCACTCATCTCAGGTGAACTCGTCTCGACTGTACTCGTCTCATGTGCACCTATCTCAAAAATTCCCCTCGACTTAAATGCACTTGACTTATGTGCACTCGTTTCAGATCACTCGACTTAGGTACAATCATCTTAGTTGCACTTGTCTTAGGTGCACTCATGTCATTTCAAATGCACTCAGCATAGGTGCACTCAACTTAGGTGCTCTCTTCTCAGTTGTAATTGACTTAGGTGCACTTTTCTCAAGTGCACTCATAGGTACATTCATCAGGTGCAGTTGTCTCAGGTGCACTCGTCTCAGATGCATTCGTATTAGGTGCACTCATCTCAGGTGAGCTTGTCTTAGGTGAAATTGAATTAGTTGCACTCATATGAGGTGCACTCGTCTGAGTTAGACTTTGCTTACATGCATTCGACTAAGGTGCACTCGACTTAGGTGCACTTCTTTTAAGTAAGCTTGACTTAGGTGCACTCATCTAAAGTGCACTTGTCTCAAATGCATATATCATAAGTGCACTCATCTTAAGTGTAGTCATATCAAGTGCACGACATCAATGCACTCAACTTAGGTGCACTCATCTCAGGTTCACTTATCATAAGTGCACTCAATATAGGGGTATTCATCTCTTTGGTGCACTAAACGTAGGTGCAGTCATTTCAAGTGTCCCCCGTGTGCTGCCTATGCCTTTAATTCACAGCCGGCTATCTATAAAACATAGTGTATGACACTGTCAGGGCTCCTAGGAACCTATCTATAAAACAGTGTAGAACAGGGGTCGGCAACCCCGGCACAGAGGCTTATTTCCCTGGCACGGCAGCGGAGTCCTCACTCAGCAGTTTCGATCGGACCAAACACGGCCGAAACGAAACTGCTATTATTATACAGTGGGGTCTCTTCAGACCCCACAGTATAATAAGCGGAGCCCCCGGGGAGGTGATGAAACATAAAAAAAACAATGTTACTCACCATTCCACGCTCTGCAGCCGCTCTGTGCTCATCGGGCGCTTCTGCTTGAAGTCAGCTGACAGGGCCTCAGGTGTCACGTCCCACATCATTACGCATAATGACGCGACCCTTTGAGACCCAATGAGTATTAGCTGACTACAGGCAGAAGCGCCCGAAGAGAACATATTGGCTGCGGAGCATGGAATGGTGAGTAACATTGTTTTTTTATGTTTGTCACCTCTCTTCGCCCTCCACTTATTATACTCTGTGGTCTGAAGAGACCCCACAGTATAATAATAGCTAGTGAGTGGCACAAATTGGAATATTATAAAAGTTAAAATATTATACCGTGTGCAGGGACCACTATGGGACATTACTCTGTATAACAGTGTGTTTTCTGTATTAAGGATGTGTTTTTGCACAGAAAATTCTGGCTTTTTTTTTTTGTGTGTGCGCGCAAAAATGCACCAGTTTTACATCGAAGTAAAAGTTCCAGTGGACTAAGAATATATCTGCATCCAGATACATAGTGTGTTTCCACCATAAGGATGCCGCCATACGGTGCGCCTGGACACATTTACCACTAATTGGGGGCTTCACATGGACTTTCATTGCTTCTAATCAGAAAGTACAGGAGCATCCCAGGAAATAGCAGTAAGAGCATGTGTCCTAAAGCATCTGGTGGCAGCACTTCTGTGTTATGGTTTGTGGTATATGACTTTAGTTTAGGGGTCGTCAGACTTACAATTATTAACCGGCACTCTGAGTGCCTCATCTTTGATTTTTTAATTAAAATCGGCACGCCGAACAGAAAAGGTTGCCTACCCCTGGTGTATAACACTGTCAGGGCTCCTAGTGATCTAGCTATAAAACATAGTGTAGAACACGCTTGCTCTTAGGAACCTATCACTTTTCAAGTAAAAGAGACATTATTATATTCTGGGGTCTCTTTAGACTCCAGAGAATAATAGACAGAGGACCAGGGGAGAAAAAAGAGAGAAAAAAAAAATAAAATATTCCTACGTAGTTTCCATTACCTCTTTGGGGTCTCCTCTTGGTGTCTGTTGCTCTTTCTCTGCCTCCTCAGTGACATCATGGGATCACGGTGAAGCATATGACCACAGACCTCAGCGGTGATCCTGGGCATATGACGTCACCAGGAGAGCCCTGGATGACGCGAGGAGCCCCAAAAGAGGTAACGGAAACTGAGCTTAAATGTTTTATTTTGTCACCTCCCCTGGGCCCTCCATCTCTTATACTATGGATAATGCAATTTTAGTTTGCCGAAGATGAATCTCCATTTGGTTGGGTTCGTAAAAATTTGAACAATTTGGAATATTCTGGTCAAACCGTCTCGTTATGTGTTTGTTCGTCCAGCTCCAATTATTACCACCGACCTCCATGTAATGGCCAATTGGTTTTATTGGTATAGGAGCAGAACTTCTAGATATAATGAACCTCTGGGGCTCTTCTAGCCGCATTGCACATTGAATATATATATATATATATATATATATATATATATATTAATATTCGTAATAGTAAATTATATATCACAAGTGCCAACCCATGCCATGATGCACGTCTTAATATTATTCCCTTTTATTTCACTATCAGGAGTTCCTGAGACACGTGCTGAGGAAATCCAAACATGGAGAAGAACTGAAGACGGCGGATAAAGCTAAGACAGGACAAAAGATGAAGTTCTTAGCCCGTCTGGAGAAACCCTTGGCATGGATTGCAGAATTACAATGGAGAGGGACGTATGTGCTCAAGGAAGAAACCTGTAACATCCCAGAACCCAGCTTCACTAGTATACGGGACAGCAGAGGTAAGAAATCATGTGTTATATTCTATAATTATTTATATAGATATGTATTTTCATAGAAATACACATATATATATATATATATATATATATATATACACACAGTACAGACCGAAAGTTTGGACACACCTTATCATTCCAAGAGTATTCTGTATTTTCATGACTATAAAAATTGTAGATTCACACTGAAGGCATCAAAACTATGGATTAACACATGTGGAATTATATACTTAACAAAAAAGTGTGAAACAACTGAAAATATGTCTTATATTCTAGGTTCTTCAAAGTAGCCACCTTTTGCTTTGATTACTGCTTTGCACACTCTTGGAATTCTCTTGATGAGCTTCAAGAGGTAGTCACCTGAAATGGTTTTCACTTCACAGGTGTGCCCTGTCAGGTTTAATAAGTGGGATTTCTTGCCTTATAAATGGGGTTGGGACCATCAGTTGTGGTGTTCAGAAGTCAGGTCCCCAACAAGATTATATATCACTTACATAACTTCCTCTTAAAATAAAAATGGAATAATCATTGAATCCAAGACCTTAGAACTGAAGACAGCGGATAAAACTAAGACAGAACAAAAGATGAAGTTCTTAGCCCGTCTGGGGAAACCCTTGGCATGGATTGCTGAATTAAAATGGAGAGGGACGTATGTGCTCAAGGAAGAAACCTGTGATATCCCAGAACCCAGCTTCACTAATATACGGGACAGCAGAGGTAGGAAATCATGTATATCATATTTTTTTTTTATTCTATATTTATATATATTGTGGGGGAATACGCTCAGTGGTAGCCGTAGCGGACCCAGACAGTCAGAGACAGACACAAAAGTTCAAGTCCAACAGGTATTAATTACCCTGTGCGTTTATGTTTCTCAGAAAACAGCAAAACAAAATAGCCTTAACTTTCAGGTAAAAAATAACAGAAATCCTGCTCGTCTGAGCAACTAACTAAACAGAAAACTGTCCTATCTGTACGTGTGGCTTACTTAAGTCACACGGTCAATAAGGAGCATAAAGCAATGGCAGGAGTTCACTCCAAAGTCTCACCAGCCTTTACAATGTGAGTACAGAACCCAGCTCCTCTTTTCTCCCCCAGGAACTGCTCAGTAGTGAAAACTAGCCAACCTTTTATAGGCCTTTAATGAGGCCCAACTTCCACCTGTGGTTGAAGGCTCCTCCCTAGTAGGAGAGGAAAAGGTTAATGAAAGACAGCCCTCTCAGGTTTTTACCTGATCTACCACACATAATTAAGGAATCTGGGAGAGATATAGCGACCTTCCAGAATCTTACCAGTCACCTTCTCGCAATAAATATATATATATATATATATATATATATATATATATAATATCAAAGTGGCAGCACTCCAAAAAATGTGTATATCCAGCTTGAGAAAGGTTCTAGGTGAGAACCAAAACGTCGCCTTGAAATAAACACACTGGATATACACATTTTTTGGAGTGCTGCCACTTTGATCTGTTTGCATATTGGGATTTTCACCCACTCTGTCTTTTGCTGTGCTGCCTTGAATTTTTTGTTTCTAAATATATATACACACATATGTATATCAAATACACAAATCAAACAGCATGTTTCAGTAAGTCTCCATTATTTTTCCTCCTTGAAGTTCATACAACAAGTAGGAAAATAATTGATTTTACACATGATGAATCCAGACATCTGGTATCACAGCCACAGATATAAGTATAGATCAGTATTCGGATAACTATAGCAGCGGCATCTACCCAGAGACTACAGGCGATCACTCTCATGCAGGGATTGCGCCACCCAAGAGAAGCAGTCATAGTGCCTAGGAGATAAAGGGAACTGTAGGAGTAATAGGACTGAGTGATTATATGATACTTATGTCATCTAATATATAATGTCATGTAAAATATCCCTATCGACCCCAATCTATCCTAGACCAATCTCTTATTGCTTCTCTATATAAATGTATCACCAGTAGACACACTCATGACCCCACATTTAGGCTGCGTTCACACGACTGTTGTTAATACCAGTTGCTGTCTTACATCATAGGAAGAGGTGATTCTATAAATAGAGAAAATAAAACGCCGAGCGGCACATAGCGTGATAGTGTTTGACAAAAACAACAGGACTTTTTGTTTTCAGCAGGTGAAGAGAAGGGAAAAGGATAGGGTGACAATACACTCGCACAAAAAACTTTTTAGTGGTCAGGATGTACTCACCTTCTGTGGTTGTGAATAGTCACAACTACTATAGTCGCATATAGAGATCAATACTGGCACCGGTAGGCAGCTGCACATCAACTCGCCACAGGACGTGGTATCCAGACGACAAACAGTTTATCAAAGGATGTGGTAGGAGATTCTCCAAAAAAAGATGAAAAGTCCGCGCTTTTCCGTTAAAGGATGATCTTTATTGAATTGCTCAAACTCTACGTCTACAACGTTTCGGAGTACAACCCTTTTATCAAGTGTAAATCAGGCAAACAATAAACACACTACATGCATTGCTACTTAATATAGGAATCTGACAAGGAAAAAAAAAACACTTGGGGGAGGAGTTTCACATACATTGAAATCATCATTAAAAACATCCTTAGAATACTTAAGAGATCCAAACCTTTCTTTAATGTCTCCAAATAAGTGAGATGTTATCTCCAGACTTGAAAGTAACACAGTTCAAAGGGATAGGACGCTGGTTGGTTTGCACAGCGTCTTGTAGTGATTACTGCGCATGTCTGAATAGTATACCCACGCTAAGAGCAACCACGCTGGGTTCAGCCTGGCGGGGAAGCTACTGCGCATGCGTAGAGTGCTTTCTGGGTTTCTGTGGGAGATCCTGGCATCTTCTGCATTTATTTACAATGTTCTGTTTTCCTACAACTACCATGATGCATTGCGCTTCACTCAGAGCTGACTCACACACATTTCCTCCCTCTCTCACTCCCTCCCCCTCCCTTTCTCACACCCCCTCCCTGTCTTCCTAGCTAGGCCGCCCACTACTAGCCCTTCCTAATTAAGTAACTCAACCCACCCCTCCACCCATCATATTTACCTGTCTTCCTGTCCGGATCTTCTGGGCACGGAATATCACTTCCTTCTGTGGGGCTGGCTCCTCCTCTTCTTGACGTCTGCCGGCCACCCACACCTGCACAATAGAGCCGGAGTGCCAGCTACAGCGCATGCCAGCACTCCGGCTCTATTGCGCAGGTGCCACAAGATTACAGGATTGTGGACTGACAGAATAGTGCGTCTTGTGCCTTCTTCCCCCCAGCCATGGACTGTCAGAAGGTTGTGTCTTGCACCTTCTTCCCCGCCTCTATGGACCTCCAGAAGGTTGTGTCTTGTGCCTTCTCTCCCAGCCATGGATCACTAGAAAGTTGTGTCTTGCGCCTTCTTCCCTCTTCCAGCTATGGACTGAAAGTAGGTTGCGTCTTCTGCCTTTCCTCCTCCCCGGCCATGGACCACCAGAAGGTTGCGTCTTCCCCCCATCCCCCAGCTATGAACCGCCAGAAGGTTGCATTTACACCTTAACCTGCCACCTGTTCTCATCATGCTCTAATAAAAGATATAAACATCTATTGAGTTTTAGGCTACATTATTTCCATATGTTGAGTTACAATGACCCAATATAATAGGGGAAGAAGTATGATATTTTAGAGAAACAAGACCATGTAAAATATCTAAGTTATGAATGCTAATGGGCTGACCAATTACAGATACTGATAAAATGTAAATTTTAATAGAGAAATAACCTGGTGACATTATTGAAGGTAGAATCCACTTTAATCATATACAATCATAGACTCAGGTAAACAATGAGTTAACAGCAGATTCAGGGGGTCCTCTCATTCCGGGCTGTAGGAGGTTGGAGTAGGAGCAGGAGGCTGCTTTAAGATCCGGACCTGTTACTTACTGTTTATTGTTATCCATTGTACAGTAACAAAAAGAAACCACTGCAGACTAAGGACCTGCGACTCCCACCATCAAAAGACAGTGGGTAGTCATTAGAGGTTAAGCATAGGGCCTGGCGATGGATTAAAGATACCAAAAGTAAATACAATAAATGCATAATGATGCCAACCTGGCCCACATGACGTCTGAGATGTCAGCAATAAGGCCCGAAGACTGCCTGAGAATGTCGGAGCGCAGGAGAGGTAAGTAACACAGGCTTTTATGTTCGCTCACCTCCCCTGGACCGCCGATCATTATGCTCTGGGGTCTGAAAATACCCCAGAGTATAATAATAGCAGTATTTGTTGGAGCTCGGGGCTCGTGGCCTCACTTACCGATCCCCGCTCCTGCTCACAGCCGCTTCTGCTTTCCCTTCTGCACTCCAGGGGGCCCCAGCGACATGATATGGGACACAGAAGGTGAAGCAGCGGCGGCCGTGAGCAGGAGCGAGGATTGGTAAGTAAACAGGGCCCATTACCTGCTGGAGTTACTCCAGCAGGTAACAGCCTATTTGAAAAAAAAAAAAAAAAAAGACAACATTTATCAAGACAACATTGTTTTGTGATATTATGTCACATAGTGATATCCTTTATATATCTATGTCTAGCCATCCAGTGGTTGTGTTGTGAATTGCAGCCTGTCAAGGGTTTTGTTATCATGTAGCAATATTTTATTGAATTAATTTTAGGAGAAATTGGAGTCTTTAACCAAATTCAAGATAAGGTAAGAATGGAGGCTCCAGTATAATGGCTGTCATCCCCATTTCTCACAGAATATTTAACACATGTGAAAACATATGTATATGGTATATATATATATATATATATATATATATATGATAAATGTGTATAAAGTTATATATAGATATATAATTATATATATATATATATATATATATATATATATATATATCTATACATATGTGTGCACACACACAAAGTTTGATGACATCACAATGCCAGAGAACATTCCAATTGCACAGGCAGGAAAACAATGAAAACAGCTGATGACATCATAAAGACAAGTGACATCACGTGGTTACTTGTTCAGGTGCACAGGTAGCCATCTTTGCATTCCGTCACTACTGCCCAGTAGAGCTACATGTGAGTGCCCGCTGCTGCTGCAGTTATCTTTGGAATTTGTCTTTTTCACAAAAAATGAAGACAAAGGAAAAGAAAAATCATTTAGATAGAGAAGGCGAGAAGGAGGAGAAAAGAGAATATAACATCAGAATGAAGAATGGTGGAGAAGATGGCCAGGAGCAGACAACTACAACTAAGGAACCAAGAAGATCTCCGTTCTTAGTGCGTCTGCAAGAAATCTGGGCCCGGAAGACTGGGTGTAAGAGGAGGAACACTTCTAGCCAAGAAAAGAGAAGTGAAGATGAACTCCCAGGACCCAGCAATATTCATCTGATGGACAGCCCAGGTAGGACGTCATGTAATAACTAGAATGGTTTATCGTCTGTTCACTATAACTATTACCACCGACCTCCATGTAATGGCCAATTGGTTTTACTGGTATAGGAGCAGAACTTCTAGATATAATGAACCTCTGGGGCTCTTCTAGCCTCACTGCACATTGGTTATACAGTATCAAATGGTCATAAGGTCTTATTATTTTTACAAATTAATATTAGTATTAGTAAATTATATATAACCAGCCAATGCCATGATGCACATACCAATATATTATAGTCCCCCATAATGTTGTGTATCACTTATATAACTTACCTTAAGATAAAAATGGTCTCATCTTTGACTCCTTAGGTTGTCAAGTTCTTAGAAATTCTACTCATTGCTTAATTAATCTTTCATTATAATGTATAATAGAGACCGGTCAGAATTCACTTCCCTCTCCGTAGACCCAATAACTATATGGTATAGACCTGAGAGGCGGCATGTCATTATATTATTCCCTTTCTTTCACTATCAGGAGTTCCTGTGACATGTGCTGAGGAAATCCAAACACAAGGAGAACAACTAAAGACGGCGGATAAAGCTAAGACAGGACAAAAGATGAAGATCTTAGCCCGTCTGGGGAAACCCTTGGCATGGATTGCAGAATTAAAATGGAGAGGGACGTATGTGCTCAAGGAGGAAACCTGTAACATCCCAGAACCCAGCTTCACTAGTATACGGGACAGCAGAGGTAAGAAATCATGTCATATCATGTTTATTATTCTATAATTATTTATATAGATAGATAGAGATATAGATATGCATTTTCATGTATATTTTTTTATACTTATACATATATTGAGCCTCTGAGGCTCTTCTAACCGCACCGCACGTTGGTTTTATCCAACGGTCATAAGATCTTATCATTAGTACAAAATATTAAAATTATTAAATTATATATTAGAAGTGCCAACCAGTGCCATGATACACATACAGATAGATTATAGTCCCCCACAAGGTTATATATCACTTATAAAACTCCCCTTAAAATAAAAAAGGCATCAACATTGAATCCAAGACCTTAGGTTGTCAAATTCTTAGAAATTCTACTCATTGCTTAATAACTATATGGTATAGACCTGAGAGGCGGCATGTCATTATATTATTCCCTATTATTTCACTATCAGGAGTTCCTGAGCTTGAGACATGTGATGGAGAAATCCAAACACAAGGAGAACAACTGGAGAAGGCGGATAAAGCTAAGACAGGAAAAAAGATGAAGTTCTTAGCCCGTCTGGGGAAACCCTTGGCATGGATTGCTGAATTAAAATGGAGAGGGACGTATGTGCTCAAGGAAGAAACCTGTGACATCCCAGAACCCAGCTTCACTAGTATACGGGACAGCAGAGGTAGGAAATCGTGTCATATCATGTTTTATTTACTATGGTTATTTACATAGAGATTTAGATATGTAAATACATACATGAATATATACATATCAGTCCCAAATACACATATCAAACAACATGTAACATTTCAGACCCATACACAGAGGTGACATATAGTAGATACAAGTATCATATCAGCTCAATACACTATAACATACAGCTATTTACTGCTATAATATACAATGTCCCGTTCTGATAACATTTTATGTTTCTTTTTATCTGCAAACAGACAACAGGTCATGTAAAGGAAAGAAAACGGAAGACGATGAGGGGGAAGAAAACGTCATAAAAACCAGTGAAAAGATGATGGAAAATGGTAGATCTGTGAAAGATTTCAGCTTTAATGTCCTAAAGACACCTGAGGAGCTCCGCAGATCTACAACATCTCAGAGCAGTAGATGCCATGAGGAGAAGTCTAACAAAAGCGACTTCTCCTTGGAAGAACCTGGCACGTCTACGATACCATCACCTGGTACTGCGCCCCTATCATTGTACTCCTTTACATTCCACCGTATACTGGGTGAAGGAGGCTTTGGACAAGTCTTCTTGGCAACAGACATCATCCGCAAAGAACATGTTGCCATAAAAGTAGAAGATAAAAGAAATTTCACTGAGCTTAAACACAGTTTTGTAGAGCGCCATATCCTTCAAGTCTCCCATGAAAGTCCTTATTTAATCCATGGCTTGGCTGCCTTCCACACACTAAACTTTGTCTACTTTGTGATGGAATTGGCCACTGGAGGGGACCTGCTTGATTTCTTCTTAGACAACTCTCCTCTTGATACCGCCACCGTGACATTCATCATAGCAGAAGTGGTCTGTGGCACAGAGTTCCTGCATGGGAAAGGCATTCTTCATCGGGACCTAAAGCCAGAAAATATCCTTCTGACCAGAGATGGCCACATCAAAATAACAGATTTTGGCCTTGCTGTGACAGGCGTGTATGAGAGCACCAAAGAAAAGTGTCAAGGTACACCAGGATATGCAGCCCCTGAAATGGTGATGGGCCAGGAACATGGGAGAGGAGTAGACTATTTTGCTATTGGCGTGATCCTCTACATACTGTCCACTTCTCAGCCTCCTTTTCCTGGGAATTATCCTAGAGAAATGAAGCATTCTGTCCTCTACCATACTCCACACTACCCAGAGTCTCTAACTCCCCACACAGTCAGCATCATAGAAGAACTGCTGTGCAAAGACCAGTTCCAGCGGCTGGGAGTCATCGGGGAGATTAGAAAACATCCATTTTTCTCTGAGATCAATTGGGAAGATGTGGAAGCCAGGAGAATGGCACCACCAGCGATCCTGATGGCAAGTTCTGTTGACCCAACAATTGAAGAAAATCTGGACTATGCTGAACCACCACATAAGATCAAATCTAAATATCAGAAGATGTTCAATGAGTTCAGCTTTGTGTGTCCCAAGTGGTCTAAACAGTATCATCCAGTCATCATCCCGACCAAGAACTGGATAACCAAACTTTTCACCAAGAGGTCATCCAGAAAGTAAAGAAACTGAATGGTCAAAGGACAATGCTGGTGTAAGATCCAAAGAAAAGCAAATCCTTCCTTGTTCTCCATCCCAGTCTCCATACGACTTGCCACCGCTAACACCAGTGGATTAACCCCCTTCTAATACAAGAGATCAGCACATGGAAATGACAGGTGAGTTGGAAGTTATAATATACTGGGCGATATTTACTAATCCTGTCTAATATTTAGAAAATGTGTAGTAGAAAGTCTAAAAACGCCTCAGATTTCTCACAGTGGCAGATGCTGGATGATAAATAGAGTGCACGGTTAGTTTGTCTAGCCTAGGGTCATACCACTTATTATTTGGCTTTTTGACAAGCCATGTCCTGGTAAACCATACCCACTTGTTAGGCAAAAAAGTGTCTAAAACACTGAATAAATGTAGTAGAGGCAGGTACACCAGTTTTTGGCACTTACTACTGCAGATTTCTGGCACATTTTTCAGTAAGTCTCCATTATTGTTTCCTCCTTGAAGTTCATATGACAAGTAGGAAAATAATTGATTTTACACATAATGAATCCAGACATCTGGTATCACAGCCACAGATATAAGTATAGATCAGTATTGGGATAACTATAGCAGCGGCATCTACCCAGAGACTACAGGCGATCACTCTCATGCAGGGATTGCGCCACCCAAGAGAAGCAGTCATAGTGCCTAGGAGATAAAGGGAACTGTAGGGGTAATAGGACTGAGTGATTATATGATACTTATGTCATCTAATATATAATGTCATGTAAAATATCCCTATCAACCCCAAACTATCCTAGACCAATCTCTTATTGCTTCTCTATATAAATGTATCACCAGTAGACACACTCATGACCCCCCACATTTATACAGTATATATGTGAAGAGCTCATTCTCACACATGTGTATTTCTCTTTTTACAGGACTCATTGGCATCATCTCAGACATTCTTCACCAAATTGTGACAAACCCACCACGTAACATCCATGTAGAGTCCAGCAGCAATAATCCAGGGATTTATTCCGATCGCCATATTTGGGGTCAGGAAGGAATTTTTTTCCCTAAACTGAGGACATACCAAACATTTAGTCCTTCAGGGGTTTTTCGCCTTCCTCTGGATCAACATAGCAAGTAATCATTAGACTGGAAATGAAGGACCTATTTCAGTCATCCTTGCTATGTAACCATCTGGACATGGACATATCAGCTATAAACGTGGTGATGATACTACCAGACATGGACAAAGAGCAAGAAGCCTAATTATAGGATGGTGAACTGACAGAAGGTTGCGTCTTGCGCCTTCTGTCCCCTGGACATGGACCACTAGAAGGTTGCGTCTTGCGCCTTCTCTCCCCCCCTCCCTGGCCATGGACCGCCAGAAGGTAGCGTCTTGCGCCTTCTCCCGACCATGGACCAGTAGAAGGTAGCGTCTTGCGCCTTCTCCCTTTTCCCAGCCATGGACCGCCAGATGGTTGCGTCTTGCGCCTTCTCCCCCCGGCCATGGACTGTCAGAAGGTTGCGTCTTGCGCCTTCTCCCCTCCCTCCCGGCCATGGACCGCAAGAAGGTTGCGTCTTGCGCCTTCTCCCCCCGACCATGGACCGCCAGAAGGTTGCGTCTTGCGCCTTCTCCCTCCCTCTGGCCATGGACCACCAGAAGGTTGCGTCTTGCGCCTTCACCCACCACCTGTTCCTTTCATGCTCTAATAAAAAATAGAAACATCTATCGAGGTTTCGGCTAAACTATTTCAGAAATAACCTGGTGACATTATTTAAGTGTGGAGTCCACCTTAATCATATACAATCATATACTCAGGTAAACAATAGGTTAAACAGCAGGATTAGGGTGTCCTCTCGTTTCAGGCTGTAAAGCAGGAGGCTGCTGTAAGAACCGGACCTGTTACTTGCAATTTATTCTTTCTCATTGTAAAATGACACAAAAAGAAACCACTGCAGACTTAGGACCTGCAACTCCCACTGTCAAAAGACAGTGGCAGTCATTAGGGGTTAAGCATGGGGCCAAGCATTGGATTAACCCCTTAACAACCAAGGATGTAATAGTACGTCCTGGCTGCCTGGGTCTTAATGCAAATGGACGTACTATTACGTCCCTGATTCAGCTTCGTTTGGGGTTTTAACCCCTTGGATGCTGTGGTCAAACATGACTGTGTTATCCAAGGGGTTCCGCCATGTAAATGTCCCCCATCGGGACATGCTATAAAAAGTGATCAAAAAGTCATATGTACTCCAAAACAGTACCAATAAAAAACACAGATCATCCCACAAAAAATAAGCCCTCAACCAAATCTGTCAACTGAAAAATAAAAATTCTACACATCTCAGAAGATGGTGATGCTAGAATTATTGGTTTACGTCCCCAAATGGATTTTTGTTCTGCAAAATTAGTAACGCATAAAAAAACAATATAAATGAGGTATCGCCGTAATCGTACCGACCCGCAGAATAAAGGTAACATGTTACTTATGCTGTACACTGCACGGCAAAAAAGTAAAAATGTAAAAAGCTATGCCAGAATTGATGTTTTTTTTTTTTTAATCAAGAAAGAGTTAATAAAATTTAGTCAATAAGTTATAGGCACCCAAAAATGATGTCATTACAAAAAGCCCTCATATGGCTACATCACCAGAAAAATATACAAAATATAGCTTGTACACTGTGAAGACAAAACCCCCAAAAATCGCCAAATCATTAGAGCACAACTGGCTGCAGCAGGAAGGGAATGTATAAGCTGTGCGAGCGTATATCAGGGTACACCCCAAATTTAGAGCTTACAAGGTAAAAGAAACCAGAAGTGACCCCCACAGTGACCCCCCAATCATAGGAGCTACTGGGGATATAGTAGGGAATTTGGTGTTCTCAATGTACTCCGCACAGCTTACTTATTCACTTTATTGCATCCGCTGTGCATTCATGTCTGGGATACTAATGCTCGCTACACTCCTTGATAAATTCTTTGAGGGGTGCAGTTTTAAAAATGGGGTCACTTCCCAGGGTATTCCACTTTTCTGGTACCTTAGGGGTTTAGATTTAGACGGTTTGGAAGTCATGACACTTTTGCAGAGCCCTGAATGCCAGTAAAGTGGAATCCCCTGACATGTAGTCCCATTTTGGAAGCTACACCCCTGAAGGAATTTATCCAGGGGTACAGTGAGCATGTTTAACCCCCAAGTGTTGCTATAATATATTTTTCAGAAATGAATACGTAATTGATGTTGAGAGCTGAAAATGAGAATTTTTCCAGGAATATGTCATCTCAGTACATAATATGTTGTGCTCGGCTTGTATCAGAGACAAATGCTCCATAAGCTGTTGTGCCCAGGATACCTGCTTAACAGTTTTTGGAGTGTGTGTCTCTGCTGACACAAGTTGGGCACAACATATCGGGCATTGAAATGGCGAATCTCTGGAACAATTGCAATTTTCACTTTTCATTATCAGCTGCGCATTCATTTCTAGAAATTAAATTCATGCAACTTTCAAGGATTAAAAATGCTCCCTACACACCTTGATACATCTCTTCAGTGATGTAGTTTCCAGAATGGGGTCACATGTCTGCGGATTCCACTTTATTGGCATTCAGGGCTCTGCAAAAGTGGCAACGATGTCCAAAACCAAACTGTGCTCCAAAAACCAAATAGCAGTTCCCTTCTTTGCCCAGCTGAGCCCAAATAGCAGTTTATACCCCCATATGGCATTAAGTACATTATCCTGGATACAGCAGTGTCTTACATGTGGACATAAACTTCAGTTTGGACACACAGCAGGGAGCAGATGTGAAGGAGCGCTGTGCTTTTGGAGTGCAGATTTAGATTGTTGGTTTTTGGACGCCGTTTCACATTTGCAGAGACCCTAAAATCGCCCCTACAAAATGGGGTCACTTGTTGGGGAATTCCAATTTACTGACACCTTAAGGGCCCTACAAAAACAACATGGAGTCCAGAAAGTCCCTCTAAATCTATGCTCCAAAAGCTAAAAAGTGCAGTGCTCCTTCCCCTTCTGAGCCCTGCCGTGTGCCCAAACAGCAATTTACACCCACATATATAAGTTTTTTGTGCCCCGAATAGGCCACTTAATAGTTTTAGGAGTGTATGTCTCTGATGAAACAAAGTGGGTGCAACGTATTGGATACTGAGGTGTAGTTTCCAAAATGGGGTCACTTTTGGGGGTTTCTATTGTATTAGTACTCTAGGGGCTCTGCAAATGAGACATGGCACCTGAAAACTATTTCAGCAAAATCTTCTGTCCAGTGGTGCTCCTTCCCTTCCGTGTGCTGCTGTGTGCCCAAACTTCAGTGTACACCCACATGTGGGGTATTTCTGAGCTTGGGAGAAATTGCATAACAAACTGTGAGATCCATTTTCTCCTTTAACCCTTTGTGAGTGTGTTAATTTTAGGGCTAAATAAATATATTACTGAAAAAAAAATCAAATGTCTAAATTTCACCTCCATATTGTTTTAATTCCTGTGAAATGCTTAAAGGGTTAACAAACTTCCCAAATGCTGTTTTGAATTATTTGAGGGGTGCAGTTTTCATAATGGGGTGATTTATAGGGGTATGTAACATATAGGCCTTTATAATCCCCTTCAGAACTGAAGTGGTCCCTAAAAAATTAGCTTGGGAAATTTTCTTGTAAATCTAGAAATTCGCTGTTACACTTGTAAGTCTTCTAACGTCCAAGATAAATGAAAGGAAGATTAAAAGATGATGAAAATATAAAGCAGAGATATGGTAGATAATATGTATTAATGTATTTGGCTGGTATGACTGTCTGAAAAGCAGAGCATTTCACATTTTGAAAATTGCGATTTTTTATTTTTTTTTTCTAAATTTCCATCAAATTTCCTATTTTTTTTTTTAAATAATAAAAGTACAAAATATTGATCAATGTTTACCACTAACATGAAGTACAATGTGTCATGAAAAAACAATATTATAATCACTTGTGTAAGTTAAAGCGTCTCAAAGTTATTGCCATATAAAATGGCACATGTAAGTTTTGATAAATGAGGCTGTGTCCATAAGGCATTTTTAGGCTGTGTCAATAAGGGGTTAAAGATACCAAAAGTAAATACAATAAGTGCAATATATGAGTATTATGTCTGCTGTTAGCTAGAAACAAGCATGTATGTGTACAGTCTGATGCTTTATATCTATAGACGTGGCTGTGGTTGGGTAAACAATAATGGGGCTTGCAGGAATGTTGGGGCTCCTTACTTTTGCTGATTGTCAGGGGTCTTAGAGGAAGGCGATCAATGTAAGTGTTCCTGGTCTATTGTCAGAGCGGTAAGACAAGCCTTTCAATATGTATTTACTATTAATGTAACGTATAGATAGAAGTACAAGGTATTGTTCTTCTCAACACAGCTCACATAGTATACAAAAGTGTCCTTGCTTATTTTTTTGTTTTGTGATATTATGTCACATAGTGATATCCTTTATGTATCTATGTGTAGCCATCCAGTGGTTGTGTTGTGATTTGCAGCCTGTCAAGGATTTTGTTATCATGTAGCGATATTTTATTGTATTTGTTTCGTGAGACATTGGAGTCCTTTCAAATCTTAAGCCAAATTTGAGCCAAGGTAATGTCGGAGACCCCAGTATAACGGCTTCTATCGCCTCCTTCTGTTGAATATTTAGAACATGTTTTTAAAAAATTAGGTATTAGCAGATATAATTAACTTAAATTTTACGTTTCCTTACAATGGGAATATAACTGGAAATATAATTTACAGCTGTGTATAAATTACAGGTTACGTTTCAGTCTCTTCTTCCTCCTCGGTGGTTCTGAGAGCTCCTCCTGGATGTAGTAAATGGACACGGAGTCCTTTTCTTCTGGCTCTGTTAATGCCACTTTAAAGAACCGTTCTGTATCTACCAAGTGCTTTGTGCTGGGACAACATTTTTCTTAAGATACAGAGTTAATATACAATTGTTTTCTGCCATGACGGCACAAATAGATATGGCCCTATCTACAACCAAATAGCTTAGAATGTTTGTAACCCGCTCAGCATTTACTTGGTCTCCATTCTAGACATTAGCATAGAACTTTCCTGCTAGTTTGATTGAGATTTCATCCTAACGACCAAAAGTATACAACCTGCAAACTGTTACCCCCGTATATAGATAGATATGCTTTCCTAATCAGACTGAGCTACACCAACCATACCAATATATGCTTAGGCCACATTTACATGAACCTCGTCCTTGTGTTCCTCAGCCTGAACATCATTCCAGTAGAGGATTTGATTTGTCATATTGGTACTGTGTCTTGTGATATTTGTTTTGTTTCTCTTGTACTGATGTGTATTGTCCCATGTCCTGTCACACCAGGAACTAAGCACAAGGGGGAAGATAATCAGTATTGTTTGGCCTTAGCTGAATGGTGCCTTGTCCTCTTGAGAGCACAACCTTTGGAGATTCAGCTTTTGTGCCAGGTCTGCTGGAGATGTCCCCTGCAGGGCTCACTTGTCTAGCACCAAACTAAAGGGTATAAGAAGGGGTAGGCGAGAGACATACTTCTGGAGTTATCCCCTGCTGAAGCCAGCACCGAAACCATGACAGCACTACCTTAAAGACCATAAACAAAAGCCGCAAAGTTGAGGGATATAATTTACAATTCCACCAAGTGAAGATCCTTATCACATAAAAACTTAACATTTAATAGTCATTAAAAGTTCAAAAGTTACATAGAGTAGAACTCTTACCAATCGGGTTGTCTAATTTGAATGTTTGAGGTGGGACCTTGCCAAGACCTGGGAGACAGCACCTGAAGGTAGGCAGACTGAAGACCCCGGTCCTGAGGGAGTCCGCAGAATTTGTACCCGTTTATGCCTGATGACTAGTTGTTGCAGCCTACACCCCTGTGAGTGGCCTGGAGAGTTGGTGGACTACAATTCATCCCATGTGTCTCCACCTAGGGAGAAGCTTTTGGACAGAGACTCTATGGACTATGTTCAGGACTGGTGTGGCATGCTCTCTCAAGACTCCATGCTGGAATAAAGTTGTTGGGCTGCTCCATCCTTTCTGGCTGTTTTGTGTGGTCATTGAGGAAGACAAACCCTGACAGACTATTTGCATACTAGTGGAAGGGTGAAGAAATCAGGCGATACAATATATTTGTTAAGCTTTCAGAAGCGCAAGCTTCCTTCATCAGACATGGTGTTATACAAGAACTGAAAATTTAGAGATTTTTATACCCTATACACATGATCTTCAAAGGATTTTAGAGCCCTTAAAAAACCAAAATGCAATCTAAGTAGTTATTTACAACTAGTCAAACAATCTGGAAAGTTGTAGTGCGTGACAGAGGGATCTGTTATGTGTTTGCTATCAGGAGGTGTTTGCATACTAGTTATCTATGCTGCCGGGAGTCCCTGCCTTCCATTGACATACTAGAGTCACTACAGGATAGTATATTGCTGGGAGGTCAGGACTCAAAACCATCCCTCATCTGGCATGTCAGGGTAGTAAACCCCACAACTACAGTCCAATCTTGATGAGTGAAACTGTTGTGTGAATGCGGCCTTGTTTTTCTTGTTGTATTGACAAAGGTTCACTCAGGCCAACAGCCATCTTGCACAGCTTTATCATTTTATCATTTCCTGGTAAATATCAAGTTGTACAATTTATGTTTTTTGTAGTTGTGCCACTCATTCCTATGCACCGTGTTGTCTTGAGCATGTCCATACTTTGATACTAACACTGGTGCCATGGTTTACTCTTCCTATACCTCATAGGGGAGGTTCAAAATTGCGGCCATCATTACTTTATCACTCACATAGTAACCTCAGCAGACAGTGACATCGTTTGAGGTGAGTGCAGCAGCCAGTCAGATGCTGTTTGTTAAAGAGGTCTCCTTTGAGGTCTGCAATAGGTGACTGCTACAACTGATCATAGGCCTCAGTGACTTCTCAAACAGCATGTGGCAGGAACTGGTTAGCCCCAATAGTCACCTGGCATGAAGGAAGCCATTGCACATATTAGCCAAGGGGCCTGTAAATAGAGAATTTGCTGCTGAAATGGAGGACCAAAGGCATGCAAGGACTTTTACAAGACCCCATCAGCAGCTCTATTAAGTCTTAAAAGTTAGATAACCCATTAATATTTTGAAAAGGTTACATGAAGTACCCCAGAGGCCTAAAAGGAGCACTCTACCATTGTGTGCCCTGCCCCACAGCTTAATACAGAAGATTGGCCACACTAACCAGCTACAGATAAAGCAGATAAGAGTTTGCTTTATTCAAAGAATTCATTTATGACCAGACTATTTAGTGAATCAAGGTGACAGCCCATGAAAGTATCTATATATTTTATTATTGGCAAGACAAAATATATAGAAATTTATACAGTTAAGCATAGTATGTTCCATCATGAGAGTTAATTCCATCACAAGCTTCCTTTTCAGTGCTTGCAGTTCACCAGGTGCTGAAGTACCCAATCCTCCATCTATGATTCAAAGAAAAAAAAATAAATTAGCTAGTATTCACAGGAATTACATGGTCATGTCACGGTTGATTCTGGTCTCAGTCCCATATCCGCAAATCTCATCCAGTCTGTCCAATAATAGTTATGAGGTCATCATTGACCAGGCTAATAGTTTGTGTAAGGTCAGCCTTTACTCACCTCAGCAGTGTCTGGGTAGCCAATCCTGCACAAAAGAAAAGTTACATTTTAGATTTATTGAAAGTTGTGACAACTGCAGACACCACCAATATTACTATTCTATTCCCTACGAGAGAACCTTCTTAGGCTTTGTTTAACATCTGTGTTGGAGTCTCCATAGGAAACTCAGTTGCAGATTCTGCTGAAAATCAGAGAAAAGTCCTGCATGGAGGACTTCACTCCACTGTTTCAGTTTATGGCAGAAACCCTACAAACCCCATTAGAGTCTATGGGGTCTGCTGTTTTAGCAGGAAGTGTGTTCAGGCCCCACAGTGGATATGAGTGGCAGAGAGCACAGCACAAAGTGTGAACTTGGCCTTACTGTGACCAGCATAGAAAAAGGAAAAAAAAAAAAAAAATAACTCCCATCCATAATTGGTGCGAGATTTAGAGTCATGGAAGTGATATGGCCCACAGAGCCCTGATCAACATCTGTCTGGGATTACATGGAGACAGGTGGATTGAGCAAGCCTACATCCACAGCACATCTATGCTTAGTTCCCCAAGATGGCAGGAACAACCTCCCTGCTAAGTTCCTCAAAAACCTGTCTGCAAGTATACCAAGAAGAACTGATGAAAGGCAAAGAGTGGTCACACTGAATGTTGATGGGAATTTCTCTTCATTTTGTTATCTGACTACAAGCTATTAACCCTTCTCTTCAAAATGCTTCAAATTTTCCCCCCTCACATGTGCCTAGAACTTTTGCACACTACTGTAGATGTATGCTCATAGGTGTGTTCTTGTATTAGAAGGGAGCAAGCAATTGTCAGACACTTCACACAATGGTCATTTTAACATATGCCATGGGGTGGAGTATAAAGGGAGTCTTATACATATGAGGCACTGTCATTCATCTAGTGTGTAGCTACCATTAGTGCACATAAACCACACAAATGGAATACAAGTTGACAGTATACTAAGGAAATCAAAATGTTAGTTTGCATTGCAGAAGCTACACTGAGTTTTATTTATTTTATTTTTTAAGCCACAAGGTGCTGTGGATTGTCATCCTAAACCAGATATCTAGAATTATATGTGCAAGTAATATAACAATAGTATATATATAACTATATATGCTAGCAGAACTGTGAACAAAGACTGCAAGTCAGAGTGGAAAAATGTATCGTCAGTTATCGCATCTGACGGCACTTCCTATTCCAGAGTCTCATCATATTACAGTCTTATGTAGCTTTCTTCTGGTAAAGCATATCCCAATACATACCTGGCCTGTGCAGGGCTTAAGTAGACTGTCCAGTAGAACAAAAGGAATGTACATTATTCCTGTAATAAAGTGAATGCCTGGGTTAGTTGTGCAACTTGTGCATATTATACAGACAATCTACCACCGGGATGTTGTCAGAAAACCGATGTCAACAAAAAAGTTTCTGCCGGTAATTCCAGCTATTCAGTTTAGTTTTCATCATGTATCCCAGTGGTACTCAAGAGGACATGTCACATCCTACAATAGGTGCCAATACACACATTCTGACAGTTGGACAATACACCTGCTTTTTGATCTAAGTTCTGTTTGGGCACCAATATTCTCGTTCTGCTCTGTCATGTAGGTGGATCTGAGCTGGATCAGACAGTCCTGGACCACCCACCTGGCAGCAGAGAATCTACTTTGTATATTGGGTGTGAAGACAGTGGTAGCTAGAGAAAATATACCAGCCGTGTCTGAATCAATGCCTATAGTAGGATGTGAAGTGGTGGTGAACATTGTAAAAGGTCTTTAGTGTTGAGGTATCAGGTATTCACAGGGTGACACTATCATGCCTATTGCTGTGGTTTATCCAATCCAACAGTCTGGTCAAGATCTTTAAAAACAGCAGAAGCCTCAACATGTGAATAGCCTTTACAATGAAATGGATGATCCAGATATTTCTATAACTTACCAGCTTTTCTGAATGCTACAATTCTGATCACCTAAAAGAAGAAGACTCATTAGTAAACAGATTGTCTAAGGCCAGATGACATTTTAATATCATTTAGTGCACAGGTATGTCACTACAGAAAAACCCTGATGAGCTTTTATGTTTGAGCACAAATCACACCATTAGAGGATGACCCCTTGGAATACTACCCCCCCCTTCACCAAAACAGTATAGTAAAAGAGCAAGGTGTGACTTGTGAGTGGAGCAACTTTGAAGTCTTTTGGTGGCTGACCGGCCTCAGTCCCATATCCGCAAGATTCATCCAACAGTCTCCAAATATAAGAGTCATCACAGACCAGCCAAAGTCTACTAGGTCACCACACGAGTCACTTAGTTAAAAAGCCCTTACCAGTCTGATGTTATCCAGCCACTGGGTACAGATGCTTCAGGAGGCACTCCTAAAATAAAGGAAGACAAGATCAATGCAAGCTTGAGGTTAGAAGTAGAAAGGTTTGGGTGGTAAGAGTAGAGCACTGTCAGCAACCATGAACTTTAGCTACATAACCCACTGTCAACTGCTTGGAACAACACAGCTTTGTAGGAGGGTTGAGTGACAGATTGTGGCACCAGTGGAATGACCCAACCTGTCAAAGCCCCTCTGTTTTTCTTGCATGCGGTTGGAGAAGCCACTGCTACAATGCTAGCTGCAGCCCTTGGTTGGCATGCATCAGATTGTCCTCCCCCTCCCAGTGTATCCTACTCTCATCACCCAGAGTACATTGCTTTAGTGTAGAGGACCCAGGCTGGTAAGCCATAAAGATCTTGCAATCCCTGTAGCATGGTCTATGGATTCTGTCTTATGATGTTCTAATGGCAGATCCATGGAAACACCTAGTATATTTAGAGTTCACCAGTACAGGTTATGGGTTGACTACATTAACAAGCATGGAATGAATCATTACAGCCCAGTCCATCAGGTAACCCTCATCCATGTTTAAAAGGCATTTTAATTTTGCAAGTGCTTGTTATACAGAATACCTATCTGTAGGATAGGTCATCAGTATGTGACCTGTGGGGGTCAGACACTAAGGCCCTGCACAGATTAGCTGACCTGACAGCATCAGAATCAAAGTTATGTTTTAAGCTGGAAAACCCCTTTAATGATAGAACAGTTACCTTGAAAAGGTTACATCTTCACATCAGACTCCTTAAAATGTCATACTGATCCTTTAAAAAAGAAAAAAAAAAGGGAAACATGAATACAATAAAACCAAATCAGGACAGCCAAAACAAGACAAGCTTAAAGGCCACCCCCCCCATTTCTATTTGGAGACAATTTAATTATCCCTGCAAAGATTCTCCAGCCATTTTTGTGGTGACAGTCCTGCCCTAATCTGTTGCCAGTGGTGGACACAGCTATGAATAAAGGAACTTTTATGGGCAGAAAAGCAGCCATGATTTCCTTATGGTTACTGGGTTATCAGGCAGGTACACTACATGTATGAGAAGATAACACTACAAAAGTCATGCCTGGGTTTGACAACTTGTTTTGCTGGACACTGCTTTTAACCCCATCACATAAGGCAGGTCTGCCACTCTGGTACTGACACTGCCTAGGGCTACACAGGTCTTTAGTTCCTGCTGTTATTTTCTGCATGAGGAGATACCAGAGGAGGCTCTGGCTGGATCACCAAACAGATTAATGACCACCTTGCACCAATATTGAGAGGCTGCAGTGTCACTGACTGCGTGATGAGGCTGATATTATACTTATGCCCAGTCGCTTCACAAGCAGCACATGTAAGCTCCATATAATGTTGCCATTAGGTGCAGATCTAGACCTGAACAGCGACCGTCAGGAGCACTCTCTCTGGGCTCACAGTGACCACAACAGCCAAACATTGGGGCTGTCAGAGGTAGGATTAGAGCCGCTACCCAAAAAAAAAAAAAAAAAAAAAAAAACTACAGGAGCACTTACCGCCATAGTTCACAGCCAGGACATCCACCTGCAGAGAAACAATATACATGAGTTGTGTAACCTCAGACAGTAATACACAGAGCAATACATAATCACTCAGCAGCTGTATTTCCCCATAATGTTGCCATCACCAGCACACGAGCCAGAGCAGCGACCGTCGGAAGAAAACCTTCATATGGGCCTCTGTTTGACCAAGTTAGATACTTGAGCCTCTAACTCGGCTTCGATCAGGGCCTGTGTGTAGTTCTAAAATAAGCTAATATTCACCTTGTCACCTCCTTGAGAAAGTATGGTAAGAATCCATGATGCGCCTGTAATGTAATGATATCGAGCAGGCATGGATGGATGAAGATTGTACCACACAGCAGCAGCTGCAGACATCGGCCGCCATGTCCAAGTACATGAAACAGGATGGCTCACAACATAAGCGAGTACATGCCCTTTGAAAAAAATAAAATAAATGTTAATCTCCCTAAGAAGTTTCCAAAATTTTTAACAAGACAAATATTCTATGAAACTCAGTTTAACTGATAAGATAATGAATTCCCTATAGGCGTTTAGTTCAGATCAGGAGACTTTGCCAATCAATCACTTTCATCATG
The DNA here is from genome assembly GCA_947044405.1 of Leptodactylus fallax. Classification (NCBI taxonomy): domain Eukaryota; kingdom Metazoa; phylum Chordata; class Amphibia; order Anura; family Leptodactylidae; genus Leptodactylus; species Leptodactylus fallax. Next base: position 783,708 of record CAMRHE010000147.1, on the reverse strand, counting down.
TTCTTCATAAATTCATGCATCAGCTATTCAGGGCTACGCCCAATCCCCATACTATGCAGTGCTGGAAGTAAATGGCTCCATCCCCTGTACAATGGCTGGGCTCCAGCTCTGCTCCCATTGGAAATCAACAGGAGCTGATCTGCAGTAATGGCACATGGCCACTGTATTGGGCACAGAGTCAACCACTTCAAGCGCCATTCACTGTACAGTACATAGACTGACCGCACCTTGATCTGATCCCCCACATGATTAGATGTTTATTGCCTATACCAAGTGGATACCATAGATTCCTAATTCTTTAGCTAGATTATACACAACCTTAATATCTTTACATCCACCTCTACTGTATATAGGCTTCCATAGTTGAGCTAAGGCTAGGTTCACATCTGTGTCAGAGAAGACTCTGCCGAAAATCAGCGGAAGGGGGAGTTCTCTCTGCTGGTTTCAGTATAAAAAAAAAAAAAAAAAAAAAAAAAGTAGAGACCTGATAACACCATTATAGTCTATGGGGTTCACAGGTAACCAGCATTTTGGTAAACGGGCTCTCCATTGTTCAGGTCCCCAGAACAAGTGTGAGCCTAAAGGTTTTTACTGTGAACATGCCTTAGTGACTTGTTTAGAATGTGACCTTACACCCTGCACCACACAATACAAACCTAGAACTGAAGCGGAAGAAAACAATGACAAACATTTGTAATGTGCTACTCATGAAGACTCAAGTCACGGAGTAGGGAGAATTAGTGGCTGCCATACAGGGGCTCATCCCTAGCACCCACAAGGGTTGTTTGTACCTATACCAGCACTACCAGGATTCCTGGGCAAAGAAATTTGACCTCATTTGCATATGAACAAGAATAGTAAAGTGGTATCAAATCTAAATGAGGTATATTTGGAAACTGAAGAGTTTCCACAAATTACTGGGAAATGGATTATAGCCAGTTTACTACTAACAGACACCCCAAATTGATTTTTCATGATGACCCACCCACAAGGTATGTGATCAGTATGTGATCTGCCAGGGTCCAACACCAGACCAGCTCTAGCAGCCTCCAGCACAGCAATCCATCCTCTTAGCTGTGGCTCCGGTGAACTGCGCTGCACGTGTCACCCAACCATTAGCAGCTTCCAGATAGACCAGATCTGTGTGGGGACCAGATGTCAGACTGATGGCCTATCAGGGGGACAGGTCATCAGTATGAGAGCTCTATTTGGTGATGGAAAACCACTTTAACCCTTTCCAATACAGTATGCTCTCCAGTTATGCTAAATTCACACCGGGGCCTGCTCTCTATGCATTCAATTCCATTCTGCTTTAAAGATGCAGACAGAAGAATCCTGCGAGCTAGACTTCACCCCACATTTTTCCAGCGGAAACCCAGCAGACCCCATTATACAGTCTGGGGTCCACAGGTAACTGTTTAAGCAGATTAGGTTTCCTTTCATAGGGTACACTTGAGGACCCCACAAACAGAAACCTAGCCTACAAAAAAAAAAAAAAAACCCACACAGGTGAGAACTTCGTGTTAGTTGGGACTGGATTAGGTGGTCAGCACAAAGCATGAAGGAAATTAGTATGAAACACTAGTAGAGTAACATGTTTTTTTTTAGGCCACAGTTCACATTACAAGTGTAAGTGCATTCACACAGAAGACGCATGCAGTTTGGCTTCTGTTTTGTGTGATTTCTTAGATGTACATAGAAACATTTTCTAGGTTCCACCATGTTACAGAGAAGACCCTACACTGACCTATAATAGAGCATGGTCAGAGAAGTTTGCATTTGTTATTTCTCCACTAATTTATCTACCAAAATATCATGAAAGCTAATAAGTGATTCTCAGCCAGCAGCAAATCGTAATAACATAATTCTAGCAAAGGAAGGGTTAAACAGCATGGCCGTAAAACATGGCGTGCAGAACTCCGAGCAGGGTCCAGCACAATCCACTACCATCCTGGTAAAGGAAAGGTGCAGGGCTGCAGACATTACAGAACAATGTTATAAAAGACGATAGTAATAAATTTATCACCATATTGAAAGATAACTGTAATCATCACCACACAACACAGCACACACTCACCTCCTGAACAAGAGAAGGACGAAGTGGAAAGAGCTGAACTGCGGCTGCGCATTATATATGCAACAGAATCCCGGATATGACGTCAGGAACGTACCCAATAATAGGGGCGGGGCGCGTCGTTACTTCTACCAATGAGCGCTGGCTTTTGGAATTGTCGCCCGTAGTAGATTGTACCGCCATGTTGTTGGTTATAATAAAACAGGAAACTGTCCATGAGAGGAAAATAAAGACAAAGAAGCGAATGATAAAAGTATTTGTAATGTTCAACTCAGCGCTGAAGATTAGAGGGTCAGTTCCCCATCCAAAATGGCTACTCAGCACCTCCTACTCCCCACTCAATATGGCCCCCAATCACCCTCCCCCATAGTGAGACGGACGCAGAAGGGGGTAGGGTTCACTTCCGGGTGAAGAAGGCAGTAGAGTGAAGGTATTTTGACATAGCACTTCCGGAGCGGTGTGTTCCGGCGGTGGCCCCGTCCCGGCCCGTCCGCGCCCCCCCGGAGGTAGGTGGCAGAAGGGAGGGGAGACTACTCAGGGGGGTTGGAGTGTAGGGCGCGGCTTTAGGACCGCACACCTCATTCTCCCGGGAGGGGGGAGGGACCTGTCCATATCCAGCCCGCCCACTGCCACCCTCAGCAGCCCCAGAACTACCCGGGAGGTACCCCAGTCTGCTGACAACTGTGCCCGCTGTCATACCGGTCCTTATCAGTAGTCCTCATGTCCAGACTGTGATATGGGAGAATGGTAGTGCTGTGTGCAACACTCTGGCTGTTGTAGAACTACAACTCCCAGCATGCCTAAGCTGTCAGAGCATGCCAGGAGTTGGAGTTCCCCAGGGTAACAACTTTTGCAATAATGGCAGCGATTTCTCAATGCAAAGATCTTCCCAAGGTGCAAAATCTCATCTCAAGCATGTAAAGATGGGAGCCTGGGATCTAGTATATGGAGTTCTGCTGCTGCTGCTGCTGGGGACAGTTTTTTTTTTACTAAGCCCAGTGTTCGTAAAGAGGAATTCATGAAGTGAATAAACAGATCCTCTAAGGGTATGTTCACACGGTGCAGTTTAGCGCATTTCAAACTTTATCAAAACTGGGAAAAAAAAATGCATGGATTTTTTTTATGCTGATTTTGGGGTAATTTTGTTATTATTTGTAAAATAAAGTAAAACCTGCACCAGAACTGTGTCATGTGAATGCACCCCAAGGACTGTGTGAAACGTGTGTCAGGTTATTCAGATTGATCCCTACACCTGACTGCCTGTAGTGTTACATTGTATTCACTAGGACTCTAATGTGTGTTGTGACCCTAAAGGGATTGTACCCAGATTTGAAGTTATCCCTTATCGATAGGTTATGGGATAACTTCTTTCCCAGCGGTTAGACCCCACTGATCCTGAGAATAGGGGTCCAGTCTTCTCTTTCTGATAGAACGGCTGGCCGAGCATGCACACTGTTGCTCCATTCATTTTCAATAGGAGCACTGGAGATAACCAAGTACAGCGCTCTGCTATCTCCAGAACTCCTACTGAGAATGAATGGAGCAGCGGTGCTCCTGCCTAGCCTGGCATTCCTGCATGAAGAGAAAACGGGACCCCTGTTCTCGGGATCAGTGGGGGTCCCAGTGGTCAGACCTCCTCCAATCCTGAAGTTATTTCCTATCCTATTAATAGGGAATCATTTCAAATCTTAGTACAACCCCATAATGTAGTAATTCTGGGCGGCACTTCATGTAGCCCCCTCTCTTGTAAAGATGTTGAACTAGAGGTTCTCCAGAATTATATAATTTTTGAGCTATGCTTGGGACCCTACAGATCAGGACAGTGAGAAGAGCAAGCGGCAATGTCAGTCACAAACCCAGGACAGGTGTGGCGCTGTTTCTGGAAGAAATAAGCCACGTTTTTCTAAAGCCCAGTTCACATCTGCGTTTGGGTTTCTGTTGGGGAAGTCTGCTTGGGGACCCCCCTGAATGGAAACCTATACACATAAAAAAGCGGTTTACCTGGGGAAACCCGCAGACCCCATAGACTATTACGGGGTCCGTGTGGTTTGCGCTCAGGTTCCGCACGAAACGTGGAGAGGAAAGAGCTGCTTGCAGGACTTTTCTCTCCGCGTGCTTCGTGCGGAAACCACACGGACCCCGTAATAGTCTATGGGGTCCGCAGGTTTCCCAGGTAAACTGATTTTTTATGGGTATAGGTTTCCATTTGGGGGATCCCCAAGTGGACTCCCCAAACGGAAACCCGAACGCAGATGTGAACTGGGCCTGACTTTTTACAAGTCTTTTAAAGAGGACCTTTCACCAACTCCATTTCTTTGCAGGCTTTAATAGGCTCCTCTGCTGATTCCGGCACAGTTGGGATTTTTCCTCTAGTCCTCACCATTCTTAAGGGAATCAGTGCAGTTAGTGTCAATGCCTGATATGCTAACTAGACTACAATGTCAAGTGGGAGGTGTCAGCAGGAGCAGGCAAGGGCACAGGACTCAGAGCTCTTACACTGTCTGCCTTGATTGGAGCTCTGACTCATACTCCCTTAACCTGTTCCTGTCTGACACCTCCCACTTGACATTAGAGAGTCTAGTTAGCATATCAGACATTGAAACTAACTGCACTGATTGCTTGGGAACGGTGGGAGCTAGAGAAAAAAAATCCAACTGCACTAAAATTCATGGTGAGGCCATTAAAGCGTGCCTCAAATTATAATAATTTTTTCATAAATGAATAGCACATTGTAATATAAGAAACATTGTAATATATCTTATTTAAGAAATATGTTTCCTTCTCCATTTATCAAGCTGAGTTAGGTTTTACATATTAGTCTATGGAGCGGGGAGGAGGAGGAGGCTGCTGCTGCCCTCTGCTATTTTGTGAGTGAGCCAGGTAGCTCTTTTTATACTGATATGGTAGAGGTAAGAGGCTACCAGTGCACAGAATGAGGCAATAAATCAATGAACAGCCTCCTCATCCCTCTTCTCTCTCCATAGACTTCTGTGTTTGAGCTGGATATGGCTACACATTCTAAGGAAACAAATAGTCCGTGTGAAGATAAGGAGGAGGGGAGCAACGTAATAAGGGTGGGTTCACACTTGCGCCGGAGTCCGTCTGCCGCGAATCCGACTGAAAATCTTGGAAAACTGTATAGGGACTGGATAGGGAAAGGTTTGCGACGCATTGCTTAAAAACCCTTTAATTTGAATGGGTTTTTAAAGCAATGTGCTGGTGTGCGCTTACACAAGTCGGACATGCAGGACTTTGTGTCCGACGAAAAAAAAACGGCTTCGCGGCACAGAGGGTGTAAGCGCACACCTGTGCATTGCTTTAAAAACCCATTCAAATGTAAGGGTTTTTAAGCAATGCGTCGCAAACCTTTCCCTATCCAGTCCCTATACAGTTTTCCGAGATTTTCAGTTGGATTCATGGCGGACGGACTCCGGTGCAAGTGTGGACCCACCCTAAGTGGAAAAAGACAGATTTCCTTAGGCTACCTCCACACGACTGTAGTGCTTTTGATGTCTGCAAATACTGATTAGCAATCCGCAAAGAAACATGTCAGTATATCATCTGTAATTACGGATCCGCAAATTGACTTGAATAGATCCCCTACACTTGTCTCTGCCACAAATGCGGACATAGGACATGCTTCTTAATTTGCGGATCCCTACTATGGCCTGTGTGTGGGCCCATAGAAATGCATGGTCCGCTCTTCTATCTGCAATTGCGGATAAAATTACGGTCGTGTGCATGGGACCTTAATAAGATAGAGATGTAGCAGAGTTAACCCCAGCTTCTAGAATTGGTTGAACTGCTGCAGTGTAACATCTGATCACAGAAGGCAAGAAAAACCTATGAAAAGTCATGGAAAAATGTTTTTCCAATGACTTTCCATTGTTTTTTTGTTGTCTTCTATAGAAGTTTGGGCTAACTCTGCTACATCTGAATATTACAAAGTTTCTAATATTCACACGTACTATCCATTCATAAATTGTTTTAGAATTGGCGGTATGCTTTATAAAATGAAAACAGCTGGAGGTGGGAAAAGGTCCCCTTTAATGGCCGAACCCAATGACAGGCCATCAGTGTTATAGTCCTAGAAATCCCCTTTAGGGCTCCTTCAGATGGCTGTAATGTGTCCCTATTATATCAGAAGGCCTGCATATTATATAGAACCCTTTCTTCCTGGAAATTACTAATTGCTGCCAGTGAGACCCTCTTTTAATTGACACCCCCTCCCCTAACTTTCTCTTACGGCTAAGGCCCCACGTAATGAAATGCAGCAAAAAAAACGCAGAAAAAACTGCAGTGGAAATGCATCGTGTTTTTTTTTCTGCATCGTTTTTCATTGCGTTTTGGTTGAATTTTCCCTACAGACTTTCTGCCCTTATTATACCTATAGGAGCGTTTCCGCAGGTAGAATTGACATGCTGCGATTTTCAAAAACACGGGCATTTGTGAAAACGCAGCTTTTCCGCTGCAGAATTTTTTCTGCAAAGTGTGGATGGGATTAGCCAGAATTCCATTCATTTTGCAGGTACTGTAAACTGCAGCGTTTTCTGGCAACGTGGGGCTTCAGCCTATCTCACATTTCCTTAATCAGTCCTTCTAAACTAGACAACCTCTTAAAGGGGATATGCAGGGACAATGATTAACCTTTATTTCTAATGCATAGCCATTATCTCCTGTGCTGTGAGAACATGAAATTCATGTCCAAATCTTTCAGGGGAGTATCAGTAAACTCCACATACGTCAGCCAGTCCTGCTACTAAGGACACCTATTTTCTATGCACAGGATAGGGGATAAGTGTCAGATTGCTGAGGGTACCCCAGTGATGAGAAGTCCCACTAAAGCCTCCACCAGTGGGCTTGTAAGGCCTGCTCTCCATTCACTGCTATGGGGCTGCCAGGACTGTAATCTCTGGAGGGGCCAACAGCACCATAGCAGTGCACCAGCGCTCCTTTCTCAAGGAGGTTTTGGGGGGACTTTTATCCTGATCACTGGGGAAATTAGTGGTCGGACCCTTAGTGATCCGAAACTTATCCGCTATCCTGTCATCCAGCTTTTAGGGAGTGAAGTCTTTTCTATAGCCCACAGGCAAACCAATATGAGCCCTCCTGCCCATGATGCTCCTGGTATCTATATGTTTGTATACTGGATTTCAGACTATATGTATACTATATTTCTTCCTCCATGCAGGAGCAGCTACGCTTAGTCCCTTGCTGATTTAGGTCCGGTTCACATTTGCATTCGGGTTTCCTTTCGGGGAGTCCACTTGGGGACCCCCCAAACGGAAACCTATACACATATAAAGCAGTTTGGGAAACCCGCAGACATCATAGACTATAATGGGGTCCGTGTGGTTTCCGCACGAAACAAGCGGAGAGGAAAGTTCTGCAAGCAGCAACCACACGGACCCCATTATAGTCTATGCGTATAGGTTTCCGTTCGGGGGTCCCCAAGCGGACTCCCAGAAAGGAAACCGGAACGCAGATGTGAACCAGGCCTTATATACATCTCTACAACCATTTACATGCACACAGATTTTTCCATAAGACGTATGCAGCGGTGTAGAGGCATACAGTACAGTTTCTGTTCACTAGATCTTCTTTGCATGCATTATTGTCTGAGAACACAGCCTGCATGAACAGAATGGCGGCTGTTGTGACATCTTTTGTGACAAATTATTCAGCGCTGAAACCAGCATCCATTTTATGCAAGTATTTAGCATTTTAATTTCTATGCGCTTTCCTTGATTCTGCTGGCACAGATGTGGCAGAACTCTATATTAGTTACATGTAGCTACATTGTAATGTCAATGAGAAAACTGCCAGTCTATATGTCCGCATCATATCAGCCCCATCGCCGGCGCACATTAACTCTACAATGTGTAAACTAAGACTCAACATTATATACACTTTAGAACATATGGAACCAAAGGGGTTAAAGGGGTTCTCTGCTTTATTCAGTCTCTGCTTGATCTAAAGGTCCATTGCCAAAGAATTTGATCATCTCCATCGAGACCCCAAAGATCAGCTATTATGTGTGGATAAAATTGACTGTAGCTGCTCAATGTCCTATACAATGCTCACCCAAATAAATGGGTTGTCTGTGTAATGTAGGACAGGACGAATTCCTGGTAAGACTCCAAAGGCCCCATACACACGAGTAAATACGGTCTTGAAAATAAGGACCATATATTGCCACATTTTCATGGACTGAATTTGGTTCAGAGACCCAGACTCCCTGCATCATAGTGATCTCTGATGTTAGGCGTCCCTCCATCGCCACATGTATCTACTGGCACATACTGTATATTGTACCAGGCAGTTCAGCCACAAGGAGGCAGGGACTCCTAGCATCAAAGATCAGCATGAAAGGAGTCTTGGTCTCTTGATAGGAAATTCAGCTTATTTTCCAGACTAGATTCCTTATGTGTGTATGGTGTTTCGGAGAGACAGTGAGAATCCTCTTTACCCCACCCACACACTGTGATTGACAGTTGATCCCTGACATATAACCCTATACATATAACCCTATATATCACAGAGCTCAGCTTCTCTCCTCTATCATATAACCCTATATATCACAGAGCTCAGCTTCTCTCCTCTATCATATAACCCTATATATCACACAGCTCAGCTTCTCTCCTCTATCATATAACCCTATATATCACAGGGCTCAGCTTCTCTCCCTATATCATATAATCCTATATATCACAGAGCTCAGCTTCTCTCCTCTATCATATAATCCTATATATCACATAGCTCAGCTTCTCCCCTCTATCATATAACACTATATATCACATAGCTCAGCTTCTCCCCTCTATCATATAACCCTATATATCACAGCGCTCAGCTTCTCTCCTCTATCACATAACCCTATATATCACAGAGCTCAGCTTCTCTCCTCTATCATATATCCCTATATATCACAGAGCTCAGCTTCTCTCCCTCTATCATATAACCCTATATATCACAGAGCTCAGCTTCTCCCCTCTATCATATAACCCTATATATCACAGCGCTCAGCTTCTCTCCTCTATCACATAACCCTATATATCACAGAGCTCAGCTTCTCTCCTCTATCATATATCCCTATATATCACAGAGCTCAGCTTCTCTCCTCTATCATATAACCTATATATCACAGAGCTCAGCTTCTCTCCTCTATCATATATCCCTATATATCACAGAGCTCAGATTATCTCCTCCATCCTATAAACCTATATATCGCAGAGCTCAGCTTCTCTCCCTCTATCATATAACCCTATATATCACAGAGCTCAGCTTCTCTCCTCTATTATATAACCCTATATATCACAGAGCTCAGCTTCTCTCCTCTATCATATAACCCTATATATCACAGAGCTCAGCTTCTCTCCTCTATCATATAACACTATATATCACAGAGCTCAGCTTCTCTCCTCTATCATATAACCCTATATATCACAGAGCTCAGCTTCTCTTCTCTATCATATAGCCCTATATATCACAGAGCTCAGCTTCTCTCCTCTATCATATAACCCTATATATCACAGAGCTCAGCTTCTCTCCTCTATCATATAGCCCTATATATCACAGAGCTCAGCTTCTCCCCTCTATCATATAACCCTATATATCACAGAGCTCAGCTTCTCTCCTCTATCATATAGCCCTATATATCACAGAGCTCAGCTTCTCCCCTCTATCATATAACCCTATATATCACAGAGCTCAGCTTCTCTCCTCTATCATATAACACTATATATCACAGAGCTCAGCTTCTCTCCTCTATCATATAACCCTATATATATAACAGAGCTCAGCTTCTCTCCTCTATCATATAACCCTATATATCACAGAGCTCAGCTTCTCTCCTCTATCATATAACCCTATATATCACAGAGCTCAGCTACTCTCCTGTATCATATAACCCTATATATCACATAGCTCAGCTTCTCTCCTCTATCATATAACCCTATATATCACAGAGCTCAGCTTCTCTCTCTCTATCATATAACCCTATATATCACAGAGCTCAGCTTCTCTCCTCTATCATATAACCCTATATATCACAGAGCTCAGCTTCTCTCCTCTATCATATAGCCCTATATATCACAGAGCTCAGCTTCTCTCCTCTATCATATAACCCTATATATCACAGAGCTCAGCTTCTCTCCTCTATCATATAACCCTATATATCACAGAGCTTAGCTCCTCTCCTCTATCATATAACCCTATATATCACAGAGCTCAGCTTCTCTCCCTCTATTATATAACCCTATATATCACAGAGCTCAGCTTCTCTCCTCTATTATATAACCCTATATATCACAGAGCTCAGCTTCTCTCCTCTATCATATAACCCTATATATCACAGAGCTCAGCTTCTCTCCTCTATCATATAACCCTATATATCACAGAGCTCAGCTTCTCTCCTCTATCATATAGCCCTATATATCACAGAGCTCAGCTTCTCTCCTCTATCATATAACCCTATATATCACAGAGCTCAGCTTCTCTCCTCTATCATATAACCCTATATATCACACAGCTCAGCTTCTCTCCTCTATCATATAACCCTATATATCACAGAGCTCAGCTTCTCTCCTCTATCATATAACCCTATATATCACACAGCTCAGCTTCTCTCCTCTATCATATAACCCTATATATCACACAGCTCAGCTTCTCTCCTCTATCATATAACCCTATATATCACACAGCTCAGCTTCTCTCCTCTATCATATAACCCTATATATCACAGAGCTCAGCTTCTCTCCTCTATCATATAACCCTATATATCACAGCGCTCAGCTTCTTCCCTGCTATTATAGCCTGCTCTCAGCATAAATCCATAACAATGTTGCTTTATATGTAATATGTTGAAAAGGGTTCAGAATATTGTTTTAGCCTGGAATTAGACATTCCAATTCCAGGTCAAAGAATAACTCCAAAATGTAACATGATTTATTTTCGGTCAGGTTTTCACATAATTTAATAGAGAAGACCTCTGTATGAAAGCAAAGGCATATGGATGAACAGTAGCGCTCTACCCAGTGCGAATATGTGTCAGCAATGTATTTGTCTCTCAGTGTGAGACCATGCACACTAATGGTTTTTGGTTCAAGCATTATATACTTAGAAGAACGTTCAGAGACAATGTCAAGTCACAGATTTGAGAAATTAAGCTTTGTGTTTTTTGTCCATTTCCGCCTGTAGGGTTGAGTGCTTACAAGAGGGGCAGCCATGGAGAAAGGAGGCAATATTCAGCTGGAAATCCCGGAGTACAGTAACTCTGTCCTCAGCCATCTGAACCAGCTGCGGATGCAAGGCCGTCTCTGTGATATTGTGGTCAATGTACAAGGCCAGTCTTTCCGAGCACACAAAGTGGTCCTGGCAGCCAGCTCGCCCTACTTCCGAGACCACATGTCCTTAAACGAGATGAGCGCAGTGTCATTATCGGTCATCAAAAATCCTGGGGTGTTTGAACAGCTGCTTTCTTTCTGCTATACAGGCCGAATTTGCTTGCAACTCGCTGACATCATAAGCTATCTGACAGCTGCAAGCTTCTTGCAGATGCAGCATATTATTGACAAGTGCACACAGATCCTTGAGGGAATACATTTAAAAATTAGTTCACCCGAATCTGAAGAAGAGCTAAGCCAGAGTAGACCCAAACACCAAGAAAGAGTCCAGGATTCCCACCGTGTCAGCCAGAGTTTGACTCATTCTTTAAGCCCACGTCACAGCACTCCAAGACCCTCGGGAAATCGGAGGGGACAAGTAAGCACTGTACTGGACATTAGAGAGTTGAGTCCAGCAGAGGAGTCTACAAGCCCTCAGATGGTGGAGCAGGGTTCAGATGTGGAGAGCAGAGAGCCCATTCTTCGAATCAACCGAGCCGGACAGTGGTATGTGGAAACAGGTTCAGCAGACCGAGGGGAGCGAAGTGACGATGATGTCAGGGTGATGGGGGCCCTTCGTATCAAGACAGAGAACTTGGATGAGTGGCTGGGTCCAGAAAATCAACCTTCTGGAGAAGATGGAAGCAGCGCAGAAGAGGTGACCGCTATGGTGATTGATACAACAGGGCACAGTGCTGCCGGACAGGAAAGCTATAATTTGGGATCATCTAACACCAAAGTGTCAAGGCCAACAAGCAGTGAAATGGACAGGTAAGTGAAATGTTATGCATTTAAAGGTGTTGTCTAAGACCCAAGGGTAGACCCAAGAATACTGATGACCCATCCACAGGATGAGATGATGCAGCTACCAGAAGCTATATACACAGTATACGGCCGGAGGCATCTCTGCTCTTATACAAGTGAGTGGGAGCAGAGCTGCAGTTCCCTGGTGCCACTGCTACAGTGTATGGATTTGTGTATGGGGGTGTCCAAATGTCCCCAATAGTAGATGTCAGGCGTTTCTTCTCGCAGGGGATGGATACCACCAGAAATGTTTCACAGCAGCTCACTCCCTTCTCCTTATTGAGAACACATGTACTCTCAGTCAAGGCAAACAAGGATTGGGTAAGGGGGAGTCACCAAATAAGCACTCGTGTAACATCAGTCTAAGGTGCTTTGCCACCAGTAAACACTGCCCAGTTTTCATGCTTCTTGCTATTCATAGAGTTAAGAAATTTTGCAGCAGGAGACATAACCAAAGGCTGTCTAATGGGTGTGTGCGCTAAGGGTTATCTTAAAATCACTGCAATGCAACTACATTAGTAACCTATGGTGTTAAAAGATTGACAAAGTGTTGTTTACATCAACATTTTCTTTCTCACCATGTACTATCAGAAATAGTGTCACAATGTCAGAAATGCTATTACATAATTTTCCCTTTCCTAACATGTTTTTACCTCTTTATGAAAGATTCAGCCCCTCTGGTAGTGTGGGCACCATGCCAGAAAGACACAGAGCAAAGAGCGAGTCTCCACGGCGGATGGAGGAACCAAAGCAACATAGCAACCAGGTCAGTAGTTACTATCTGAGAGTCATATGAAGTTTTAGGCAAAGGAATTCCAGAAGAAATAGAAATTAAGCAATGGGTAAGGACATTTTAACCTGCCTTACATGCTTGTCTTCTTCTTGGTCAGTTCACATAGGCAGAAGACTATTACTGACCTGTAACCTTAAAGTACATGCTAAAATATGATTGCAAAGTATGTAGGAGGCAGCAGTGCTAACCCTGAGCTCTCAGTATTACCAGTGTTATATGCAGAGTGCAGAGGGGGCAGACAGGAAGTGTGTAAGGCACTGCTTCAGCCAATAGCTGCAAAGCAGGAAGTGAAAAGGGGGCAAGTTCTTCTGGTTATACAAGTATTCTATTCACTTCCATTTTGTTTTCTTTCTCATATAGGGAGATGAAGGCGGGGTGATTGGAGTGAGCGGTTACGTAGAATATCTCCGTGAGCAGGAGGTGTCTGAGCGGTGGTTTCGCTACAACCCACGACTGACCTGTATCTACTGCGCCAAGTCTTTCAACCAGAAGGGAAGCCTGGATCGCCATATGCGGCTTCACATGGGTATCACTCCTTTTGTGTGTCGGATGTGCGGTAAGAAGTACACCCGCAAAGATCAGCTGGAGTATCATATACGGAAACATACAGGCAACAAACCCTTCCATTGCCATGTGTGTGGGAAAAGCTTCCCCTTCCAGGCCATCCTTAATCAGCACTTTCGGAAGAACCACCCTGGCTGTATTCCTCTTGAGGGTCCTCACAGCATTTCCCCCGAGACCACCACAGTTGTCACTTCTAGAGGTCCAGCCGGGGAGGAGTCTCCTACTCATGAGGAAGTTGGTGGAGTGGCGCCTTCAGTAACGGCTGAGGTGGCATATGGCGGTGAGACGGCTCATGGCTCTGTGTCCACTACTGGACCAGACTAAGAAAAGAAATTCTATCTATATACAGGAGGACACAAGTAGACTAATTTCCTCCCTTTTACCTCAGCAAAACTTCACAACATTTTTATCCTTCCCTCTTGCTCCTCTCTCTCTTTCCCAGTTGAGTTCTCAAGAAATTTGTCTCCTGGGCTGTTTGCAACATTTTGGGAAGTTTGCAGATTTCATTGCCAAATTGAGAGAAATTGTATTAGCTTCCTTTGTGCTCCTTTCCTTTTAGACCTCAATAACTAACTCTTACCATTCTATATCCACAGCTAAGGAAATGAGCTACTGTTTTTTTTAAGTGAATATGCCCTATCCTTTTCCAAGTACAGTCAGTGACTATTGGAGATCATGATGTACATGTTGAAGCAAATGCATCTCTCCAGGAGCATTTCGGGGTGGTGCGGCACCGATCATTGAAGCTATTTTTTTTTTTTTCTGAATCATACTTGGCAGACGGTTCGGTCTTGGCCTTCAAAGAAATTTGATGGTGCTGTTTTAGGAATATTAGTAAGGTGCTTAAAGATACTTTTGTAGCAGAGTCAATGACTCTCCTGTGCATGTAAGAGAGGTGTGAAATGTTAAGTAACGAGAAGAAATGTGAGGCAGTGATGCAATAAGTAACCCTTTAGATATCAGAGACGGCTCTCCTGTTTCGGAGACCCCTCTGAGCAGGGCTGGATTTACCTTACCCAGTGGCCACAGCTTGTCAATTCATGGGCTGAGGCTTTGCCAATCCATGCAGCGGAACATAGGGATGCCATAGACGCAAACACAATTCAGCCAAAATGATGGTAACAAGTGTTAGTGCCAATACTTCCTGCTTCTGTGGTCACAAAATTATCCTTTCTAACCCATATGTTGGGAATTTTTCAAGTGACGCTGGTAACTATTGCCAGTCTTGTTGCTTCAAAGGGAATGCCCAACTTTTAACCCCATATAGTTTTTTGTCCAGCATTTTGTGCGGATTCATTTCTTGATATATCTTTATAATGTTTTTCTGATACAGAGCTTCTTTTCTGCAGAAATTAAAGGGGTTTTCCAGCAAGAAAAATAATTGGGGGCAGCGGGCTAAGAATAGGTTAAAAGAAACACCATTCGTGTTGCAACACTGCCCTGATCTCTACTTTCTGGTCCCATCTCAATGTAGAGGAAGTGCCTGGAGTTGCTCACTTTGCCAATCCCTGGCCACAATGGTGACTTGTGTCAGTCAGTCTTCAGAGCTTGAATCGTGAAAGGGGTCTGAAATATTATTTAATATAGCATGGGGAAAAATATGTAAGACGCACTAGTCCCCTCAGCAATCCCTCACCAGTTTCTACTTCCTGGCCCTCTCAATACACAGGAAATGCATGCTCAGCCAGTCACTGCTGGCAGTGCTCCCCCATCTCATTATAATATGGCCTCTTTGGCCAGCCATCTGGGGCCCGAAGCTCCTGGGGAGCCCGCAGCCTCCCAAATCTCTCACCAACTTTGACAAGGGTATACCGCTTGCAAGTGTCCTTCGGTGGCAGTAGAATTGTACATATACCTGTAAGTACACGCACAACTGCAACTAGTCTTCCCATAAGCAAGGGGGCAGCATCATAGTGTGGGAGGTGTGTGCCTACCCTGGCATAGTGATGGAGCCTGCTGCTCTTTCACAGTGAAGTCCCCCTCCTGTACCCCATGGTCATTTAAAATAAAATTGCCTTCAGCTCCTCTCATCTGATCCCTGGGTTTGGCAGTATCCTGGTTCCATGTTGAATACATTGCTTGAACAATGTATAAACCCAACATAACACTGGGAATTGATTCCTTTGAATGATCATTCAAATGATCAGCCCATTTAAAAGGCCTGAAAACTTTAGCCCAGTGGGGGCCACAGTTTCATATAGCCCAGGGCCCCTGGTAGCCTTAATTTCCCCCTGATCTCATTAATGATTGGTTGAGCTGGAATCTCCTGTGTGTGATGGGACCAGGAGGTAGAGACCAACAGGGACCCAGATAGCGGTAGGGAATCAATGTAGTATCTTTTACTTTTTAACCCATTATGAGCCATCTGCCTCCAATCTTCATTCCCTTTTAAGGCTGCATGCACAAGACGGGTCAGTATAAACGGCGCAGGTGACACACGGCTTGGTATCCATGTGTCATCCGTGATTTTCACTGACCCATACATTCAAATGAATTGACCAAGCCGCAAAAAAATGGTGCGCTAGAAATGTATGGGTCTGTACTATTATCTGCAGTTGCGGATAAAAAGTACGGTCGTGTGCATGAGGCCTAATTTCATTCATTTCTGACTGCCAGCAGCCACCACTAGGTGGAGCTTAAGAGTGCACTGCCTATTTATTATTGCAAACAGCCAGCATATAGTCATTACCCTTTGCAGGAAATGTGTATCTGTATCAGAAAAGCAGAGCTGTGCCCATCCTGATCTTTATAGAGATGTATTTAGAAATCAATAGGTGTATGTTCACGAACAATCATTTCACTCATACACTATATATCTAGTATAATTTTACATTGCTTGGATAATCATAAACCTCTCGGTGATGGGAACATTCTGCCATGTTGGTAGATGTTTCAAGAAATGCCTATGATAAATCCAGCCCTGCCAACGGGTTGTAAAAGAGCAAGATAAGTGATGCCAGTTTTTCCCCTTTGGCATCCATCGCCTTACCAGCTGCCTACTTCAAGAAAGCTTTGCCTATTGAAATTTAGGGTGTACTAAGCTATTTTATGACGTAAAACGGAGGCTTTCCCATAACTCGACATGACAGGACCATGTGTTTTTTGGAAGGGGCCCCCTTTGGATCCTTATTTATAAATGACTAGAGTTCTGGATCTCCCTAATGCTCCATTCGCACTTTTTATGTCTTCATTTTAGTGAACAAGGGAGATGCACGCCATCGACCTTCTTGTTATACAGACGAGTGAATATGCTTTAACACAGCCGTTTATTTTTCAGTATACATCTTCATTGCGCTTCTTATATGCCGTAGACACGTAGATTCGGTCTGTAGGTCTCCCGGCATGTAGGAGGTTAGTGACAGTATTTCATATATTTATTTATTTTCTTGTTTTTTTTTTTTTTTGTTACCTACAACACACCGTTTATATTACTGAGAATCATGTTTTTTGTACCGTTATAAGTTACATTTTTTTATTTTATTTTTTGGTTTTCTATAATGATGACAATGCATGTTGCTTTTATATTGCAAAGGATTTATATAATGTTCAGAAACCCAGAACGTCAGTACTTTGGCAGAACTTTGTGAGAACCAAACCCATGAGAGCTAGTAGAAGGGGATTATGGATCTGAAGGATTATAGGTAGGAATTCTAATAGAAGGCTATTGACTTCAAGGCTTGTGCAAACTGAAAAACCCCTTTAAAGCCTCGGCCATCCCTGGGGTCCTGCATGTTATTATTGGATTGATACCGCGGTTATCAAGGGGAGTTTCGATAAAAACTCAATTTTAAGAAAATTAGGCCTTATTCACGCAACAGTAAAAATCGGTCCCTGTGACATCCGTCTTTGTAATGGCCCTCACACAGCCATTTTTAAAATACTTTGTTTTTGGTGGGCCAATTCAAACATTTTTTGCAATCTCTTTTAATGGACCGTCAAAAAATAGGACATGTCCTTTTTACCGCTCTCCAAAAAGACCAATGAGAGTCATACAGATGGATGACAAATGAGCTTTTAAAATGGTCAGCCATGAAATGGATGCAAAATATGTGACACATGGATGTAAAACGACTGTGGAAAAGACCGTTTTGTTGTGGCCATTGTTTACAGTTGTGTGAATATAGTCTTATAGGGGTTGGCCTTTTTATCGTTAAAGGGGTTGTCCAGGAATTCTAGGAAACTCAGTGGCGGCAGGGGTGAGTCTAAAAGAAAAAAAAATTCATGCTCACCTATCCTCGGCGCACTGTTGTACAGTCCCGGTCTCCTTGTCCTCCTGCGCTGGGCCAGATTTGGAGAGGAGCACATGACCACTGAGACCAGTAACTGACCTCAGATTGGATGCGGACTGGTGTCATCACCCGGATCTATGACCATTTCTTACCAGCGACCACTCAGGCTATTAGAGCTTCTCCACTTCTGGCCCAGTGAATCCCGGCACAGGAGCGAAAGGGGTTTGGAACTGGACAAAGGAGTGCCAGGGATAGGTGAGTATAACTTATTTTTTTCACACCCACCCCTGCCACCCCTGAGCATCCTATAATTCCTGGACAATCCATTCAATTTCCCAAATGTAAACTATAAGATAAGCCGCTCAGTTAATGTCCGCTGTTATGCAGCTCCATTTCCTTGTTTTACAGTCTGCTCCATTGTTTACATGGCGCTCCAGTCCCAAATTCTTGTGTGCATGCACCCTTGCCTTGCCCAATGTTATTTAATGGAGGCCACTGATGGATGGATTAAAAATAAATGCTAAATTGGCCAACCTCTTTAGTCCTTGAAGGAATAATCCCGCATTAGGCATTTAGCATTTATCCACAGTTACTAGGACAGGATTCCCAAAATCCCCCTTTCTTCCTCACTGCCAATCGCCATGAGAAGGAGTTCTGCTCCATTCGGAGTCTATGGGGCCGACAGAAACAGTGGAGTACAGTGCTCGGTTGCTTCCGTCGGCCCTATAAACATTAAGTGGAACAGAACTGTGCAAGCATGACCACTGTGACTTATGGATGTGAATGGTTACCAGTGCATTATTAGACTACGCCGTAATATATGGTGACTTGCACTTTTAGAATGGCTGCCTCTATCATGTAGGGGATGTACATTATATGAAGGATTTATAGCAACCAATTACAGCACAGCTTTCAAGAGCGGAATAGGGAATGAAAGCTGCATTGTCATTGGTTGTGGTGGGCAGCAAAGACCAACGTCCCCTTATGGGTTTTGTCATTGGTTTTGGTGGGCAACAAAGACTTGCACCCGTCCCCCTCATGGGTTCTGTCAAAGTATACAGTAATTCTGTTCCTATAGAAGCAGCTCGTCTGTGAGTAATGGCTTCCTCTACATCAAGACAAGCTTTCCTCTGCTGTCCTTTATATCCTTAGAGGTGAATTGCTTTATTTCTCTATTAAGTCTGCCTTTTGTTTGACAGTATCAGCAAGCAAAAGCACGGACGCTATGGCTTTATCTTGACGTATGTGAAGAGTGTATATGAACTGGTAGTAGCCAAAAAATAAGACCCTAGTCCTAATGAAGCTCAGGGTGTTGACTCCATTATTTACCACGTACCTCTCGGTCCTAGGTTTTGGTATTGTGCAATGAGGAACAGAAGCTTGAGGACTGTGCTGCATGGATATCGTCGTTTTAAGCTTCTAGATAGAATACAATAAGGGGCCTCTCTTCTAGTTACACTTTACATTGCTGGCTCTGGGGTAGCGAGAGAGTGGCCACTTTTATGGGCTTGTCATTGGGTCATCTTTGCTGAAAATATTTCCAATATCATCATGTAGTCAGGGGAGAGAATGGTATCGTCCTCAACCCAATACAGAGACAAATCATGGGTTTCAGTATTTTAGCAAAAAATTCTTGCAAAAAACAGACTTTTTTCTTTCATATTGGTTTGTTAAAAGCACTTTAAATGGAAAGTAGCCTTACTCCTTAAGGCAATAAATCAGCTCCAATACAGGTTATAGGTTCTTCTATTCAGGTGCTAGAACAATGTAGTCACACAATAACCTCACTGCAATAATACCCAGGTGTCTATGGAGTCTGGATCTAAAGTGCTGGTCCTATGACATTTCACGGTATGCACAAGGAATCTGATCTTTAATGAAGGACAGAATTGTATGGGAAGACACTTAAATGACACAAAAAATGTTGCCGAAGCATGCCCAGCGAACATGCGTTTGTTGTTGATGGCATGTTTTAGGCTGGCATTAATATCACATGTTGGCAGCATGTCCCCTCATGTATAGAAGGGAGGCGCTGCAGACAGTGATGTAGACTGTACAGGCACAGATTATTGTTCCCATACAGTTTGTACAGTCCCGATAGCTCCATTTAGGCCAGGACTTCTTGGCCAGAACACACTTGCACGGTCAAAGCTTTTAGCGTAGCACTTCCTTCATTGAATAAAAGAACGTGAATGTGGTTGCATTGCCGCTTGCAAGTTACTAAATCCGTGACTTGAGTCATAAGAAAATCCATCTTTTGTTCTGAAGTCGCAACACACACACACATTCATTTATTGCAATGAAGGCAGCACTACGGCGCAATTTTTGGCCGCAGGACGTGTTGTGACCAAAGTCGTAGTGTAGCCACAGGATGGGAATACGTGGTGACTTTGGTTGTGACACAGGTCGTGAAGCCAAAGATTTCTGTGTCACCTTGCTTGTATCATAACTTGGATGTTGCTACAACCATGACACAAAGAAGTTCCATCTTGTATGTGCTTAGGCCAAAGTCGCTATATAGTCCTAGCCTAAATGTGAGCTAATCGACTTCCTATTACTGGCAGATTATCTGCATGTCTAAGCGGGCTCTTATATAGGTATCTGACCCACCGACTACCTTCAAAATATAGAGACACACACACACACACACACACACACACACACACACACACACACACACACACACGTATCCTCTCTAATCCAATTTAGGGCAAGCCACTTGTTCACTGAGCATACAACCCTAATCCTGAGTTAAAAGATTAAGGAACCCGCAGTAAATAAGAATGTTTTTTGAGTTGGAAGGGGGTGGTTGGGAGGCTGGAGTTTATCATTGAAGAGAGGTTAAGTTTGTATCAACACTACTTACCCTAAAGAAGAGCAAAAATGGTCAAAATAGTTTTCCAGAGTATTATGCAATGCTTGGAAACCTTATTGAGCCATAATTGGAAGGGATCAAGACTGGAAAGGGAATGTAGACAGCTCTCCATCACAGACGTCATGTCATATATTGGATTACAAGCCAACCATCTACTGATCAATTGTATGTCCCATTAGAAGGGATTGGGGAGGATTAGGCCTTCAGGGTGAGATCAAGCACTTCCAACTATCATGAACACTCCATGCTAGCACTAAACTTTACTATTCCTATGGAAAGCAGAAGGTTGGTGCCCAACCAAGGTCCAAGATCAGCCAAGTGTCAGCAAAGCATCTGTCTGTGGCCACCATACCTAGTCTTTTAATAAAGGGAAAGAAGGAAACATCTACACACTCCATCCATTATACCGTCTTTGTTACGTTTTCTGATACTTTTATAATAATGTATATATCATTTATCCTCTAATTTTATCGAGCTATTGAGTCTAGACCTTTCCGAGTTGGGTGGTTGGGAGCAGAATTCCATATTCTCGTTACAAAACCGTTTCTTCCGTTCCAGGGTTTCATCTTACTGTCGACTTACTGTAGTTTTAGTTATCACTGTTTGTATTTTTCATGAATATTTCATATTTATTTTTTGCATGTAATGAACAAGACTTATCCGTTTCCTTGTTTGGTTTTCAGTGGAAGATATCTATTAAGAGTGGATGCTAAACCTAAAATGCAGAATGCCTAGTACAAAGCCGGTGCTTTCAATGCTTACGGAGGAGGATGTTTTCATATACCAGTCTTCCTGCTTCTGATAGGACAGCCGTGTATTTTACTGGTGCTTAAAATGTGAAAAATATTAAAGGGAACCTGACACATTAACAGGTAATAATACTGAGGGTGACACTGCACCCACTTAAGCAGCCTTCCCAAGAGATCTCTTCCACTCAGCACATGGTCAGTCTGGGCTCAGGTTCACTTCTTGTAGCCCCCTAATTTACATTTCGAGGGCATTCACTGAAAAGGATATCAAATGTACAATATATTGCAGAAAAGGTCCATACTTATCAATACAAGGGCGTTAAAGGGCTTAGCCTATTTCTGCTATTGATGGCCTATACTTAAGATAGGTCGTCAATATTAGATCTGTGGGGTACGGCACTGAAGATCCCCTCTCAGATCAGCTGTACTGAAATGGTACAGCTCCCCCAGTATTGAATCTGCACTGCTCACTCGCCATACAAACTGTAATGGTGGGTGTAGTTGCTGCAGCACCTCAATGAGACAGTACCAAAACCCATTGTTTACGGCATGTAAATAATATCTGGAGCCACGCTGCCTCAGTACAGCTGATCTGTGGAGAGCCCATGTGTCATACCCCTGCAGATCTAACACTGATGGCCTATTCTAAGGATAGAAACTGGATGAACCCCTTTAATCTTATATGTATGTCATATTTGGATTGTCCTAAGATTGAAACTTTATCATCTATCCATAGAATAGGTAAGAAGTGCCTGATTTTTGGGGATCCTAATGCTGGGACCCTCACCAGGCATGTGAACGGAGGTCCTACGTCCCCCATTTGAAACCAGTACAACTCATGGCTATCTCCAGCAATCTCATAGAGGTTAAACAGAGAGGCCACACATGCTTCATTGTGACTCCATTCAAATGGGGAATCCAGGGACCCTGTTCTTTAGAATGATGGGGGTCCCGATGCTGGGACCAACAGCGATCACACATTCATCACCTTTCCTTTGGATGAGTCTTCCAATAACCCTTTTAAGTTTGGACTTTTTTAATGGTAGCATTATAAGGGGACATAAACCTTATAGGTCTTTGTACATAGAACCTAATCCTAGAATAAGACACATTTGTTGCCATGAATCTCATTGACGTGCATTATATTGTTATATCTCTTCATGATTTCAGTTACTTACTTTTCACTCATTTTAATTGGCCAAAGGGTGATAGTTCTAATTATATTCTTGTTTTCATTCATTATCGACACATTTTCAAAGTACGGGCCGGGGCATGTACCATGTGATACAGGCGGAGATACTCCAAAATGGAAATGGCACAGACATTTTTAATATTACGTTTTACGCCTGTTGTAACCAAACTAGCCTAGTACATAGCCCCAGTGAAAAATAAAAACTTTACAGCGCTTTTAAGTTCTGAGCTGTCAAACCTCCCCCTTC
The DNA here is from genome assembly GCA_947044405.1 of Leptodactylus fallax. Classification (NCBI taxonomy): domain Eukaryota; kingdom Metazoa; phylum Chordata; class Amphibia; order Anura; family Leptodactylidae; genus Leptodactylus; species Leptodactylus fallax. Next base: position 760,801 of record CAMRHE010000147.1, on the reverse strand, counting down.
CTAATTCCCCCAAAAAGATGTTTTTGTCTGCTGTGATACACATATTATGATACTGCAGACCAAGCACTGGTCACTGATTCTACAAAACTGCTAGCTCACATTACATGTCCCTTTGTAAACTCTTGTAGTCACACCGATCTTACTTACTGCTTGCTCAGTGCCAGTGCTGCAGTAATAACAGGACTCTTTTTTAGCTAACATATTTCCTATACATACACACAAGCCATTTAGGTAAGCTTATATACACAATATATACTGTAGGAGTAGAGAGGAATTGCTGCAGTCCTTTACTTCCTCCCTGCTGATTTTAACAGTAGGACCACATTGACATATATGTCTGTCTATATGTTCCTACAGCTAAAATCAGCAGGGAGGAAGTAAAGGACTGTAGTAACTCATGTCTCCTCCTGCAGTGCTCCATATTGAAATGAATAGGGTTTGTAGCCTGCACGTGAATGAAGGTAATAAGCAACATAGAGCATTGACTCTTTAATTCAACATGAATTTACAAACTGAGGTGCACATATCTTAACACATGTATCACTGGAGGTCCTAACGCTAGGATATATTTTACTTTCTGGGCTTAGTAACCAAGAATAGGCTATTATCCTAGGATAAGGGAAAAATTTTATCAGACCTTTGTTTTTGTCTTCTGTGATCTGTTGTAATGAGATCTGAGTTTAGATATTGAGGACGGACTGGTCCAGAGGAGGGTGATATGAGATCTTTGATACGTTCCCTCACATTTCATCCATAGTATTTTTGGATATTGAAGTCATTTTTTTCAGCTCCATTTCTCAGGTCAGGTATCCCCTATAGGCTGTGTACTGAAAATTTGTAGAGGTGTCAATGTACTGGTATATGCCACAGACCTTCACTCTATGAAAACGGGTTGTCTAGTGTGGAAAACCCATTATCGTACACCTTATTAGGGAATTCTGAGTTCATAAAGGGTCCTCTGTTTAGAACCCTTTGTGAACTCAGTGTGGAAAGTTACAAAGCTTGTCTCTCGCTCTGGAGGACCTGTCCTGTCCTGCATTGCACAGACATATAATTAATTCATATGGGCACTGAGTAATGCTTAGTTTCTCCTGTGGTGGCGCTGCAGGGTAGCTGAATACTTACTGTCAGGTTACCCCACAGATCACAGCTGATCACTGGGGACACCACCAGGAGAGAACTTTGTGATCAACTTATTGTCAAGGGACTCTTGTAATAGATTGTCCACAGCGAAGAATCCCTTAAAGCCAGACCTGTTAGGGGGGTTTGGGACAAGAGTTGAGACTGATGTAAGTGGCCTCAGGACATCTGCGGCTCTTACTGTCCACTGCCAATTCAGACCCCTAGCTTCACTATGGCTGTTCAGCAACATTACCTTCCACCATGGTTCACCATGTATAGTTACGTTGCAGCTCGCCAATGGACTCTTCTTGGAACGAAACATGTTTGACACTAAAGTGAAGGAGATGATTCTGTCAGGTATGGTCAGATGATGGGTTAGGTGACGTCCCGCCATGTCTGTAGAGTCCCATCTCACTTTCTGATGATTCTCATGAAGTATTTTAGGAATGTGTTCTTTAGACAGAATGGAGGAGAGGGTGTTGTATGAGAAGGAGGATGGATTTTTGGAGCATGTCCTAGTTGATTTGCAAAACTTGTAGCATGCCTCATCTGTGAATTTAGCCACTGTGACATTTAGTAATCCAGATACATTTCAGTACTGGAGTGGAAGGGAACTCGTCTCCTTCTACCAGAATACACTGGATCCAGTTCCTATTTTACCTCTCACTTTTGCACAGTTTTATCTCTGTTTAGTCTTATGGTCTTGGAGGAATAAGCTAGAAGGCGCCGCTATTTGGTTAATTTCTGCATGAGGGTCTAGAGAGGTTTCATTGCAAGTTTAAAGTACACAAATATGGACAAAAGTATTGGAACATCTACACTTTACACTTACAGGGGCTTTTATGACACCCCAATCGAAATTCATAGGCATTAATATGGGGTCAACCTCCCCACCTTTGCAGCTAAAACATCTTCCACTCTTCGGTGAAGGCTTTCTACAAGATTTTGGATTGATGTTGGTCGATCGGGCCTGATTCTAGTTCCTCCCACCTATGCCTTTATGTGCAGTGGGACACAATCATGCTGGAACAGAAAAGGGTCTTCACCAAAGTTGGATGCATACAATTGACTTGCTATCACATTTTTATATTAAATGTATTTTTTAAGAATTTTTGGAGATGTTTTTTATTTTCTCTGTTGTTATCTATATTTTAAAAATCCTAAAAATCTTGCAATCCCACTAAGCCTAAAATAATTTGTTAGTAGTATAATGTTGTACCGTGTTAGCCATTGAAAGTAGTGGAAGAGTGAAAGCTTACTTATAAATATACTCAGTTAGCCTCTAAAAGGTATCGCCTGATTTCTTCACTCTTCCACTAAAATAATTTGTAACTTCCTGTCTCCTGGAGACAGGCCATAGACACAATGGTCTGGAGCAGACCCTATTGACTTCTATGGGAGAGTATCTTAGGAATGCTGTGTGACCCCTGCAGAGGTTATTGCACAGAGGCGGGAGTAGCTGTAAAATCCTCTATTGTGACTTGTGGATTCTGTGTCTGATCTATATATACATGATCACTATGATCATCAGTGTGCTGTAAGTGAGGTCACTGCTGCAAAGAGATCCCCTACAGAAAAACAGAAGTCTCAGCATATTATTTGGCGTAGTGGCCAAAATCAAAGTCAGTTTTATTAGAAAATATTTTTTTAAATATAGATAACATGGAAAATTTTTAAAAAACCTCACCAAAAATTCTTCAAAAATATGTTTAACATAAAATTTGATTTAAAATATTTGTCATTTTTCTGCTGATACATTGACTTTCACTTGTCATTAAGGGAATAGACTTACCCCTGGAAAACAACCCCAGTTACTGAGTCAGCAGAGTGTTGGTGACTTTTATGTACTATGTGTCTCAGCACTTGGCATCCCCTTCTGTAACTTTACGTGGCCTCTCTACACCTTGTGGCTGAGTTGCTGTGGTTCCTAAACACTTCCACCTCACAGCTGATGGTGGAATATGTAGGAGGGAAGAAATTTCTCACTTCCTGCCATGGTGATATCCACATTGTTCTTTAGAATGACCCATTTTTCACAAATGTTTGTAAGGCTACGTTCACATCTGCACCAGAGACTCGGTCAGAGTGTCCGCCTAAAAATCGGTGGAGGAAAAATTCCTACACTGAGGACTTTTTCCTCCGTCGGGTTTAGTTTTAAAAGGACGGACCCCATTTTACTCAGAATGTCGGAATGTGTTACCGCTGTTTTAGCAATCCACCTCTCCATTATTCTGATTTTTCGATGGACCGGAACAACGGAGAGGCGACGCTAATGTGAACCTAACGTAAAGGTGACTGCATGGCTAGGGGCGGGATGTTGTACACCAGTGGCAATGGGACTAAATAAAACACATGATATCAAGAGCTAGGGAACCAATACTTTTCTCCATATAGTGTACTTATGGTTGGTGCATGGGTGCAGTTGACACTACAGTCATAGAGACTCATTCTTCCTTCTGTTTTTTTTTTTTATTAACTAATTAAAACAATAAATACGTCCCAAAGGAGAACCGTCTCCTGTAATAATGGTGTAAAATTAGTCTCACAGCTTTCCCTGGTAGCCATAGGCCGGGAGGTATATACATTTGCAGCAGCTACAGAATCAAGGGTGGAAACCGCTGCTGTAAAAAGACTAGGGGCGATCTGAAATTAGAAACAATCCAGAAACATTGCCACCCTCGTCTTTGTGCTATTTCTATAATCGCAGCTCAGCCTTAGTACCTTAAATGGCACTGAGCTGCAATACCAGACCGTGCCTATGGATATAAGTGGCGCTGCACCTCAAAAATAAGCTGACTTTTTTTTTGTCTAATCTCAGATAACCCATTTAATGTACTGCTTTTAGCTAAGTATGCAAAGTGAATGTTAGACCAAGAGCAGGAGAATGAAGAGTATGCTGTAGCTGTCCATTGGTTTGGCTACAAAGATAATGCCAGAGAGTAACCAGGGCTGTGGAGTCTTTAGCCCAAACCACCAACTCCAACTCCTCTATTTTGCCATGGCCCGACTATGACTCCTTCATAAATGGCTTACAGCTGTGGTCAGACAGAAGTAGTAAAGCTCTTATAATCCATTATAAAGTTAGCAAAGTAAATATGTAACATTATATATCTAATTATACAATATTAATAATTGTATAATATCATTGTAAAAAATTTATCATTTTATTTTGAAGTTGAATTTGATAACTTTTTGGTAACATTTGTACCACCCTATAGGAGTCAATGGAAGTGTTGCTGGACTAGTATTATTACGATTTCCATAGATGCAGCAGAGTTGGGTTGTACAAACACTGCGGTGTCATTGTCACTGTGCGACTCGGTGTTGGTCCATGGGCAGCAACATCTCTAAATTACTGTGTGAGTCTTCAACCTTCCAATTTGTAGAAAGGTTCGCTAAGGATTGACGCACCTCAGTCTTCTGTAATATCAGGAATGGTAAAGAATTGTAAGTCTGTTGTTGAATCTACTTTTGGTGGATGTAGGGTGAAGCTTGATGGACAGGTTTATTGAATAGTTTGAAAGTTGAGGAAACTTTTTGACTTTTCTTTATTTAAGACTGGGATTCCAGGTTATTCTGAGCTTCTATTATAATGATGGATTTAGAAACCATTAGACTACATGCACAGAACTGTAGTGGTTTACTGGCTGCAAAAATGGATCCGTATCCCGCAAAAATATTCCTTCATGGCATCCGTAATCATGGATCCACAAAAAGACGTGTATGATCCCCTACATTTGTATGGTTGGGTCTGTGCCACAAATACAGACAGAAATAGGACCTGCTCCATGTTTTTGCGGCCTGGACACTGATCGCTAAGAACTGCGGATGTGTGTATGGGCCATATTGCAGACAATATAGTGAAAACAACTATGGCTGTGTGCATGGGGTCTTAGATAAACTACCAGAACTTCCTACTTCCCTACCGGTGCTCTTTAATATCAGAACCCCACTGGTGTAAACTACAGGACAATAATGTGGTTGATAATATGAAGCTTTCTTAGCCTTAATCTCCTAAACTGGTCACAATCTCATGACCATCGTACGGCTAGATTTTAGTATCCATATTATAGGCCACTGCAGAACCACCAAAGTTGTACGGAACCAGATTTGGATCAGAATTAGAGATGAGCGAATCGAAGCTGCAGAAGTGGAATTCGATCCGAATTTCAGGAAATCTTTGATTCGCATGGAATCCGGATTTCCTGATGCTTCGCGGTAACGAATACTTAGTAAAGACGGTCACATGATGTTCTGTAGTGATGTGATTGGGTAGGCGTGTCTTTGCTTGTTAGCAGATCCTTCCACATGAATAAAAGTTGTCCGTGCTGGAGAGAGAGAGAGAGACATGACCGCGGCATCCAAGGGCTTCCGCCATCTTGCCACCCTCCCCGGCTCTCTGCAGCCAGGAAACAGCTGTTTATTCGCCACAAAATAATTCGGATCGAAGAGAATCGTATCAGATAATTTGGCGAAGTTGCCAAATCGAATTTTTGAAAACTTCACTCATCTCTAATCAGAATCAAACCTTATTCTGATCTAGTCCTGTTTGACTAGAACCAGAGAGGGTACAGATATGGTGGTATATGGGGGTTGTGTGAAACCAGTCTTAGTCCATGGTTATATAAAAATGGACTCAAGTACTGACACATAGCAGTCATAGTGCGTATGAAATAAGGGATCCCTGACATAGAGGAGGCTAGGAAGGGATGGGCTAGGACGGTAGCCAGTCCATGTTCACCATCTTTACTACAGTAACCTGGAATACACTCATGCATCGGGCTAGAGTCATCCTTAAATTTTGTATGCAGGACATCTGAATTGCAAACCATCTTTCTCTAAGCCTTCATCCTTTAGGTCTAGTGCATTTCTTCTGCTCCTATATAACTGGTACTGTCTCATCCTAGTGAATAACCTTTATGCTTTGTATTGACATTTGCATGCGAAGTCTGAGAAATGAGGATAATTTATTCAGGACGTCATATATTGCCACATACGACTACTCAAGTGATATCCTTTCTCTTTTATTTGCCTGACTGATGCTTTTGTGTTTGAGTATGGAGTATGTTTTGTAAGAACCTGACATCCATTTATCACTTATTTATAATGAACACGGTTTTTATTGGACTCTTAACTCTTCTACGACTGTGAAAATGTATGCTTTTCTTGTAAGAAAATAACTCCACACATTAGGATACTGGGCTTGTCGGAGGGCGAGATGTCTTTTTGAATTTCCATTTTGAATGGTGGGGGGACTGTTCTTTCATTGCCCCTAACATTTATTTTGGAGCTTTTTATCCAGGCGTCTCACAAGGGGTGTTAAATTGGCACAAAAATTGAATAAAAGATATATGTGAGTGCAACTTCTGCTGTCATGTCTGATTTTATTGAACTACTCAGGCCTCTTTTTCCCTGTTCTGTGGTATGGGCCTTAAAGGAGCGCTCCAGAAACAAAAATGACACACTGTGTAATTCCTCATACAGAGCCGAAGGGGGCAGCATGTTATTCTGTAAGTAGTTTTTTTTTTAACATTCTATTCTTATTGAATTTTCATGGGGGATCAATGTAGAAACATTCTGTACAATTGGCAAATTATAGCAGATAAGAAGTATGACGCTAGGTTCACATTAGCACCGGCTCTCCGTTGTTCGGATTCGTTGGGGGACCCGAATGACATGGCTACACAGAGATCGGCGGACCCCATTGACTATAATGGGGTCCATCGTGTGTACATTGTTTTGAACTGGAAGTGGTGGAGGAAAAAAAATCCTCCATGCGGGACTTTTTTCTCCACCGATTTTCGGTGGTCTTTGTGACGGAATCTCTAATGGACTCTCCAACGCAGATGTGAACCCAGCCTTAGTCCAGTACAGTAGTAAAGTATTACATCGTAACAGTACATAGTAGATGAGTGCATAAAGACTGTATATAAGACAATAGGTTTTAGTAATATTGCTATAAATTGTAGAATAACCATAGGTAGAATTACTGAGGTAAGTTAAGGCATCTTCACAATGTAGTACCCTACACATGTCATCTTCAATACTCCCTTAATTCCCATATACAGAAGTCAGTTGTAACATAAATCTCGTGCCAGGAATAGCATGGGATGGGATAACCTCTGTGTTGGGCTGGTGATGTCAGTAGCCCAGCCATGGACCACTGACCATGTTAGTCAGTAATAGCAGCAGGTTTTTTTCCCCTCCATTCCTCTTTAAAAACTTCAGACAGGACTATAACATGATTTTTATTGCAGCGCCAAATATTACAATTTCCATTAGTTAATTGAAAACAAAAAGGATAGCGTGCCTTTAGGGAAGGCTGAATGGTGGAAGCAGCTTGAACTATGGTCATTCCGCATTACTCTCAGGATTGGACACCCGGCCCGTGAATATAACAGAATTGAGTGCAGTTTCTCGAATGAAGACCAGGAAGGGTCTGTTGGCTCTAAATGTGGTCCTCTTTGGGCTGAATGAACGTCCAGCTATCACAATGGTGCTTGCTGCTGTAGCCTCGCTGCCCTCTTCATTGACCTAAAGAAAAAGAATATTTCATTATTGGTTTGCTAGTGTCTTTGAGCTGTATCTTGTGGATTCCCTGTAGCTAGGTCTCAGAACATCTCTGCTATCTAGCAGCACGGCCAGGCTGGTTCTTTCGCCCATTCTCTTCTTTTCACTGTAATTGAAGGCTAATGGAGACTCTTTCAGCTCTGCAAAGTGCATTTAGTAGTTGAGGCCTGACAAGGAATAGAACAGTGCTCAAACAGTATCCCTGTTATCTCCGATTGTAAATCCAGATGTACATCGCATAGGGAAAGCCTGTCCACCAGCTTGTTACTGAAACCAGGAAGTGGAGGGGACAGGAAAGCCCTTTATGTAACATAACAGAACATTACATATAAAGTAAGGTTGTTATAAATCTATATCTAGGTATTTGTCATATGACTTTACACACCTAAAGGTTCTGTAATTGTCACACTGGCCAGGAGAGCAGTCGCCATAGGCTGACACTTCCTGCAGCTCACTTATCTGCCTAGCTGTATAAATTGGGTAAAAATGTTGCAAAATAAAAGTGCTTTCTAAAATATAAGTCCCATCAATATTTGGTGTGACCTTTGCCCTTTGGAGGAGGAGTCCTGGAAGTGATGATCCGGCCCCCACAGATATAGCCCTGATCTCATCATCATCCAGTCTGTCTGGGATTACAGAAGAGACAGACGGATTGGAGCAAGCCTACATCCACAGAAGATCTGTGCTTAGTTCTCCAAGATGGCGGGAACAACCTCCCTGCCGAGTTCCTTCACAAACTGTCTGCAAGTACCGAGAAGAATTGATGGAGGGAAACAGGCATAGGTCACACTGAATATTGATGGGATTTACATTTCTCTTTTCATCATTCACTTCTTTTTGCTATTTGACAAAAATAATCTATTAACACTTCTATTTTGGAAAGTATTGTTACTTTGCCACATTTTTTACACAACTGCCTAAAACATTTGCACAGTACTGTACATGTGTGTCCTTTCTATGGCCAAGACAGATTTCGATCCCCCTAAGAGTAAATAATGACCTAGTAAATTATTGCAAACACAGATCTTGATAACTATGAGGCATTGATATAGAAAGTTTATTGGAACGTAGTATTAGAAATAACAAATGGCGGTTTTGCTGGAATCAGAATACCCCTTTAAGGCTCTTCTAGCATCCTTTATCCTTCACCTGTATTATCTTACCTCTAAAAAGGCTTTGTGAAATGCGTCTGTCACAACCAGGTCTGTTCTTCCATCAGAAACAATCCCTACAAATAAAAAAATATACTAAAGTTTTACAAATATTCACAAGTTATACTTTACATGCCATAGAGAGGGCCGCCATCTCTGGGGATAGACCAGCAAGCCAAAGATTATATTTCCACTTCATAAGGAATAAATGACATTAAGCCAAGAATCATACCTTACAATATTGCAGGCTGCAATGGTATGGAGCAGGGGTACTCAACTAGTTTGAGTAAAGGTCCGAGCTGAACACATCCAGTATTTACAGTACTTTTCGGACAAAAAGACGCACAAGAAAAATTAGGAAAAAATATTTCCTAAAGTGGCATTATACGGTGAGTGGGGACACTAAGGAGCATTATACTGTGGGTGGGGGCATTAGGGAGCATTATATGGTGGGTGGGGACACTAAGGAGCATTATACTGTGGGTGGGGGCATTAGGGAGCATTATATGGTGGGTGGGGACACTAAGGAGCATTATACTGTGGGTGTGGGCATTAAGGAGCATTATACGGTGCATGAAGGCATCACTAAGGAGCATTATGCTGTGGATGGGGGCATTAAGGAGCATTATGCAGTTGTCCTAATGAAAGAGACGAGAGGCAGGGGTCCGGAGAGCAGACGGCCTCAGTCCGAATTTGGGTTGTCTGCCGTTTGAGTATTCATGGTCTAGAGTCTATTACATAGACTATATACCAACATAGGAATGCATGACCAGTCAGAATAAACTATGCAGCATAAAACATCTGTAAACTGCGCCACACCTGTCTAAAGGTTGTCTGTGGTATCGCAGCTCAGTGCCAGTCACTTCAATGCATTACCAGACATAACGCATAGACTAGTGTGGCACTGTCATGGAAGAAAGCAGCCATGGTTTTGTAACCCTTGACAACTCTCTTAACATGGTAACTAATCCGGAGTGTTGCATTTAGTCTACTCCCCGATCAGTTTCACTGTTTGCAGTGACTAAGGAGTTTAGGTGTGTAGTGGTCTTATATACCCTCTATACCTCCCAAGTTGTACCTTTTTGGGTGGATTTTCCAGTGAAAAGCATTATGCAAAACTTGCCCAAACTGGGCATTTCCATGAGGCTTTGTGGGCATTTCAGAGGGGGCTTGAATGTTTGGAGGTACACCTACAGTGCTGGCCAAAAGTATTGGCACCCCTGCAATTCTGTCAGATAATACTCAATTTCTTCCAGAAAATTATTGCAATCACAAATGCTTTGGTAATAATATCTTCATTTAATTTGTCTTCAATGGAAAACCACAAAAAGAATTGTCAAAAAGCCAAATTGGATATAATTCCACACCAAACATAAAAAGGGGTGGACAAAAGTATTGGCACCCTTTGAAAAATCATGTGATGCTTCTCTAATTTGTGTAATTAACAGCACCTATTACTTACCTGTGGCACATAACAGGTGGTGGCAATAACTAAATCACACTTGCAGCCAGTTGAAATGGATTAAAGTTGACTCAACCTCTGTCCTGTGTCCTTGTGTGTACCACATTGAGCATGTAGAAAAGAAAGAAGACCAAAGAACTGTCTGAGAACTTGAGAAGCAAAATTGTGAGGAAGCATGAGCAATCTCAAGGCTACAAGTCCATCTCCAAAGACCTGAATGTTCCTGTGTCTACCGTGCGCAGTGTCATCAAGAAGTTTAAAGCCCATGGCACTGTGGCTAACCTCCCTACCAACAGATTTGCAGACTACCAACAAATTTTGCAGCATGATGTAGGGCTCAGTGTGAGAAAGCTGGGTCTCCCTCAGAGGTCATGGGTCTTCCAGCAGGACAATGACCCAAAACACACTTCAAAAAGCACTAGAAAATGGTTTGAGAGAAAGCACTGGAGACTTCTAAAGTGGCCAGCAATGAGTCCAGACCTGAATCCCATAGAACACCTGTGGTGAGATCTCAAAATGGCAGTTTGGAGAAGGCACCCTTCACATCTCAGGGACCTGGAGAAATTTGCCAAAGAAGAATGGTCTAAAATTCCAGCAGAGCATTGTAAGAAACTCATTGATGGTTACCGGAAGCGGTTGTTCGCAGTTATTTTGTCTAAAGGTTGTGCTACCAAGTATTAGGCTGAGGGTGCCAATACTTTTGTCCGGCCCATTTTTGGAGTTTTGTGTAAAATGATCAATGATTTGACTTTTTTTTTCATTCTCTTTTGTGTTTTTTCATTGCAAGCAAAATAAATGAAGATATTATTACCAAAGCATTTGTGATTGCAATCATTTTCTGGAAGAAATTGAGTATTATCTGACAGAATTGCAGGGGTGCCAATACTTTTGGCCAGCACTGTATATCCAATAAGATCCCACAGACCCCATTAACTTGGTGTACAACATTTTGCCCAAAAAATACTACTGCATCCCAGTTTTTGGGTTTTTTTGGCAAAAAATGACAGAACCTGCAGTGAAGGTAGAAAATGAAGCATCTCCTGGTGTGAAAGTCCAGCATATAGCAGATATTTTATGTATCTATAACATAAAGTGTATTTAAGGAGCCACATGGGCAAAAGCGCACAAGTTACCTGGCAGCCGTGCAGTGTGTGGGTCAAACAGGTCCACCAAACCCAACTTCTGTAACTTCTCTTTAACACTGAAACTGTCCTCTATCCTGAAGCGGGGAAGATGCACAGATAACTGGACTTCTTCAGTATTGTGCAACCATTCAGAGAGCTTCTCCAAGGACATCGCCTGCTCCACCGTATTGAGTGGTGTACCTTCTGATGGCAGGACCAACACCATGGATATATCATCACCTTTGTAGGGCATTTCAAGAACCTGGACTGCATCATCCTTATAGAACCCATAGTGGAACTTGCCCTCCTGATACATAGTTGGGACTTCACAGGGCTCAGTTCTGCCTGGGACATGGAAATCTGCGTTTTCTGTATTACTAGGGTCAAACTTTGACTTCCACAAGCCCTGAAGATAATGAGAAGGATTAAATTACATGGCAACAATTTTATTTTTTAATGCAGCACAACGAAGAAGAAAAAAATTGTGTAATAGTAGTTAGCATATTGTGCGGCAAGGATATTGCAATAAGGGGTGCAGAGGTAGCAGTCACATCCAGGTCCTGTGTCTGAGGAGGTCCTAAGATCCATTAACCGTGTAAGAAGATACCATGGGTGGTTGAGGCCCAGGAGCTTCAAGCTGCACCCCTGGTGTTTAGTGTATTGAGCACTTGTAAGCTGCCTTATTAAAAAGGTCACTTGTACTAAGTGTTAAATCAGCATCAAAAATCTACAAAAAATACACAAATAAAAATTCTTCAGTTGCCCCACTGACCACTAGAGCAGTCACCATAGGCCCGTGATGGCGAACCTATGGCACGCAGAGCCCTCTCAGTTGGCACGCGCGCCGTCACCATATCTCACTAACGGGGAATCCGGTCCAGGATTCCCCATTAGTGAGCGATCGCTTCTTTCAGCTGTATGTGCAAATGCTGTATGTGCAAAAGCCGCAGGACCGCTGCTTACACAGTACATGCTAAATGCTGTACTCTGGAAGGACCTTCTGACATCATAAGGTCACATAACAGGGTAGGCGTGTCTTTGCTTGTAAGAAGCTCCTTCCACATGAAGAAAAGCATCACGAGCAGTGGAGGAACATGCAGAGATGTGGGGTGCAGGGTGTAGTGTGGGGGGAGAGATGTGGGGTGCAGGGTGTAGTGTGGGGGTTAGAGATGTGGGGTGCAGTATGTAGGGTGTAGTGTGGGGGTTAGAGATGTGGGGTGCAGTGTGGGGGAGAGATGCAGAGTGTAGTGTGGGGGAGGAGAGATGTGGGGTGCAGTATGTAGGGTGCAGGGTGTAGTGGGGGGTAGAGATGCAGGGTGTAGTGTGGGGGGAGAGATGTGGGGTGTAGTGTGGGGGGAGAGATGTAGGGTGCAGGGTGTAGTGTGGGGGTTAGAGATGTGGGGTGCAGTATGTAGGGTGTAGTGTGGGGGTTAGAGATGTGGGGTGCAGGGTGTAGAGTGGGGGGAGAGATGTGGGGTGCAGTGTGGGGGGAGAGATGCAGAGTGTAGTGTGGGGGAGGAGAGATGTGGGGTGCAGTATGTAGGGTGCAGGGTGTAGTGGGGGGTAGAGATGCAGGGTGTAGTGTGGGGGGAGAGATGTGGGGTGTAGTGTGGGGGGAGAGATGTAGGGTGCAGGGTGTAGTGTGGGGGTTAGAGATGTGGGGTGCAGTATGTAGGGTGTAGTGTGGGGGTTAGAGATGTGGGGTGCAGGGTGTAGAGTGGGGGGAGAGATGTGGGGTGCAGTGTGGGGGGAGAGATGCAGAGTGTAGTGTGGGGGAGGAGAGATGTGGGGTGCAGTATGTAGGGTGCAGGGTGTAGTGGGGGGTAGAGATGCAGGGTGTAGTGTGGGGGGAGAGATGTGGGGTGCAGGGTGTAGTGTGGGGAGGAGAGATGTGGGGTGCAGTGTGTAGGGTGCAGGGTGTAGTGTGGGGGGTAGAGATGTAGGGTGTAGTGTGGGGGAGAGATGCAGGGTGTAGTGTGGGGGGAGAGATGTGGGGGTGCAGTGTGTAGTGTGGGGGAGAGATGTGGGGTGCAGTGTGTAGGGTGCAGGGTGTAGTGTGGGGGGAGAGATGTAGGGTGTAGTGTGGGGGAGAGATGTAGGGTGCAGGGTGTAGTGTGGGGTGCAGTGTGTAGGGTGCAGGGTGTAGTGTGGGGGGAGAGATGTAGGGTGCAGGGTGTAGTGTGGGGTGCAGTGTGTAGGGTGCAGGGTGTAGTGTGGGGGGAGAGATGTAGGGTGTAGTGTGGGGGGAGAGATGCAGAGTGTAGTGTGGGGGGGGGGTAGAGATGTGGGGTGCAGTGTGGGGGAGAGATGCAGAGTGTAGTGTGGGGGATAGAGATGTGGGGTGTAGTGTGGGGGGTAGAGATGTGGGGGTGCAGTGTGTAGTGTGGGGGAGAGATGCAGAGTGTAGTGGGGAGGAGAGATGTGGGGTGCAGTATGTAGGGTGCAGGGTGTAGTGGGGGGTAGAGATGCAGGGTGTAGTGGGGGGGGAGAGATGCAGGGTGTAGTGGGGGGTAGAGATGCAGGGTGTAGTGGGGGTAGAGATGCAGGGTGTATTGTGGGGTGCAGAGATGCAGGGTGTATTGTGGGGTGCAGAGATGCAGGGTGTAGTGTGGGATACAGGGTGTAGTGTGGGGGGAGAGATGTGGGATGTAGGTTAATTTAAGGTGAAATTGCCGTGTTGGCACTTTGCAATAATTTAGTGGGCTTTGGGTTGCAGTTTGGGCACTCGGTCTCTAAAAGGTTCGCCATCACTGCCATAGGCTGACACTTCCTGTAGCTTTACTGTATAGATTGGGACAGTTGAGCAGAGCCACTTTTTTATTCTGTCTTCTGTATAGGAAGATATTACGCTCTATTCACATGACCGAGCCAAGACTGGGCTGTGTATTTAACAGATCTATGTGGGATCCATTTTTTTCATGGACCCATTCATGTCAACGGGTGATCCACTCCAATCTGTGTTTTTTCATGGATCATGGACAGCACATGGCTGAGAAAGTTGGTTATCTGAATAGGCAGTATTTTTCGAGAGAGAGACACAAGTCCACAGAGCATCGCCTGTGAGGTCTGGCAAGGAGATGATCGGTGGCATGAGCCATCCACCAAATTGTACCTGCCCCTCCCTGATAGAAACACTAAGACATACTAGGTGAGGATCTGAGGATGCAACACAAAGTATGTACAGCTTTGGTGCAGAAACCAAGTGTAAAGATCTGCAGAGATAAAGGCAAGAGCACCTGGTGTACATAGGTCCAATGGCTAGGACTGCTAACCTAAACTGATGCTACCCTGAAGATACAGAAAGAAGTTCATTCCTCCTGGTGCCACGATTTCCCCCCACACTCCAAAGACATACAGAAGGGGAATGTAGATTGTGAGCCCTATATGGGACAGTGACCACAATGTCTGTAAAGCGCTGCGGAATATGTTGGTGCTATATAATTAAGCTAAATAAATAAACAGGAGCCTGGAAAAAGAGTCAGTGCCAACAGCAAAATACACAGGGCCATGCAGATTTGCAGTTGTCACTCAGTACATTCTTAAATTGTTGCCAAGCAATGGCTCCATTTTTTTTTAAATTAGAGCAGAATAGACATTAGATGTCATGATGCTAAGTGAGAATGGATATAGGAAACTCTGATTCCCACTAGAGTTCCCCTTTAGACAAAGAACATTATTTTTAAGGTCTTTATAACTACTTTCACATTGTTAAGAGACCTCCTTATTCGATCTATTTTGCTCTTTTAGGTTATCCTTATTGGTGCTGCCAGGCGCTGCAGCATCTAATTTTGCACCTTGAAATAGATGACGTTCACCAAGACCAGGACGGTATCTTCTGTGATGGCACCTTTTGGGATCACATCGGTGATTCTCTTCTCCGTTTTATTGGCCACCCAGTTGTTGATGGTTTGACGAGACTCTTCAGCTTTCTCCTAATACACAAAAAAGATCATTATCAGAGTTAGACATGTAGCCTAGACATTGATGCCAAAACGTAGGAGAAATGGATTTTAACCTTAAAGTTGAGAGGCCATAGTTTAGCTCCGTAGACTGCTTCACTGATATCTTGATATGTCTCATTGAAGGTCAAAGACTTTTCTCCGAACAGACGGTTGGTTGATATCAGTTCTGATGACTTGTTGGCTTTTCGGTATAGTCGGCAGTTCAGTTTGGCAAAGAAGAAATGGATTTGATCAGAGGCCTTTTCAGAAACTTCGTCAAAGTGGAAAACCTATTATAAGGAGTATATAAGGTACGGACAACATTATTTACAGGATAAGACAATTGCTGGAGTTTATTTGCAAATAAATGCAGTATCTGCTTTATCCGAAAACTTGAGAGACTGGTTGGCAGTGACATTTCACCCATAGGGATATACAGTGCTACGTCCCTGCTGCTTAAACACCTACAGAAGCAGATTGGACTGGCCCACAAGAACGCTAGATCACAGGCCCTGATGCAACTTCTCACAACTATCAAATGCATCCCATTTTAGCTCCATTTAAGTTCCTCTCTCGACCTGGGCCCAGACGGCCCTGAAACCATTTTCACAACATGTCTGTGCACACAAGCTTCCCATCATTCCCATCCCCTGTCGCTGCCCCCCCATTTAGTAATCATGCCACCTTTTGTGCTACAGAATTCCCCCTTAACTATATGCTGCTGACCATCTGCTGTTTTTAGTTTTGCTAATAAAGGGTTGAATGTTTCCTTTCTGACAGTGGAAAGCTGTGTATCACCAGAGGTAATAAATGTACAATGCCCAGATTGCCAGCCATCAAAGGAAATCAGACATGTTTATCCAGCCCTAGTGTTTTCAAGGTGACCTGTGGGGTCCCTCTGGGTTCTGGGACCTTTCGCACCAGTGATCTCTGGTAGGCCGAGTCTCTAACATAATAAAGAACCTAAAGGTCCAACAGAAGACAACCCCAAGCAATCACTTGTAACTAGGGTTTATTTCTTATGGGGTGAGTCACAAATAACCTATAATGACATGTCCTGTGTGTATAGAGATAACAATAAAGATTATGTTGCAATGATTTACTGTGTAGAAGGAGGATGAATCCTAAGAGCCATCACAATATAAGATGCATCCCATAGTAGGGGTCCCCAAAGGTCCCAATACAAATTTTGCACTGGGGCCCAGGAGATTCAAGCTACCCCTCTGGCCATAGATATTTATAGATCTGCGGGGGTCACCCCCTCTCTGGCACACACACTTATGTAAAGTATGGGGGACCCTGAACTGCCTGGTGAGTTGTCCACTGAATACAGGCAGAAAATGAATAGAGGGCTGGCCATGACCCCTGTTCTTTATACATAGGTGTGACCAAAGAGGTAGGAATTGGTATTAATCAGACATTTATGGCATATTTTTGGATCTTGTGGATATGCCAGAATCACCCAAGAAAGGAATAAACCTTTAAAGAAAAAATATTAACACCTGCATATTACTAATATGAACTGCAAAACCACCGTGCAATGGAAATTGTGAAGTCCGAAACTTGGAGTAAGATTTTTGCACTCACCTCCATAAGTTGTTTTAATGTGTTATCACAAGCCCCAAGCTTGGCCATGGTGAAGGCCTGAGAGATGCTCAGTGGTGACATGAAGAGGTTCTCTGAATCAGCCTTCGAATCAGCTACCATTTTGAACAAGTCCATGGCAAACCTGGAATTTGCCTTGGAGAGTTCCCAGACCCTAGGATTAGTATTCTCAGGAATCTTCTCAGGAGGAGCGGCTTCCTTCGCCTGTTGTTCCTCCATCTCTACCACTTCTTTTCGATAGATGCACATGGGGTTCAGAGGAATGTCTTTGGGTTTAGCCAAGCAAATGTCAGGGTAATGGGTGTGGGAGGAGACCAAGCCCAAAAGGCTGAAAAGTAGTAACGGAAGGAGATGCATACCTACAAAAGAGGTGAGAAGAGCGGGCATAAAAACACCAGATGCTTGACCAACTTACTGAAGATATTTTTGTTATAGGGACCCACATTGCTAGGTCCTCCAGATATCATCTGTAATCTTTGGGGGAATTTGCCAAAAACGGTGAAATTAAATTCCAGTATTTAGTACACATTACTTACAATAGTACCGGTGTGAAAATCCTGACCTCAACTCAAGCAGTTGGGTAGTCCCTGATACCAAAATCTCTGCAGCCAAGCATATTCAGGCCTTTACTGCCCAGTGAAGGAGCCAGGGAAGGGTACTCAACCCTAGCAGCTATTGGTTATCCCCAACTAACCTCTGCAGCTGCCCAAGTCTGTCTGACCAGGGTCCTGCCATATAGCCTATGATTCCTATGCAGTAAGGCTGTAGTTCACTTGCTATGGCCCATAGTTACTGACTCCTTGCATGTGAAGTGCTGTAATCCTACCTTATAAAAAAAAACATGCTTGATGACTCAATCCCAATTGTTGGGAGGTTTTCCAGGCACAGCACCATACATTTAGTAGTGGCTGTACCTGGTACTGCAGCTAGCTCTCTCCCATACAAACAGATGGGACTCTGAAATCCGTTCTACAAAGGACAGAATTGACCACTGTCATTTTAGATACAGATAGGACATATATTTCTTTAGGGATCTCAGAAGGGTCTTTTTTTTTTTTTTTTTTTTGCAAAGGTCTAAACTCCACTATAGATAATGTGTATGAACTCCACATCTACAAATAACCTAAAGTTTCTCATGCTGTGACTCTATCAGCCTTCATGACCATCTCAAAGTCCAAAAACATATGGGCAGGCCAGGTGGCTTCCAATGAGATTGGATTTGGAAACCTTCTATATGTTGCCCTGTATAGCAGCAGTATATAAAATCCCTTATCCTACTGTGATTTCATACAGACCAGGGCCATATGCATAGACTTTACATGAGGATATCCTCAGGGTGCTCCAGTTTTCTCCCACATTTCTGGGAGAACATTCAGCAGGGCTGCTTTTTACAATATTCTGTGGTCAGTAGATATATAACAGGTAGTAAATAGCAGCAATTTTTGCACTTCACAATGCATCGGTCAGTAATACAATTGGGCTCTATTCACATAAAGGTGAATTTCGTTTGTGTTCCAGCAGGTTTTCCATGGCCGTCCCGCGGCAATAAAATTCATGTCTTTCTATGCGGCTATTCATATGTACTGTCCATTATAAAACAGGACATGTCCCAATTCATCCATTAACAATGGATATAAAACGGATGACACTCGGCCATCAAGAACAGGCAAATGGACATAGAACAGATGCAATATGGCTATTTAAAAATGGACCAATTTTTACTGGTTTTTAAAGTCGATAAAATGTGTAAATAAGGCTTACCACTGGTTTCGGACACCTGTAATATGGCTACCTCTTAGGGTCAGTATTACAGGCTATTACAGTACTATTTACCCCCACACACAAAAAAACTTTGTCCCCTATTTTGCCTCCAAATCTTTCAGCTTCACTGACTCCCTCTGAGAACTACAACCCCCAGCAGTTCCAGATGCTCTAGCTCCAGCATAACAATACCTAAGTCGCAGAAACCGCTGAGGACTTTTCTGTCTGTCACTTTCAGTTTGAAAATGGCGGACACTGGTGGACCTCATTATAGTCAGTGGGGTCTGCCGGTGTCCATGTGTAACCTCCATTTTAACAGTCCGCCTCTCAGTCATTCGGGTCCCGTGGCGGACCTGTATGACAGAGAGCTTGCCGCAGATGTGAACCTAGCATAAGGCTATGGCTACACTACAATTTCTGTCATGCAACTAAAGATTGCCGTGTCGCCTTGGGACTCTTTCACACGTTATTGAATGGAGTCGCATTGGGACCCTCAGGTTGCAATGCGACTCCTTTCACTAACATGAGTGAAGGAGTTACAAGGCGACACGGCGATCCACATGACGGGAGTCACGGCTTATTCATCAAAAACAATGTTTTCCACCTGCCGGAGTTTTGCGTAAAACTCAAAAAGTCTCCATTTTTAACACAAGCTGTGTTAAATCAGCCCCATTTATTTATTGATTATGCTTACTTGTATAGCGCCATCATATTCCGAAGCGCTTTACAGACATTGACAGTCATATGTAGATTGTGAGCCCTATATGGGACAGTGACTGTCAATGTCTGTAAAGCGCTGCGGAATATGGTGGCGCTATATAAGTAAGCATAATAAATAGTATTTACACTGTACAAATAGGATGCATGATGTTAAAAAAAAAAATGTCATGCATCCTATTCATACAGTGTAAATAATATGGGGTTTACAATGGGGAAAAAAAGTATTTAGTCAGCCACCAATTGTGCAAGTTCTCCCACTTAAAAAGATGAGTCCGGCCTGTAATTGTCATCATAGGTAGACCTCAGCTATGAGAGACAAAATGAGAAAACATATCTAGAAAACCAAAATGTCTGATTTTTTAAGAATTTATTTGCAAATTATGGTGGAACATAAGTATTTGGTCACCTACAAACAAGCAAGATTTCTGGCTCTCACAGACTTGTAACTTCTTCTTTAAGAGGCTCCTCTGTCCTCCACTCATTACCTGTAGTAATGGCTCCTGTGTGACATTGTTATCAGTATAAAAGACACCTGTCCACAACCTCAAACAGTCACACTCCAAACTCCACTATGGTGAAGACCAAAGAGCTGTGGAAGGACCAGAAACAAAATGGTAGACCTGCACCAGGCTGGGAAGACTGAATCTGCAATAGGCAAGCAGCTTGGTGTGAAGAAATCAACTGTGGGAGCAATAATTAGAAAATGGAAGACATACAAGACCACTGATAATCTCCCTCGATCAGGGGCTCCACGCAAGATCGCACCCCGTGGGGTCAAAATGATCACAAGAACGGTGAGCAAAAATCCCAGAACCACACGGGGGGACCTAGTGAATGACCTGCAGAAAGCTGGGACTAACGTAACAAAGGCTACCGTCAGTAACACACTACGCCGCCAGGGACTCAGATTCTGCAGTGCCAGACGTGTCCCCCTGCTTAAGCCAGTACATATCCGGGCCCGTCTGAAGTTTGCTAGAGAGCATTTGGATGATCCAGAATAGTATTGGGAGAATGTCATATGGTCAGATGAAACCAAAGTAGAACTGTTTGGTAGAAACACAACTCGTCGTGTTTGGAGGAGAGTGAATGCTGAGTTGCATCCAAAGAACCCCATACCTACTGTGAAGCATGGGGGGGGCAACATCATGCTTTGGGGCTGTTTCTCTGCAAAGGGACCAGGACGACTGATCCGTGTACATGAAAGAATGAATGGGGCCATGTATCGTGAGATTTTGAGTGCAAAACTCCTTCCATCAGCAAGGGCATTGAAGATGAAACGTGGCTGGGTCTTGTCAGCTGCCGCCACGCTGGATCGATATTATTACACTTCATTGTGATTGGTTTACTTCCAGTCACATTGACAGTATTTCACTTCAATAGCTTACTTTAAATGTGAGCAGGAGTAACTCAGGTCACATAGCTAGTGCAGGGACTCTTATGTAACTTAGGAGTCCCTTCACTAGCTCATTTTGGCACACCTACCTTTAGGATGAGACAGAATTCTGTTTTACAGATGAGTTAAGATTCTGTCTCAACTACAGGTCTCCTGCGCCAGAATAGAAGCCAGTGTTCATTAAATTTACCAAATAAGAAGGAAGACAGCTGAAGGTCACTATAATTTTTTAAATATTTTTCATACTGCTGGGATCTTTTGTGTTTTTTTATCTTTCAGGTTATGATGGATCGCTTGGATTACGTCAGATTTGTTGGACTCCATCGATGATTTTTTTAATCAAATGGTCAAAGAGGGATGTCTGGGGGAATTTTTATTTCAATAAAAAAAATTTCTCTCATGTCTCTTGATTTTTTAAATACTTTCTTACCACCTTAGTAATGGCGACTGTGTGATAAACAGCATCCATTACTAAGGTGTGGCTTAGTGTTAGATGGTGAATATTCTAGCACTAATCCTCCAATTATTACCCCGGTACCCAACACCATCAGGGGTGCCAGGAAGGGTATTGTCCAATACCCAGCTGTCTAAAGAGACTGCTGGGGATTGGGGCGGTCGCAGGCTGGTATTATTAGGCTGGGAAGGGCCAAAAATAAAGGCCCTTCCCACCCTTGTAATGTCAGGATGATTATGAAAAATTGGGGGAACCTATGTCATTTTTTTTTCCAATTATAAAGCAGCATAGGGTCCCCTCAATGTTTCTGAACCAGAGAGATATAACAAGCAGTAGCCAGACATTACAAGGGTGAGAAGGGTCACGGTTTTTGGCCCTTCCCAGCCTAATAATACCAACCTGCGATGGCCCCAATCCCCGGCTGTCTCTTTAGATGGCCGGGTATCAGACGATACTCAACTCTTTTTGGTATTAGGTACCGGGGTAATAATTGGAGGGTTAGTACTAGAATATTCACCAGCTAACATTAAGCCACACTTTAGTAATGGATGCTGTCTATCAGACAGTTGCCATTACTAAGGTGGTAAGAAAGTATTTAAAAAAACTCAAGAGACATGAGAGAAATTTTTTTATTGAAATAAAAACTCCCCCAGACATCCCTCTTTGACCATTTTATTAAATAATTAAAAAAACAAAACAAAAATGATGATCATCAATGGAGTCCAACGAATCCGACATAATCCAATGGATCATCGTAACCTGAAAGAGAAAAAACACAGCATACTAAAAAAAAAAAAATATACTCGCCTACAGCTGTCTTCTTTCATCTGTCTTCTGTGGTAAAAAATAGAAACTGGCTTCTATTCTGGAGCAGGGGATCTGGAGATGAGACAAAATTCTGTCTCATCTCAAAGGTTTGTGCCCCAGAATGAGCTAATAAAGGGACTCCTAAGCTACAGAAGAGTCCCTGGACTAGCTGTGTGATTGTTGTTACTCCTGTCAATGTGACCAGGAGTAACACAATCACATTGGGGGCCGGGAGAAGCAGGAGCTGATAAGCTATTCATATGAATTGACAGGCGTCTCGTGCATTCACAGCAAGCACTGCCTGGTAATTCATTTGCATTGACAAGAAGCTCCTCCAAGGGGGGGGGTCAATGCAGACGCAAAATATCACTCCTGCATCGCTCCACATCTGTAGCAATGTAAGTGTGAAAAATGGACAGCACATGGCTGATGTTTTTTTACAGATAGCACATGGACAGAAAAATTGTTAGTATTAAAGGGGTTGTCCAGAATAATCTGTTTTTGGCAAGGAGGCCGGGGAAGGTTAAAAAACATACATACTCTCACCTGTCCCCGGTGCTCCGGTGTCTCCCACCATGGTCCGGTCCTGCTGCTCCCAGGTTACTTTACTTAGGCCGCTGATGCTGCTGATTGGCCTCAGGGGTCATATGAGGCGAGGACTTCCTCCAAAACAAGACCCGGGAGGAGCAGGACCAGGCCGCGGTGGGAGACACCAGAGCATTGGGAACAGGTTAGTATGGGTTTTTGTTTTTTTCCACCTTCCCGGCCTCCTTGCCAAAAATGGCTTCCAAGAGAACTACGCCACTTTGAAAAAAACCATTCCCTTCTGCAATAGATATTATTGAAGCTGATGCTGATGGTGAGGGTGACATGAATGATGGAAAACATGTAGCTTGTGAAAACTGCCTGACCTGCTGCTATAGACTTTTATATGATCACAACTTGCATTCTGCTGCATATACAAATCTTTTTGTGGCAAATAAGGCGCTCCTTACTCTGGCCTGCACGTTTCCTGTGAAAGAGTGTTTTAAAAAAAAAAAAAAAATTGTAAAAAATGTAGATTATGATGACATTCTTGATCGATTTGCAAAGTCATCTTCCTGTTCTTCAGAAACTACTGCTGTAAACTGGTTGTGTAAGGCTGAGGCCCCATGTTGTGGAAACGCAGCTTTTTTGTTGCAGATTTTGCTGCGGTTTTTTGAGCCAAAGCCAAGAATGGCTACAAAAGGAATGAGAAATATATAGGAAGTTTTTATACTTCTACCTTCTGCTCAATCCACTCCTGGATTTGGCTCAAAAAAGCGCACCAAAATCTGCAACATAAAAAGCTGCGTTTCCGCAACGTGGGGCCTCAGCCTAAAATGGTTTTCTTTGTGTGTCTTATTATATTAATACTGCTCTATGTAAGGTTAGTTATTGGTATCGTGCATCTGATACATTAAAACTAAGTTTATAGAAAAAGAAAATGGAAATCCTGACAGGGACAGGTCCATCATATGACCGATGTTGATGAACCCCTTTGAGTGTAATGGGGTCCATCAGGTTTCTGCTTTGATGTTTGTCACTTTGCCTGGCAAAACAGGCCGGCTATCTGCACTATTTTATCTGTAATGTTTGTTGAACTCTATCTGTGATGGAGGATAAGTTAATGTTTAATTTTATATTTCTATATTTATTTCAATATTATTTATTTGGTTGTGAAATAAAATAATTTTGGTTTTCTTTTCCGTGTATGTGTGTAGAACGTAATATAGTTTGTAGGTCTCATGCCTGAATGTATTTAAGATCCGCATCACACAGATCTCAGATATGCACCATGCATACTCAAATATAAATTAAAATACATTTTTCTATTCAAAGACAGTAAACTAAGGCTCCGATATTTGCATTGCTTAAGAGAAAACTCACTTTGATGTAGTACAAAGGACAATACAGTTCTGTTTTGCACACCGTATTGTGCGCGAAAATGCACGTTAAACGTGCATGATGCCAAAATTGGATGGGCGATATTTCATATGGCAGTAGGGTGGGTCCCTAGAATCAATCCCACTGGTGGGCCGTAGGCACCCCAGTCCGACCCTGCCTGTGGGATGCTGGTTGCCATTTTTTGGTTCACTATACTTATGCAAGTGCGTGGCATAAATTGTGTATGTGTAGCAAATGTATCAAATTTTTGATAAATTTGGCACAATTTGTAACATTTTGCCAACTTACTAAAGCCCATTGTGTGAGAATTTCTGAGTTATGGACATATCTATGGTGAAGGGTCCCTAAACGTCAGAAAAAAGAGGACATGAAGAACATTGAGGGTGCTGAGATCAAGGAACACAACCATATTCATTGAGGGTAATGGAGGATTAACCCTTTAAAACATACGGAATCATAAGATCTGTAAATGTAATAGGAAACCTAAAGTCCATGTTTAAAAAAAAAAAAAAAAAAAAAAAAAAAGGACACTCTTACCTGGTCCTGGTTCTTCAGCGATCGTCTTTGTACTGTGGAAGGCAAAGTAGCCCTTGTCCCCACAGTGCAGGTACTGAATGTCCCACTCCCCCAGGGTCAGGGACGTTAGGTGAAAGGGGCATGACCAGCCAGTTGAAATCTTAACCTGTGTTTTACTCTTTGCTTTGGGTGGGAATTATTTTTAACTCTCTTGTTGCCAGAGGGTCTAGGTATAGAATCTTCTGAAACGTCAGGAAATTGCTGGTTTGTTAAAGCCCCATTCACTTATAATGTGCTGTACCTTGTTACAGAACATCACTGCAACCTGAATTCCTCAACAAATGTGCGATGTGTGAACTCTGTCAAATAGTCTACTATGTCTAGTAACAACAGACCAGATTATAGTCAATTGGGATTCATTGAGCGCTGCAGGTGTCCGTCATATTGTGAACCGAGAGCAAGGCAGGTGGTTTGGACTCCGCAACCAGAAATGAACGCACACGCGGTAGTTCAAGAAAAGAATATATATTTACTATAAGTTAATAAAGGCTATTTGAAGGTAAAATGACAGGGATAAAGACAAGCAAAATATACAATATAGCATGAACAATTTCAAGGCAAATTCTGCAATGGTTTCTACTTTTACTCTGTCCACTTCTGCAGTATGGACACTGAATGAACAATATACTCAAAACTATCCCTAACTGACCCTGACATCACATTTGGGTGCACCCCCTTTTCCCCAGTGGTCCAGGTGGACCGCTTACAGTCCGTAGAAGCGCGCGGTGGGGCCCAAAGTCGTTCCTTTCTTTTATAGTGAAGCGTCCTCTCCTCACGGTTATCAGGATCTTGGGAGAAATGAAGTCCTCTTTAAAAAACAGGGGAACCAAATGGATTGAATTTTAACCAACAGCAGATTCCACTCAGCCCACTGACAGTCCTGCCGAATCCATACACTGAGCTGGGTTGTAAGCCGGGGTTTAGCAGGTGCTGTCCAGTACATCAACAGCACTGCGAGTCTCTATCTGTGGTATCCATATACACAGTCACAATGTCAGTCTCACTGATCAGCCACTGAGCACAGTTCCTTTCACGTGGACTCACTAGTCCTGTTGTCTCTTTACACTCTGTTTGTCTCTGGACCAAGATACAGCTTAGCTGTACAGAAAAATCTCCACACCAGTTCAATACAACACTTGCCAAGATGGCTGCTGCTCTCTGTCTCGTCACTTCCTGCTGCTCTGCTCACACTCTGTCTGCAGAACAGGCAGGCTGACATAAAAGGGGGGGGTCTCACTCCAGCATCATGTCACAATTACAATGGCTGCTGTCTTAAAGGAACAGAATCACAGAAATACATTCAACATTAACAGTTTATACAGACAAATGAAGCTTAGGACAACATTGGCTGTCTCTTACATATTCCCCCCCACTTTAAGATTGGCAGTCCCTGCCTATGACTGTATATCCAGAGGGTTGTACTTTTATGCACAGGGTGGTAGTATACCGATGTATGGCAGGCCAAACAAACTCATCCTGCGCATACCGAACAGGGGGAATACCAGCATTTGGCCTAGTGGTCCGTCTGAGGACCGGTGGTATATTATGGGGTGCTGCAGCTATGGGCTGAGAAGGACCAGCGGATTCCGCACCTGAGGGGGCACAGGCCGGAGATACAGTAGTCACAGGTGGAACATCCCCAGGAGCAGGGATCGGCCAACAATCATCCTCCTCGTCTGAGGCCCATTCCGCACCTCCATTCTCTGACTGTGGGAGCTCATTCACATTGGCAGGCCCATCATGATTTGTCCCTTCAGAATGACACAGGCGCAACATATTTCGGTGAAGTACTCGAACACAATCAGTTCCTTCTTTCTGGACCTGGTACACTGGCCCATTCGCATACTTGCGGCCAACAACACGATACGGCAAAGCCTCTCATCGGCTTTCCAATTTCCCTTGGGGTTTCTTGACACGAACTAGCACCAGGTCGCCTGGTTGCAATGGTGCTTCTTGCACTGGGGTCTTATCAGGATGGGGATGTTCTTGCAGGCGCTGCCGCACCAATCGATGGATCGTCTCAAGTCTCTGCCGGTGCGCCCGCACCCAAGAGGTTGGATCCCTCGGAGGGAACCCATCCACATCATCCAACTGTAATTCTCCTATACTTCGCCCAGACCGCCCAAAGAGAAGTGTATAAGGAGAGTACCCCGTTGTAGAATGGACCTGATTGTTATAGGCCCACACCATTTCAGACAAGAACTGAGGCCACTGTAACTTCTTGTCTTCCTCCAGAGTCCGCAGCATCTGTAGCAGAGTTCTGTTGAATCTTTCACAGGCCCCATTTCCCTGAGGGTGGTATGGAGTCGTGTGCGACTTCTTTATCCCGTAGATACGTTGAACTTCTTTCATTACGTGTCCCTCAAAGCAGGCACCCTGGTCGGAGTGGATGCGTTTAGGGCACCCATATACTCGAATGAAATCTTGGCACAGAGCACGAGCTGCTGACTCAGCTGTCTTGTCCTTGGTGGCGGTTACCACCGCAAATTTGGTGAAGTGATCCACCATTACGAGGCAATACTGGTGTCCGCTATTGGATGGGCCCACCATTAGATAGTCTATCATGACGATTTCTAAAGGTTCCTGGGTCACGATGGTTTGCAGGGGAGCTCTCTGTTCTATTGCCTTATGGATCTCACAAGTTCGACAGCTGCGGCATACTTCTTCGACCATTTGACGAAGACCAGGGCAGTAAATCAGTCGCTGTAACCAACGAAAGGTCTTCTCATGACCAAAATGTCCATTCTTATTATGAGCCTCAACTGCCAACGAGCGAGCCAGTTCACTAGGCACCACAATTTGGTATCGAATGTCGATCTCAGAAGGTAAATAGACCTTTCGGCATAGCACTCCATTTTTCATCTCCAACTTTTCCCACTGACTCAGAACAGATAATATCTCACGTGTCAGTCGTTCTCTTTCCTCTCTACAGGGCTTCTGGCCTTTCTCAACACACTTGATCATCTGTGCCAGCCCCTCATGGGTCTGTTGTATCTGTGCCCATTCCTGTCGTGAGGGACCAAAGAAAGGAGCCGTTTCAGTCCCCTCCATCTCAAACTGATTAGCGGCGGCCAAGGCCTGTGAAAATCTGCTGAAGTCGGGCACCTCCACATGCTCCAACTCATGATCCACGTCTACTGTGGGGGTCTGGGCGGTTACCCTAGAAAGCCCGTCAGCATTCTGGTTCTCTGTCTTGGACCGATACTTAATGCGGTAATTGAACTTAGTCATTCGGGCTATCCACCTCTGCTCTAACGCCCCGAGCTTGGCATTTTCCAGGTGAGCTAGTGGGTTGTTGTCAGTCAGTACTAAAACTTCAGCACCGGTCAAATATTCAGAGAATTTCTCGGTCATGGCCCATACCAGTGCCAACAGCTCCAACTTAAATGAACTATAATTCTCGGGGTTTCTTTCAGAATCTCTCAAAGACCGGCTGCCGTACGCTATGACCCTCTCCTGGCCATCCTGAAGCTGGGAAAGCACTGCTCCAAGACCATACAGGCTTGCATCCGTATACAGCTGGAACGGCAAGTGGTAATCAGCATATGCCAAGATTGGGGCTGTTGTCAGTGCATCCTTTAATGCCTGGAAGGCTTGTTCCTGTTCAAGTCCCCACTTCACGGACCGGTTCTTTGGACCACCGGATGTGCCTCGTAGGAGAGCATTAAGTGGTGCTGCTACCTTGGCGAAATCCTTAATAAACCGTCGATAGTAACCGGCTACTCCAAGGAACGCCCTCACTTCTCGCAGGGTAGTCGGTATTGGCCAATCTTGAACAGCCGCTATCTTGTCTCTTGATGGTCTCACCCCTTCTCCTGATACGCGGTGACCCAAGTAATCAATTTCAGATTGGAACAACCGACATTTACTGGGTTTCAATTTGAGCCCATGTTCCCGCAATCTTCGAAATACTTGCCCCAACTGGTGGAGATGGTCTTCAAAGGTCGCAGAATACACTATAATGTCATCCAAGTAGATGAGAGTGAACTCAAAGTTGAAGTCACCGAGACATTTCTCCATCAACCGCTGAAACGTTCCGGGTGCATTTGTCAACCCGAAGGGCATCCGGTTAAATTCGTATAGTCCCATGGGCAAGATGAATGCCGTCTTCTCCTTGTCTTTTGTGGCCATCGGCACCTGCCAATACCCACTAGCCAGATCTAGTGAGGAGAAGTACCGGGCTCTCCCCAGCGCTGAGAGGGACTCCTCAATCCGTGGCAAAGGGTAGGAATCTCGTACGGTGCAAGCGTTTAACTTCCGATAGTCTACGCAAAATCGGATGGACCCATCTTTTTTTCTTACTAACACCACAGGAGCTGCCCAGGGACTCTGGCTTTCTTGGATGATCCCACCCTGTAGCATCTTAGCTAACAGTTCTTTTACTTCCTGATACAACTGTGGAGGAATTTGTCGGTAGCGCTCTCTAATTGGAGGGGTGTCTCCTGTGGGAATCTCATGGTAGATCCCTGTGGTACATCCAAAATCTTCAGCATACCGTGAAAAGGCGGCTCGGTTCTCCCACAACAGTTCATCTACCTTCTGCACCCATTCCAGAGAACATGAACTTGCATCCATCTTCATCTGTTCTCGAATTGCAC
Organism: Leptodactylus fallax; assembly: GCA_947044405.1. Taxonomy (NCBI): domain Eukaryota; kingdom Metazoa; phylum Chordata; class Amphibia; order Anura; family Leptodactylidae; genus Leptodactylus; species Leptodactylus fallax. The sequence continues at coordinate 731,591 of CAMRHE010000147.1, read as the reverse complement.
GGCCATTCCATTCAGAGGTGGGTTCCTCATCTTCTCCCATGGACACAGTTACGGTCCACTCATCCCTTTCAGTCGGCTTCAGCTGCATTGGAGTTACTTTCCTTACTTCCTCCGGAGTCACATAGATGTTAGCCAGCTGCCTCCCTGGGGTCAGGTCCACACTCTGGTCCTGAGTGTTTACACATCGAAGTGGTAGTCTTCCATTGCGAACTATTGCCAAGGAACGGGCCACTAGCGGATCAACACCTCCTTCAGCTGCCTGCAGTGGTTCTACCAACACAGCTATGCCCTCTAGTTTCCGACAGGTGCCTACGGGCATAGACACTATTGTCTCCCGACTGGGTGGCAGTGTAACTTTTGTATGCAAAGGAACTGAAATTCGAGCCAGAGGACGCTGTGCATCTGAACTTTTCTGTAAGCCACATGTCCGGATCAGCCGCTGGAAAGCTGTTTGAGTAGGCCGATGGGTGGTGGTTTCTTTCCAATAACCGTGACCTTTCTTTTCAAAGAGGATCTGATCTAATTCTTTTAACACATTCATCCCCAAAATGACAGGGACCTTTACTTCATGTGACTCCTGTACCACCACAATGCCTTTCCTACCTAGATCTTGGCCACATACCCGGACATTCATCCAGGCCACTCCCACGACCGGAACTGGTAACTGGTTAGCTGCGACCACTCGTACGAATGTATGGGGATCATATTTCACATGTTGCCGGAAGTACCGTTCATAACAGTCTCTACTCAAGGTCGTTACTTGGGAACCCGTGTCAATCATCCCGGTAACCGGAATACCCTCCATTTCCACCTGTATGACAGGACTTGCAGCGATCAGGTCATCATTAGGGCATTCTCCCCACATAGTCTCCTTGTCAGTCTCCCCTACTACACGCCCTACAGCAGCAGGGAACTTCAGTTTAACGGCGGTCTCTCATAAGTTTGTCGCTGCTCTGGACATCTAGCAGCAACGTGGACCATCCGTCCACACTCCCAGCAGCGTATCTCCCGTCGTTCTGGCCATCTGTTTGGGCCCCTTCGGTAAGCCCCTTCAATTTCTCCTGAGCACTGCATTAACTGATTTGGACCCCTTCGGTAGGTCCTATCCTCACCCCTCCAGCGGGGTGGTGGGTGATTCTGACTTGCTGGGTGTGGATGGCTCACCCTTTCATCTCCAGTCTTCTGGAAGTCTGCAATTTTCATAGACTGCTCATCACAACGAGTGTGCAAGTGTTCCATTTGCTCTTGCAGTTTCTGCATTACTGTGAGAATTTCTTTAACCGTCCCCTTTTCTACTGTCTCTGAGCCAGAACTAGCCCCCTGTGACAAAGTAACTCCAACTGCGGTCTGGGGCTTCGGGAACATACTATTGGCACGGGAGATGGCCTCTACCTGTACATCATGGAATTTAGCATCAGTCTCTCGTCGTATAAAATCCTGCATAGTCACAGTTAAACTGCCGTCACGTATCCCCAGGACAAACTGGTCACGGAGAGTCCGATCAGGGTTACAGAAGGCTGGCGAGCCCCCTCTTTCCTTCACTTGAATATCTCGGAGCAGTTCTTGTAGGGCATTTGCATATTGGGGAAGGCTTTCATTCTCCTGTTGTACCCTCTGGAAGAACCGAGCCTGCAGAGACCCCAGCAATGCAGTTTCTCCATAAATGGTTTCTAGAATCTGCACTACTTGCTCAAATGTCTGCCTTTGTTCAAATGGCCTCAATATCACCGTGGTCTTAGCATCCCCTTGTAATGTCAATATTGCTAGCTCTACTAGTACTTCTGGTGCGGTCTGGTACATTCGCTGTATCATTCGTATCTGTTCCACCCACATACTCACTGACATATTATTGCCATCAAATTTAGCTAACTGACTTATTATAGCCCCTGCTGGCATTCTTCCTCCAGCACCATTCTCCCGAACGGGTGCGTCACCGTCCATTCTGGTAAGCGGATCCTGCCGACTACACCAATTTGTGAACCGAGAGCAAGGCAGGTGGTTTGGACTCCGCAACCAGAAATGAACGCACACGCGGTAGTTCAAGAAAAGAATATATATTTACTATAAGTTAATAAAGGCTATTTGAAGGTAAAATGACAGGGATAAAGACAAGCAAAATATACAATATAGCATGAACAATTTCAAGGCAAATTCTGCAATGGTTTCTACTTTTACTCTGTCCACTTCTGCAGTATGGACACTGAATGAACAATATACTCAAAACTATCCCTAACTGACCCTGACATCACATTTGGGTGCACCCCCTTTTCCCCAGTGGTCCAGGTGGACCGCTTACAGTCCGTAGAAGCGCGCGGTGGGGCCCAAAGTCGTTCCTTTCTTTTATAGTGAAGCGTCCTCTCCTCACTGTTATCAGGATCTTGGGAGAAATGAAGTCCTCTTTAACAGGGAAACCCAATGAATGCAATGTAATCCAACAGCAGATTCCACTCAGCACACTGACAGTCCTGCCGAATCCATACACTGAGCTGGGTTGTAAGCCGGGGTTTAGCAGGTGCTGTCCAGTACATCAACAGCACTGCGAGTCTCTATCTGTGGTATCCATATACACAGTCACAATGTCAGTCTCACTGATCAGCCACTGAGCACAGTTCCTTTCACGTGGACTCACTAGTCCTGTTGTCTCTTTACACTCTGTTTGTCTCTGGACCAAGATACAGCTTAGCTGTACAGAAAAATCTCCACACCAGTTCAATACAACACTTGCCAAGATGGCTGCTGCTCTCTGTCTCGTCACTTCCTGCTGCTCTGCTCACACTCTGTCTGCAGAACAGGCAGGCTGACATAAAAGGGGGGGTCCCCCCCACCCCCCCCCCCCCCCCCCCCCCCCCACACCCCCCCCAACAAAACCACCACACCACCACCCCAACCCCCACAACAAAAAAAACAAACAAACAAAACAAAACAACCACACCCCCCGCCCCCACCCCAAAAAAAAACCCACACCCCCCCCAACCACAAAAACCAACCCCACCCACAAAAAAAAAAAAAAAACAAAACCCCCCCCCGGCCAAAGGAAAAAAAAAAAAAAAAAAAAAAAAAAGGCCCCCCCCCCCCCCCCACACAACCACCCCCTCCCGGGGGACCCCCCCCCCGCCCCCCCCCCCCCCCCCCACCCCGGGGGGTTTTCCCCCCCCCTTGGAAAGGGGCCCCCGAACCGAAATCCCGGGGGCCCGCCCCCCCCCGACCAGAATGTTACCCCCTATCCACATGAACTTGTGCCTGGAATACCACTTTAAAAAGAGTCTGTCACCAGAACCTAACCCCACAGATAGATAGGTTAGGGCCACCTGAATCAAATGATGTTTCCCCCCTTGTGAATCGCTGCCTCCATTACCAAGATGTTGTTTATGTCAATATGCAAATAAGCTCTTTGGAGCAACGAGGGCGTTGCCATTGCTACAAAGAGTTAAGTGACAACACCCTCATTGCTCCAAAGAGCTCATTTACATATTGACAAAAACAACAATATCTCGGCAATGGAGGCAGCGATTCACAAAGAGAAAACTCCATATGATTGTAACCTATCTATCTGCAGGGCTGGGTTGACATATGAGTTCTAGTGACCGACCCCCTTTTAGTAATTTTCCCACAGTTCACAGACTTAGGCCGTGGCCCCACGTTGCAAAAATGAAGCAGCAAAAAATGCTGCATTTAACGTACCTGCAAAGTGGATGGGATTCTGGCTAAAGCTGCATTTTCAAAAACACTTTTGTTTTTGTAAATCGCAACATGTCAATTATTCATTATATAAACGCTGGTGTATTGTGCATAGGTATAATAGGGGCGGAAAGTTCGCAAAGCTCTGCGGACCATCTGTGGAAAATGCTGCAGAAAAAAAACGCGATGTGCTTCCGCCGCGGTCTTTTCCCCAGCTTTTTTTTTTTTTTTTTTTTTGCTGCGGCTCGCTACGTAGGGCCTTAGGCGGACTTATTAATTATATTACAATAACAGAAACTGCAGCCAATACAGGATGAAGAAATGCAGGTAAACACATGTGGGATTTATATTTCAAGAAGTGAGAATGTGCTCTACGCTGACTTATCTATTGCAGGGCTGAGAGTAATGTGACAGGTTTGCTTAACAGAGATTACCCCGTCCCATCGGACACTGACAGTGTAAATACGTCCGTAGCTGGGCCTGGTTACTCAATAACAGAGGTTAGCCAGTAAACAGGTAAACACAAATGCAACGCAGCTCTGGGGCTTATGAAGAAAAACATCAGAAAGGGAGGGCACACGGGGCCACCACCACCCTGGGGACCTGGCACTCCCACAACACCCACCATTCATGATGGATGTCATGTCATCCGATCTAACAAAGTAAGGGCTGGATAGGGTCAGGGTTTTCAACAGAAAAAAAAAATCTTGTGTTGATGAAAAAATGAAAACAAAAAAATTGCTTGTTTCTAAAAGCCCAAAAATGGTAACTTCAGAGGTCTCTATTTTATTTGTTTATATAGGGGGTCTGGTGTGCACTCTGTATTAGATTTGGGGGTTTGCATTCATTTTGGAGGGCGACAAAAGGGTCATGTGTACTTTGTGATTGAGATTGAAATAGAGCAAAAAATAACAAATAAGCATAGACAAGCAATGAAACAACAAAGACAAGTGTGTGTCAACAATAGAAGTCAGCAAAATAGACCAAATGGGCAACAAAACAGAAGAAGAGTGGGGGAGTAAGAAGGGAGAGGGGGAAAAAATGAGGAGCGAAGAGAGAATGGGGAGGAAGAGAGAAAAGGGGAAGAAAAAAAAAAAAAAAAGGGGGGTGGAGAAGAGGTAGTGGGCCAAGAAAAGACCCTACAACAGTCTCAGACCAGACCCCCATCAGCGAGGGTGCAATCACCCCGGGGATTGCTGGGGGGATGTAAATCAGGGAGATACAGGAAGACCAGCAGTGTCGAGCCGTCGTCCCTAAGGCCGGCTCCAAGTCTACGTGGAGAATTCAGAACTGAGAAGCGACAGGTATTCTCTAGAGTGCTGGAATTCCATCCAGTAGAACCAGGTTTTGTTGAAGGCTTCAACCGTACCATGCAGGAAAGAGGTAAGGTTTTCCATGCGCATAATTTCATTGACCTTCAAAATCCAGAGGGAGAGAGGAGGAGGCTCCGTACGCTTCCACAGCTGCGGTATGCAAGCTCGGGCCGCCAGAATCAAGAAGCGAAGTAAGGAACGCTTGTATGTTCACACCGGAGACTCGCAATGATGAAGGAGGAACAGAGCAGGGCCTAGAAAATGAGATGTTTCAGTGACCTGAAGAATGATTCTCTTAACTCCCTCCCAGACCGGGGCAAGAACAGTACAAGCCCAGAAAGTATCAAACATGGTGCCCTCCTCCGACCCACATCTCCAACAGGTAGGTGCCAACAAGGGGAAGAGTGAATGCAATTTCGTGGGAACCCTATACCACCTAGATAGGATCTTGAAACTTGCCTCTTGGTAGCGAGAGCTGATCGAAGTTTCCTGGGTGAGACGGAATATACGTTCCCTCTGGGCTTGGCTAAGAGAGTGCCAGATCCGACTCCCATGTCAACATGTAGTGAGGAACTGCCTCGGCAGAGGTGTAACCAGGAGCTTGTAGACAGCCGAAAGGGAATGACGCAGAGGCTCGTTGCCGATGCAGAGGTTTTCGAAAGCCGTGTATGCAGTCGCAAAATTTGCGGGAGCCGGGAGAGAGAAAATAAAATGGCAGAGCAGCATCTCACACCAGCTATCAAGGGGAGGAAGAGCATTAGAATGTGATGTCCCCGGGGTCAACTGCCAACCAGAATCATCCTGAAGATGGGAGACCCGAAACAAACCATGGCGTCGCCAATTACAAAATACCCTGTCTGATATCCCCGTAGGGAACCAAGGATTGCCCAGAATTGGATAACATAAAGAATCCCAAAGGGAGTAAATGTTCGTGGACCTGGCCCTGTGAGCAGATTCGAAGCGTGGGGCCTATGGTGGGATGGGAGCGAAGGGGCGACAGCAAATAGATTTCAAGCCAGGGGACCGATTGCAAAGGGATCGAAGAAAACGCTTGATCAATATATACCCAAGATTTGAGGGACCCATGTCTGCACCAGTCAACTACTCGGGTGAGATGAGCAGCAAAATAATACGATTTCAGGTCTGGGAGGGATAATCCACCGGCACATTTCGGGCGGTAAAGGATGGTTTTGCTAACCCTTGCCAGCTTACCAGACCAGATAAAGGAAGAAGAAGGAGGAAGTTAGATGGATGGGAAGAGCCTGCATGAGATAAAGAAGACGAGGTAGTATGTTCATTTTAAAGATGGTGCATCTACCAAACCATGTAAACGTGCCCTTGGTCCATCTGGAGCAGTCAGCACGAATTGAGGCTAGCATGGGAGAAAAATTTAGCTGGTAAAGATCCCGTGGGTCAGGGGTAAGGAGGATGCCTAGTTACTTTAAAGCCCGAGTTGACCAACGGAAGGGGAAGGTCTGACTCAGGCACAAGACCAGGGGATCTGCGAGTGTTACATTAAGGGCCTCAGATTTAGAAAGGCTGATCTTAAAGTTGAAGATTCTGCAGTATTCGTGGAAGGTAGTCATTAGACAGGAGAGGAAAAAAAAAAGCAAATCATCAGCGTAAGCCGCCACCTTATAAAGGCGTGAGGCGTGGGCAGAGGCGTAGCTAGCGGGGGGGGGGGGCAGAAGGGGCAGCTGCCCCGGGCCCACTGAATTTTTGGGGGGCCCACCCCGGGGCCACCATTAATACATCCTTTATTTCTAACTAGATCGGTGTCTGCAGACAGTTAAAACGTAACCTGCAACTTAACAGTATTGTAAACCGCAAGCCAATACAGGCGGGCGGCGCGATGACGTCATGGCACCTGTGTATGTTGTCGAGAGCTGTCCCCAAATGAAGACTGTGGACTGTAGCAAGCGCAGCGTAGGTGACGGAGGTGTCATGTTTTCAGTATCGGAAGATACAGCCGAGACACTGGAATGTGAGAGATATCTGGAAATAGAGGGTGATCGAGTTAGCGATCGGCCCGGAGTGCGGGGTAGACCAGCAGAGTTGTTAGGACGTCTCCTGGGTATATCCCGGGAAAAGAAGACTGGGAACAGTAGTGAGGGTACACTCGTGGCCACAGGCTCTTACAGCGAGCGGAAGTGCTGTTCCATTGCTAAGCCGCAATTTCCTAGGGGGGGGCGGGTAAACAGTGGGATCAGGGTCTCAGTAACCGCCAAAGGAGGGCCGAGGTTCATCCAGAGCCAACGACAGACCTATCAGCGACCCCAGGAAACACCGGATACACAGCAGGGCAGGTATGTGGTTTAGATCCTCAGTTGCTCCTCCTGGCAGAGGATCAAGAGCCAGCAGATTAATAGGCACAGATAGAGAGCAGGAGGAAGGATTCCAACAGGTTAACTAATTACAGTCCAAACCAACATATTGCAGGAGAGTGAGCTGTGTTCCACTGGGGTGGGAGGTCCTCTATAACACCTCCTGTCATGCACAAAAACTGTTTATTGGAAGATCCCAGGTACAGGAAGTGGGTGAGTGGATGATAGGCACCAGACTATAGGGTCACAGACCTGTGGAGGGGGTGTGATGAGAGAATCAACCCTTATTCTGGAAAAAAAAACCAACTTTGCTTCAGAGCCTATCAAATGGAGTGGTCAGTAGGGACACAATGAGAGCCAGTGGCCAGATGTCTACAGGAGATTCAGAGACACAGTGAACCCATGGTAGTAGTAAGGCCTGTATCTAAGATGGCGGCCGCTTCAGACCGCGATGAGGCCCAAGAAGGATCAGTGTATATAATGTGAACATAGCCCAAGCCTACATCTCCACGTCATGGTCGCACAGCAACCACACGGTCCGTTGTGTTCTCTGTTACATGTATGGATGCTTTTCATGTAATATAGTGGTTTATGTAACCCTATTAACCCATACAAAACTCCTGCCAAATAGAACTGAAAAAAGGGTAAAGGTCTGTGTGCTAAAGGGAGCACTGCCCACGTTTTCCTGTTTCTATGAGAAATATCTAGGGGATTTTCAGAAGAGAGAAAAAAAAAAAAAAGTTCAGCGCATCATAAAATGACAAGATCTTCACTGTACACAGCACGTTAAAGAATTCACTATAGTGTTATTCAGTAGATTGTGAAAGCCCCGGACATGGATTTGGATCAAATAAAGGAAATTTATCATCAGGTTTATCTTGCTTTTTCCGAGGGCAGCATACAGCGGCGAGAGAAAACCCGACCCCAGCATTGGGTCACTTACTTTTTTCATGTCACTGCAGGAGTCTTGCACAATGATGTGCAAATGTCGCTGAACCCGCCCACCAGCAGCTGATTGACAGCATTCTCTCTATTCAAAGCATGTTCCCCTCATTTTCATAGGAATATAAATTTTGCATGAAAATGGGGCTCCAAAGCTGAACAAGGCTGTATTCAGATCGCATTTGTACATCCATTTAATGGATGCAAAAAACGGACGCAAACAGATGGCCATCCGTTCACATAGACATCAATGTTAAAAAAACAAAATAAGTATAGTAAATTTGTGTGTCCTCCAAAAAAAAAAAACAGATTTTTTTTTTTTTTTTTTTTTAACACTGATGTCTATGTAAACGGATGGCCATCCATTTTTGCATCCATTAAATGGATGTAAAAAAATCATCTGAATAGTCTAAGAGGCATGTGTGGAAACTGTAGAATCACCTCTACAAAGTACTTGTATTAGGTTTGAAGCAAATTTACTGCTGACAGACTCCCTTTATACGAGTTGCCTCCAAACTACAGTATTGCTGCTTATAACCATGACTATAATAGACATATATACAGTCATATGAAAAAGTTTGGGCACCCCTATTAATCTTAATCATTTTTAGTTCTAAATATTTGGGTGTTTGTAACAGCCATTTCAATTTGATATATCTAATAACTGATGGACACAGTAATATTTCAGGATTGAAATGAGGTTTATTGTACTAACAGAAAATGTGCAATATGCATTAAACCAAAATTTGACCGGTGCAAAAATTTGGGTATCCTTATCATTTTATTGATTTGAATACTCCTAACTACTTTTTACTGACTTACTGAAGCACAAAATTGGTTTTGTAACCTCACTGAGCTTTGAACTTCATAGCCAGGTGTATCCAATCATGAGAAAAGGTATTTAAGGTAGTAAATTGCAAGTTGTTCTCCTATTTGAATCTCCTCTGAAGAGTGGCATCATGGGCTCCTCAAAACAAATCTCAAATGATCTGAAAACAAAGATTGTTCAACATAGTTGTTCAGGGGAAGGATACAAAAAGTTGTCTCAGAGATTTAACCTGTCAGTTTCCACTGTGAGGAACATAGTAAGGAAATGGAAGACCACAGGGACAGTTCTTGTTAAGCCCAAAAGTGGCAGGCCAAGAAAAATATCAGAAAGGCAGAGAAGAAGAATGGTGAGAACAGTCAAGGACAATCCACAGACCACCTCCAAAGAGCTGCCGCATCATCTTGCTGCAGATGGTGTCACTGTGCATCGGTCAACAATACAGCACACTTTGCACAAGGAGAAGCTGTATGGGAGAGTGATGCGAAAGAAGCCGTTTCTGAAAGCACGCCACAAACAGAGTCGCCTGAGGTATGCAAAAGCACATTTGGACAAGCCAGCTTCATTTTGGAAGAAGGTCCTGTGGACTGATGAAACAAAAACCAAAATTTGACCGGTGCAAAAGTATGGGCACCTCAACAGAAAAGTGACATTAATATTTAGTAGATCCTCCTTTTGCAAAAATAACAGCCTCTAGTCGCTTCCTGTAGCTTTTAATCAGTTCCTGGATCCTGGATGAAGGTATTTTTGACCATTCCTCTTTACAAAACAATTCCAGTTCAGTTAAGTTTGATGGTCGCCGAGCATGGACAGCCCGCTTCAAATTATCCCACAGATGTTCAATGATATTCAGGTCTGGGGACTGGGATGGCCATTCCAGAACATTGTAATTGTTCCTCTGCATGAATGCCTGAGTAGATTTGGAGCTGTGTTTTGGATCATTGTCTTGCTGAAATATCCATCCCCGGCGTAACTTCAAATTCGTCACTGATTCTTGTACATTATTCTCAAGAATCTGCTGATACTGAGTTGAATCCATGCGACCCTCAACTTTAACAAGATTCCCGGTGCCAGCATTGGCCACACAGCCCCAAAGCATGATGGAACCTCCACCAAATTTTACAGTGGGTAGCAAGTGTTTTTCTTGGAATGCTGTTTTTTTGACGCCATGCATAACGCCTTTTTGTATGACCAAAAAACTCAATCTTTGTTTCATCAGTCCACAGGACCTTCTTCCAAAATTAAGCTGGCTTGTCCAAATGTGCTTTTGCATACCTCAGGCGACTGTATTTGTGGCGTGCTTTCAGAAACGGCTTCTTTCGCATCACTCTCCCATACAGCTTCTCTTTGTGCAAAGTGTGCTGTATTGTTGACCGATGCACAGTGACACCATCTGCAGCAAGATGATGCTGCAGCTCTTTGGAGGTGGTCTGTGGATTGTCCTTGACTGTTCTCACCATTCTTCTTCTCTGCCTTTCTGATATTTTTCTTGGCCTGCCACTTCTGGGCTTAACAAGAACTGTCCCTGTGGTCTTCCATTTCCTTACTATGTTCCTCACAGTGGAAACTGACAGGTTAAATCTCTGAGACAACTTTTTGTATCCTTCCCCTGAACAACTATGTTGAACAATCTTTGTTTTCAGATCATTTGAGAGTTGTTTTGAGGAGCCCATGATGCCACTCTTCAGAGGAGATTCAAATAGGAGAACAACTTGCAATTGGCCACCTTAAATACCTTTTCTCATGATTGGATACACCTGGCTATAAAGTTCAAAGCTCAGTGAGGTTACAAAACCAATTTTGTGCTTCAGTAAGTCAGTAAAAAGTAGTTAGGAGTATTCAAATCAATAAAATGATAAGGGTACCCACATTTTTGCACCGGTCAAATTTTGGTTTAATGCATATTGCACATTTTCTGTTAGTACAATAAACCTCATTTCAATCCTGAAATATTACTGTGTCCATCAGTTATTAGATATATCAAATTGAAATGGCTGTTGCAAACACCCAAATATTTAGAACTAAAAATGATTAAGATTAATAGGGGTGCCCAAACTTTTTCATATGACTGTATATATCATTAAATGCTTTTAATAGAGCAAAGGAGCAGCTCAGACAAGATGGCTGCCCCTATAATACTGCACAGAAATATATGCAAAAAACACACATTAGAAAAAAAGTAATATTTTTCAACAAAGTCCTTTTAAGGGTAGCATTACGTATTTTCCCTGATCCCATCTCAGCCCCAAATATTTTGCAACCTCCTTTCATTAGTTCAATTCTTGCTTGTAGTCTATGGATGACTGGCCAGAAGACCAATATGGCCACTGAGGGTATTGATAGTTCAGTATTGAAAATGTTGTCCAATGAAGAATATTGGGGCAGATTTATGAGTTCGCGGAGGATGTGCCTCATTTCTGACTGGGGGCCGTCTTGGCTGGATTGTGCACCTGGAGGGATTTGTACACTGGCTATGTGCTAGCGTAACAGATTTCTGGTGTAAATGATGATAAATCCCCCTTGCACATCCTCGCCACACCACATTTTCAGGAAAATGGCTAGAGCTGCGCAGAAATAACCAGATTTGCCAAAAAATTGCAGCTTTTTATGCCTTGTACTCCAGAAAACTGAAAATGCCCGTCTCCATACCCCCGTTATTTTAGGAATATTATTAGAATAGCACCCCCACCTGTTTGTATCCACTTCAGGAAATGCAGACGGACACACACCTTCAGCGTGCCTTCACTTTCATGGTGGAAAAAAATTTGTAAGTACCCGACGAGAGTGAAACTGCAATGTTGAATCCTGCTTTGCTTCTTAAGGCTAAGGCCCCATGTAGTGGGCTACAGCAAAAAAGCGCTGTGGAAAAAACAACAAAGAAACACATTGCAGTTTTTCCCGCAGCGGTTTTCACAGAAAGTCCACAGTTGCAGCTACAACTCAAATCCCATTCAAATGGATGGGGCTGAACTGCAATATCAAATAGCCACTAAATAATGTACAGTGCTGTGCTTGGTAAGCAGCGAAGCCCTTGCTGCAATCAATATAGTCTTTGACAGCCCCTTTAAATGCCAAAGGCCTGCCTGTGGACAGATCTGAGCTCAGTGCGCATTACCTGTTAAGCATGCCCACCCATTTTCTTAATGCCATCCGCTCACTCTTGGACTGTCATGGCGGTGAAATTTCTGTAAGAAAATATGTAGCTTAGAGGTCTCCATACAATGATTGTGCAAGGGAGTAACACGCTGCAGGATCCTAGGTATCCAAGGACTAAAAAAAGCTGTGTACGGAGGACTTTTTTTTCTCCGCTGCTTTCAGTTTTGAAGTCGTGGACACCCAGTGGACCCCAATATAGACAATGGGGTCTGCCGGTCTCCGTATGTAAACGTTATTGTAGACCCGAACAACAGACAATCCGACACTAGTGTGAACCTAGTGTTAATCTGCTATTGTTGTCACCCATGGCTAGTATTTTTTTTTTTGCAGAGCTAAAATGGTTCTTCCAGGACCTTAGAGTGTGAGGTTGATGTCACAAAAGTCCTGGTAGGTCATTGTAAATGTGCACCAACTGCTGCTAACACTACTGGGGAATGTAACGGGGGCATGGTGACCTATCGGAGAAGGGAACAGATTACGTGAAAGTCAGAGGAGCTAGCAGGGAGATCAGGCAGAAGAACAGGGGGGGGGGCTTTGAATCAGAAGTCACATGGTAACGCTTAAAAGTATCTGCAGTCAGCAGAGAGAGACCTCCTGCTTGCACAGCAACCCATGCTAGGAAAAAAAAGGCTGCACTGTGATCATGTGACTTATCCTGTTGTCCCCTGGTATCCATGAGGAATAGGTTTCAAACCTACCTGTGGATACCAGAAAGCACAAATAGCATCAAAAGCTATTCCACACAGTGTACAGAGCCAGAAGCAGATGGCTCAATGCACTGTGCAGTGACAAGGCCTGTAACAGAGAACTGCTGACTGGTGTGGATGTTAGCTGTTGCCACCATTGATCTTATATTAATTAGATCATGCATATAAAGCCATGTATAACCCCCCCCCCCATGCTAACCGCGATTAGGTGATGCCGGTCACCCTGGGGATTTACCATATTATGATGTTCAATGAACCTGTCCACATTATTTCCATTCCCCATTGAAGACAAGAGTAAAAAGGGCAGAACCCCTACCAGCGTATGACAGTCTTTAATATTAAATTCTAATATTGTAAATTAGTGGGAACACAATAGGAGATCTCAATCTACACAAACTGCACAAGGATGTAGTCTGCAAAAAAGAATTAAAATACACAATTTTTTTATATATTTTATTTATTAAACCTCTGCAGGGCACAGTCACAGAACAATCAATAAGATTGGTGAATATCACAAGCTCTTTTTTCAAGCAAAATGCATCAAAAAGTTAAAAAGTTAAAAAAAAAAAAAAAAGAACAAAAAAAACAAAAAAACAAAAACAAACAAAAAACAAAAACAAATTTAACTCCACCCAAAAAGGTGATTAATAGCTGCAGAATGTCTCTGAGAGACTGGTATGAGCCAAAGAACAAGGAAATTATTAATAATAATAATCTTAAACTGAATCCAGCCTGAAAGAATATTATATGCAGGTTGATAACGGGTGCAGACTGCGGCCTGTGACGTGCGGGTGCTTCGGGCTCTCACATTGCTAGAGGAATATGGTCGGTGATATGTCATAACACAAGGCAGATTTACTTGGGGATACACATTTGCAGATTTGGAAGTCAATGTAATCCCAATTCTCCTATTGGTACAGACTGAGTGGGTTGCTAAGGGAAATGGCACCGCTTAGTGACTTTTTTAATAGTTGGATCTTTATTCACAGTCTTGATATATGAATTATATTGAATACCGTTATTTATAAATGATCTTATTTCTCTGATAAAAGTTTTTTCTAACCCTTTAAATTTCGAGGTGAGCTGGGTGACAACTAATATAACCGTCATAACAGTTCCCACTATAGTTGTTACCCAGCTTCAAAGAGAGGAACTCTTCCTTTACACCTTTCTGACAGCCACTTTTCCCAGTCCAACCTGAACTCCCAGGATAATAGTAATATATAATGCTACGAGTTGCTGAACTATGGCGGGTCTTCAGGACTGTAGACCCAGGATTGGGCACCCTAAGTTCAGATGAGCTGTGGTCAGTCTGGGAGCTGCAACCATCACACAGATTGTGTATCTCGGACCGCACACTACTGCCTGAATGAGTCCTCACAGGGTTTTCAATTTTTTTCCAGCCTGTACCAATAAGAAATATTGTGATAATTGCCTTATAGGAATTCCTACAATACATATATTCCTATATAACTTCTCCAACCTGAAGCACTCCACAAATCACAGGCCCGTGATGGGTCTTTCCTGCACAAGCCGATTACTCCAATAGATAGAAGTCAGTCTTGTGATGACAAGTCTATAAACTTTGCTACAAAGTATCATATTAGTTTCTGCATAAACGGAGCAGATGATCAATTTCTATAAAATCAGGAAGGTCTACAACCAAAAACGGGAAAAAAAAAAATCTCAAGTTAACTCCGTTCAACACATTTCAAGGCTCATGTGTTATCTGTAGAGGAAGCCATTGTGTCTACTGCAGCAAACTTGGCATGTTGGGAGTTATAGTTTGGCAATAGATATAAAAGAAAGTTGAGTCTTGAATTTAAGACTTCTCCAATCTCAGAACTGCACATGACAGAGGGGGAGACACCGAGCTCAGGGATCTATAGTTTCCAATGGTTCAGTATTTTCATGTAATGACCTTTTTATATGGTACCAGAACTAGTAGAGAGTCCTGAACACCCTCCCATACGTAGTGATTCACAGATCTTCCTGTATATAAACTCATAGAAGAAAAGCTGTCAAGCACCCGGTGTGAGCACGGTGATCAGGACTCACAGGCTCTATGTGTGGGTAATGGGTGCAGGACTCACAGGCCATTACTATGTGCCTATGTGCAGGTGGAGAAAGCAGGACTCGCAGGCCGTCTTTACGTGTGGGCGGGAGAAGTAAGACACACAGGCTCTGTGTGTGGGTAAGGGGAGCAAGACTCACAGACTACGTGTAAGCAGGGTGATTAAGACTTACAGGCTCTTTGTATAGGTGCAGGAAGCAGGACACTCAGGCTCTCTCTATGTGTAGGTACGGTGATCAAGACTCACAAACTATGTGCGGGTGACAGGACTCACAGGCCATTTCTATGTGCTGGTGGCGGGGGGCAGGACTCACAGTCCATTTCTATGTGTGGGTGGCGGGGGGCAGGACTCACAGGCCATTTCTATGTGCGGGTGGCGGGGGGCAGGACTCTCAGGCCATTTCTATGTGCGGGTGGCGGGGGGCAGGACTCTCAGGCCATTTCTATGTGTGGGTGGCGGGGGGCAGGACTCACAGGCCATTTCTATGTGCGGGTGGCGGGGGGCAGGACTCTCAGGCCATTTCTATGTGCAGGTGGTGGGGGGCAGGACGCACAGGCCATTTCTATGTGTGGGTGGCGGGGGGCAGGACTCACAGGCCATTTCTATGTGCAGGTGGTGGGGGGCAGGACTCACAGGCCATTTCTATGTGCAGGTGGTGGGGGGCAGGACTCACAGGCCATTTCTATGTGTGGGTGGCGGGGGGCAGGACTCACAGGCCATTTCTATGTGCAGGTGGTGGGGGGCAGGACTCACAGGCCATTTCTATGTGCAGGTGGTGGGGGGCAGGACTCACAGGCCATTTCTATGTGTGGGTGGCGGGGGGCAGGACTCACAGGCCATTTCTATGTGCAGGTGGTGGGACTCACAGGCCATTTCTATGTGCAGGTAGTGGAGGGCAGGACTCACAGGCCTTTACCAGTTTTGGGTGCACATAAGTTTTTTACATAAAACTAAATGAAATAATATTAAACTATATATCCTGGAGCGCAGCGTCTCCTCTATTCGATGCTGCCTTCAGATCGGAGGTTTGACCAACACAATCGTCTAATAAAACAGGAACCAGAAAAATGAGATACGTAAAGCCAAGTATTTACACAATTACGCAACACTATATGTGGGCGTGAAATGGAATGGTGCCAATTGTTACAAAAAAAAAAAAAAAAATTTAAAGACGCATAGGTACATGCTGGTTCGGTACACACAATGGCTACTCACACCATGAACAGTCTGTAGATGACATGTGGCGATGTGTTACAGGAGGTTTGGAGTCATGCCCTAGGTATCCATGTAGATCTGTCATATACTGAACTAGTAACTAAGCCTTTGAAGATGGAAAAGTAAGTGTTAAATGCAATACCATCAGTCTCCAGCACCTTCCTCTGGTGAAACAAAGCAAATATAACCACATTAGGATAAATCCCACTAATGGATAAAGCAGAACGTTATATACTAGTAACCGCCTATAGTATTCTAAACATATGGAACTGGAAACGCCACATCTTACCCATATAGGCCAAACCTGTAAACTTAGGGAGGGTTTCCACAGGTTATAGATATTAGATGCACCTATCCTCAGCAAATGTCATCAGTTTCAGATAGGTGGGGGGTCTGACACCCAACACACCCACCGATCAGCCGTTCTCAGCACCTGTCGATGCCAAAAATAACAGACAACAGATTCAGAAGCACAGCTCCATTGCCTGGGAGGTGGCCATGCAAAGCTACTACAGTTCAGTTCCTATTTTATGAATGGGAGCTGAGCGTTACAGCCCGGCAGAGCTGTGCTTCTGGCTCCATTACTTGTGTTAGTTGCATCATTGGGGCTGTTGATAGTAGCTGATCAGTGGCAGTGCAGGGTGTCAGACTCCCACCTATCTAGATATCAATGACCTATCCTAAGGATAGGCCCATGCCCATAACCCGGAAAACCGCTTTATCAAAGGTGACCGATTCTATTTGTACAGTTTAATACTTGCAGGTTGTCCACAAGGCAGGACAAGGCCTCAGTTACGTCCAAGGTACTGACAACTGATAGGTCACAAAGTCGTATCTCAATAATATAACACTAGACAAGCAAACAATTATGTTATGAAAAGCAAATCCGCCCAAATACAGTCTAGATACAGACATGAAAAAGGTCCATAACGCGGCGGGCAATAAAATCTCACTACACTTGTCCTAAAAATGCATTTCCAGTGACGGTATACAGTATCCAGAGCAGCGCAATACAGATAGTTCTGACTTGTTGAGAGTAGCGTTATCTGGAAAGGTAGTCCAATGGTGGCGGGCAGGAATCCCACACACTGCACCCACCACATTGGTGCAACTGGCAGAAGGGTGTTGCCCCTAAAATGTAGACTGGTAGGATTTGCTTTAGGCTTATAGCACTCCACTATTTTTTCTGGCTATAGACATCTTTGAGATTTAGGGCTTGACTAGCAGATAAAGATTTTTAACAAAAGGTTTAGGATATATATTATACCTATATACACATAGAGATAAAATTAATATACACACAATTATATATGTGCAACATTCACGTCACAATTCTCCGCCGTTCCATTGCAGCCTGGATCCCCACTGGTCTCTACCTCCCAGGCCCTCTTGACAGACAGAAAATACCCATTACTAGTTGGGGTGGGTCACTGCATCAGCCAGTGATTGGCTGAGAAGTCATTTCCTGTGTGTTGAGAGGGACCAGGAAGTAGAGACCAGCAGGGGACTCAAAAAGCACTGGAACATAGTTGGGGTGCACAAGTACTGTTTTATTTTTTTTTAACCCAATCAAAGCCTTTTGTAAAAACTTTTACCTGCTGGAAAATTCCTTTAAGTATTGCACTGTCAAAGGCTAGTCATGCATGGCCTGGTCTGTCAGTAAAAATCAGGCCTCGAAGGGTGCCCAATGGCGCACACACTTCACTACTGGGAAAAAGTGTGATCACAATGCATCCAGTGTTGGTGATCGGAGCTAGCACTGGTATAATTCTCAGCCATTATCCAGAAGTTCTGTAACTTTTATAGCTAAGCCATTACATTTCCTACAAAACCTGCATTGCAACCCATACAGAGCCACGTAGTACAACACCAGCCCTAGGGGAAGAGGAAAATATGACAATCTATGCAAACAAAATCAGACTATTTCACCTCCACACAAACATCTCTCCTGTCCATAGTGAAAAATTTGCTTAAAAAAAAAAAAAGTGATCATTTCAGCAGAGACCTTAAAAATACAACTTCATTAACCCCTTGAGTGCTACTTCTGCAGCGGGAGGGGCCATCGCTGTGCTCTACAGGTCTCCCTGACGCAGTAAACGTTCATCACAAGACTGGCGACTTCCACAGGTGTAATACAGCGATGTGCGAATCTAGATCATACCGAGGTCCCGACTACTCAGCACGGTGCCTACCAGTTGAAGGCTTCCCCACGTTTCTACATTATTGAGTTATAACACCATTAGAAAACAGCAACTTCACAGAAGTTATTGGCTAAACAAATTCGTCTGAATGCATTTTCATTTTCTTTTTTTTTTTTTCTCTTCATAGTTTTGATGAGGCAGCTTCTAGGGGTAGAAGAGCGATTGTGCGGGTCAAGGAGATGGTAATGAATACAAAGATCCATATTCGTTTTTGATAAGGAGTATCGGACAGAAACCACCAAGATCTCTATTTTTCGGGTGGAAAACTCCACAAAAAGGTGATGCAAGTAGAAGCTTGAACTAAGCACGAAAACCAAGAGATGATAACACTGCAGCGGTACAAGGCTATGTACACTTGGAAAATTTCCTACCGTTTTGTATATACAACTTCTAGACACACTTGTGTCTCCATGGTTACAGACTACAAACAACTGTGTGTAGTCAGATCCTGCAGTCATGTCAAGAGTACTGGACAGAACAATCATTTCGTTCTCCATTTGGTTTGCATATTATCAGCAGCACATCCCTGTTTACAATGGGAAACGCGTTGTGATAAGATTTTTTTGCCTCCATAAAAAGGTGACATCTGCCAATGGCCGTGTGTTTGTTTGTTGGCTGCTCGCTGCCATGTTTACATGGAGCAATGATGGGGAACTAACATCAAATGGTCGTCTTGCTCACCTAGGCAGTAGAAGAGTAGCAGATGGGGGGGGGGGGGGGCGCTAACATGGCAGCAAGATCAAAAGACAGCATGGGGTCTGTTTGCAGTCCAACCATGGAGACGCAGAGATCTGTACAGAAGCTGTGGACACAAAACGGTAAGATATTCTTCATTAAGACAATTTGTAAAGCTGCCTTTTTCTTAAAGAAGCTTTGGAACATAAAAAATGGCTGTAAAGGTGTACATATCCTTTAAGTAGAGATCAAAGATTGATACTTAAGCCTATTATGACAGCTCCTCTCCTGCTCTTTGCTGACATCACATGGGAGAGCAGCTGCAGGGAATATGACCTCCCTTCACCTGCTCTTCCCTATTAGGCTATAGCTCCCTGTTCAGCTAATAAGTATATATTAGGAAACTGCATACAAGACACAGATATATAAGTGAATGATATACATGTAAAGCAGATTACATAGGGGAGCGTCAAATAGCACATGACAACGTGTGATGATCCCCATAAGGCACATAACTGCTGAACGTAACCTTAGGGGATGGTTCGTACCAGCGCTTAAGAGGCATTTACCAAGCAGGGAATAAGATGACTTGGGAGAGTATTTTCTTTGATTTCCTGTCTACTAAGGCAACCTCATAGCCTCAAGCCAGAAAGATTACAGGGCTCTCCTTGCAGAATAGTAAAGAAGCACTTCTGGAGAAGAGAAAAGGGACATAGCACCGAGTCAACAGGATTTCTATTCACTTTCAAACCCAGTTTTATACTTGCGACCAGAGATTACGAAGCTAAATAAACTGCAACCAGCCAAGCTCCACGTAACTATTAAGCAGATCTCCATACACCTAGAAGTTGCGCTCATCCAAAAAGAAAAAATAAACCCTTAAAACAGATTATATGTGCTTGCATATAATTGCAGACATATACAAACGCACATAACACTATGGTAATTTATTTAAATTAAAAAAAAAAAAAAAAAAAAAAGTTAGCTTGAACTCCAAGCCAATACATGTAAATATCAAATGTGTGACCAGCAGGTCCGAAATGTTCAATTTAATTCAATGTGAAACAGTATATTAAACGCGGTGCCTCCTCCTGGCAATAAGGAAAATCAAACAGGCGCTCTTTCCAAGCACCTTCAGTATGGAAACCTCAACTGGTAGGCAGGCCAGGGACCTAAAACCCATCTGACTCTTTAAAAAGTACATAGATTGTACAATTTTCTTTGACGATTCTTTCTAAATAGGATTCATGGAACGTAACGCTGAGGCGGACAATGACCCAGCAGGAGTTAAAGATTTAGGAGATACTGTAGAGGGGGAAAGAAAGGAGGAAAAACACTAAGAAAATACAAAGAACAAAAAAAAAAGGTAATTAATTCTCGCTTTTACCCCACCAAAACGATGTGGGAAGGTATTACATAGCCAGTTGTCTGCCCATCTCGTCTTATTTCCTTGTAAAAAAGGAACCTTCACTTGCTCACCAAATAGGATAAAAAATATATATTTTTGTCCAATCTGGTGGCAAAATAATTTAGGTTTTACTTGTCGCTGCATTATTTCCCTGGAAGCCATCTGTGCGATTCCACATAACCTACAAAGGCAAAGTGATATTGGTTGCCCTTTGGTACTGAGCAGATCTAAGAGTTGTGCTGGGTCTTTCGGAATCAAAGGGGTATTCCCACAACCACCAGTTATTCCC
Source organism: Leptodactylus fallax (assembly GCA_947044405.1). Lineage (NCBI taxonomy): Eukaryota > Metazoa > Chordata > Amphibia > Anura > Leptodactylidae > Leptodactylus > Leptodactylus fallax. The sequence continues at coordinate 710,782 of CAMRHE010000147.1, read as the reverse complement.
TATCCACAGCCCCAATGACTGCATGAACAGTGGTCTTTGAGTCCCCATGAGAATGGAGATGTGCATGACCTGCCTCCGTCAGTCCCATAAGATGGGTGGTCAAATATGCACTCTAAACAAGCGACAACCCTGGTCTCAATCGCTGGGGAACCCAACGGTGAAACTCCTGGTGATCAGTAATGCCCTATCCTGTGGCTAGGGAATAAATGTCATTCATTGGAAGAGACAGCGATATAGATATCTCTCACCCTTTTTTTGTCTGTAGTTCTTATACAAACGTCTCCATAGTAACAGACTACAAACAACAACTTTGTGTAGTCTGATCCTGTAGTTGTATATTAAGGAACACTGAGTAATGCTAGGTTCACACTTAAAAAAGCGGTTACCTGGGGAAACTCGCACCCCATAGACTATAATGGGGTCCGCTGGGTTTCCGCCCAAAAAGGCGCTTTGCGCTCCGCATTTTTTAAGCGGGTTTGGAAATGGAAACCCTAAACAGAGTACAAGCGCTGGTGTGAACCCAGCCTAAGGCTATAAGATCAGACAACATATAGTTTGATGGTAGTCTGTTACCATGGAGAGTACAAAATAGGTTTTGAATGAACTAGGGCGCTAAAACAAAATCGATGGTTGGAAGTGGAACTGCAATCCGAAAGAAGAAAGGATGTGAACTGCCCAGCATTTCCTAGAACTCTGCCAGTAAACTAGCCGATGGTCACATTTCCATCTTTTACCATCTTTCTCATGGTAAATAACCATCTCGCACCCTTGTAGGGCGCAATCATATAAGATGAAACAGGGAAAGCCAAGCTTGCCATTGAGGAACCAACGGCACTTACAGATGTCCTGGGTATGTAATACCATCCTAATAAAACAAGAAAAAAATAAATGTAAATCTACAGCAATAAGATCGTACAATTAATCAAACAGAGTATATATATATAATATCTTCCTTTTTTTGTCTTTAAAGCCTTGCATCCAAGGCATTGAAAGGTATTAAAATTAAGTTCATTCACAGAACAAAAACAACTAATCTTGAATTGCTTGCAGATACTGCTAATTTTCATCTGTGTCTTTTTTTTTTTTTTTTTTTTTTAATATATATTTCGTATTCTGTATATTTTTTTTTTTTATTAAAAAATGTGTTAACGTGAAAATATGTGCAGAGGTTGTTCTTACTAGTGGTGTTTTCAATGCACATTTCATATGTAGTCTGTCATGCTTTGGAGGACAGGGAACAAGAGAGCAGGGTCACAGGTTCTTCCCATAACTGACCCCCAAAAACGGGGATATGTAGGCAATTCTTAAATAATAATAACTTCTGTTAACCCCAAAATGCTCTGAACTCTCCCTCCAAACACAAAAATCCACAAAAAAAAAAAAAAAGAATAAAAAAAAAATATGAGAACCAAACAAAAATATAATTGCTGTTTCATTTGATTTTTTTTTTTCTTTTACCGCCCACTAAACAAAAACGCCTCAAGATGAAACTTATAAGGGTTACGCGCGTGGGTAAAACAGCCCTCAAGGTTTATGGAGCAGCAGTGGAATTGACTCCAGTTCTCAGGGGTTCATTTTTATCCCCACCAGCTTGGGCGTCCTCTGAAAGGGTTAAAGAGGCAGTCTTGCCAGATAGCATGGTGATGTCCTGGGCCAAGCTAGATCCATTTGGCACCTCGTTGCTGCAAAAGAAGCGAAGTACATATGAGCTCATTTTTGCTGTAATACAAATAAGACCAAGTGGACATTTACACAATGTCAATATATCATCACATTGCTTGATTTGGGTGGGGGAGACATTGCTAAGACCCCTGTGATTCTTGTAATGAAGGGGCCACAGCACTACGTAAAAGCCTAGCTCAAGCATAGGCAATCCATTTTTAATTGGTATGGGTTGGTAGTGGTCTAAATGGGCACCAATACTCTGCCAAGTGCCATATTGCCATTATTGCTAACACTGCACTGCACATTTGTTTAGGGTGCTGCGCCTAGTACTACAACTCAGTCCCATTCTCGAAGTAGTGCTGTGGCCCCTTCATTCCAAGGGATTTTTGCAGGATGTTTAGCATAGGCCACCAATATCAGATCAGCGGACTCTTGTCAACCCCATAGATGTATAAAGGGCTGATGGTGCTGTGGTCTCTCCATTGATTACTTGGGTCCGTCTACTGGGTAGTGGCAGTGCAGGGTATGGCAGCTTTGTCCAGTACCACCATTGCCAAGTAGACTGACAAAGCCTTCATCACTGATTTTTACCATCTACTGTATGTTGATCCATGTCTTTTTGTTTTATTTTTTTAAAGCATGGTTTTACACAATAGGTGATAAAGATATTAACTTACGTAAAAGTCAAAGGGAGCTCATGTGTCAGCACCTTGGCCTGTGGCTCCAGCTGTCCATTTTCGACTTTCATGATATCTGATTTGCTTTTAACACCCATGGGATGGCTCTCCTTTAAAAAAAAAAAAAAAAAAAAAATTAAAAAAGTTGAATTTTCATTTTTCAAACATAAAAAATAAAGCAGTAGTAGAATGTCTAAAGAAAAGTGGACGGAATCTATCTCCCATGGTGACACTTTCAGCAGGACGTACAAGAAAAAAAAAAAAAAAAAGGAAGTGTCCACAATCCCCACAAAAACATCCCGCTGTATCACAGCAGAAATTGAGGCAAGGCCTAATATATGTATGTATGATACATTGTTCTATACATTTTGTTGGTTCTCACCATACTAAGTTCACGGGTTCTTTTCCCAATCTCCCTTTCCACCTGATGCAGCTCAAGGCTCAGCTGCTCATTAGACAACATGGTGGACCATTTGGCTGGTGGTGGTGGAGGGGGCTGCTGTTGACTTCCCAGAGTCGAGGACTCTCTCTGTACTAGCAGACGGTTACTTGCGACCTATAGGAGAATTCAACAGATTAAATATATAACAACATGCAGCTACAGATACAGTAATGGTGCTGTGTATAGCAATTCATACATAAGGGGTTCTGATCAAAATTGATTCCCCCCCTCTCCCAAAAGCATCTTCCTAATACATACGGCTTATCGTATGGGACTCTCAACTAACTAATTCACAGTAATAAGACAGCAGACTCCAATCACTGTACCAGGAAGCTACAGACCTGTGTTTGCTGACTGATTTGCTGGTTTAGCTGGTGTAACTCCATCCTCAGCTGCTCTCTCTCAGATGTAGGTAAAGGCTTGGGCATACGATCTCTGCAGAAGGCAACATGACACGTATTACAACTACTACCGTGCAAAATGGGTAGAAAACGTGTAGTCTGTAATTTCCTGGCATAAAAATGTCACAAACTTTGAGAATGCAACATTTTAAGTGCCTCTTGGGACGCCACGTAGATAGGGAACAAGTGAAGCAGTGCAATAATTAATCAGATCAGTACTGGCACATTGTGCCAAGGACCTTTGCACTGTCTGAAGTTAACAGGTCCAGTATATACGATAGTCAGGGGTACTTACCTCTCACTCAAATGTCCCTGAGAAGGAAGGTTCTGATGGGGAGAATATGGAGGAGCTCCCAGGCTGCTGTGACTACTGTAGAGACTGTAATCTAAAAACAGAAGAAACTATAATGAAATCGTAGCAAAAAAAATAAAAAAAAATAAAAAAAAAATTGATATATATATATAGATATATATTATATATCTATATTATATATCTATATATATCTATATATCTATATATATCTATCTCTCTCTCTATATATCTATATCTCTATATATATAATTGTGAAAGGCCTTCAGCAAAAATGGATTGTCCAAAGCAACAACGCCTTTAAAAGAATCGAGGAGTGAATTCTTAGTCCCTGCTGGCCTTGTATAAGCCAGGCTATGTTCAAGTCAGTATCTACTGCTTCTAATTTTTCGACAATATAACTTAGCGATAATGAATAAAATGACTTAAGAAAACCATGCAGCAAAACCAGATGAACCAAAGCACACTGTATAAACGCACCAGTAATGCTTGATTTGGTAGTCGCACCTTGGCCTCCCAGTGCCGGTTGCATAAGACCGGATGGTGGGTATAAATTCTTGGAGGTGCGGGAGATGGCACCAAAACGGGATACTGTGGGCCGGTCACCAAATGGGATGAGATCATCCTCCCCTGCCTCTGGGGCTCTGCGTTGGAGCTCAAGGCGCTGATCCCTTAGGGCTTTGCTGTCAACATTCTGTAATGGTGGAAGCGTAAAGAACAAAAATCTGAAATAATTTTGACTGTAAACCCATTTTTTTTTTGTTCCAATTTATCAAACATGGAAAACGATACAACTTTTCAAAATATTAGATTTTAAAAATGTCCTATTGTTATTTGTCTACAGCTCCCATGCAGACCCATGTGTCTCCAGGGTAACAGACTACAAATAAAGCCAATGAAGTCATTTCTTTTCACCTGTCCCCTACCGTTTAGGTTACAAAGAAGTAAGGGACAGATGTAAGAGACTGTGACTACATAAAGGTATTTTGTACTCTGTTACCATGGAGACATAGAAGTATGCATAGTAGTTGTAAACCTTGAAACTATAAGAAATTTTAAGATTGGCAGCAAAGTGATTCAACTGTCCAATACAGGGACATTAGGGCAGCAAAGCAAATATAGCTGTAAAAACGGAAATAGACATATTTGGCACAAAACTCGCAGGAGTTGCAATCATATACACTGCTACGTATAAGAGATATAGCTAAACAGAAGAAGAGAAAATTACCAGTACAATTTCCTTACAGGAAACCATACAAGACAACAGCAGTCTCTTAGGTTTTCATCACTTTTGTAGTGATTTGTACTTGCAAATATACTTTTGTAGCAGTTGTGCAAGATATTACAGTGTTGGTCCATTCAAGTAAATGGGGAAAAGCTGCAATACTGTAAAACACTGAAAGAGCTGCAGCACTCACTGCAGCCCCTTCAAAGAGCTGATGGGTGGGATTGTAGAGTCTGATTCCTGCCTATAGAATATTAATAGCCTATCAATATTTATAGGTTGGGAAACCACTTTACGAGTGGCTTAAGAGAAGATGAATTCCTACTTACCGCTACTTCCACACAGCCCCCAGCAGAAACGTCTTTGGGTTTGGCGTCTTTGGTTCCAATGTAGGAACCGATAGTGTCACAGGACCAGGGAGAGTACTGGCTGTAGTCATTCCCTTTGTACTTCCCAGATCCTTTCAGCTCCTCATCGAGATACTAAGAGAACAGAAGACATGTCAACAGCAATTACAAAAAGTAGCTAACACTTACAACAAAAGTAAAGTACATGACGTGTATCAATGGTAGCCACAAAATTATTTGCACTGACCTCATCTGGATGGAAAGTTTGAGTCAGAGTTGGTGAAGGAGCAAATGGAGGCGGCGAGATCACTTTTCTCTCCTCTAGCTGGGCCATGATCTCTTTGCGACGGCGATGAAGATCATCCAGGCTGGGATGAGGCTGTGATGGATGCTGAGGCGGCAGGCGGGTGTAGGACTCCTACATACATTATGAAAATTACACAAATTAAAACGGATAAAAAATGGTGCGTTGTGGTATTAACATTAAGAAAAGCAACAACTATTGGACAAACGATTCTAACACAGTGTGAATAGGGTCTAACTGATACTGCTGTGTAAAGTGAAAACTGATGCAATCTAAATCAGAATTCACACTTAATTTTTCCAAGGAAAAAACGTACCCGATTATATGGTGGTCTTATCTGCCCTGGATGAGCTGCCACAGGATAATAGCCTTCCACTTGCTGGTACCTCTCGCGGGCTTCTGGTACGTAGGGTGACCCGGCAGCAGGAGGCATGTCCAGGAGCTCTTCTCTCTGGTAAGATTGTGGAGCAGAAGGGTATACACGGCGCCCATCGTAGTGTGGGGGATACATAGGTTGGCTCATGGGTGAGTACTGTTGAGTGGGTGCTGTGTACTGTGTGCCAACCATCCTGTCTTGTAAATAGGAAGAATAATGATCGAGGTAGGTAGGGGAAGATTCAGGAGCTGATGGCTGAGGTCTGACAAAGCGGGAAACTGGCTGTTGGTAATAAACACCTGTAGAGGATAAAACAAATGGCATGGTATAAATAGTACACATGGAAAATATAGTTTCTTAAATAAAAACATTCTTAAAGCAAATTTCAAACAAGATCTTTGGCCAAATCCACATTATAAATACGAATTCCAATCTCAAAAGTGTTGGCACATCAGTAGGATATACCATCACTTTACGATCGGCGATGATCCTACCTCTGGGACCTCCAAAGATTCAGAAACTGAACGGGATGAAGATCTGTTTCCGCACTGCACGATGATGCTACCGACCATCTAGCTGAGACATCGCAATGCAGGATAAGATCAACCATCAAGGGACCCCAAGGCTCGATCAGCACTGCAGCCCCTTCCATTCCCATACATCCACCTATCATAAAGTTGTGGCATATCCTAGTAATACACCAACACTTTATGAGTTGGGAATACCCGTCTCAGCTTTAGGTGTTGGTGGGTATATGGCAGGCAGAGCAGTGGCAACATGTTCAATTCCCTTAAAATATCTGAGACCTCCTCAAAGTCTTGAGTTAAAGGGGTTGTCCAGCCTAAATTAAAACCTCAGTCCTGGGGCTTGGGGAAAAAAAAATAGGAAAAAAAAAAAAAAAAAAGATACCAACCACTGGTCCACGGACTGTTGGGGCCGGAAGTGCAATGTCAGGTGACTGCTGCAGCCAATCACTGGCCTTAACAGACATATGTTTACAGGTGACATCACCCCCAATACCTCCATTACCCAGCATGTGACTGCTGAGGCAAATGATTGGCCACAGAGGTTACCTGACACGCCGTGCTTTCATCCCCGGCAGTCCATGGACCAGAGAGAATGAGCCACCTGAACAACTATTTTAAGCCTAAAACGTCAGAATCAGCCACATATCTAGGAAATGGACAAAAAAAAAAGGGTGTTCTATAAAACCAGTCAGCAAAATTGATGGGTGAGAATCTGATGTCTTTGAATCCAAAATTTCTAATCCAAAGCCAAGATGAGAGACTAGGACTGACAAATGATCAGTAAATGCTGCAGAACACATTGGGGAAGACATGCAATGCAAACACTCTGCCACTTACTTGGTGGGTAGGGTACAGGTTCAAATGAAGGGCCCCCGCCCCTAGGATCAGGGTAAAAGATATCAGTCTGAGGGGGAGCATATATCTGGGAGCCCCGTGGTACCATCTGTATCGGCTTAGACACAGGCAGAGGTGGGAGATCGCTGGAAACGCGTTGAGGAGGAGGGTGCGAACTGACTGGTAAGGCAGGAATAGAGGTCTTGGGGACGGAGTCTAGCCTAAAAGTAGAATTAAAAAATGCATCTAGTCAAAACCATACTTAAAAAAAAAAAAAAAAAGTTCTACAACTGCAGTTTCTGTAAAGCTCAGATGTAGTGCCAGTATACGTACAATTCTGGGGGAGAGCCCGGGGCACTGTTACTGAGATGATCCAACTTCACAGGCTTCATACTGGGATCGTAGACAGAGTCTGTACTCCGGGGAATGAGTTGGGTCACGGAACCCCCTGTCACAATGCCATTGGGAAGGGCGCCTTGTTTCCGGCTAGGTAAATCCATGGGCCCGTCATCTGGGTGTATTGCCCCAGTGGGTAACCCTACTTCGTTCAGTTGACCAAGTGAGGCACTCAGTGGCCGCCTAGGAACCAAGCGTTTGTTCATTTTTCTAAACCTAAAAAACAAACAAACAACACATGAAGTTGCCTTTAGAACAGCATAAATCATTAGGTCTAGTATTTTAATATAGAACAACTTAGGCCCGAATCCTCATTACTCTTATTTATGGCATATAGAATGGGACCCCCATTCTAGACAGGTGTGTGAGGACTTGCATCTACAAATCCTCTGGCTAGGCCATAAATGTCTAAAAAGGGACTGCCCCTTTAATTAAAGGCAAACTGTCATACCATAAAACCTTTGAGATGTCATAGTGACATGTCAAATGTAGACTGATGGGTGCTGAGACCCCCCACTTATTGAAATGGAGGGGTTCTTAGCACTCTGATTGACTCTCCTTAGGTAAACAGCAATAGTGGAGTATGGGCACAGATTCTAGAACCTCATACACAGCTAACCCAATCTATCTGTAAGGAGCCAATCACAGCCAAGGAGCACAGCGCTCGACTGAACACTTCTGCTTTTTCGTTTCAGCGACCTGTGAGCGTCTTAGCATTTCTACACAAGTCCTTGAGTTTTCTCCTCTTAAAGTTCTTATATACTGAATGTTTTTAGTTATATCTATTCCTAGGAAAGCCAAATAATAACCAATACAAACGCTAAAGCTCCCATTTGGGTTAATATTCAGCTTTCCGAGGCTCCTGAACTGTAAATCTGCATAGTTATTCATTTATGGAGATTCTGTGCTCATGTCCCTGTCATTTTAATATTTCGTCTAAACGTGTGAAGGTCCAAATGCCAAGACCCCCTCTAATCTCCCGACCCACAGCATTGCAGTGTTTTACTAAGAGCCTAGCCCCTCAGAAGACTGAGGCGTACTGGTCACACACAGTAGATCACCCCTACCCAACCTCTTTATTTTAGTGACCGATGGGGGGGTCTCAGCGCCTCATGGATCTATGAAAATTTATATTTTTTGGACCCTTTTAGAAATAAGAATAAAATGAAACAAAATGGAAAGATTTCATATCAATCAGCAACATCTTACTTTTCTAGCTCTTCTTGAGAGTGAGCAAAGGTGCAGCTGGCCCCACGGGGGCATCCTCCCCGCTGCTTCATGTCCCTGCACATGTAAGTCTTGTACTTGCTGTGCTGCGGAGGCTGTGCCAAAAAATACAAAGAAGGTTATTACAGATGGCCACCAAAGCTCCCCGCAAATAACTAGCAAGCCAACAAACACTGGTGGATACTGTTTACATAGACAAAGCCCTTGCACTGTGGATAGTCATAGTGATCAAACACTACACAGACACGCCATACAGGCTGAATACTGTATACACACACTATTATAACACAGTACTGCAAACAACTATATGCCAATGCCAAGCCAAAAGTCACGGTGGACGAGACTCTCTCTGGGAACCTGTGTGGCAGGGACAGAATCAATCTACATAAAGAAGTAATGCAACATTTACTATATTTTATATTATATTACTTATATCTGAATTTTACTTATAATTGGCATTCTATGAAGTTTAGTTTTTCACAACTGTGCATACACTGGCCCTTTAAGATCCAGAAGAGCATTCATGCTGTATGGGAGCAAGAACCAGAAGGAGCAGGAGGTAGGGGGTGAGTGACTGTGGTAGGAGAACACAGGAGTGCGATGGAGAAGATAAGAGAGATACCGTCGGTCACTAACTAGCCTATTTTATGGTGGTCTGCAGATCTGCATGTGCGGACTTGGCCACACATTTAAGCAGATCTCAACGGTTGTATAACAATGCAGGGAAAGAAAATCTTAACATAAAGGGCATATTGCAGATTTTCAGATCCCCAATCCACACAGATTTAACCTACATTTGCATCAATACTACTGCACTTTAGTAAAAATCCCCAACAAATCCGGGTCAACATGGCCCAAGGGCAACACTGACTTGTGACAGATTGGTTGCAGATTTTCACTGTGGATTTCACTGTATGCTGATGGTCTAAATCTATTACGTCCCGGATTGCAATACAAAGGGTGAAATCTGTGGTGAGCGCGAACTTGATACCTCTATATGAAGCAGCTTAGGGCCCAGCGATTTACAGGCGCTCACCAGATGAAAGAGCTCGCTTATTCATTGGGTGATTGCTTGATCCCACCAACACAAAAAACACACCAGCTCACCGGCGCCATATAACCCTGTGTAATAAGGCATGTGCAGCCAGCAAATAATAAAAGTACACGCAGGGAAATGAACACGTTATAGATTGTTCCATCTGCATGTGCTCACCATCCGCCTGTGCAGAATGAGCGCTGATCGGCATGAGCCCTCGTTCAGAAAAATCTTTAGGTCAACTACACTTTTCCATAAAACTGGAGAAAGTATACTGGCCTGACAGATGTCACATATATACAACGGGCATGTCTAAGGTGAAATGTACCCAAAGGATTAGGGAGCTTTCCCAATGGAACATATAGAATGAATAGACAACTAAATATGACAGAGATTCATTGTATACATAAGCTCTAACATAAAATGAACATAAACTTTAATGGTGAAAAATAATTATAATTAAAAAAAAAAAAAAAGTAAAAGTGATGAAACTCATGAACTGAAACCCCAAAACTGCGATATCGCTCTGGTTTGGAGATATCCATCTTTAATATTAGAGATCTGCATTACCAGTAATCCTACAGTATATTCTCACTAGCAGAATCACTCCTGCGCTCTATTGTCTGCTGAGAGCTGCAAACATTGGTCCACAGACTCAATCATGGCCCCCACAGGGGAATAGGGTTTGTAGACAACACAATTCCCTAATATATAAGCCTGCAAATCCTCCAAACCTAAAAGGCACTATAAAAATAATTATAGAAGTAAAGTACGCCAGAACGGCTCTCGATATTTCCTGATCATTCATCCAGACATGCAAGCGCTGAAGCGGCCCCGGATGAAGGATACCCTCCTCCTGTGAAATTTCCTCAAAAGTCATTATTGGAGAAATATTAAACCATAAACTAAAACAGAGCAGTAAAAAGGCTTCAGGAGGGGAGAGGAAATTACAGCGACTTTTACATTTACTGGAGAATGTGTTCTCTGTCACTTTGTAACACTGTGCAAGGCTTAAGACTATAATAATATAACAATGATGTAAAGTCACACATGGCTACGGCTTTAACCCTGATGCATTGAAATATGTAACTTGGCTTCCCAAGAAAACAGGTTCTTGGAGACACTTGTAGTTTATGGTGTGGTACCTGAATCATGTAGCTCCGCGCCTCGCTCACCTGCTGCTGGTCAGTCCCCTTCTTGCTGTGGTTCTGGATGTAATCTACCAACCCATGTACAACAGTCTTCACAGCCACAAGACCGTTCTCTAACTGCTCCCATGTTGGAGGTGGAGCATCTAAAAAGATTCACAGATAGCGTCACATAAATCAATGAAACAAAACAAAAAATGCTGCTTATAAAAACATTCAATGTAAAGCAAACCTATGACATGCCTTATCTGATATCAGGGTATGATAGAGGGAGAGAAGCTGAGCTCTGTGATATATAGGGTTATATGATAGAGGAGAGAAGCTGAGCTGTGTGATATATAGGATTATATGATAGAGGAGAGAATCTGAGCTCTGTGATATATAGGGTTATATGATAGAGGGAGAGAAGCTGAGCTCTGTGATATATAGTGTTATATGATAGAGGAGAGAAGCTGAGCTCTGTGATATATAGGGTTATATGATAGAGGAGAGAAGCTGAGCTCTGTGATATATAGGGTTATATGATAGAGGAGAGAAGCTGAGCTCTATGATATACAGATTTATATGATAGAGGAGAGAAGCTGAGCTCTGTGATATATAGGTTTATATGATAGAGGAGAGAAACTGATCTCTGTGATATATAGGGTTATATGATAGAGGAGAGATGCTGAGCTCTGTGATATATAGGTATATATGATAGAGGAGAGAAGTTGAGCTGTGATATATAGGGTTATATGATAGAGGAGAGAAGCTGAGCTCTGTGATATATAGGGTTATATGATAGAGGAGAGAAGCTGAGCTCTGTGATATATAGGGTTATATGATAGAGGAGAGAAGCTGATCTCTGTGATATATAGGGTTATATGATAGAGGAGAGAAACTGAGCTGTGTGATATATAGGGTTATATGATAGAGGAGAGAAGCTGAGCTCTGTGATATATAGGGTTATATGATAGAGGAGAGAAGCTGAGCTCTGTGATATATAGGGTTATATGATAGAGGAGAGAAGCTGAGCTCTGTGATATATAGGGTTATATGATAGAGGGAGAAGCTGAGCTCTGTGATATATAGGGTTATATGATAGAGGAGAGAAGCTGAGCTCTGTGATATATAGGGTTATATGATAGAGGAGAGAAGCTGAGCTCTGTGATATATAGGGTTATATGATAGAGGGAGAAGCTGAGCTCTGTGATATATAGGGTTATATGATAGAGGAGAGAAGCTGAGCTCTGTGATATATAGGGTTATATGATAGAGGAGAGAAGCTAAGCTCTGTGATATATAGGATTATATGATAGAGGAGAGAAGCTGAGCTCGGTGATATATAGGATTATATGATAGAGGAGAGAAGCTGAGCTCTGTGATATATAGGGTTATATGATAGAGGAGAGAAGCTGAGCTCTGTGATATATAGGGTTATATGATAGAGGGAGAGAAGCTGAGCTCTGTGATATATAGGGTTATATGATAGAGGGAGAGAAGCTGAGCTCTGTGATATATAGGGTTATATGATAGAGGAGAGAAGCTGAGCTCTGTGATATATAGGGTTATATGATAGAGGAGAGAAGCTGAGCTGTGTGATATATAGGGCTATATGATAGAGGAGAGAAGCTGAGCTCTGTGATATATAGGATTATATGATAGAGGAGAGAAGCTGAGCTCTGTGATATATAGGGTTATATGATAGAGGGAGAAGCTGAGCTCTGTGATATATAGGGTTATATGATAGAGGGAGAAGCTGAGCTCTGTGATATATAGGGTTATATATTGCCATGATTACCAATCTTTTCTTTCATGATACGTATGCTGCTGGTAACTTACCAGGACTTGGATCTATATTTGCCAGTAGCTCTAGATGAGGTCGTAATCTGTTCAGATTGGCAGGGTCTCCAGTCCTCTGCAGAGCAATGGTCAATTCCTGGACACTCTGAGCAAATGAGGCCGGGGTCTGCAACTTAACAAAAATTTTCTTGTAATAAATTAACTAGTGTGTAGGTTAGTCTAGAAGTGTAAAATATAAAGTCAGAAATAATGTATTAACTTAAAAGCCAATAATCCAAAAACTCAAAAGTGCGTGCAACGTGACTAACAAAAAAGAGCAGGAATGAAGCGGTTACCTTGTCAATAATGGACTGCATATGGGATTTATGAGACTGATCCCCGTATAGGAGAGAGGACCACTGATCAGGGGCGATGCGCAGGCCGGCCTCCATTGCGATCTGCACAATTTGAGAATCATGCTCTCGGCGCAATGCTTCGTAAGTGCGAAACTCCTCCTTCAGCTGCATCAAGGAGGAATCCTCATCACGCTTTGTGACCTGGAATTCATTTTAACGTATTTAGTTTTACAGGTGGACAAAAAAAGACAAACATCTACATAATTATTACTAGTTAGTAATTAGTTACGAGACAAACCTCAAGTAATCCACTTAGTGTGAACATTGACCTATAGATAAAATGAATATAAACTTGTCTATTCGTTACCACGTTAAAGGAATTTTTCCTGGACTATGACATTGATGACCTCACTGTAGTGGTACTCAGACCAGTGCTGATTGATCGTCTAAGGCCAGTGACGTCACATTCATCAGTCACATGGTCATGCAGCTGAGGCCCATCCAAACCAACAGGAATGAGCATGAGGTTAAGATGCCACAACGCTCGTCTGAACACTGTGACCTCTTAATTCAGCTGAAAAACCAACAAAGATGGAGCTATGACCATCTGTTTGTTGTGGGTGCCGCTTCTATGACACTCCAGCAGTCAGTAGTGATCGCTGAGGAAACAGCTGGACTGTTCATCCCATAGGAATGACTGTATGACATGCTCTATCTGCTCAAATCCATTTCCTTATTACAGTAGGACAGTGTTGCAATGGCAGAAACCACAGTGATTGCTGAAGAGCAATGTCTGAAGATATATGTGTTGCAACCAATCTGATCATACCTTACCTTAAAGCAAGAGGCTCTATACAACAGCTGGACAACATGCCCAATGCTAGTTTTCGAGGCTTGAGGAAAGCGCGGTTCCAGTCTTTGCACCACAAACAAAACAAGGACCTTCCGTGAAAGAGCAGATCCATCTTCCAGAGCCAGGAGGACAAGCTTCAAGGCTTCTTCCTGCATGGCTGAAATAAAGACGACAATGACATGCAAGTCTTTTCAGCCAACTTACCGAAGGCTTTAGGAGAGTTCTCTATATAGCATAAATTATAACTAGTTGTACTATTTCATTATGGCGCTGCCTGGAAAAAAGCTATTAAATGGCTCAATACCTGGTCCTAGGAACTGGCAGCCGCGGGCACGAACAGCCGCCCACAGATTGGAGGAGAGCTGCTGTGGGTTCTGGTGTTGCAGAATAAGCTCAGTGACTGTTCTCTCTCCTAGGGATCGCGCTGCTCTCATTGCTCGAATACGTCCCTCTTCTTCCACCAGTTGGCAATGGACAAGCGTCACCAGTTTTCGCTGCATGGGGCGGCTTAGCACACTTTGTGTGGTGCTGTTCAGACCGACACCTTGAAAGGAAAGGAACAATTAAGGTTTGCGCATAGATAGTACCTGAATTTACTCTAACTCATTCTTTATTCTTATGTATTTTTTATTCTGTTTCCTGTACAGGATTTTTGGGGGCCTGAATGCCTTACAACAGCCTCACGGAACTAGGGCTGAGGGATTAAAACCCAAATCAAAATCGTCATTATATCGGGTATTTTACAGCAATCACGATTAATGCTTATTTAGGCCACGCCCCTTTAAAAAACCCACATGCCTTTAAAGCTATTAGTATATGTTGGGCAAACCTTGCAAGTTTGAACATGTCCGAACTGGAATGGCTATTATACTGTGGGGTATCTTCAGACCCCAGAGTAGAATGAGCGGAGGCCCATGGGTGAGCAAATATAACAAACAGTGTTACTCACCTCTCCTGGGCTCCAGCATTGCTCCTGGTCCTCTTCAGGCCCCCAGAATGACATCAGAGTTCACGTGGGTCACAAGACATTGTGACACTTGCATCTTTGCGTCACATCACCACATGACCCCTGGGGCCCAAACACAGGCCTCAGCAATTCCAGATGCTCTTCACAAGACTGAAAGGGCTCGAAGACCAGCGCCGGAGCCCAGGAAAGGAGAGTAACACAGTCTTTGTTTTTGCTTGCCTCCCAAGGGCCTCTGCTCATTATACACTGGGGTCTGAAGAGTTACGGATTTCATTTGGTCCAAACAAAACTTCACGTAAAAGCTCTCAAAAACCATAATAACCGAAGTGCACAAAATTACGTTGGGTATCTGAATTTAGTGATTATTTTTTGATTAATTTCCCAGTTCTAGTTACCCCAAAAATTCTTCTCCCAATATTTCCACAGAAAGAATACTAGCCCCCATCATCTTGGTAGGCGGCATAATTTATACAGCACTGGCTAAGTCTTTGCACCAAATAGTCAGTGTATACACCGCCCTATCTTGACTTCCAGGTACCCTAAACAAAGGACATTGTATGTTCATGTGCATTACTTCCATACATAAGCCAGGAACCTAAGCTTATTATCGTAGGTGTGCGCAGTATCACATTCCTAAGCTACCTGTGAATGCAGGTTATTTTAATAAATTACTCCACTTTCTAATTTTAGACAATAGTTACGCAATTCTCAGTCCTCAGGGAATCACAGATTATGAGGAAATGTGAAGATTTCTTGATGCACTTCCCCTTACAAGTCACCCACTACGGAACTATAGGAAACATCACACTATCACCTAGCAGATCTCTCTAGACTTTACCTAATCTAT
The DNA here is from genome assembly GCA_947044405.1 of Leptodactylus fallax. Classification (NCBI taxonomy): domain Eukaryota; kingdom Metazoa; phylum Chordata; class Amphibia; order Anura; family Leptodactylidae; genus Leptodactylus; species Leptodactylus fallax. Next base: position 695,083 of record CAMRHE010000147.1, on the reverse strand, counting down.
CTAGGACAATGATGGGCATATGGAGGCCACAGGGGCTCAAACGGCAGTGTCTTGTTTATAGGTATACTGTACAGTGTGAACAGTACACAGTGCCATGAATAAGCTCTGCAGCCCGGTCATTATGTATACATAGGACATAAACAGGTTTATTCAGTGAGGTCTACCCGTATTTCCAGCAGAATATAATGGTTGGTACATATGCAGAAAGACCCCTTCAATGTAGGTTGCAGTATGGCCACTGCAAAAACAAGCTGTGTGTGAACGTGGCCAAAAAACAATAACTTGATGGGGACGTTTCTTAGTTTTCCAACACTTTCAAATGACAGTTAACCCTAACAACGCAGCAACAAAAGGCGCACAGTAATATCACTGCAACATAGGACCATATATAAAAAAATTCATTCAGGTGACTGAAATGTCCCTTTGATTAAAGACTCACTTATTCGCCTTCCAATTTGATTTGCATTCTAAAAGGGGTTATCCAGCTTCCAAAAATTATCTGCAAATATCACCACAGCAGTGCTAAATCCTCATTGTACACCCTTTTCTTGGCTTTATTTTACTTGCTGCTCCTTGTATTCCTGTTATTTACGTGTAGTGAATCTGTGAACAAACTACATTGCCCATGATGCATCTGCCTGCTCTCACTCTCTGCGTTTGCTGCTTACAGGGGGAAGTGGGCATCCAAACATCACAGTATCATGTGGTCTATGATGTGGGAGTGATTTATTACCTGTGAATTCACTGGAGGGGAGCGCAGGGAGATGCATCATGGGAAACGTAGTTTGTTCACAGATCCACTGCATGTAAATAACAGTAATACAAGGCGCAGTGAGAACAATAAAATCAAGAAAAGGGTGCACAAGGGAACAGTGAGAATTTATCACTACTGTGGGTGTATCTGAAGATCAATAAAGGTGAATACTGTGCTGCTTTGAAAATGGAGCTCAATAAAGTCCTAGATAACCCCTTTAAGCCTCTTCATTACCAGGCACAGCACTGAACATCATATGGCGGCTCTTCCTAGTACTGCCAGTAGGCTTTGTTCCATTTACTCAGGGGTACCAAGTTGCCACTGCGTTCGCGTGTACTGGGAGTTGGGCCAATACCAATCTCTTATTGATGACCCATCAGATGTAAACTCCTGAAAAACCCTTTTCATTACGAAAATACAGATGTCAGAACTGAGATTATCAGTATTGCTTACATCAAGTAAATGGAAAAAAATGCAAAAAGGGGCTGCCCGAGGAAGAAGATGGTTCCATCTGACTTCTACCAGTTTATGTTACAATAAAGATCTGTGAAACTCATGAACTTTCCAAGAACTGAGGAGGAGGAGGAGGAGAATAAAGAAAAAAAAACACACAAATCTAAAAACTAAACAGAAAAAGGACTATACAAAAACTTTACCCACAAACGTTTCCAGTTTCACCATGAGGACAGTTAAAACAGCTCAGATATTTAGGAAGAGACCGACTGTTGCCATCCAGTGCTATTCACACAATGGAGTCTTCTCTGTAGGATTTCTCGCAGGATGTGATCACGGGGATTGTGGCGCTCACGGGGATTGTGGCGCTCACGGGGATTGTGGCGCTCACGGGGATTGTGGCGCTCACGGGGATTGTGGCGCTCACGGGGATTGTGGCGCTCACGGGGATTGTGGCGCTCACGGGGATTGTGGCGCTCACGGGGATTGTGGCGCTCACGGGGATTGTGGCGCTCACGGGGATTGTGGCGCTCACGGGGATTGTGGCGCTCACGGGGATTGTGGCGCTCACGGGGATTGTGGCGCTCACGGGGACTGTGGCGCTCACGGGGACTGTGGCGCTCACGGGGACTGTGGCGCTCACGGGGACTGTGGCGCTCACGGGGACTGTGGCGCTCACGGGGATTGTGGCGCTCACGGGGATTGTGGCGCTCACAGGGATTGTGGCGCTCACGGGGACTGTGGCGCTCACGGGGATTGTGGCGCTCACGGGGATTGGACACAAAAGAATGGTATACCATGTTTTTGTGCCCTTCAAAAAAGACGGACAGAAACAGATTTCTCCTTTTTTTCTTGTGTCTAAGTAAACAGATGGCCATTTGTTCGCATCCGTTTTTTTTCCATCTGTTAAACAGATGTAAAAATCGCGACGTGATTTTTTTTGTAATCAAGAAGTGTCTGCCCCGTATCTGTCCGTTACGATTTCTCTCATTTCGTCCCGGTCATCAAAAGGCAGTTTCACTTTTGGGAGATTTTGTGACAAACAGAGCACGATTTAGCTTTGGTTGTGTATCAATCCCCCATTGAAGAGAGGCTATTCTATACACTTTTTTGGCTATAGGCAGACTCCTCTTACCTCTGGCAGTACTCAGGGGCTTCAGGTACAAGGCCAGCTCTTCCACACACTTTCTAGCCTCCTCATAATGCTTGGTATCCTCAGCTCCACTAAACAGAGTAACTGGCTGCTGCTCAGGTACCTGCAAAACAAGCGCATAAATGAAGGACAAGAGACAGGACATTGTAAAACTGGTGATCAGCTAATACAGTGAGATAAAACCTTGTAAGGACACTTTCGCACTACAGTCTATCAGTTTACTGCATAAGCTGGGATGGTTGTAGGTGCATAATGTACATGGATCCATAGACCACCCCCATTAAACTGATGGAGGCCAACAGAGACCCCATTTAGGTGATACATGGCAGAGATTTTGATTTTTTTTTTCTGCAAGGAATATCAGGACATTCATACAGGTGCATCCAGTTTAAGAAAAGAATAAATATAAAAAAAAAAAAAAAAAATTATATATATTTTTTTTAATACATTTTTTCTCGTTCCTCCTAGTAAGGACAGATGCCACTCAGTGGGTCCATTTATTGTATGCAATGGGAGATTATTTCCTTAGTGTGAATTTAGCCTAGTATGACACATTAGGTGGTGGGAAACCCCTATATTTATTAATATAACCATATTTAGCCTCTCTCTACTCCTCTACATAGTACCGAGACTCTTACAACTCTATGCCATTCACGTCATCAAGTTATGAGGTGTCCTGACTGCTCCTCGGGTTAACCACACTAACCTTGTGGTACTTTGTGGTAAAACGGAAGTAAAGCTATCTACGCTGCACAACAATTTATAAGACGTGTTTGTCACATTTCACTGAATTGGGGGAGAAAAAGGTCACACGAAAGCCACAACCACAGATATTACATAGTGCAAAAGCAACAACAAACACACATCATAAAAGTGCATCCTGAAAGAAACTGTCCGGTCACTCTCTTTAAGCCGATCTAGAAGTCAGGCCCTATAGATGAAGGCTACCTGCTATTTACTTCCCTCCGCTCTTGCTCCTTGGCTGCTTTCACCTCAGCTCCATTAGGGCAGAGCTATGATCTGTGACTACAGTTTAGCTACAGTGTCTATAGGGAGTCTGAGGAAGTCTAAGACACACCCCCCGACTCCGGATTGGTTCAGGCTGCTGCTCTATGCTCTCCTTGCAATTCTGCCTCCCTATTTTATAGACTAATGTAGAATATACAAGTCTATAAAGTACAGACTAGTCAGGTAACCACCACATATACTGAGGGGAATGAGCCGTAGTAATGGGGAGTACAGTCCTGGTAGTCCGGAGCTATCGCACCTTGCTCCATTGCTACTGGAAAGAGTGACCACACATCAGGACATCCTGGGCCTTTCCAAATCAGAAACTAACACACTGTGTTCACCATTAGTCATACGGCTTTATGTACAAGTATTGGATTTAGTCACCTACCTAATATAATGTATTGGCCTGATCTAAAATTCCTCTTGTCCCCTTTGATGCCATTTCTCAGTCTATGGCACCCCAGGTGCACCTGTATTACGCTACATACAGTCAGAGTCAGAGCAGTATCCGTCAGCTGCCATATTTTGGGAGTAAATCCATGTCTATACCTATAAAATGGGTTAATAGTGCGTTTTGCGATTAGAATCTGGCTAATAATCCTACCATGATGACTACTTGCTGAGTCATTCTATAAAGTCTGAGGCTGCAAGTTCTAATATCAGAGCTTCTATTTTCGGAGAGTTCACAATGAGATATCCCAATAGTAACCAGTGTCATTGTCTGTGCAGGTGACATGATATTTCTATAATGCTAAGAATAGTACGTAATGACGCTAACCTGTCAGATAGGACGGGGAGGAGACAGACAACACACCATACCTGACTGGACATCAGATCATCAACCTCCAGCCATTAGGAGAAAGTGGGACGAGACTGCAGCCCTGGCGGTCCATAGCAGTGAATGGAGGGCTGGTCAGCAAAACACACTGGCACACCATTCACAACGAGGATGCATAGAGGGGACACAACCCCTTTAATAAGGGGGCTGCTTTACCACATACCAACTACAGGGGAGGTAGGTACAAGGGAACCATTCATATGAATAGTCATCCAGGTAAGGCAAGGTTCACATCTACACATAAACCATTGAAAACCAGCAGAGAGATCAGTCCTCTCCATTGATCGGGTCCCCCAGCACTAGTGTGAACCTAGCGTAATACTCAAGTTCAGTTACACAACATCTGCTCATACAATGTCCGTTCTAGATCACAAATTGGGTCAAAAGCAGGAGAACCTCTCTAGGATGTCCAAGTACAAAAGGACCTATATTCATAAGGCTAACCCTTCAATAGGTAGTGACTGCTCCTATAAGGAATACCAGTAACTTTTCTCCTTTCCAAGCAGAACTGGACTTTCAGGGTGTAGTTCGGGTTAGGACTAGTGAATGCTGGATCTGACTTGAGTTTTTATTAAATTCCCTCCACCCTGAATAAAGCGAGTAACCAGACCCTGCCTTTCTTGTTGACTAGTGCTATGGATATTGCTGGTCTCGGCTAGGCCCAGGCTCTGGTGTAGTTGTGAAGCCAGCGGATTCAATATGGTACTAGCCAGGGAGTCTAGCACCACCAAAATCTCCTCAAGACTTATGTGTGTGGGCGGTCAGTGATACAGTAACTGTGCTGGCTTTTAACCCATATGCAAGTGAGCTGTTTGGTGCACCCGGGGAATGACTGCGTCCGCCAGAACACCCGTTTTCGCCCGTGGTTGTCACACGGTGCCACCAGCTAACAAACATTGATAACTCTGATGTATAGCGACTACAGGCAAAAATCAGCACATAGGCCTGTCGTGAATTAAAATCATGAGCGGCACACGGGGATGTCTCCGTCTGCCGCACATGCACGGGCTGTGCTTCTGTGGCTCCTTTCATTAAATGAATAGGAGCCACGGAATCAAGGGCCACAAATCAGGACAGGAATAGGACCTGTTCCAAATGTTGTGCCCCAGACTGTCGGCCCGCACACAGGAATGTGTATGGGCGCTTAGAAAAGAATGGGTCAGTGTGCTATCCATGAAATACATGGACAGCACACTGACCACGGCCACCTGCAAGGAGCCTTAGGAATATATGGGCGGCCACACCACAGGTGCACCTAACAGCTAATATACATACAGATTAACGCCAAAGACAACCATGTGATGTTCACTTATAAGGTATAGCAATTTCAAATGAATTATTCATGTCTTTATTTTTTGACATTTTAACGGACCATCAAAAAATACAAAAACACGACATCTCTTATTTCTGGTCGTTTTTCCAATCAATGAAAAATCCGTGCAAATGGCTGCCCCACAGATAGAAACAAATTACCGTTTCATCCTTTTTTCGCAGCCATTTTTTTTTTAAAGCATGGTTGTGTGAACATAACCGAATAGTTGACTCTCTCAGCAGCAAGATTGCACTTTTCTATTAAAAAAAAAGGTATGGTCACTGTGTCACTACCTGCCCCTACAACAGCTTATACAGGAGTTTATAAAAAAAATCCCCCCCCAAGGATCTTCAATTGATGACCTATCCTAAGGCAAGATCAACAACTAAAGAGCCCTTTTATCAGTTTCAGGTAGAATTAGTCCAAAAATAACTTTGGAATTGTCCTGCCTCATCCAGATCGGTGCACCGACACATTGTGACACTGGCTCTACAGAGGTACACCCCTAGGAAGGGGAGCAACAAAAGTTAGACCTGACACTTGGCAAAGAAGAATTTGGTATAAGTGCGTATAAGATTGTCATATTAATATAACCACCAGAATAGATGAGAGAGTTACTTCCAGACAATATTCCTAAGCGGATAATAAAGTGTCCCCCCCCCCCCACTGGTATCTGTGGGGAAACCTGGCAGTAAAGGTTCAAAATCCCTGCAGCACCTCCTCAGGGGAAATAAAGTATTACACATTACCCACTCAAAGCAAAGGGGGAGAGTTACTTAAAGGGGTTGCCCTGTTAGACACAGGACAGGGTATAGACTTCCAACCACCTGGTCCCCGAATGATCAAGAAGTAAGGCCTCCTTGTGAACAGAGCACCAGTGCACTTGCGCGACTTGCACTCCATTTATTTCTAGGGGACTGCCAGAGATTACAGTTCTAGCTGCCCTATAGAAAAGATTTAAGTGCTGGTCACACAAGCGCACTGTCCTGTGGATAGGGGATAAGTGTCCACAACAGGACAACCCCTTTAACTAAATGTGCCAGAATTACGTATTATGTTTTAGACCCTTTTAGTGCTTCATTCGACAAGGGGTGTGAGGTTAAAGAGAAAAGGGGGTGGCTATGCCAGAAAGGGGCACAGCTTGAGATGCACCAAAAAATGTAGCCACAATTCTGCATGAGACAAATCTGAGGCATTTTCAGACTATCTAGTCTAAGTTTGCACTGTACAAACAGACAGGATTAGTAAATCTGCCCCAATGTTTCCTATAGAATGCAGGGCATGACAGGTCTAGGAGGGAGAGTCATTGTAGGCACCCCCACTCCAGCAAAAGGGAGACAACCTCAACAGGGGGCCTCCTCTATTATTCCCAAAGTCTCTAATGGAGTACATGAAAAGAAGTCAGACCAGAGACGATAAGCAGATGGCAACATCCGCTCCCACTTGAAAAGGGCTCTCAGTACGAGACAACCACTTTAATAGCTTTCATTCCCCCAAGTAGTAAGAGATATACCATTAAAATAACCACAGCTGCTAGGGGAAGGCTCAAGGTGCGATCCCAGACTATGATATTTAAGCTCCAATTCATTTCCTTAGGCAGTGACACCACGTCCGTTGGTCCCATGGCCATGCTGCAGCTCAGTCTCATTCAACTGAATGGGGTTGAACTGCAATACCAAGCAACAGCCATTATAAAATGTATGGCGCTGTGCTTAGTAAGTAGTGAAGAGGCTGCAGCAATCAGTGTCATAGTCCCTGATACTCCCTTCAAATTCACTGGGATCTAAAAGACACATCAGTATATTCAGAAATCCCACCAATTTGTGACTACAGCTCCAAGGCAAAACTATGATCTGACAGGGTTACATTACAAACTCCAAAATCCTGTGCTGTCTGATCCTGTAGACATGTGTTTCGCCCCCTCTTTTATAGTTTGAAAGTTATCAAAAAGAGGCAGACAGGATAGAGCAACAAGCGTCTGCCTGACACCGCCCTCTGGACAGTACAGACCCTAAATAGCATATCAGGCACCAAAACTAACAGCATTAATTGCTCAGGAACGGCGGGGACTAGAGAGAAAATTCCAACTGTGCTGGAATCAGTGATCAGTGGAATGGCACCTATTAAATAATGCAAAGAGCTGGACATGTTGAATTTAGTCAAAGGTGCTCTTTAAAAAGTTGCGCTACGCAAGTTTTCTGGTCCTCAAGACATGATATATTCATCCCTACTGAATTCAATGCAAAAATTATGTAAATCTGTACACATCCAGATGATCGCTGGGCCTTAGCACCCAGATTCCCACCAACGTGACCTTTTTACATATGTAACAGACAGTCAAAATAATAATAGTAGAAAACCCATCAGAAGTTATCTACATCCAAAGCATACAGCAATACAGCTGGCACATCACTCTGGTAGGACCAGAAATCCTACAAGTAGGTGCAGAAATCTTACAAGGTGTAAGTGCATCACTCACCTGAGCTCCTACCAGCTGCAACAAGGCAGAGTTGACAGGCAGCAACTCAATGTCTGTGTTTATGGTGGTCTGGTCGAACGGACAAGCCTTGCGATGAAGCTTGTTCAGGCACATCTTGCAAACTGTGTGCCCACAGCCCAGGCTGATGGGTTTCCGGATGGTTTCGTCGAAGGTCTGCGTGCAAATGGGGCAGGACAGGAAGTCGGTCCATTGTGGAGCTTGTACAGGCATGTTGTCCCACTTTAAAATAGGAGCTTGCAAAGCAAAGGGTAAGGGAGCTTAAGCACAGATTCCACTGGAATCAAAAAACCTTTCCAAAATAAAGTTTGTCTTTCTTATATATCTTCTGTAAATACAGACAGTCAGCACATAGTGGAGTATGTGACCTGGAAAAGAGGGGAAAAAAGAAGACGTTAGATCATGAAGAGTAGTATAATGTTGTACCGTGTTAGCCATTGAAAGTAGTGGAAGAGTGAAGAAATCAGGCGATACCTTTTAGAGGCTAACTGAGTATATTTATAAGTAAGCTTTCAGGAGTACTCGCTCCCTTCATCAGACATGGTGTGATACAAGAACTGAAAATTAACAGATTTTTATACACATGGTTTTCAAAGCATTTTAGAGTCCTTAAAAAATTGCAATCTAAGTAGAGAAGTTATTTACAACAGGTCAAAAAAAAAAAAAAAAAAAAAAAAAAAAAACAGTCTGGAAACTTGTGGTGCGTGACGGAGGGATCAGTAGTTCTTGCTGTTATCTGTTTGCTATCAGGAGGTGATTTGTGACCCTCACAGGTCACACATAGTGTGATTTGAAGCTGGCATGAATATTGAGTTCAGTTCATGGTTCAAACATAGTGTGACATGAAGCTGGCATGAATATTAAGTCCAAATTGCAGAGTTTGAAATTTTTGCATAAATTTATACTCCATTTGTTTTCTTTTCTCCTGTGTCTTAAAATGTCCCATTAAAACCACAACCCGCAAATCTTGGTGGTGTACCTCATAATGTGTGTGCAATGTCCCACCACAGGCCTCTATGTGGGGGAAACAGGGCAGAGACTCAGTCAACGAATGAACTCACACAGATCCACCATTAATAACAGCAGAACCGATCTCCCAGTGGCCGCACATTTCTCCGGAGAAAACCACTCTATTGAAGATTTGCGGGTTGTGGTTTTAATGGGACATTTTAAGACACAGGAGAAAAGAAAACAAATGGAGTATAAATTTATGCAAAAATTTCAAACTCTGCAATTTGGACTTAATATTCATGCCAGCTTCATGTCACACTATGTTTGAACCATGAACTGAACTCAATATTCATGCCAGCTTCAAATCACACTATGTGTGACCTGTGAGGGTCACAAATCACCTCCTGATAGCAAACAGATAACAGCAAGAACTACTGATCCCTCCGTCACGCACCACAAGTTTCCAGACTGTTTTTTTTTTTTTTTTTTTTTTTTTGACCTGTTGTAAATAACTTCTCTACTTAGATTGCAATTTTTTAAGGACTCTAAAATGCTTTGAAAACCATGTGTATAAAAATCTGTTAATTTTCAGTTCTTGTATCACACCATGTCTGATGAAGGGAGCGAGTACTCCTGAAAGCTTACTTATAAATATACTCAGTTAGCCTCTAAAAGGTATCGCCTGATTTCTTCACTCTTCCAGATCATGAAGAGGACATTGAGAAGCAGATGAAGATGTATATAGGATAGGCAACCAATATCGGATCACGGGGGCCCTGTGTCACAGCGCCCCCACTGATCAGCTGCTTGGTGATCTACAACACGTTACACCTCTGTACAATGTGTAATGGTATAGCTCTATTCTATTCACCCAGCAGAACCATTCACTGCCCCTACACAATATACAGATTATGTTATATACTAGGCCCTCCATTCAGCGCTGCTGCAGGGCGTGATGTCATCGCGTGATGTTCTGTCCATGCAGCAGCCAGTCATTGGCCTCTATGGCTATGTTCACACCTATGCTAGGCAATCCGCTCTTCTGGTCCGGTGGAGGACCAGAACAATGGAAAAACGGACCACAAAAATAGTGGCACAAACGGACTCCACTGACTATAACGGGGTTCACTTTTTGTGCTAAAATCGTTAGACAAAATTTTTTTTTTCCGTCCAGTGATTTATGACGTAGTAGCGCCCGAACGGTCACCCGGCACAGATGTGAACTTAGACTAAGCTTTGACCTGTACACACCCTGTATATGTCTGCTGAAGGCAGCCTGACAAGCTTTCTGCAGAGAGGTCAGTGATTGGCTGCGGCAGTGACCTGAACAGGATGTCACAAGATGACATCATCAGTGACTGGCCACAGCGCTGAAACGGGAAATGTAAGTTAGTTTATATAACAATAAAGCCTATTTACAATCTTCAGAAAACATTTATTTTGAGTCAAAAAACCCCTTTAAAGCCCAAACCCCACTTTTAACCTATGACTCAGACTTGAGGACATAAGATTTAAGTTCCATCAAGTCTAAGGAGGGAGAGATGAGAGTTATCACATTGCGACACAGTGGCGGCTCCACAGGGACATCCAAAAGATGGGAGGAAACGCTTACATATGGGGTTAAAGAGGAAGAAGCATACATTAATATTTTACCCTATACACATGATATGGGATAAAAGTCAGATTTGTGAGTTTCAACTGCAATGATCATGATAATGGTGGATAGAGACGCCTCTCCCCTTCAGTCATACATGCACGCTGCGGCTCCATTCATCTCTATGAGACTGACTAACAGATTCCAATTACAGCGCCCTCCGAGACAGTCGCTTAGAAATGAATGGAGCAGTATGTGTGTTTGGAGCCCCTTTGCTGCGATCAATGGGGTTCCCAGCATTCACACATCTTCAATCTACAGGGTAGGAGACTTTTTTTTTTTGATGCAACCCCTTTAACTGAAGTCGCTGCCTCAGAAAAGATACTGATCTTCCTCCTTGAGGAGAGTCCCTACTGCAATGCATCCTGGGAAAAGTATGCAAAATGCCAAGGAAGAAATCTTTTGGTAGCGCCACCTATAGGTGATAACCCTGTAAAACTCTGTCGCCAGTCTGGATCAGGATATAAGAAGCAAAGGCCACAAAACACGAGGACATATAGCGTAACCCCTAGTGCATAAAGACGTATTACAAATGATGATTCACAGAGGTTACTGCATCCCTGTAATCCAGGTGTATTAATATAATACCGTTTCTTCGCTGCGGATCAAAGGACGCCTCGCTCTATAACCACCTATTCGATGTGAGCCGCCGCCGCCGTTTAGCTGACACATTGCCAGCTTGACTCAAGGGATGACTCACGGCGACACACGTTTAGTGTACATGTCCAATTGCAATGGTTTTACGATACCTAAAGGAAGCGGCGCGCCTCACCCTGCCTCATTAACCCCTTCACTCCCGGTGGTTCACACTGCTGAAGTGAGTCATCAAAGCAGGAAGATGCCGGCAAGAAAAACTAAAAGCATAAAAATAATAAAATATGTCACGTGCTTTGTGTGACTCATAGACGGAAGCTCGGCACCAGTAACAGATCCCCAGACAGAAATGACATACATATCTTGTGACCCCGTGGGCGATAAAGGTCGCCTTACAAACTGTTAAGAATAGATGGCTGTGACACTGGGGGCAGCCAAATATAGAAGCCAGTAGGAACGCAGCACATGGTCTAAACAGCATGCCCAGCGGAGAGGGACAAACTGCAGACCCATATTAGTCGCACCGACCACCAAAGCCAAGTGAACTTTAGCCCAAAGACTAAAACTAGACTACTCGAATCTTATGTAATTCTCGTGAGTTTATTTATTATCTTGAAGGGGTTGCCCAGGATTAGAAAAGCACGGTTGCTTTCTTACAGCTTGTGTCTAGGGTTACAGCTCACTTCCATTTACTTCAATGGAGCTGCAATACCAGATACAACCTGTGGACAGGTGTGGCGTGTCCTTGGCGCAGGCCTCAGCTGTCTCTGACATCATTCAGGAGGCCTGAAGACGACCAGGAGCACGCTGGAGCCCAGGAGAGGTGAGTAATATTGGTTTTTGTGTTCCCTCACCTCCCATGGGCCTCTGCTTATTATATTCTGGGGTCTGAAGAGACCCCTGAGTAGAAGAGCAGTTCCGGTTTGGATGTGTTCGGACCAAACAAAACCTCAGGAAGAATCTCGTGAGGTTCCCCCAACACATACTCCTACTAGAGAAGCGGCATGGCCTAAATAATCACTATTAATTGTAATTGAGGTAAAATGTCAATTAATGGCATCGTTTCAGTGTCATGCGGAAACTCCGTTGAGGTATGGTTACTATGTAGTACACCCTGGACAAAAATGGACATGAAAAACATGGGGCAGATATTTTCACAAAACCACCATAGACCATTTACAATGGCTTGTACGCCAGTCTTCAAATGTACAAGCCATTAAAAAATCAGCCTCGATGGGGCAAATCTATTAAGACTGGAGTATTGGTTGCCAGTCTTAACCAATGGACCGATCGACACAGGGAACAGGAGCTTTATAAATCTGTTGGGTTTCCCGGTATGGGAATAGAAATATACGCCAGGTAGGAACCGGTGTAGATTTCGTTTACAACTCACGCGTGGTGCAGATCGGGGTTTATGACGCGAGAAAGGGCCTTGGGCCAAACATTGCGCCTCAATATTATCCTGCTATGGCAGAAAACTGGCATAGAGGGAATCACTAATTCCCATATTTGTTTTAAAAATGGCCATGTGACAGCCGATACAAATACAGCAGTCGCCCAGCGGTTTTTCCTGTTCATGTGAATAAGGCCTTAGGGAGAGTTCCCTTGAGATTGAAACAAAAGGTGCATCAAAAATTGAAAAACGCATTTTTTTTTTTTTTTGATAACATCTGCAAGGTTTCAGTCTCGTGGGAACAGACCCTTACCCTTCTACCCGAAATACTCTGACCAATGACTGTACAAACTGGAAACACTAAGAAGGGACAACTACACAAGGAAGAGAGATCAGAAACTTTGCCTGAGGTGGGCAAGTGGTGGAGAGTCACATGCCGCTGACATGATGCATCCACTTGTATAAATCCAGTGTGGAATTCACAGCCCACACCCAAATACTGCCGTCTATACCGAACCACGTATAGGAGAAACCCCCCACCCTATCTCCCACAGGTATGTATGCAAAGGTTTTAGATGGAGCGAGAAAGTAGCGATCACGGGGGGATTTATCTGGACCTTTAACCCCTTCCTAAACATTACTGTAGCCTGAAATGGCTGACAACAGGGAGCAATAGACAGTGACACAGTTAATGTAGAGGAGACAGACTTGAGGGGACTTTAATTTGCCACCAGCAGTTCTTGGCAAAGTCTACCGATTCTGAAAGCTGGTGAGGTCACCACTATCCACTAGGGAGCGCGGGTACAGGAATCACACAGACGGCCATGATGTAATACTTCCTAAAATGCATTGTCGGGAGATGATAAATAGGCCAGAACCGAGAGACAAGTTGCCCAATGTGGACTTTACATATCTGGTATGACCCGCCCAAAAATGATTGATCATAGAAATAATCGCAGTGTGTACAGGGCCCGATGATCAGTGCAATAGGAAACCTACAACCGTAATGACCGGTTACCGCAAGGAGAGCAACATGGAAAAGAACAGATAACACCATTATATAGACTAAAGCGCTATAAACCCCTAACATAACACCCGTGGACCCGAATCTGTCAGCTCCATAATTATCAAGATAGGCGACGTCACATTCACACAGTGGATTGAAAAATCTGAGGTGCGTTTGCGGAATTTGAAGCCATATACATTATATGTGTATCGGCATGAACGCAGGAACTTCCTAAGGTCTAGGACTTGTCAGTATTTCCTTATTGTGGCCGGGTTATCTTCTCATACATGTAGCGCACCTGTCTGATAACCCGGCCACAATAAGGAAATCATGGCTGGGTATCTGACATGTCCCAGACCTTAGAAAGTAACTGCATTTATGGCCGTATCCCTTGGCAACCCATCAAGACAAACGATGTCACCGCTAAGATGGTTAGAGGAAATCTATAAAACTCTAATTTTTAATTATATATTTGTAAAAATGTTTAATTTTTAAGCATCTACAAATCCAAATATGGTTATATTCATGGGAAACCCCTTGTGTCTGCCACAAGAGAAGACATCGCACCATAGTGTGAACGGACAAACCATGAAACTAAATCACTCATTTCTTTAGACAGGTCCATAAATCCTTGTATGCCCCAAGAAATGATAATGTTTAATCATCTTTTCTTATAACTCTGCTTTTGGTCATTCCTCTGCTATTCCTCCTGGAAATGTATGAATAAACTGACCCCTGGATGTCACAGTTCACCTTGTAAAAGTACGCATTCATAAACTTCAAGGAAAAACAGAGGAACGGTACAATGTAGGAATAAAAACGGGGACCGGAATTGTAATGTCATGGGGAACGCAAGTATATATATACAGTATATCTGTTCAAGTCAGGGTGTCCTCAAAAACACCATATGATAAAGTCCCGCAGGCCCAGCTTTTTGGAAAAAAAAAGGGACACCTGACGGACCCCATTATAGTCAAGGAACCGCCGGGGTCCATAGATGTGTACATAGCCTAAAACAGACAAGTCAGAACAGATGAAGGGTCCTCTTTTAATAGAAATATATGGCCAATTTTTTTAATTAGTGAGATACTGGACTAATTTTTCTGATCAGTTTTTATTTTCTAATTGTATATGTTTTCTATACAGGATTATGGGGGCGGCCATCATGCCTGAGCTTCTCCTCTGCTCCTCAAGGAGAATAGTCATGGCCGGAGACAGCAAAAGTCTGCAGAGACTCACTGAGGTCTACTGGAGAGTTTTCTAGCCATGCAGGGACAGGGAGAAGATGAGGTGCAACATCATCTATTGTAGGCAGTGGATATAATGATGGGTCAGTGGTGTTATCTATAGAGGTCTTCTCTTCTATTGTAATTAGGTCTGTGACATAGATGAAGTGATTGCTTCAAAGAAAACCTCTACAGAATAGGCAAATTTTAGTATATTAGGCTTAGTGGCCATAAAGAAAATTCAGATTCAGTACTTTGAGTTTGTTTTGTTTTTTAATTCAAAAAAAAATAAAAAAATCTTCAAAATGTGTCATTTAACAATAACCAAAAAAAAAAACAAAAAACGATTATTTTCTAGTGACACACACCCTTTAGGCACCATTAGCTTCAGGCCTAAGGACTTTTCCATCAGGACAACTATGTGGCCTAAGGGTCTGTGCACACTGTGCGAGTCCGACACTTGAAAAGCTCCCAGGGTATACACCAAACATGTCCTTAGGGCTCCATTCACCTGATAATGGTAACCAAGGGAAGGTCTTTTCAGCTATGAACAGAATGAGATTTTATTTTTTTTTTTTTTTTAAATAAAATGGGGACCAGCTGGAAGAGGAAGACGGCCAGCAAAAGGAGTCCGCGCTGGCAGACGGCCAGCAAAAGGGGAGTCCGCGCTGGCAGACGGCCAGCAAAAGGAGTCCGCGCTGGCAGACGGCCAGCAAAAGGAGTCCGCGCTGGCAGACGGCCAGCAAAAGGGAGTCCGCGCTGGCAGACGGCCAGCAAAAGGAGTCCGCGCTGGCAGACGGCCAGCAAAAGGAGTCCGCGCTGGCAGACGGCCAGCAAAAGGAGTCCGCGCTGGCAGACGGCCAGCAAAAGGAGTCCGCGCTGGCAGACGGCCAGCAAAAGGAGTCCGCGCTGGCAGACGGCCAGCAAAAGGAGTCCGCGCTGGCAGACGGCCAGCAAAAGGAGTCCGCGCTGGCAGACGGCCAGCAAAAGGAGTCCGCGCTGGCAGACGGCCAGCAAAAGGAGTCCGCGCTGGCAGACGACCAGCAAAAGGAGTCCGCGCTGGCAGACGACCAGCAAAAGGAGTCCGCGCTGGCAGACGACCAGCAAAAGGAGTCCGCGCTGGCAGACGACCAGCAAAAGGAGTCCGCGCTGGCAGACGACCAGCAAAAGGAGTCCGCGCTGGCAGACGACCAGCAAAAGGAGTCCGCGCTGGCAGACGACCAGCAAAAGGAGTCCGCGCTGGCAGACGACCAGCAAAAGGAGTCCGCGCTGGCAGACGACCAGCAAAAGGAGTCCGCGCTGGCAGACGACCAGCAAAAGGAGTCCGCGCTGGCAGACGACCAGCAAAAGGAGTCCGCGCTGGCAGACGACCAGCAAAAGGAGTCCGCGCTGGCAGACGACCAGCAAAAGGAGTCCGCGCTGGCAGACGACCAGCAAAAGGAGTCCGCGCTGGCAGACGACCAGCAAAAGGAGTCCGCGCTGGCAGACGACCAGCAAAAGGAGTCCGCGCTGGCAGACGACCAGCAAAAGGAGTCCGCGCTGGCAGACGACCAGCAAAAGGAGTCCGCGCTGGCAGACGACCAGCAAAAGGAGTCCGCGCTGGCAGACGACCAGCAAAAGGAGTCCGCGCTGGCAGACGACCAGCAAAAGGAGTCCGCGCTGGCAGACGACCAGCAAAAGGAGTCCGCGCTGGCAGACGACCAGCAAAAGGAGTCCGCGCTGGCAGACGACCAGCAAAAGGAGTCCGCGCTGGCAGACGACCAGCAAAAGGAGTCCGCGCTGGCAGACGACCAGCAAAAGGAGTCCGCGCTGGCAGACGACCAGCAAAAGGGAGTCCGCGCTGGCAGACGACCAGCAAAAGGAGTCCGCGCTGGCAGACGACCAGCAAAAGGAGTCCGCGCTGGCAGACGACCAGCAAAAGGAGTCCGCGCTGGCAGACGACCAGCAAAAGGAGTCCGCGCTGGCAGACGACCAGCAAAAGGAGTCCGCGCTGGCAGACGACCAGCAAAAGGAGTCCGCGCTGGCAGACGACCAGCAAAAGGAGTCCGCGCTGGCAGACGACCAGCAAAAGGAGTCCGCGCTGGCAGACGGCCAGCAAAAGGAGTCCGCGCTGGCAGACGACCAGCAAAAGGGAGTCCGCGCTGGCAGACGACCAGCAAAAGGAGTCCGCGCTGGCAGACGACCAGCAAAAGGAGTCCGCGCTGGCAGACGACCAGCAAAAGGAGTCCGCGCTGGCAGACGACCAGCAAAAGGAGTCCGCGCTGGCAGACGACCAGCAAAAGGAGTCCGCGCTGGCAGACGACCAGCAAAAGGAGTCCGCGCTGGCAGACGACCAGCAAAAGGAGTCCACGCTGCCAGACGACCAGCAAAAGGAGTCCGCGCTGCCAGACGACCAGTAAAAGGAGTCCGCGCTGCCAGACGGCCAGCAAAAGGAGTCCACGCTGCCAGACGACCAGTAAAAGGAGTCCGCGCTGCCAGACGGCCAGCAAAAGGAGTCCGCGCTGCCAGACGGCCAGCAAAAGGAGTCCGCGCTGCCAGACGGCCAGTAAAAAGTGAATTAGGTTTTTTTTTTTTATTCTGATAATTTCCAAGTCTTATTTCATTTATGTCAGGCCTCCGACAACCCCTTTAATATTCGCCACCATTTTAAAGATTTTCTGTTCCGGCCCATTTACAAGAAACAATGACTGTCCCAATTTGAGCAACAAGACGTGCGCCTGGTGACAACTGACCCACATACACCAGACGAAGAGATTTTATAACCATTTAGGAAACCAACAACACATACGACGTGTAACGTTTACCGCGCCAATTACACATCGCCGCACGCATGGATCATGAGGCTTGTAAACAGGAGCACCTCCATGATAAATACCACCGTACGCCAGTGTTTGCTCCGTGTCAACATGCCATGAGCCGTCCGAAAGGGAATTTTGGTCTTTAAGTTTGTGATCTGTGCCCACAAACGTTACAACGGTGCAAAGATACAGGAGACTTGTCCACCTTGTGTGAACTGGGGCACAAGACGCCCTTACAGTAGAGCGATCAGAGCAAGCTACTTATTAGGGAGCACAATACTAGCTCACAATGCAGCGATTCATATAATACCGTGTAGGAGTAGAAGCTGTCATACGGCATCTACCGTATACACCACAGGAGCTGCAATACTCCTCGTAATCCCGAGCCGGTGCCTACAGACCGGGCAGACGCACCACACCATGGTGGCAGAACTTGCGGCCAATAAACAGAATATCAAGCCTTTCCCACAGTACAATCCCTATATAATGCTGCCAGAGAAACCCCAGCTCTTCCTGTCAGAGGTTACACAATATCCCACACACCCAGCGCTGCAGACATGACAACAAGCTGCCCACAAGGTCCAGGGAAGCCGCTGCCACCCCGAGCATGACGCTACATCTACTCACCAGTCTTCTGCCCCTCCATCAAGCTGCCCCAAGCTCACGGCGGGTGCAAATCCAGTCCCTTCCCTGGGCCTGTGAGCACCTCAGTGTGTTAGAAACTTACTGTATTCTCAGCATTGCTTCCTCATTCCTGCAAGTTACTTGCAACGCCCTCCTTAAAGGGGCAGCGCTTCTTTCAAGAAAAGAGGAAAGTGAGCTGTAATAATGTGGTGGAGGAATGAGAAGAGTTAATACTCATGCAGAGTGGGGGAGGAGGGGAAATAGTTTCGGAGTGAGACCCAGCAGTAGGTACAGAACATGACAGGTTTGGGAGCAGAGGCTGGAGGTGGCAGCGTGGTCCCCGGGAGGCAGCGTGCGCCGGTTTTGTTGCATTTCTATTGTTACAGATGCCAATACACAACACAGCTCCCCCCTTCCCCCCGTGCAGTTTCTCTTCCCACTTTTATTTCCCGCCCCCCTCAAAATGGCTTGTTGCATATTTAGTCTTTTTTTTTTTTTTTTTTTGTATTGCCATCATTGTGAAAACCACAATGTATGGATGCATAATACACGAGAAGTGTGCGACAAGACACCGGGGGTACAGGACGGATAGGCCGACAACGCACGCCATTCACAATCCAACAAAAAACCAATGATATTCGCCATCTCTAATACCAACAGAGCGCTCGCCAATCAAGTATATTGGATATCGGTGGGATTTGGAAAAGCTGGGTGACAAACCCATATGAAATGTAGTAGTCACCCAACTTCTGACTTTGAGGGGCTTTCTACAACTAGAATATTGAAGGTCAGGATAGGTCAGTGATATCTGATATTGGTGAGTCCAGCAAGAGACATGTCCCCTCATTGCTTACAAGACACAGCGCCATACATTTTGTAGTGGCTGTGTCTAGTATTGCAGCTCAGTCCCATTAAAAGGGAGTTTTTCAGGTCCAAAATTGCTCCCAAACCAAAAAGAGTGCCATGGAGGTGCCTTTAAAAGTATCAGAAACCTTTGTGGATAAAGCAATCCAGAGATAACCCTCATTTATAGATACGCAAATCAGCCTACAAGTGCATTGTGGGTGGATCCAATACGCCAGATTGGTCAACAGACGAAGGCAGGGGCTGAAAAATAGCATTCAGAGCATGTTTCTATCAAATCAGGCCCCGCCCCCAATGCACTTGAGGCTGATCTATACATTTACTCTGCATTGCTTCATCAGTTTGTGGCCATAAAGATAGGTTTCTGCTGCTATTAAAGGCCCCTATGCAGCACTATTATTGGTTTGGGAGACATTTAGACTCCCTTTAATGTGCACCCATCCTATATGGAGAGCCACTGCTGATGGCGAACCCCACAAGTCAACATGAGGCCCGGTTCACATCTGTGCATGAGGTCCACTTGGGGACCCCCTGAACAGAAACCTAATCCGCATAAAAAAGTGGTTACTTTAGGAAACCGGCGGACCCCATAGACTATAATGGGGTCCGTGTGGTTTCTGCTCGGTTTCTATACGAGAAATGCGGAGAGAAAAGTGCTGCTTGCAGGATTTTTCTCTCCGCATTTTTCAGGCACAGAGGGGAACAGAATGGCCCGAACGCAGATGTGAACCGGGCCCTATCCTGATCCATACAGTGTAACTACAGGACTACATCTGGTCAGACGGCACAATAACTTCCCGGTGACCACAAACAGGGAAGCTAAAAGAAGAAGAAAAATGCAGCATCCTTGTCAGTGACTCTTCTTGACAAAATAGTGAATTCTCAAGTCACGTGGCCACTCACCTGTAGGTTTTTATGGCATATAATTGATCTAAACTCTGTTTACAGGCTCGGATTGTACAAATAACAGGAATATAAATGTTTCTAAAACAGAAACTGAGCAATTGACCAACAGCCATCTAATCTATACAGCCACAGGATATAGATGTCGGATTGCTGGGCCCCCCAGCGATCACAAGAACGGGGCCCACAACGTCCCCTAAGTGCCCCATGTGAATGGAGGAGCCATGCGTGCACACCAATGCTCCATTGTAATGACACTCAGAGGTCCCCGTTCTCATGATCACTGGGGGTGGACAAATACCTATCCCCGGGAAAGAGGATAAGTGTCTATAGACTTTAGGCTTTACACACTTTTCTACCATGGCCTGCTAATGTGAAACGTCTGATAACCTGGCACCTCTTAGGTCTCTATGATGGATTACAGCATTTACTGTGTAGTCATTTTATGCAAGCAACCTAGAAAAATAGAACCAATAATTTAGGCTACAGTCACATGACCGAGTATGCAGGACGATTGTATAGCAGAATGCACATGAATAACAGCTAAGGGTCATCCAAGTGCCTTGTGTCCTCCATGGACTTCAATGGAGGTGGGTGGGAGGGGGGATCCATTTCGTTGGGACTGTTGGACCCCTCATTGGATGTGCTTCGGTCTGCACACTCGGCCATGTACATAAGGTCTTAGTCTAATACACACTTCCACCACACCTACAACACGGCAACCTTGTATGACTTGCAGCCGTCACCACTGGGCAATGAAAATTTGCGTAGAATTGACCCATATTCAGGAGAATTACAGCAGCTGAATAACCATTACAGCCATTTAGAGTCACCCATTTCATAGCCATTTGGGCTGAATCATGTGTGTTGTAACTACAGATGACCAAACATCTTTCTTTCTATAAACCGTCATACAGTAAGGCTGCCATTACTATAAGCCAACATTCAGGTTATTCCGGTACTCTACATTATGTAAACGCACACAGAAATCACCCACTAATACTTCATCACTTCTGCTTAGATCCTCTATAAGCGGGAGACATGTTGACTTTTAATTATGTCTTCAAGTGAGTAAACCGTAAAATACTTCCTAAAATAACAGCAACCCATAGGAGAAAAAAATAGACTGGGTTTTCTCAGGACACTTCAAGGTGTCCCATTACAGACACTTATCAGAAGAATGGGGGGTCTGAAGGTACAAGTATAAAAATATTAGTATTGTATTATTAATTAGATGGATAATTTGTTACATATTTACTTTCATAGGAATTCAATCACTGGCTTTTTAATGAATTAGGTCTCATGTACATGACCGAGCATGCACCAATTTAATGGTTTAACAAATGACATAGGAGTGTCTTCTGTCCCCCACTGATTTGAAAGGGGGACTCTATCCAAGTGACGGAGCAGGATAGGACCCGCTCTATAATCATCGGAACAGAACGGAGCATCAGACGTCTCCATCGGAAGATCCTTGGGCTGTACATTCGGTCGTGCACATGAGGTCTTAGTAGGGCTGGGTGATTAGGACCTAAATTAAAACTGTAATTAATCAGGCATTTTACCCTAATTACAATTAATGGTGAACATTCAGGTGTGTTGGGTGAACCTTGCGAGATTCCTCTCATAACGTTCGCCTGGCGATTTAGTTCGGAATGATTGGAGGCCTAGGGAAGTTCATCAAACATATATAAAAAAAACAAAAAAAACAGTCACCTATCTTGGGCTCTGATGCAGCGCCCTGTTCTCCTTGTTGCTTCTGATTGACGTCAGGGACCGCTAAGGCCTGTGATTGGTTCCCAACGTCAGTCAGAAGTCCTGAAGAGAACAGGGAGCCGTGCTGGAGCCCAGGAGAGGAGAGTAAGGCTTCAGTCACACCTGCATTCGGTGACCGTTCGGGGATTCTGCCCCCTATTCCTTTTGAAAAAATTTTTTTCGAGTGGAAACTCGGACCCCATTATAGTCTATAGGGTTCGCAGGTAACCACTTTTCAATCAGATTGGATTTCCGTTTTTCAGGTCGCCAAGTGGACCTGAAGGACAGAAACCCCAACGCTAGTGTGAACCTAGCTTAACACTTTTTTAATGTTTCTCCGATCATTATACTCTGTTATCTGAAGAATCCCCAGAGTATAATAATAGCAGTTCCGATTCGGACCTTGCAAATAACATAACCAACGTGAACAAAATCACATCAGTTATCCCGGCCGATGTTTGGTTTGGGAGTTGGGTTATACTGTATTGTGGAGCAAAAACTGCTTCCATGAAACAAGTAAGTAAGGGACCATTCACACAGAGGCAGATTCCACCTGAAAAATCAGCTCCAAATCCCAGGGGAATCTGCCTTCCGTTGTTTTTAATGGGAGACCGTGAGGGACACTTCTTTTTTCCAGCACACTCAAAAACAGGAAGCGTCCCGCTTGATCTCACTGCAAACTCCATGGCTGATTCAGCCGCAGAACCCACAGCGCATGGAACCTGATGATAAGCCACATTGGGGGAACGTTATTAATCCTTCTACCCCAGTTTTCTGGCGTAACAGAATTATACTGTGGCAGACATTTGGCGCAAGGCCCTTTCCTGAGCCAGACATGTGCCACAACCCCTGCTCTGCGCCTTGCTCACTGCATTGTACAAACGTGGGTAGAGCAGGTGGGCAGCGGGCACCTCGGCATGACATTTATAAGGAAATCTTCGCTACTTGTCCATCCAGACGCACAGGAGTGTGACTGATTTATCAAGAGGCTGGAGTCAGAATTTTTTGTATGGGGTGTATTCACATGAAGGAAAGAATCTGCAACAGATAAGAAGCAAAATCCACATTTACATATAGATTTCTCAATGCTCCAACTCCTATCCACATCACAGGTATGCGTCTGCTGCATGTGGATGAGATTTGCTAAAACCACAGCAGATATCTGTAGTTTATCTGTGCTGTATGGGTGTGACTTTTTTGTACATTTTTTAAGCTTTTTCACTACTAGGTATACATCAATTTTTATATTCATTTCAGTCACTAGTACGGTGAACTGCAGAGTCTATGCAGTCCTAGCAAGATTAGGTGATAGAGTGAGGGCCCGTGGGTGCAGGAACGGTGTATCAAGTTTATATTTTTGTAGTGTTTGTCGCACATTGTGCTGTCGTTTTGTGACAAATGCAGCAAAAAATAAAATAAAATTGACAAAAAAAAAAATTAATTTTAACAAATGCCAGCAGGTATGAATTCACCTAAACGTTACCTGCACTACTATCCTGCGAGTGACTTTTTGCTCCTGGGGCCGGCGCTGCCTCACCACAAGAGAACGGATTCATTCACACCCCCTTCTGTGTGCAACATAGAAGAGGAAGAGGACCGGCTGCTCTGCCTCACCCAGAAGTCCCCTCTTCACGTTTTTGTCACAATGGCAGACAGAACACGTGCACGACATTACCATAATAGCAACCTGACTCAGCGTCCAAAAACGGAAACCAGCAACCAAACAGCCAGAGAATTACATAAATTTCCCTCAAAACATGTTTAAAAAAAAAAAAAAAAAAAGTCACAACGCACCACAATGTAAAACCCGCACATGAGGCAGTTTTTTCCACAAGTCACACTTCATTACTGTAACAAGGTAAGGGAAAAAAAATATATATATTTTTGGCAAATTTCAAATGATTTACAATTTTCTGTCAGAACCTACAAGAAAGGTGGGTGATATTTTAGACCCCCCGCTCTTTCAGACACAAATGCGCTATTTCTTTACCACACAGACACTGGGGTGAGGTGGCCATAAAGTGTGCAACACGCCTAGTGAGCTGCGCCAAATTTATCATGTCAGGTGCCCCATTTTGACATGTTTGTGACTATTTGCTACCCCCACGGATTTTTAACAACATGAGGAGCAATAGCTGCCTTGTTTCCAATATAGGGACAAAATGGCTGACGGTATTGAATGTAATATGTTCTATGGTATGACATTGCATTAGTACATAAAATGGGGCATATTTATCCGTACGCCCGTCTTAATAAACGGCCCAACTGGCCAAGGGATCGAGACATTTATGACAAAGCTGCGGCCTCTTCATAAATCTATCCACCGTCCCTTCACCAGAATGGAAATCTACACCAGTTAGGAACTGGAGTAACTTTCCATTGTAACTGGCGTGTGTTATAATAAATCTGTCGGACCAAGGAGCAGATGCCTCGGCCTTCCCTGCCCCGCTCACATTTGCCCAACGTGGCGGGCAAGACACAGACCTGGGCTTGAGGTGCATGTTGGGTGCAAGAAAGATCCTTGTGCTAAATGTGGGCCTCTACGGAGTGATTTACGACACGTCCACATTCAGCCTGACTACGGTCAGACTAAAATCACGACAGGGTAAAAAAAACCTGGAATCGGTAGGGTCTCAGTGGTCAGACCCCCGCTGATCAGGTATTTTTACTTTATCCTTTATGTAGCATAATCCCTTTAAGTGCAAAGTAGTAGTACGACATTATGTCGCCATGTAGCCCTAGCCACATTTGCAGCAGGAGACATGACATTTACAATATCAGGCAGGGGCTACAAGGGCATTACGCTGAAGAAATCGATCACACAACCAAAAATGGCACTTGGACTATGATACATCACAGCATAATACAAGTTTATGGGATTGTGACCTCAACGGTACAGTCATAGCCAATCCAGCAGGGTTGGAATTCTTGAGACTGTAATGTTGCGACACTAATCCCTATGCCCACAAGTAGTAACACCCTTACACTATATACTGAGCAGGATCAGGGCAGTGGTGTGTGTATATAACATTGATACTGTATTCTACATATAAGTTAGGAAGGTTTCTTTTAAGTGGTGAAGGGTGGGGCCCCTATACCGTGTAACTGGAAATTTCCAAGATCACAATATCATGACAGTCAAGTATGAAGGTAAAATCACCCGTACTTATATGCTTGTTCGAAGTCACGCCCAAAATCTGGAGAAAAGGAGTAATGTTGGGCCCTTGTGTAATCGAGCAGGAAGAGTGAAGTATTCCTTCCTGAGACTCTTGTTGTGGGGTAAACAACGCACCTATGGGCACAATCGATAAAAAGGTAGACATAGCCGGAAAGGTTGTAACTAACAAGGCAGGGTGCACGAAAAGATGAAAAGGTTGTCTCAAAAAGCCTGCATTCTTGCAGTGACCACTACCGGGCCGAGGCAACAATCTTATTCTGTAACGTGGTCACCACTCATTTGTGTTACATACGAAACCAACATGCAGACAGTCCGAGAGTGATGCAGGCTGTATACTGTATACCCCCCCCCCCCACCAACGCTTACCATGCGACAAAATAATAGATCAGCTACAGATGAACTTCTGTGGACCGATCGGTATTTGTTAGGGTGTCTTTCGGAATCCCCAGAGAATCATCAATGTTTCCCGTGCAGAGACCAGAATGTCTTTGTTGCTTAGCAACTATTGTCACAAGAAGCGAGTGACACAGCAGGAATTCCATGTTAATGTGAACATCCTGCCTTGCCACGCTATACAGAGGGTTGATGGTGCGTATGACCACTACCAACAATTCGGGACCCCAAGTTTTCCCCTTCACATGACAAGGTGTAAATAATTCCCTGCATTAAAAGAAATCTCAGTTTTCAGTAAGAGAAGTATCTAAGCCATGCTGCAGGGGTGTAACTAGAACCTGTCACCAGATTTAAAGGGGCTTTCTGGTCCGATATTGAATTGTCATACCGATGACCAACCTACAGGATAAGTCATGTGATGTGTGTGGGGTAAATAAAAAGCTCACGGGGGGAATTTATCAACACATCTGTGTCAATTTTGTAGCATAGATGTGTGAAAATGCGTCACACCTTTGGCTTTATGACCCGCTCTCATGCCAAAGATGAAACACACCCCGCTTAACACTTCTCTGGCCACTTTCCGTGTAAGTGGGCGGAAAAGTTGGGACGAAATCTGCACCACTTACCGCTTGGCGAATATTTCCATTTTGGCACACGGGCGTGCACCACATCTATGAAAAGGCCAGAGCCTCTTTATAAATCAGGCGTGCCTGGCGACTATCGGGTCACTTATTATTAAAATCTGTGGCAATATATCTGTAAGGAAAGGGAACATAATCACAAAACCTGGACAAAACCTATAGGTGAGCCACAGCAAAATTACACAATTTTGGATGCTTTCTTGCCACAGAACTTTGAAGGAGAATACACGGCCAAACTTATCTGCAGAAATTCTGCAGCGTGTCCGCATTTTATGACTTTAGCCTTAGAGCTTATTCACACAACCAGGATTCTCAGGCATGAGGTATCTGTGAAAAGACTCGGACATGCTCTATTTTTTCACACATCTGAGACTCACATCAGTTTTACTGAACCAATTTTGCTACGAACAATCCAATGGACGCATAAACCAGATTTTCCAGAGACACAACATAGATCTGTGAAACATATGAGTGAGAACTGGCTTGGCCACAAGAATATAATATTAGGGTGTAAAAAAAAAAAAAAAAAAAAAAGCACTGCAAACCAGGCAACCAGCATTTTTCCCAATGCACCTTCCAAGTACACCCTTACGATGAGGCCACAAGGTGTGGAAAAGCTGTGTTTTTTGTTGCAGATTTGCTGGAGGTTTTTTTTATAGCCAAAGCCAGGAATGGCTTCTCCCTCCTTCTAAAGCCACTCTTAGCTTTGCCTCAAAAAACTCAGCTTCCCCGCAACACGCAGCCTCCGCCGTATGCAACATGCACTAATTGTGCAGCTCAAGGGGGTCAAATTTTTAACAGAAGGCACTCAGATGCCAACCGAGTGCCTGCCATCTTACAATGACTGTGTGGTTCCATCACATTCCAGTTTCATGGTTTTGGATAGTAGTATAATGTTGTACCGTGTTAGCCATTGAAAGTAGTGGAAGAGTGAAGAAATCAGGCGATACCTTTTAGAGGCTAACTGAGTATATTTGATGGTAAGCTTTCGGAAGTACTAGCTCGGTTTTGGATAGGACATGCTCCATAATCCTTAAAACGGACTACTTGGTTGTGTGCATTAAGCCTTAGGCTTCATCCTAGCTCCCACTGCACAATATACTGAATGACCCCTTAAAAAGCTACAACTGTAGCCACAAAAACAAGTCCGACAAGAACAAAGGATTTGGCTGCATGCTATTGTTCAGTCACCATGTACAGCCTGCTAGTACAGGTGGCGAAAACAAACAAAAACCTTACAAACTGCTGATTTTACTGGTTGCCGTGGCAAATAGTCTCTCCTAGTGCCAGTCAAGGAATATCCTGATGCTCCCAGCTCCACCAAGACAAGTATTTGTATTTTATGATCAGTTTCTAAAAGTTCCACCAAAAGAATAGAATATCTGATAAAATGGATCTATTTTAAAGGGGTTGTCCAGGATAACAGTATGGGGTTTTTGTTTGTTTTTTTTTCACCTTCCCCGGCCTCATATTAAAAACAAAATAAAAACAAAACAAACACATTTATCCTGGACAACCCCTTTAACACTTATTGATTTAAATGGGTGCTTAAAATGATTGAATACCATCCATTTGCATCTGCTCCACTGTGTATCCATTTTTAACGGGGTTTTCCAGCCCCAAATTAATATTTTTTATAGTGATGACTTATCCATAGGATAGATTATCAGTAGGTGATCTGTGGGGATTTGACATCCAGACCATGCACAGATCAGCTGTTGTAGCAGCCTCCGCATGCCAGAATCTGCTAGTGGACGGGTAGTACGTGCCACTCCGCTCTTATACCCCACCAGGGGACCTGAAAGACGGAGAGCTGGACTGCTAAAACAGCAGTTACACATGGACATCGGCCGACCCCCATTGACTATAATGGGGTCCGCCATTTTAAAACTGAAAGCAGCAGAGATAAAAAGTCCTCTGTGCAGGACTTTTCTCTCCACCAAACTTCGGCGGTTTCTGAAACGGAGTCTCGGGCGCTGATGTGAACTTAGCCGCAAACGACCGTGGGCCAGGTCAGTGTGCCATCCGGATAGCATACTGACCCATTCATTTCTATCGGTCCACACACATGACCATGAATTAGTCAGTGTGCGGGCCGACAGGCTGGACCGCAAAACTCAGGACAGGTTCGATTCCTGTCTGGTTTTGTGGTCGCGCTTCCTTATTTATTGCTTGAATGGGGTCGCACAATAATAATAATAAAATTTATATAGCTCCAACAAATTCCGCAGCACTGTACAATTTGTAGAAGCACGGATGATATCCGTGTGTCGCCCGTGCCGTTTAATCACGGCCAGCAGACGGACGTCTGCAAGGGGCCTAAGACTGAGAACAAAAGCTGTACATGGAGGACTCTTTGCCCAGGGCCGTGGAGTCGGAAAAAAAAAGTCATCAAAATAAAATTATACCATACAATTATAGATATTGAATAGTTATTAGATGTATAGTTTGTTACATATTTACTATCATAGGAATCAATCACTAACTTTTATCATGAATTTAAGGATCTTTACCGTTTCTGACCACCCATAGTGGTTCAAATTACAATAAATCAATCAATGGCAGACCGTTAAGAACGGCCGGCAATCAGTTCGTATCCATATGTCCATTTTCTGGGAGGGATTGATGGAGCTGTAAAAACTGGGATTACGAGTGCAAGTGTGAATGTAGCCCAAACATTGCAGTATTTATTACATATTTAGACAGTGGTTAGCGTTGGAGGTTTCTAACAATGTCTAGTTACAAAAAAGAAAACCTTTTTATTGCCCATGGCAACCAATCACAGCAGATCTCTCATTACCTACAATGCTACTGGACAATAAAAGCTGCGCTCTGACTGGTTGCCACGGACAACTATTTTTAATTCGGAAATCTGTTGTATGTTGATACCATACTATAGAAAAATTACTAAGGAATAGAAAAAAAAATGTGAAATGACCACTGAAGCCGTAACCATAACAACCAGCAACACAATGAGGCAGATTTAGTAAACTGTCTAAAAGAAAAACGGTATTGCCATGGCAACCAATCACAGAGCAGCTTTCATTTTATAAAAGCACATTATTATATGAAAGCAGGGCTGTGATTGGTTGCTAGGCCCTCCTACTGGTCATGTGACTTATCACCATAGTTGATCAATAATTATACCAGTTATGGATCACGTCGTCTAATCGGCAGATATACATTGACAGAGTCTGTTTATATTTCCCTTGTTGCCAGGCACTGCCGTAGAGAACTACAGCAGGGAGAGGCCATCACTAACCCCGCGGCTCCACACCCAGCACACTGGGCCTAATGGATCATCACAACGGACAAAAAAAAAAAAAAGTCAGCAGTTGCCCCTAACAACCAATCAGATTATAGCTCTCATAGCCGCCGCGCAGATTACAGAATGAAAGCCTGCGTCTGATTGGTTGCTATAGGCAACCGTTCCTCTCCTTCCCTGCACAGGCTGAGGCCCGTTGTATTGTTGTATACAGACGGCCTGCGAGTAGGGAGAGCGGGCAGGGAGCGTTGTCTGGGCGGGGCAGGTGCCGAGTCACACGGCTCCAGGCCTGCGCCGCAGCTGCGACCAGGAAACCCCGAGCAAGCCTGCGGCCTATCCGTTGTCGCCCAGCAGCAGCAGCGATCTCGTCCATCCCCCACCTTCCCCCCGGGGAGGCTGAGAATAGCACACCCTCCTCCCAGAGAGCGACGACTGCAGCGGCCGCCGCCAATCCCGATCCCCGGCCCCAAGTTAGAAACCAGTACTCACCGGCGATGGGTCTCAGCTGTCCGTGTCCCGGGCATTTCGAGCTGGCGGCGGGGGGCTCGCCTGACGGAGAGCGGGGAGCATCGTGTCCTTCCGGCTGCTCAGCTCTGCTTCCTGCTCCCACAATCCTCCGCGTTCCCTCCCCTCCCCCAGTCCAGACTCTCCCCCTCCCCTCCTTTCCCAAGCGACATCTGCCCACACCCCCTGGTTGTCCTGTGTCATCCCCTCATCCATCAGTCTCTCCCCCTGTACAGGCAGCTTTGTGTATCCTGCTCCATGCAGCCATGGGTGACATGATCTGGACTGTGGAAGCTTGTAGAACATTCTACAGCACATTAGTATTAGAGCCTAGGTCACACTGTGCAGAATGGGTCGGCTATTCCAGTGCGGAAAATCTACTCATAGAAATAATGCTAAGTTCACACTAGTGTTCGGGTTTCCGTCCTTCGGGTCCACACTGGGATCTGAAATACGGAGACCCTGTACGCTTAAAAGCGAGTTATATGCGGAAACCCGCGAACCCCATAGACTATAATGGGGTCTGCCAGGTTTCCAAGGTTTTATACTGGAATCGGCAGAGAGAAAAGACCTCCGCAGGACTTTCTCTCCGCCAATTTTAAGCGGAATCTGGGACGGAGTCTGTTAGTGTGAACCTAACGTAAATCCCATTCTGCAAAAGCAAATGGAAGTTATCCACATGTAAATACATAAGAAAATACAACCAGTATTACAAGGCGTATACAGTAGGTAAAAAATAATCCGCACATTTTACCGTAGCTTTCAGTTTGGGCTGGAGCGATCACAGGTTAGGCCCGGTTCACATCTGCATTCGTGGAGTCCGCTTGGGGACCCCCCGAACAGAAACCTATACACATAAAAAGTGGTTTACCTGGGAAACCCGCAGACCCCATAGACTATAATGGGGTCCGTGTGGTTTCCGCACGAAGCAAGCGGAGAGGAAAGTTCTTTTTCATGCGTATAGGTTTCTGTTCAGGGGTCCCCAAGCGGACTCTCCGAACAGAAACCCGAATGCAGATGCGTTGGCAGTGTGACTCCATTCATTTACATTGGTGAAGGAGTCACAGGGCAATATGGCCAGATTTGATCAAGTGACGGGAGTCGTGGCCAAAGTCGCTGTGTAGTCCTAACCAAAAAGTGAATGTGCTTGTTTTTTGACTTCCAAACTGCCATAAGCTTGATACAGATATATAAAACTGATCGATTTCTTGCAATGGCCATGACACAATCTTGGCGATTTATGAGATGCAGCACAACCTCATTCACTTTTAGTACTTGCAATGAAGGCAGCAGTAACTGCAAGTCGCCTACATGCACACATTGGGGGATTTATCATTCACCCTATGTCACTTTTGTGTTGTAAAATACACACCGTTGTACACACCATTGGCAACTAAAAATTGTTTACGCCACTCTCAGCACTTTCCTGAATGGGTCATGGGCAGGGCCTCCGCTCCCATCAGATTTATGATCATTTATGCCATGGCCCAGCTGGAGGATCCACCTGATTTATGAGGAGGCATGTCTTACAGCAGCACAGGGATTCTTAAAACCAGCGTACTAAATTCTGGTCTTGATAACTACCCCCATTGTTCATTAGCTGTGGATTTTCCTGGTATATTTACCAATATAAGATGTGTCTAATGCAGTACCAGCAAAGTAGATTTTAAAGAGGACCTTTTGTGTCCTCTAACACAGCGATTTGCAGTCTAGCGTCATTGCTGGGCAGTGGAGAATGTATTGTCTTATACTGTGAAGGGGGTGTTCTCCACCGCCCAGTGATGACGTCAAGCTATAAAGCAAGCTCTCCTGACAGTACAGTGATCTAGGTAGCCAAAAATAACGACATTGATATCTCTTCAATGGGACAAGATACAAAGAAAAGAAAAGATGCGCTGAATTCACTGCATAGGCAGCTTTCTAATGGAATATAACTTGCCCTGGTATTATACATAACAAGTAACCTTGGGGCCCCATAGCAAAATTTGTAATGAGGCCTCACGCTAGTATGACCGCCCTGCTCATGTACAGAACTTGAAAAGTGTGCAATCATTATGGCCTGCTTTACACACAGGGATAGCGCATATGGTGATATTACAGTACAGGCATAATACACACAGTGATGTCACATTACAGGGATAATACACACAGTGATGTCACAGTACAGGGATAATATACACAGTGATGTCACAGTACAGGGATAATGTACGCAGTGATGTCACAGTACAGGGATAATGTACGCAGTGATGTCACAGTACAGGGATAATAACACAACAAACAAAATGGCACAGTACAGGGATAAAAAACAGTGACTGTGATGTCACAATACAGGGATAATGCACACAGTGATGTCACACGGTATGGGAGTAATATACACAGTGATATCACAGCATAAAAATAAAGTAATTATAATGATGTCCCAGCAAAGTAATAAAAGCACATTCAGTTATTATTATTCCACTTGCTTATATAACACAAATATGTGGCACAACAATTAGCAGACATTGGGGGGAATCTATTACAGTAGAACTGGCGATTCTTACACGCGATTCTTAACCCCTTCAAGACCGAGCCCAAAAGTGCGTTAAGGACCAGGCCTCGTTTTTCAAAACTGACATGTGTCACTTTATATGGCAATAACTTTGAGACGACTTAACTTACACAAGTGATTTTGAGACTGTTTTTTTGTGACACAGTGTACTTCATGTTAGTGGTAAACACTAATGAATATTTTTGTATTTATTTATAAAATTAGGAAATTTGATGGAAATTTGGAAAAAAATCGCAATTTTCAAAATGTGAAATGCTCTGCTTTTCAGACAGATAGTCATACCACCCAAATACATTAATACATATTATCTACCATATCTCTGCTTTATATTTTCATCATCTTTTAATCGTTCTGTTATTTATTTTGGATGTTAGAAGACTTACAAGTGTAACAGCGATTTTGCAGATTTACAAGAAAATTTCCCAAACTAATTTTTTAGGGACCACTTCAGTTCTGAAGAGGATTATAATGGTCTATATATTAGAAACCCCCATAAATGACCCCATTTTCAAAACTGCACCCCTCAAATAATTCAAAATAACATTTGGGAAGTTTGTTAACCCTTTAAGCATTTCACTGGAATTAAAACAATATGGAGGTGAAATAGTTTTCAGGTGCCATGTCGCATTTGCAGAGCCCCTAAAGTACCAATACAATACAAACCCCCAAAAAGTGACCCCATTTTGAAAACTGCACCCCTCATAGAATTTATCTAGGGGTATAGTGAGCATTTTGACCTCACAGCTGTTTCACAGATTTTATTGACTTAGGGACGTAAAAACGTAAAATTACTTTTTTTCCAATAAACCGTCCATTTAGCGACATATTTTAAATTTTTGCAAGTGGTTAAAGAAGAAAAAACACCCCACAGTTTGTTACACAATTTCTTCTGAACACAGAAATGCCCCATATGTGGTTATAATCTGCTGTATGGGTACATGGTGGGGCTCAGACTGGAAAGAGCGCTGTTTGGCTTTTGGAGGGCAGAAGTGGCTGGAATAGTTTTCAGGTGCCATGTCGCATTTGCAGAGCCCCTAAAGTACCAGTACAATGGAAACCCCCTAAAAGTGACCCCATTTTAGAAACTACACCCCTCAAGGAATGTATCAAGGGATATTATGATTTTGAGCCTAAAAATGCTTCCCAAAAATTAATGTACAAAGTGAAAATTAAAGTTTTTAAAGAAATATCCAATTTCAGTGCCTAATACGTTGCGGCCACTTTGTGGCATCAGATACATGAACTCCTAAAACTATTAAGTGGGCTATCCCGGGGACAGAAAAAATTAAATATGTGGGTATAAACTGCTGCTTGGGCACACAGCAGGGCTCAGAAGGGAAGGAGCACTGTGTTTTTTTAGCTTTTGGAGTATAGATTTAGAGGGACTTTCTCGTCGCCATGTTGTTTTTGCAGAGCCCTGGAGGTGCCAGTAAATTGGAATTCCCCAAGAAGTGACCCCCCATTTTGTAGGGGCAATTTTAGGGTCTCTGCAAATGTGACATGGTGTCCAAAAAAACAACAATCTAAATATGCGCTCCAAAAGCACATAGCGCTCCTTCACATTTGCGCCCTGCTGTTTGCCCAAATGACAGTTTATGCCCACATGTATGACACTGGTGTACCCAGGATAACGTACTTAACAATGCTATATGTGGGTATAAACTGCTGTTTGGGCACAGCCGGGCACAGAAGGGAAGGAGCGCTATTTTGGTTTTTGGAGCACAGTTTGCTTTTTGGACACCATGCCACTTTTGCAGAGCCCATGAATTGCCAGTAAAGTGGAATCCGCAGACATGTCACCCCATTTTGGAAACTATACCCTTCAAGGGATTTATCAAGTGGGGTAGCGAGCATTATTAACCCTTAAGTGTTGCATTCTTTTAATTTCCAGAAATGAATATGCAGATGATAATGAAAAGTTAAAAATAACATTTTTCCAGAGATACGCCATTTCAGTGCCCGATATGTTGTGCCCAGCTTATGTCTGCACAGACACACACTCCAAAAACTGGTGAGCGGGGATCCCGGGCACAACAGCTTTTGGAGCGTTCATCTCTGATACAAGCCGGGCACAACATATTACGCACTGAAATGTCGTATTCCTGGATAAATTGTCATTTTCACCTTTCATCATCAGCTGCGTATTCATTTATGGATAATAAATTATAGCAACACTTGGGGGTTAAAAATGCTCACTGTACCCCTGGATAAATTCCTTCAGGGGTGTAGTTTCCAAAATGGGGTGACATATCAGGGGATACCACTTTACTGGCATTTCAGCTCTGCAAAAGTGCAATGGCGTCCAAAAACCAAATAGCGCTCCTTCCCTTCTGTGCTCGGCTGTGCCCAAACAGCAGTTTATACCCACATATGACATTAAGTACGTTATTCTGGGTACACCAGTGTCATACATGTGGGCACACATAAACTGCAGTTTGTGCACACAGTAGGGCGCAGAAGGGAAGGAGCGCTATGTGGCTTTTGGAGCGCAGATTCAGATGTTTGGGATCTGGATGCCATGTCATGTTTGCAGAGCCTCTAAAGTACCAGTAAAGTGGAATCCCCTAGGGAATGACCCCATTTTGAAAAGTGCATCCCTCAAAGAATTTATCAAGGGGTGTAACGAGAATTAGTATCCCAGACGTGACTGCACAGCGGATTGGGAAAAGTGAATATGTAAGCTGTGCGTAGAAAATTGGGTACACTAAATTCCCTACTATTTCCCCAGTAGTTCCTATTATTGGGGAGGTCACTCTGGGGGTCACTTCTGGTTTATTATCCCTTGTAAGCTCTAAATCTGGGGTGTACCCTCATATATGCTCGCACAGTTTATACATTCCCTTCCTGCCGCAGCCAGTTATGCTCTAATGATTTGGTGATTTTTTGGGGGTTTTTGTCTTCACATTGTACGAGCTATATTTTCTTTATTTCTCTGGTGATGTAGCCATATGAGGGCTTGTTGTTTTCAGGGTGAGATGTATTTTTTAATGACATCATTTTTAGGTGCTTACAACTTATTAAATACATTTTATTAACTCTTTCTTGGTGGATTAAAAAACAACCCCATCAATTCTGGCACTGCGTTTTACCTTTTAAATTTTTCACCATGCAGCGTAGAGCGTAAGTAACATGTTATATTTATTCTGCGGGTCGGTACGATTACGGCGATACCTCATTTATACTGTTTTTTATGCGATACCAATTTTGCAGAACAAAAACCCATTTGGGGACATAAATCTATTTTTTTTGCATCGCCATCTTCTAAGATGCGTAGCATTTTTATTTTTCAGTTTAGAGAGTTGGTTTAGGGCTTATTTTTTGCGGGACAACCTGTGCTTTTTATTGGTACTGTTTTGGGGTACATATGACTTTTTGATCACTTTTTATGGCATATTTTGTAAGGTGAGATGGCGAAAAATCATTACTTTTGGCGGTTTTTTTGCGTTTTTTTTTCCCCGACGTTCACCATGTACATTAAATATGGTTTCAATTTTATTGTACAGGTTGTTACGGACAGAGCGATACCAAATATGTATTGTTTTTATTCATTTTTAGGTTTATTTTTTCTATACCCTAATTCATTTTATATAGGAAAAGGGAATTTTTGGGGCTTTATTCTTTTATTAATTTTTTTCACATACTTTATTTCCCATTAGGACACCTGAGCCAGAGATACTTTGATCTCTGTCTCAGTACTATAGACTGCAAGACACACGCATGCAAGTGTCTTGCAGCCTATACAGGAAGTCAGCGCTATGGAAACACAGAGCTGACTTCCTGAGGTCTCGGCAGGATCAACCAGGTAGTGGGGTCTCCAGGCAGCCTGGGGTCACTTGGCAGACCCCAGGCTGCAGATTATAGATATCGGCACCCCCCGATCTCGCCGCGGGGGGTGCCGGGGGGGGGGGCGGCAAGATGGCGGAACCCCTTGAATGCCGCGGTCATGTTTGACCGCGGCATCCAAGGGGTTAA
The DNA here is from genome assembly GCA_947044405.1 of Leptodactylus fallax. Lineage (NCBI taxonomy): Eukaryota > Metazoa > Chordata > Amphibia > Anura > Leptodactylidae > Leptodactylus > Leptodactylus fallax. The sequence goes on along the minus strand of CAMRHE010000147.1, from coordinate 658,793 downwards.
AACCTCCGATCAGAACTCAGTTCCGACCGGGGGTTATGGAGTAGGGTGTTAGCTGTCAGTTACAGCTAACACCCGGTTCCGATGCCGCCCGCAAGATGGCGGAACCCCTTGAATGGCACGGTCATGTTTGACCGCGGCATCCAAGGGGCTAAAAACCCCGATCGGCGTTGAGCGCCGATTGGAGGTTAAGGAGCAGGGTGTTAGCTGTCAGTTACAGCTGACACCCTCTCCCGATGCCGCCCGCGGCACTAAGTGCCGCTAGCAAACACTTAAAATGCTGCGGTCGCTATTGACCACGGCATCTTAAGGGTTAAACAGCAGGGATCGGTGTTATCACTGGTCCCCACTGTTGCAGAGGGAGCCTGGCTGTCAGATACAGCTGGGCTCCCGCGGTGATCGCACGGACTCTGCTTCTGAGCCCGCTCGATCACCATCACGTACCTGCACGTGGGGATGCGGTAACTAATCACATTCTCCCACGTGCATGTACGTGAGAATGCGTGAAGGGGTTAAACTATTCAAAATTACAAAGAGGCTCCAGCATGTCTGTGGAGTTTGGGAGAAAATTCATGCAAACATGGGAGAACATACAAATTCTATGTAGCCGTTGTCTTTTGTCAGATTCAACCCCAGCACTGCAAGGCAACAGAGCTAACCACTGAGCCACCGTGCTGACCAGTCCTTTTTCCACATTCCCTTTCATCATCCATAGTTATCACTAAGAGGTGAAAATCAGTCCCCTTAGTTGTTGGATCCCATAGACGCTGCTATGTTTGCTACACTGGTAGCTACACTCATAGTATTATTGCTCAGTGTTTTTCACTTTAATGAAGCAAAATTGCAATAAAAATAGAAAACAGCAATTTTTTTTTTTTGTAATCTTGAATAACTCCTAGTGAATAGGGGGACATGAATGCCAAGCTTGATCTGATATAAGGTGCCCACAAGAGACCACACAGTATTATTATATTCAATATAGCTGCAATTAGGCCCATTCACATCTGCGTTCAGGTTTCCGTTCGGTGAGTCTGCTTGGGGACCCCCCGAACGGAAACCTATACGCATAAAAAGTGGTTTACCTGGGAAGCCCACGGACCCCATAGACTATAATGGGGTCCATGTGGTTTCCTCACAAAGCAAGCAGCACTTTCTTCTCCGCATGTTTCGTGCGGAAACGACACAGATCCCATTATGGTCTATGGTGTCCGTGTGGTTTCCCAGGTAAACCGCTTTTTATACGTATAGGTTTCCATTTGGGGGGGGTCCCCAAGCAGACTCCTCAAACGGAAACCCGAACGCAGATGTGAACCGGTCCTTATGGCTGCAGAGGCTGCTACAATAATTGTCAATGGAAAGTGCAAATATTTTACATACTACACTTGACAGATATGTATTGAAAAGTTGGTTTGTTTTTTGGCAGTTCTGTGTCTTCAAAAGCACACAGATGGCATCCATATGCAGTCTGTGTTTTTCAGGGACCCTATCGATAGAATAGACGAGACCGAGGTACTAAAATGAACATGAATAAGACTTGCTCCATATTTTGCAACTCCTTTCTACAGCCTGAATACTCATCCTTAAAATATATGGTAGTCTACATAGGGCCCTAGAAACGGATGGGTTTATATACTAGGTATATTTGCAGATAGTATACGAAAAAAAGTGTAGTCCGTGTGCATGAAGCCTTAGGGGGCGCTCACACTACCATTGGATGTCCATTCTGATAGGGTCCGTTAAAAAAAAAAATAGAATGCTTATCATAACTGACATTAACATACATGTAATGGATCAGTTAAAAGAAAACAGACACACTAGCATCAGTAAGTGTCTGTTAATGTCCGTTTGTATACGGTCCATTTTTTTCGTTTATTTTTTTGTTCTGCTTTCTGAGCATGTGCAGAAAAAAACGGACGACCGTCCATTACCATCCATTAGCCATAAACATTAATGTTAAAAAATAATGGACATTTAAAGAGGTTGTCCAGGCAATTCTTTTTTTTTTTTTTTTTTTTAGGCCGGGGGAGGTGAAAAAAAAAAAAAAAAATCATACTCACCTGTCCCTGGTGCTCCGGTGACCTCCCAGTGCGGTCCGGTCCTTCTGCTCCGGCGTCTTCTCAAAGTGAAACTGCTCACTGGCTGTGATGTCACGGATCCCTTCCGCTGAAGCCGCTGATTGGTCTCAAGAGTCACGTGTGGCTGCGACTTCCGTCAAACACGTCAACACTGGACTGAGAAGACCGGACTGCGCTGGGAGGCTCCCGAGCACCATGGAAAGGTGAGTATGAATTTTTTAGAAATTTTTTTCACTGCCCCCGGCTCATTTATAAATTAAACGGGTTGTCCATTTTTGCCTGGACAACCCATTTAACATTCGTCATAAGTCTGTTATTTTGAATGGACACAAAAGTCCTGCAACCCCGCATTATTATGTCCGCTAAAATAACGGACGTGTAATGGATTTGGTGAAAAGGGACACTAACAGACAACATATCAAATCCCATTGAAATCAATGGGATTTTTAACGGATTTATGACTATCTGTTAGTGTCCATTGTTAACATTTTGTACTCCCCAGCATATCCCTACTCTAGGGTATGATGGTAGCAACCAATGGGGAATGTTATATCATACTATGGGTATATATAAATGGAAAAGGCAAACTCATGGACCCTGTATGGCAGGACACAGAGCAGGTATACTGTAGGTCTGTATTATTGACCTGTATGCCCTCTAGATGATAGCTCTGTGAGGCACTATATTCCTGCTTAGAGACAGTGCTCATAGGGGAGACTACATCAGTAATATGGCGTGCAGTGGAACATAACACATTTCTATTCCTCACAGATTCTGTATGGAAAGATGAATGATGTGTTAGAGATCCAGTACAATCCTATTGTATACATATTTGCACAATCACGCTAGATTGAAGGCTTATCCTTAGGGCTATAAGCATGGTAGTGAGAGATGAATGGAGGCATTGTTGACCATTGGTCCCATGACAGAAGATAACTTTGGATGTGGAAACGCTGAAATCCTTTATGAGTTTAATACAATTTTCTGGTCTATGATTCATAAATATTATAGCATAAAGAGGACTTGTCAGTTCTTGCTGAAGAGGCATCTTCTCCAGAAAGAGACACATTAGGACATCCATAGTGTAGATAACTGTCCGTAAATTCCTGGATAGTCCATACAAATAGGGAAATCCTTTCCAGTGTCTTTAAAACAAATGGATGTATCTGCGATTTCTTTGGAGGCTGGAGAAGTTCGTATGAGCTATTGTGATGGTAACTATCATCATCAGGACATAGACAGATCAGCCATAACATTAAAATCACTGACAGCTGAAGTGACAGGAGTTGAGTGACGTCAACAAGGGCCAAATTTTTATGGCCAGATGACTGGGTCTGAGCATTTCCAAAATGGCAGGTCTTGTGGGATGTTCCTGGTATGCAGAGGTTAGTACCTACCAAAAGTGGTCCAAGAAAGGACAACTGGTGAACAGGGTCATGGGTGTCCATGGCTTACTGAAGTGTTCGGGGAGCCAAAGCTAACCTGTTTGGTCTGACATGTTAATGGCCAGGTCTGTGTGTCACTTACCTGGAGAAGAGATAGCACCAGGATGCAGTAAAGAGAGAGGGGAAGCCAGCATGGACAGTATGATACTCCTGGCAATATTCTGTGGGGTCCTGGCATTCATATGGAAGTTACATAGCCACATATCACTTACATACATTGTTCAGACCAAGTATACTCCATCATAGGAAGTGCATTCCATAACGGCAGTGGCCCATTTCAGCGAGGTAATGTTCCCTGTAATAATGTAAAAATAGTTCAGAAATGTTTTGAGGAACATGACAAAGAGCTCAAGATGTTGTCAAGGCCTCCAAATTCCCCTGATATCAATTCAACCAAGCGTGCAGTATGTGGGTATTAAAAAAAAAAGTAGACTGACCGGACGTGAACATGCAAAGAGAACAATAAAGAGCACTAAATGGTCTTCAGTATACTAAGTACTGTAGAATCTAAAAGTCTATATGAAAACTTTAATTTAGCTGTGACATTTAGTGGTCGTATAGTGTATATCCCATATCTACTATTTGGGATATATGAGTGTGTATGAGGTGGGGGGGGGGGCACATATTAAATATATTTTTTAAGAATTTTATTTTAGTTTAAATTTTCCATGTCACTATCTATATTTTAAAAAAAGTACTATATCCTGCAATTTTCACTAATAATAGACTGGCAATTGCCAATTCTGCAAGGGTTTTCATTGTAGCAATCACTTCAGACCGTATTACAATAGAAGATAATACCTCTATAGATAACACCAGTGACCCTTCATTACATCCACTCCTGACAATAGTTGATGTCACAGTTTATTTACTCCCCTTCCCTGCACGGAGCATGTCAAGGCAACTCTCCCATAGACCTCAATGAGTCTGCTCCAGACTATTGCTGCCTATGACCAAGATTACTAAATGCTGTTAACAGAGTAGAGGAGAAGCTCAGACAAAATGGCCGCCTCTATACAGTAATCATGTACAGAAAATAGAATTTAAAGGGATTCTATCATTAAAAAACATGTTTTAAACTAAGAGCACATAGGAATAGCCTTTATAAAGGCGATTCATCTCTTACCTTTATCTTGAAGGTCCGTGCCGCCGTTTTTGAATTTTTATTCATTCTTCATTGTGCTGAGAAAGCAGTCAGCTCTGCCCGGGCCGCCATTTTCCAGTGGTCTGTTACAGTGCTGCATCCGATGCTTGCGAAAGGCAGAAGATACAGAGAACAGGAAGAAGGGAGTGAGCACAACGGACTAAGGGGTGGTGGAAAGCTATGACGCGCGGGGTGCTCGCAGCACAGGAGGAACGCCCAAGGTGCTCTGTGAAGGTAATTAGCATAACTGAAGAAACAAATTTTAACAGAAACGGCAGGGTGAAGAAAAGAATGGAAGGTAGGAGTAGAATGGCCTTTTTAAAGCCATTCCAACGTGACATTAGTTTAAAAGGTGTTTTTTTAATGATAGACTCCCTTTAAAAAAAAAATTTACAATCTGAAAATAATAATAATAACTTTATATAGCGCCAACATATTCCACAGCACTTTACAAATAGACTGAAAATAAAAACAGATGAGAAAAAAAGTGCTAGATTTCATTATTTGATTTTAATAAATAAACGAAAGAAATGGCAACACATTCCTTTTAAGTTTCTCAGATTGTTGGAAAAAAAAAAATGTGATTTTTTTTTTTGGCTAAATTGTTCAGTTAAAAAAAAAGTTTGTCAACTCAGTCTCTCCTAAAGGAAAGAAAGTGGGTGCACTTGTGCCCGGTGAGTTGAAGATTGAGATATCAAAAAAATTGTCACCATAGGCACCATGAATGGTCTTCACCTAAGTGGACTTTGTCTTAGCAGCTACGGGTGATAGGACCATGATGTCAGTTTGACATTTCCCAAGACTTGCAAGTTACCAAATGTGAAGACACATCCTCACCGTATAAAATTACACCATATTCCCCATCTATAGTGAAGCCCCATTCATTTACTAAGAAGCCAATTTCCCCCTATATACAGTAGTAACCACAAGCTCTATGGTGTACAGTACTAACTCCCTGAACAGGATACAAAATAACTTTGTTTTGCTGCCTCCTACAGGCAACTCTGATTATGTCTCCCCTAAAACAGGATGAAGTTTACTGTGTCAGATATGGGACTGGAAGAGTGAAGAAATCAGGCGATACCTTTTAGAGGCTAACTGAGTATATTTATAAGTAAGCTTTCAGAAGTGCTAGCTTCCTTCATCAGACATGGTGTTATACAAGAACTGAAAATTCACAGATTTTTATACTCTATACACATGATCTTCAAAGGATTTTAGAGTCCTTAAAAAAACCAAAACAAAATGCAATCTAAGTAGAGAAGTTATTTACAACCGGTCAAAAAACAATCTGGAAAGTTGTGGTGCGTGACAGAGGGATCTGTTATCTGTTTGCTATCAGGAGGTGATTTGTGACCCTCACAGTTCATACATAGTGTGACATGAAGCTGGCATGAATATTAAGTCCAAATTGCAGAGTTTTAAATTTTTGCATAAATTTGTACTCCCATTCTTTCCTTTCCTCCTGCGTCTTAAACTGTCCCATTAAAACCACAACCCGCAAATCTTCAATAGAGTGGTTTTCTCCGGAGAAATGTGCGGCCACTGGGAGATCGGTTCTGCTGTTATTAATGGTGGATCTGTGTGAGTTCATTCGCTGACTAAGTCTCTGCCCTGTTTCCCCCACATAGAGGCCTGTGGTGGGACATTGCACACACATTATGAGGTACACCACATTGGAAGACCTGCAGAAGAATGTCCCCCTAATTCTGTGCACCTGTTGTGACTGTGGGACAGGTACACTGTCAGTGGTGTGGATGTGCCTGCAGGTCTTGCACCTGTTATGCAGGCAAGGTGAGGTGCCATTTTCAGTAGGGGCCTTCAGGGCACTCCGGATATGGGACTGATCATGGTCTCTACGGACATAGGATGGCACCTGCAGCTCACATATGGCAACTGAACATCAGTTTTCCACCGTGACTCTAATCTTTTCCATATTACAGCATTTTTTTATATCTGTTACATTCTAGAAGAACCTGTTTAATAACATATTATTTCCATGTAGTAAATTAGATTCCATTTGTTTGAATATGTTCAAGATATAATGGCCATATAATTTGTTAAAGTGGAGATGTAAATGAAAAGTTAGCAAAAACAATGTTCTCTGTTTCGCTGCGGCAATATGACCTATAGGCTAGAAAAAAAATGTACTGTCTATTTGCATTTCATTGGGATCTATTTCGCCATGAATTTAGGGCTGGTTCACATTTGCGTTCGGTTTCCTGCAAGCAGCACTTTTCTCTCTGCATGTTTTGTACGGAAACCACACGGACTCCATTATAGTCTATGGGGTCCGCATGTTTCCTTAGGTAAACTGCTTTTCTATGCGTATAGGTTTCCGTTCGGGGGGTCCCCAAGCGGACTCCCTGAACGAAATCCCGAACGCAGATGTGAACCAGCCCTTAGACAAAGGCCCAGGTTTACTATGTAACTACTATTGCGGCTGCAACTAGATCCTGGTGTAAACATCTTTGGCGCAATGTGGCACAAGTTGGTGCATCTAATTTGGGTTAAACTTTTTTGACTTACTAGACATGTTGGTGTGGAATCTCAGAAAAAGAGGACGTGGTTGAAATGTGCCATGATGCGCCAAAATTGTGTTGTAATATTCCGGATCAAAATAAGCCAAAAGGTGGTATAAACATAGACTACTAGACAATATGAAGATACGCCAGATTTATCATCCAGCGTCAGTCAGTGTGATAAATTGGTCACGTTTTTAGACTGCCTGTCTAAGTTTACACTGTTTAACTATTAGTAAATCTGGGACAAAGTTTTGTCGTTTGGATCATGTGAAAGTGACATTATGTGTCAGGACTCTTCTGTCAGACGTCATACAACTCGTTACACTGTCTATATGTTGTAGCTCTGTATACTGGAATAGCATTAAATACATACAGTTGTGCTAAAAAGTTTACATACTCCGGCAGATTTTTTGGTTTTTTGGCCTTTTTTCAGAGAATATGAATGATAACACAAAAACTTTTTCTCCACTCATGGTTAGTGGTTGGTTGAAGCCATTTATTGTCAAACTTCTGTGTTTTCTCTTTTTAAATTATGATGACAACCAAAAACATCAAAACAACCCTGTTCAAAAGTTCACATACCCTGGTGATTTTGGCCTGATAACATGTCCAGAAGTTGACACAAAGGGGTTTGAATGGCTACTAAAGGTAACATCCTCACATGTGACCTGTTTGCTTGTATTCAATGTGTGTGTATAAAAGCTGAGTGAGTTTCTGGGAGTTTTCTGGAGACTGTTGCCTCTTTCCTCCAGCCACTGACGTTTCTGGATTGTGAGTCCTCGGGGAAAGCAAAAGAATTGTCCGCGGATCTACGGGAAAAGGTAGTTGAACTGTATAAAACAGGAAAGGGATACAAAATGATATCCAAGGAATTGATAATGCCAGTCAGCAGTGTTCAAACTGTGATTAACAAATGGAAACTCAGGGGCTCTGTAAAAACCAAACCACGGTCAGGTAGACCAACCAAAATTTCGGCCACAACTGCCCGGAAAATTGTTCAGGATGCAAAGAAAAACCCACACATAACATCAGCTGAAATACAGGACTTTCTGAAAACTATCGGTGTGGCTGTTTCAAGATGCACAATAAGGAGGCACTTGAAGAAAAATGTGCTGCATGGTCGAGTTGCCAGAAGAAAGTCATTACTGCGCAAATGCCACAAAGAATCTCGCCTTCAATACGCCAAACAGCACAGAGACAAGCCTCAAAACTTCTGGAACAAGGTCATTTGGAGTGATGAGACAAAAATCCAACTTTTTGGCCACAACCATAAACGTTACATTTGGAGAGGTGTCAACAAGGCCTATGATGAAAGGAACACCATTCCTACTGTAAAGCCCGGAGGTGGATCACTGATGATGTGGGGATGTGTGAGCTTCAAAGGCTCAGGAAACTTGGTCAAAGTTGAAGGAAAGATGAATGCAGCGCGTTATCAGCAAATACTGGAGGCAAATTTGCACTCATCAGCCAGGAAGCTGCGCATGGGACGTACTTGGACGTTCCAACATGACAACCATCCAAAACACAAGGCCAAGTTAATAATAATAATACATTTTATTTATATAGCGCCAACATATTCCGCAGCACTGTACAATTTGTAGGGAAGTTGATCAAGTCATTGGCTACAGCAGAAGAAAGTGAAGCTTCTGGAGTGGCCATCTCAGTCTCCTGAGCTCAATATCATTGAGCCACTCTGGGGAGATCTCAAGCGACAGGACATGCAAGACAGCCCAGGAATTTACAGGAACTGGAGACTTTGTGCCAAGAAGAATGGGCAGTTTTATTATCTGAGAAAATAAAGAGCCTCATCCACAACTATCACAAAAGACTTCAAGCCGTCATTGATGTTAGAGGGGGCAATACACGGTATTAAGAACTGGGGGATGGGAACTTTTGAACAGGGTCATTTTGATGTTTTTGGTTGTCTTTATGATTTAAAAAGAGAAAACACAGAAGTTTGACAATAAATGGCTTCAACCAACCACTAACCATGAGTGGAGAAAAAGTTTTTGTGTTATCATTCATATTCTCTGAAAAAAAGGCCAAAAAATCTGCCGGGGTATGTAAACTTTTTAGCACAACTGTATGACAGTATATAGGGTGTATATCATGTGTTATTCCATTTGCCTGTTCAGTTGCTGATTTCACTTTCATGTGTCTGTTGCCCTCTTGTGATCAATAGTAACATTACAATTTGTCAAATTCATATTCATTGCCAGGCAGCTTGTAGGTTTGCTATCTACAGTATCTTAGTTAGAATGTGGCACTATCTAAAACATTTAAGGGAATGCCACAAACTGCTGTAATGGCTGGATAGGTAAAATGTTGATTCCCAATGTAATTTTCATCTCAGTATTGGCTGACTTTCTCTTGCAGTCAGCTTGCAAAGGCATCCTTGCCAATTGTCCAGAATGGGGGGCCTGGGCATGCCAGTGCATACCGAGAAAAACCGCAGCGGCAAGACATCGCAGTCCTTCTCACAACGCTTTGCAAAAAAACTCCGCAGAGTAAACCTTTCTGCTTCAATTATACCTATAGGGAAACCGCCGGCATTTCCTAGAATCCCATCCACTTTGCTATGACTGTAAAACGCCGCGTGGGGCCCGGCCTAAAAGTTTTTTCTAACTATCTTAGTGATGACAGTCTTTTGACTTGATAGGGTGCCAATGCTTACAAGTGGACCATAAATGCAGGAACTTTCTATGGTCTGACACTTGCAAAAAACCCAGCCATGATTTCCTTATTGTGGCAGGGTTATCAGACAGGGACAGGACATGTATGAGAAGATAACCCGGCCATAATAAGGAAATCATGGCTGGGTTTTTCGCAAGTGCCAGACCATAGACAGTTCCTGCATTCATGGTTGTACACATTGGAAATCGATCAAGGCAAAAAACGTCACGACTAAGATGATTAGAGAAAATCTTTACCACTCTCCACAATTTTTAATTATTTATATTTGCAAAAATATTTAATTTTTAATAGTTTATAAATTTAAATGTGATTATGTTCATGGTAAATCCCCTTTAAGGTTAAGGCCCCACGTAGCAAAATGCAGGTAAAAAAAAAAGCTGCAGAAAAACGCATTTAAAACACATTGAGTTTTTGCTGCATTTTTCTCAACTTTTTTCCTTCCCCTATTAAATTTATAGGAAAAACGCTTCAAGTTTTTGAAAATGCAGCTTTTCTGCAGCTCTTTTTTCCCCACAATGTGTGGATGGGATTATCCAGAATCTCATCCACTTTGTTGGTACTGTAAAATGCAGCATTTTTTTTCCGCTGCTTTCCTCAGCAGCCAAAAACGCTGCATTTCTGTAATGTGGGGACCTAGCCTAAAGCCGGTTGCACACGACTGTATGAATGGTCGCGTGCAACCGGCTTTAGTCAGTGTTTTGCAGAGGACATGGACTGGGAGACCACTGGATATAACTGTCTCAATGGCCTCAAGACTGTCTTAAGACTGTAGATATACTGACCTCCACAAGGAGGTAAAAGATACAGTATGTTCATGTAACTCGTTCTAAAGGTTTGTCCAGTTTATTGCTGGTGTTCAAAGCACAGAAAATGCTTTGCAGTTTGCAGTTTCTGGCATAGAGGGAATGATAAATTTCCCCCATTGTATGGCTGTATTGTCACTTGGTATTGTCACATGGCCTATGAAGTGGGGCTCACTTTCATGCTGCTGCTATGAACAACTGATTGGTGGCCGCCAGACCCATGCTAAGGTTTTATAGCGACTCTGCTTAGTATTGCATATTACTTCCATTCATTTTAATTAGACTAATGTGAATCATAGACAGTTGATCAGCGGGGGTGCCAGATGTTGGATCACCACCGATCTGATATTTAGGATATTTAATTAATATTGAACCCCTTTGAACACAAGGCAGCACAACATGCTGATATATATGCTTTAACTCCTCATATTTGAAAAAATTATCACATTTGTTCATGTCCAATATTTCTCTTGTTCTCCTTTTGGCTCTGAAATGTAAATGGTCACTTTGCATTCTGATCCCACGAGTTAGTGAAATAGAAAGTTTCTTCTGCTGCTTCCAGCTAAAGAACAACGCCTGCCAAGAAATGCTGGAGACGGGAAAAGTTACATCACAATAAACACTGGACTATTTTTATTCCTTTCCATCCATTAGCCAGAGGCGCGGCCTACACATGGTCTACCATTTTAAATGGAATATTTCATCCAGATTGCAAACTTTTCTGTCTAAGAGCAATTACAATTCAGGAGCTCTAAACAGTATATTAGTTTTTCCCGCAGCGCTTTTCACAGAAAGTTCGCAGAGTTTTCCTCTGCGGACTTTCTGCTTCAATTATACCTATAGGGAAACCGCCGGCATTTCCGTAGGTATAATTGACATGCTGAGATATCCAAAACCGCAACGGTTTTGGAAATCGCAGTGTACCCACTGTGCGTAGTTTACCGCTGTATGGGGATGGGATTCACTAGAATCCCATCCACTATACAGTGACTGTAAAACATTGCATTTTTTTCTGCTGCGTTTCCACTGTGGGCAAACTGCGGTATTTATGCCACGTAGGGCCCCGGCCAGAACGCTAAGCCCCCACCTAGCGGAAATTCAGCATTTCTGGCTGCTGCGGAATTTTTAGCTGTAATTCGCTATATAAGGCCTTAGCTTGCAAAGAGGCCATATCGCTTAGCCAAACACTGTGGTTCCTTCATTAACACCTTCATACCACAGCCAATTTTCGTTTTTGCATTTCCATTTTTCCCTCCCCCCATTCCAACTTTTTCATTGTTCAGTTCACAATGTCATATAATGGCTTATTGTTTGCAGGACTAATTGTACTTTGTAATGGCACCCTTCAATATCCTGTACAATGTACTGGGAAGCTGGAAAAAAATTCAGAATGAGATGGAATTGGAAAAAAAAACGCATTTACGCCAATTTCTTATGGGTTTAATTTTTACGGCATTCACTATATGGTAAAAGTAACCAGTTACCTGTATTCTGATGGTCAGTATGATCGCAGCGATACCAAATTTATATAGTATTTGTAATGTTTTGATACCTTTTAAAAAATTAAAAACTTTGCAAAATACAAAAAAATGTTTGTTTCGCCATATTGTGACACCTGTAACTTTTTTATATTTATGTGTATGGAGCTGGGTATGGCATCTTTTTATGTGGGACAAGATGGCATTTTTAGTGATACCATTTTGGAGAAGTTCTGATGGTTTGATCACTTTTTATTCCATTTTTTATAGGAGGCAAAAAGTTGAAAAAACAGCCATTTGGCCATTTTGATTTTTTTTCCCTGCTATGCTTTTCACCGTATGGGAGAAATATTTTAATATTTGTGTATTATGGAACACTCTGTTTTATTAGATGAAGTGGCTCCATAAAGCTTGTGTCATATGTGATCTCATAGTTGTATCCGGTTCTGGTATTACTGGATGGTGGGATTTCCCTTGTTTTCATTTGGTAGAATGCAGATTTACACAACATGATCTCACTGGTATAGTTTGTATAAAGAAAATGATCACAATTTCCATTTTATTGACCTGATTGTGTCATTGGAAAAATCTGAATAATATCCTACTGGTGCCATGTAATAGCGAGCAGCACACACCCTAATGCTCTGAGGTGTAAATGTGACTAACATTAATGCAGCGGCTCACATCACTCACATGGATCATGTAAAACTATGATTTGCCTCCATTTTAGCATTTATTGCATTGTAAACAATTACCGTATTTAAAGCGTAACTAAACTTTTGGACAACTTTTGATTTTCTGGCAGTATTAGTATCATTAACCACTTCAGTCCCGGGCCAATTTCTGGTTCAGGACCAGACACATTTTTGAGTATTTGGTATGTGCGGTTTTGAGGGCTGTAACATTTTTATCATTTGGGTTATTCAACTAATTTCTGCGTCTTTTTTTGATGACACATGGGGCTTTGTTTTTATGTTGTTTTTATTTTTGCATGTGTTTTAATTTTTTTTATATCTGGGAAAATATAAACAAAAGAGGAGGGAAAACCTGTCTGTTTTTCGCTTTTCATTGTTTTTTTTTTTTTTTAATAACACAAAGTGCTACTAAAAAACTTTATAAAATAGCTTTTCCTCTCCGTTATGGTACTTTTTATTTTGTATGGTGTCGTCAGGGTTGGGGATATAACCTTTAATAAGGACGTTTTATTGGCGTATTATTTTATTTATTTTTTAAATTATTTTATTTATATATATTTTTTTTTAAGTTTTCTATTATTTTATTTTATTTTATTTTTTACATTGTGTCCCCATAAGGTCATAATAGTCCCTTGGGGACATCTGATTACAGTTTTTTTGGGGGGGGAGGCTGATTTCCCCTGTAACTGGGGCTGGTACAGCCTCCTGCACGTTACTTACACATTACTATAGAGCTGATCTGGGTCCTGTAGGACCCAGCAGCTCTAACAGACGCTGATCCCGGCGGATCACGTGATCGTCGGGTCAGAGGGGAGCCGCAACATGGCGGCACCCATAGCGCTGTATACAGCACTCATTGAGCACTGTATACACAGCGATCGGGGAAGGCAGGGAAGGTAATAAACCTTCCCTGCCTTCTTTAGGGGAGCTCCGGCTGAAGTTACAGCTGGCTCCCCGTTTCAGCAGCTACACGATTTCATGTAGCTGCTGAGTTTTGCTTGGACGTACTGGTACGTCCTTGCAGAACTAGACAACCGCCTTCTGGACGTATATACTCATTCGGTGGTCCGGAACTGGTTAATAAAATTTGTAATATACTCCATTAACAAATTTTGGATTCTTTCTGTGAAATCCTGCATTTTTGGGCCTGGAAAACCTCTTTGAGGCTAAGGCCCCATGTAGTGTCCCGCAGCAAAAAATCACTGTGGGAAACTGCAGACTTTCTGCTTCCATTATACCTATAGGAAAACTGCCAGCATTTCCGTAGGTATAACTGACATGCTGCGATTTCCAAAACAGAGCGTATTTTCTCGCACTATGGGGATAGGATTTGCTAGAATGCCATTGACTATGCAGGGACTGTAAAATGCCACATGGGGCCCCGGCCTGAGGCTAAGGCCCCAAGTTGTGGAAACGCAGCTTCTGCTGCAGATTTTGCTGCAGTTTTTTGAGCCAAAGCCAAGAATGGCTGCAAAAGGAATAGAAAATATATAGGAAGTTCTTATACTTCTACCATCTGTTCAATCCACTCCTGGCTATGGAAAATCTGCAATAAAAAAAAAACTGCATTTCTGAAACGTGGAGTCAAAGTGGTATCAAACAAACAGATTTCTTATTATGAGCACTGAATGGTTACACAGACTGATGGAGAGGACGTGCAGGAGGAACGATTGATTGTCGGCACTATCAGACAGGCCAATTGTGGGAAATGAGCACTTGTACAATTGGCTGCTAAATCGCTCTGTCTAATAGGGTCTTTTATAATAGATGATCATTTGAAGATCAGCAGGAGTCCGACACGCAGGAACCCGTTACCGTGACCAATGCTTCCACAGACCATGTGACATCAATTCAACTATTACCTGTTTACAGCTCAGTCCCATTCAAGTGAATACCATGTGCAGCCGCTGAAAAAATGTATGGGCTGTGTTTGGTTTTCTGTGAAGAGGCTACAGCACTCTTTTGAACATTGCAGTCTCTTCAAACAGCTGATCAGCGGGGGGCTCAGATGACACACCCCTGCCTTTCGTCAATTGATGACCTATCCTATCTGCGTTTTTGCAGAGTTTTCCTCTGCAAACTTTCTGTTCTTATTATACCTATACGGAAAACGCCAGCATTTCCGCAGGTATAATTGACATACTGCGATTTTCAAAAATGCAAGCGTTGTAGAAAACACAGCTTTTCCACTGCAGATTTTTTTTCAGCAATGTATAGATGGGATTAGCCAGAATCCCATCCACTTTGTAGGTATCGTAAAACACAGTGTTAGGCTATGGCCCCATGTTGCGGATATGCAACTTTTTTGACGCAGATTTTGCTGTGGTTTTTTGAGCCAAATCCTGGAGTAGGTTTAGCAGAAGGAATAAGTATAAGCACTTCCTATATATTTCCCATTCCTGGGTTTGGCTCAAAAAAACACAGCAAAATCTGCAAAAAAAAAAAAAAGCAGCTTTTCCGCAATGTGGGGCCTCAGCCTTAAGGTTGGTTAAACATCTTAGGGTCCATTCAGATCACAATTTTTACATCAGTTTAACAGATGCATAAAAAACGGATTAAAAAAACGGACGCAAACGGATGCCATCCGTTTCCATAGACATCAATGTTAAAAAAAATTTTAAAAAATGGATCCGTTGCTGTCCGTTTTTTTTGAAGGACAAAAAAACGAAGTATACCATACTTTTGTGTCTTTCCAAAAAACAGCAACCGATTCGTTTTTTTTTAACATTGATTTCTATGGAAACGGATGGCCATCTGTTTGCGTCCGTTTTTTTAATCCGTTTTTTTGCATCCATTAAACTGAATCAAGCAGCACTTTCCTCTCCGCATGATTTGTGCGGAAACCGAGTGGCAGCCACACAGACCTCATTATAGTCTATGGGCTCCACAGGATTCCTTTGGTAAACCACTTTTCTATGCGTATAGGTTTCCGTTCGGGGGGGGTTCCCAAGCGGACTCCACGAACGGAAACCGAACGCAGAATTGAAGCGGACCTTAGATAGATGTTGACTGGTCGCTTGTTCCTCCCCATTCACTTACCTTCCCTTACATATGCAATCGTTCTTTGTTTGAGCATGTGTTTTTAGTGGATAAAGGGGAATAAGCATAGACGTCTGGTGGTAACTTATCTCCATAGTGAACAGAGAATCAGGCCTATTGAAATACAGTATGCCCTGTCTTTCATTTCCCCGACATATGTCTTTTGGGGAAAGTAAGGACATTCTCACACACATTAGATCATTAACTGGTTGTTCCAAAATCAACAGATTTGGCTATCATTTGTCTAATGTATATGGGAACCTGCTTGAAACCAACCTATATTAGCAGATTGACACTTATAAAGAGTGACTCTCGCACTGGTGGATACAGCCCATCTATATACTGGAAGTTCATTGATAAGCCATTTATATGAAAATCCAACACATTCTACTGTCCTCAGCATTTCAATCTGAAAAGGGAAGGTTGAGATATAATTTGAGATTATGTAAGTATATTAGTTATGTCTGTGCTCTGGTTATTATTATCCCTGATTCATGGCCACAGACATCTCATCCTTTACACTCAGGAATGTTCTCTTTTTCTGCGAGACCAACCCTAACCTTTAGTTTTCAAAAGTCCCTGAAAACACACCTCTTCAGGAAGTCTTATCACATTCCTTAGGTGCTTCTGCTATTCTCCTCTTCTGTATTGTTAAGTAATCACTTTATTTGTACATATGAGTGTCACTTATGCGATTTGCTTTCTCCTTTAGATTCACCAGATAATGTATATAGGTTTTGCAGTGGGAATAGGATACCTTATTAGTATATTATTAGCAATGATCACCAGAGTTCCATTTATCTTAATGGGGTTTTCTTGGGCTAAAATATTGATGACCTATCCTAATGATAGGTCATCAATATTAGATCATCAGGAATCTGATACCCGGCACACCAGCTGATCAGCTGTCCAATGTGGAATTGGTACACACCTCAGCTTCTTCAGCCTATCGCTCCAGGCTGTCTCATGTACACTTGATAAAGAGGACTTTAGTTCCTCAAAACGCGTTGTGTTATTTAATTTAATAAAGCATCCTTGGTGAAGTGCGGTTCCCATACCTCTCTTTTTGGAGTATCTCCTACCATTCCTGTAACTGTACAATATATGGTGCTGTGATTGGTAAGCAGTGAAGAGGCCGCAGCACTTGCACAGACACTGAGGTCTCTTCAAACAATTGATCGGTGGGTATGCCAGGTGTTAGACCCCTACATCTGATATTTATGACTGATCCTAAGGACAGGTAATCAATATTTTAGTCCCTTAAAATCCCTTGAGGTGGAGACCCCACATTGTGGAAACACAGAGATTTTGGCCTTGTGGAAAGATATGCTGCATTTTAAAGTCCCAGACTTTATCTAATCTCATACCCACATTGCAGAAAAAAAAACAAAACACTGGAAAACGAAGAGTTAATTTTACCTGCACAATCAGTGTGTTTTTCCCATAAACTTAGGCTCCATGCACACAACTGTAGTTTTTATTTGCAATTGCTTAATTGCATTCATTTCTATGGGCCTGTGCACACAGCTGTAGTTTGGGCTGTAGGGAAGAGCCACAAAATATGGAGAAGGTCCTATACCTGTCCATATTTGTGGCTCGGGCCGTTCATTTCAATGTAGGAGTCAGTGAACACCATAGATGATACGTGGATATCAATACGTGTGCATGGTCGTGTGCATGAGGATTTACGGTATATGGAGGGAGGCAAAAATACAAAACGCCATGGAAAAGCAGTGACAATAAAGAATAACCGTAAAGGAAACCTCTGCGGACTTTCTGTGAAAAGCGCTGCGGAAAAACGGCAATGCGTTGCTGCCGCGGTTTTCCTCACAGCGCTTTTATGCTACGGGATGCTACATGGGGCCTTAGCCTGTATTCACACATGCAAGGGCGTAGATTAAAGGGGGTGCAATGGTGATGCCCAAGGGCATTTGTACAACATAGGAAGACACCAGTATCATAGATAGCGTTTGGTAAGTGGGGTCCTTCTACAGATTTTGCATCGGGGCCCTGGAGCTTCTTGTTACACCTCTGCACACATGCCATTTTTTTTTAACCAATAATAAGGATACAAAAATAAAAACGCATCAAAATAGCATGTGTGAATCCAACCTTATAGAATTTTTTTTTTTCTAGAAAAACAATAGCACAGAATGCGGTAGAGACCATTGTTATGGTGCTGAGGAAATGAGGAACAAATCATACGGGTTGGCAATTTTTTTTTATTCCACTTTTTGTGTGAACAGGGTTGAGGTTTTTGGCTTGCGAGCATCATCACCACAGCAGCCTCAGGGACTAGTAGGCCGGCCGTGCGCGCCCCCGCCGCCTCCCTCCTGCGCGCTCCCGGCGGCTTCCTTCGCTGACGTCGTCGGGGGACGCGCCTCGTGTCTGCGCACACGGGAAGAACGAGAGAAAGAGTAGAAGGAGGGAGGGGGACGTAGTAACTGCAAACGTGCGGCCGGGGACAAAGTGAACCGGACCGGTACTGAACAGGGGGCAGCGAGCGGGGGCCATGAGCAAGCAGCAAGCCTCCGCTGAGGGCAGATAAAGCGGCAAGACGTGAGCTGGCACCTCCCGGTAAGAGCAGAGGGGTCTCCGGTATAACGGTAACGTAGGTGGGATGGGCTAGTGGCAGAGCACCGCCCACTAGCGCCTGCAGGAGGCTATGACTAGGTGTCTTGGTGCAGTTCTCTCTGTGGTCCGCCGGCTGCACCACCTGACCTGGGAGCTGTGCCCCCCCCTTCTGTCATTGCCACCACTCTAACCCTAAGGTTCCTACTGGTCAGCCACTAGTGCCATGTCATACCTGACAGAACAGGGGGCGCTCTTGCACCCCAATAAGCTGTCATGTGATTTAAGTTGCGCAACGTGCAACTTTCTTGTATGGAATTCAGCAGAAGTGTCGCCATTGTGTTTGGTTTCCATCAGCGCCAAAGCACATCTGTTCCTTTTTACTGCCAGAATTGCAGTTCTGGTACCTGTCCAGTAGTGGGCTGATGGCTCACTCATCTGTCGAGTTGCTGCCACATACAGTAGCGTTGCACAGAAGTTGCTGTCAGTTTTGTAAGGTGCCACATTGCAGTAATCTGGTCGTATTGTGCCACTTAGCGAGTCTCAGTGGGCACTACTGCCACATGCCAATGCGGGGCACAAGTCATACTGCCACTCTGGCATCTAGAAGTGGAGTCTAGTGAAGTGGACCAGGGTGGAGGAACTGTATACAGCTGCTGAGCAAAGTGCCACCCCTGCTGTGGTGACAGAGGGGTGTATTACACGTGCCACATGTCCCCACTGGCACCGACAAGGCTTGTAGCAGCGATCGGCACGAATACTGCAGATGCCAGAGCAGAGCTGTTGTGTCTTGTCTGCTGTGTTTTTTAGTCTGTGTAGACGTGTTATATCATCTGTGATAGCTTTGTTTTGTTTCGCTTGATATAGCGGTGATTTACAATGTTTCTGTATGTGTGTATTATTATTATTATCATATCTGTTCTAGTTCTGTGTGTAATGCATGTTATTAGTACGCTTGTGGACGTCACAGTAGGTATTACTATAGATCTTATTTCTTTATGAAATTATATTATGATGTTATAAATTGACAGTACTGTGAAAAAATATTAGGCAGGCGTGGAGACAATCCTGCAAAAGAATGCTCTCAGAAATAGAAGTGTTAATGGTTTATTTTTGCTGATTAAGAAAATTAAGTAAATGAACGAAAGGAAATTTTAGGTTAGGGCGACATAGCAACTTTGGCCACATCTCCTGTCACATGATCAGTGGTCACCGGGTCACGCTGCGACTAATGTTAGTAAATGGAGCCGTGGGTGCTGCAACTGTGATTTCTAGTTGGAGCCTTGTCCAATCTTTTTGCAATTCGAAATCACAGATGTGGCACCCTTGGTGTTGCATTGCGAATCTGTTTACTAACATTAGTGAAGGAATTGCAGGGCGACCCAGTGAATTTTGACACCACGACGGGAGTCGTGATCCAGGTTGCCGACTAGCCCCGGCCTAAATCATATCAATGTTTGGTGTGACCTTTACCCTTTGGAGGAGGAGTCCTGGAAGAGATGATTCGGCCCCCACAGATATAGCCCTGATCTCAGCATCATCCAGTCCGTCTGGGATGACATGAAGAGACAGAAGGATTGGAGCAAGCCTACATCCACAGAAAATCTGTGCTTAGTTCTCCAAGATGACGGGAACAACCTCCCTGCCGAGTTCCTTCAAAAACTGTCTGCAAGTACCGAGAAGAACTGATGGAAGGCAAAGGGCAAAGGTCACACCAAATATTGATGGGATTTACATTTCTATTTTGTTAATTGACAGAAATAAACTATTAACACTTCTTTGTCTGAAAGCATACTTACCGTGCAACATTTCCTCCATATCTACCTAACTTTTTGCACAGTACTGTGTATAAACCACCGCCTAGTGTTGTACACCGCAGTGCCAAAGTGATTTGTCAGGAGAAACTTATTGGACTTTTGACCAGCTACATTATAACTTATCACAGTGTTCAGCCGTCCAATACAAACAGTGCCACATCGGTTTGTTGTAGACACCCGTGTTGAATCAGCTATTATTGTCTGTGGGTTATCCTGTGGCTGAGGAAGTAGCAGTGGCGAGGTGTAGTGGGTGCAGGAATTTTGCACCAGGGTTAAAGAGATTTCCAGGATTTCTAAAATGCTGAGTAATAGCAGGGCATGTACTTAAAAACAAAAAAAACCCCAAACCTTTTACTTGCCTGGTAAATCCCCTGCCGCTACAGCCCAGCTTGTTCGGGTGTTTTCCATAGGTCTTTGCTGGCTTGGGCTGCAGTGATGACATGCTGGACATCCTTGTGACTACTGTAGCGAATCGTTGACCTTAGGGATGACGCCTGTTTGTGTTGCATGTCATCACTACGGCACAAGTAAAGACTAGAATGATGCTAGAATGGAGTGGTCAAAAGTAGGTGATCTCTGGTGTGGCGTGGATTCAGGTGGTGGCTCTGGGCGTTAGCTGTGCAGTCTGGTGGGCTTCATCTGCCAACCCGTCACAGCTAAAACACCTTCCACCTTGGCATTTGTTGATGGCTCGTGGTCCAAGTCACAGTAACTACATATGCTTCTCCTAAATGCAACCCTGACCTGCCTGGTTTGATATGGACACGGGATGGTGCCCAATACTAACAGGAAGTTGTGTGGACACTGGAGCTGAGGCAGCGCCACCTACTGGATTGACACCAGCCCAAGGAAAACCTACTTTTAGGGTATGTTCCCATGCAGATTTGGAGTTGAACTTGAGACAGTCTTTTGCTTCAAAATTGTCTCCAAAAACCATCCCTGTGGAACCCATGGCAGAAAGCCGAAGCCCGGCCTTGTCTCTCCGTCACGACTTTGCAGGCGTAATTAGCCTCTGTATAATTGGGCTAATCAAGCATGAGGACTCCCACCGTGTTTTGCATGGGGTTTCAGCTGCGACAAGATCGAGCAGGACACTTCTTTTTTTTCAGTGTGCAGATTTCAACCGGTCCTTGTACAGGAATTGAGGCAGAAGACCTCCTCAAATTCTGTCGTGTGAAAATACCCTTAGGCTAAGACCCCACATTGCAGAAACACAGCTTTTATGTTGCAGATTTTGCTGCATTTTGTTTGAGCCAAAGCCAAGAATGGCTACAAAAGGAATGGGAAATATAGTTCTTCTATGTATACCTTCTGCTTAACCCACTCCTGGCTTTGGCTCAAAAAAATGCAGCACAATCTGCAACAAAAAAAGCTGCGTTTCCGCAATGTGGGGCCTCAGCCTTAAAACTAAAGCCCCACGTAGCGGGCCGCAGCCAAAAAGCACTACAGGAAAAACCACACAAAAATTCCACAGAGGTTTCCTTTCTGCTTCCATTATACCTATAGGGAAACCGGCGCCGTTTCTGTAAGTATAATTGACATGCTGCAATTTCCAAAACTGCAACAGTTTTGGAAACTGCAGTGTGTCCACTGTGTGTATTTTTTCCGCAACATGTGGATGGGATTCGCTAGAATCCTATCCACTTTGCAGTGACTGTAAAACGCCACGGTTTTTGCCGTGCGGGGCCCCAACCTAAAGGGGTTTTCCAGGGAGTGTGTCAATGCTTACTTCCTCTGGGGTTCTTTATGTGCTGTACCTAGGGGTTCCGGGCTGGTTCCAACCCTGGGTCACATGATCGCAAATAACAACCTGCCCGTGAGTCGTTCCGCCCACTCCCTCCGCTTCCATGTTTACGAGTAATTACCTGTACTATGGGAGCTGGCAGACTCTCTAGTAAAGGAGGCACAGGTGCTGGTTCGGATCACGTGAACAAGGGTCGAAACCAGCCTAGCACCCCTAAGTTCAGCACATAAAGAACCCTGGAGGAATGAAGGGTTAACGTACACCCTGGATAACACTCCATTATATAATCTAGCCAAAGACCAGTGGCGGAGGTATTTATCAGGCGAGTTGTGGTTTATTTTTTTATTATTTTATTATAATACATTTCCTACTACCGGGGCTGTGTTTTTGGTTTGGAGAATTGGCCAGAATCTAAGCCTGTGTGAACATACACTAATATTTACCGTGATGTAGTGCATCAAGACCCTGGGAACTGGTATAAGGCTAGCTGTAGCTCATGTCTCAGGTCAGTGTAATTCGGCGGTCATCGTATTGCAGAAGTATGTCAGTATTGCATCTGAATTATAGATCTGTCGTCCTGATGGGATGTTTCTTGGTAGGAAGTTGAAATACATGAGAAAGCCCCTATGAAATACGGATGCAGGAATGACAACACACTGATGCAATAGATGACATAGAGTGTAGTAGTTTAGACCCAGTTTATGTATTTGTTGCAAAATCTTCACCAATAATCCATAGCAAAATATATGACAATGGAAAAGATTTTACAAAACCCTGTTCACGCGCTGTGTAACAATTACCCATACTGCCCCACCTGTTGTGGCTTTTGGCCTCAGACATCACCTTTTGTAATGGAATGCGATATAAGGTATGCTGATTTCGTCAGAAATGTTGTTGCATATTTTCAGGCCACAATGTATTTTTCATGCCGCTGAAGGCCATTTTTACAGGAGTGTAATACAGATAAATTTCTGCACTGCAGACTGATGTGGAACTGGCCTAATGCAAAATCAGCAACAAGGTGAGTGGTGATTGGTATACATTTATTAAAAATGTATTAATGTATTAATTAATTGGTCATCGTAGACCCAGATTAAGGACACAACTGAGTGTGCTTACAATGTTTGCAGCAGAATGCACTTGGCTGACCATGGAGTGACATCCGATTGTCATCCGAGTGTATTCCGTGATGGACTCACCTCTAGGGGGGCTTCCAAACCATTCTGTTCCGGATTATTATAGAGCAGGTCCTACCCTGCTCCGTGTCATCGGAATAGAATGCATTTTTTTTTCCCCAACCAAGGAAGCCTTTTTTCATATTCATAGCTCTTGTAAAGTTAAGGCCGCATGCAGATGACTGTGAGTATTGTCCACGGCTAGCACACTGACCCATTATATTCTATGGCCCCATACTCATGACCTGGGGCAAAACTTGGGTCCTATTTTCACCTAGAGCAGTGAATGAAGCTGTGGAGGCACAGACAGCACACGGATGTCATCCATGTACCCACGCCAGACAATCATAGCCCGGCTACATGTACACTGTCGTGTGCATTTAGCCTTAAGTAACACTGTGAGCAGAAGTCTTTATGGCAATATTGATTGGCATGTTTTATCTGCCACATGTGAACACACCCAAAGGCCTTTCATACACGTCAGTGATTTGCATCTGTGATCGTGAGCCAAAACCAAAACTGAAAAGCAGAACAAGTTCTAATCTTTCCATTATACCTTATGCGTAATCTCCGTTTCTGGTATTGGTTTAGATTCACTGATGCAAATGACTGAACAAAAACACTGACGTGTGAATAAGTCCTAAGGCTGAGGACACACGGGGCGGATCCTCTGCTGATTTTCTGTTATGAAGAATCAGTAGTGGGTTTGTATGAATTTTGCCACGACAAAATACTGTGCTAAATTAGGTATTTTTGCAGTGGAATTTCTTTGGTAATCACTGTGTTCCACCACTGTGTTCATCTTCTGCTTTGCAAAGACTTAAAACTGGGGTTGGAAATAAAATGACATGTTAAAGGGGTAATCTATTTTTTATTATTGATGGCCTATCTTAAGACTTCAATGGGGCAGTGCTGCAGTACCTACAGCTGCCACTACAGTTTGTACGGTGCAGCACACAGTAGGTAAACATTACTAAGAGTCACAATGTCTCAGTACAGCTGATCTGCAGGGGTCCCAGGTATGGGACCCCCACAGATCTAATATTGATGACCTATGTCCCATGGGAACCCAGTCTAAAGGTAGCCGTACACATTAGATCTAAGCCAGGTGAATCTGCCAAATTAGAAGAGACCAGGTGACTATCTCAAGTGTATGAGGTTGTCCAGATGTTACCCCAATGGCAAATGTCAAACAAAAGAAGGATTGGGCATGTTGGATTTTAATATGCCTGATCCTTTGCTCCGGTGGGAGATAAGTCGCTGCCGGAGGAGTTTGACAGTTGCTTATTGCCTTTTCTCCATTCAAAACACGTGTATGCCTGAGCGAGCCATATGCAGGGGCCCCCGTAATAAAAATGTTAGACCTTTGCTGTCCCCACACAGTATATTGCACCCATTATTGGCCCCCTCACAGTACACTGTCCCTTTTATTGTCTCCCTTATTTTTGGTCCCCACACAATATATTGTCCCCTTTTTGACCCCCCTAAGTTTACTGAACCCTTTATTAGTACCCACAAAGTATACTGTCCCATTTATTTTTCCCTGCATAGTACATTGTCCCCTTTAGTGCCCCCTCACAAAGTATACTGTCCCCTTTTTTGGTCCCCACAAAGTATATTGTCCCTGACATTGTTTAGCATCTGGATACAGAGAGCGACGCTCCCTGGTGGCTGAAGCGGAGACGGACCTGGACTGATATGGGGATCGGTGAGTTGTAAATGTTGGCCATTACCTGTAGGAATAATTCAATAGGTAGCGATTGTAAAAAAAATTTAAAAAACAGTAACGCAACCCACCACTGCGTGGTACCCGTCTTTATCCCTGGGGCCCTACCTAATTGCATGGGTTGTGTTATGGCCAAATCCACCACTGTGTGCATGTCTATAGACATTTATGGAGGAATAGCTCTGCCATGCGTTTGGCCTCCCTTTCCTTAGTAAAGCCAATGGAGCAAGGATAAAGTTGTGGATATTGTAAAGCAGACAATGCCTTTAAGGGTGGGTTCACACTTGTGCCGGCACTCCGTCCACCACGAATCCGACCTAAATGTCGGAAAGCAGGATAGGGACTGGATAGGGAAAGGTTTGCGACGTTTTGCTTAAAAACCCATTCACTTCTATGGGTTTTTAAAGCAATGCGCGGGTGTGCGCTTACACCCTCTGTGCCGCGAAGCTGTTTTTTTTTCGCTGGAAACAAAGTCGGACATGCAGGACTTTGTGTCTGACGGAAAAAACTGGCTTTGCGGCGCACACCCGCATATTGCTTTAAAAACCCATTCAAGTGAATGGGTTTTTAAGGAATGCATCTCAAACCTTTCCCAATCCATTCCCTATCCTTTTTTCCGACATTTAAGTCGGATTCGTGGCGGATGGAGTGCCTCCGCAAGTGTGAACCCACCCTAACATGTAAAGCACCGCCAGGCCTAGTGGGTGTTATCACTGTAGTGTATCAGTCTGTGTAGGGTGATAATAATCACAATGCAGGGATTGTGCTTCCCGTGGTTCGAGATTGGTGACCCCGATAGTACTTTTATCTGTGCTCCATTTGCTCAGATTTTCTGACTTCCCCCTATGCTGTCCAGGGGACGTTATCATCTCTCTCTGATCTCATAGTCATGTCTCTGTGAGTTGTGTCTCGGAATATGATTCCTTTATGAATCTTCCACATTAGATTTTGATTAAAGTGATGATAAAGTGTCCATTCACAACCCATTTACAGCTAATTTACCAAGCTCCATTTACATATTGCTCGGTACACTTCAGTGCAAATTGCAGAGCTTGCATAGAACGTGTTGTCCGGACGTTTTCCTGCAGAGCACTGCAGTCATCTTCTGCAAAATATAAAGTCAAATATCTCTTGGGCCTCGTGCACACAGCCATTACTTTTTGCACAAACCTGTATGGTGACACATATGAGTCTGTCGATTCTTCTGGTGCCTCCATGATGCATCATATACTCTCCTATAAACCATGCAGCTAGGGGATAATACATCCTCCTAGAATCTGCAAGAAGAAAATACCTTTGCCTCCATGTTTGCGGTCCACTTTGTCCTGAAGGGAGCCTTGAAAATAATTTTCTTCAGTTATCTGTTTTTCGGTTCTGTCCCATTAGCTCAGTGCTATGCCGCATTGACTTCTTGAGGTCTCCAATTGTCTGAAATCCATCTCTTTTGTTTTTAGAAGCTTAGGTTGCCACTGTGTTCTTCCACCATACTTTACACTTCAGTTATGCTTCTTTTAGATTGTCTGCTGTGTATAAGAACCAACCCAGCAGAGGTTCTCCAAGAAGTCAGCATGTGTAGAGTCCGTTTCTGCAAAGCTACAAGCAAGTAGGTTATTATCTTGATGTGGCATTGCTCATTGAGAAGCTGAGGAGTAAGATCTTGTTTGACCAGTGGAGGTCCCAACACCAGGACCCTCACCCTTTATGAGAATGGGGTTGTGTGTGAAAGGAGCATCAGGTCAGACCTGGGCTTGCCACCAGGATCTTCACCCTTTATGTGACTGTGGATCTATGTGAAAGGACCTGGGCGTCATACCTCATTCAATTCTGTGGGACTGCAAGAGATGGATCTTGGCTTTCTTCTCCAGTCCTATAGAAATGAGTAGAGCGACAATGTGCATGCACAACCACGTGTTCAGTACATATGGGGCATACACAACCCATGTTCTTGTGATCGGTCGGCTCTGTGGATAGCAAATAACGTCTAATTCCCAGAATACCCCATTAATAACACTACGGACCATGATAGGACATCCCTGTGCTCCACAAAATAACAAGTCTTCAGGTTGAACTGTTCACGTCTTGGTTCTTGTTGATACTGCAGGCCATTGCTTGGGAGGAATGTGATTTCGATAGTACTTACAGTCTACTCGGCCTCCCTCATCTCCAGCTTTTATTATTTTTTGTATGACACCTCTTTTTTTGTTTTATTGGAAGAATTTCTTCACGTCTTTTACACGCAGAGGTTTTGTTGCTGGCTTGGACTAAGTTCAAATTTTGATGTAGATATTATGGAACAGATCCACAAACGTATTCAAATCCTTGGCAGATAAAGGGTGTGGAGAAAAGGACCGCGCTTAACCAGCTGTCTTCAATGAACGTCTTTAATAGTAACAGGACACACAACGCGTTTCGGAGCCAGGGATTGCTCCTTAAACTCGTGTTACAGCGTCCACGTGTTGTATTCTGCGCATGAGTATAGGAACAAGCGCCAAACATATACCAGAGTCCAGGGCAGGAAGGGAACCAAATTGACCAACACTTTGACTTTTTTTTTCTCCTAAACTAATAAAAGCATCTTAATAGAAGTCCTTGAGTCATTGTCTTATGTCAATTTAATAAAACCTCTATCCAACCTTTCCTTAGTTACATTGGAGAAAGTAGGTTAATGATCAGTATGGCCGTCACATAGCTCCTGAAAGGTAAACCTGCCTAGCTATACTATACATAGATGTGTCCTTCTTTCACTGACCACTGTATATTTTGGCAGGCTTCCCATTCAGGATTTTGGGAAAGGTGGGAGACAACCCCTGTGTGACATACGATTTATTATAGTAATGTATATTTCTAGTAAATCGGTATTCCCATGCTCTAGTGATGGATTATCATTAGGGTATGATATCACTTTGTGATCGGTGGGGGTCCAACAATCTTATTCACAGGATAGAGGATAAGCATCTGATCACTGGGGGTCCCAACATTCAAGAGGCTAGGGGCCCCATAGAGTCTGCTGGCGATAGCCAAGTACAGTACTTCTGTTTGCCAGTCCCATAGAGATGAATGGAGCAGGGGTGTATGTGCGCAGCTCTCACTCCATTCAAATGGGGGCACAAGGGACCCCCTGTCTCGTGGTCAGTGGCTGTCCCATTAGATAGAAGATAAATTGCCTCTGTGGGTAAACCCCTTTAACTGAACCATAACCGGTATGATAGAATGGACGCCATTGACTTCGGCAGAAGAAAATACTGACATAACAAAGCCTAAAGGTAGGGCAGATACACAGTCACCCACATTTTGCTGTAAAATCACAGCCTTTCTGTGACTCGCTAAAGGCTTCAGTGTTTCGCTCTAGGGGAAAAAAAAATCTAAAAGGAATCTTGCACCATTGTAAAAAAATTTGCAACTTTTTTTTTTAACCCTAGAATAACATTGTAGTCACCTGTGAATTGTAGTCAGGACGTAGTTTGAATGTAAAAGTACAGTCACTATTTTTGCCAGTTCCCTAGACTTTAAAGGGGTTATTCAGTATCTAAGATTGATAGCCTATTCGATCTTAGGGGTCCGGCAATCTTAGATCCGGATAACCCCTTTAAGTGGCTATACATATTAGTTGATCAGAATGGAAGATTTCAACCAAAACTATAGTTTGGTGAAATTTAACAACGAATAATCAATTTATGATATCACGCTGTCAAAATCTAGAAAGAAGTAGATATTTGCTAGTCCTATGTGTGTTGCATGTGGCCCTTACATGAATGATCTTTCTGTAAAGGAATGTTCCTAATGAAAGATTGTTCGCTCTTCGCCCGGTGTCTTCGGAGATATATATTTGGCTTGAACTACTGTAATGGCCAGTATGGGCTATAATATGTACAGCTGTGTCTGTGTTACAATTGTTCACCAGGTGATTCACTCTTTTGACGATGGTTCGACCATCAACCCGTATCTATCTATTGTGTATGCAGGGCTGTGGAGTCGGTACGCCAAAGCCCCGACTCCGACTCCTCAATTTCCCCTGACTCCGACTCCAACTCCGACTCCACCAAAATAGGCACCGACTCCGACTCCGACTCCACGACTCCGACTCCACAGCCCTGGCACTGCTAAACCTTATAGGTTCACTCAGAACTCAGTCCCATCATTATATGAGGAATAGAACAGACCTTTACAGGACATTTCATCATTTTCAACATTTCATCATTTTCCCAAATTCTTATGAAAATATATTCAGCACATACTGCATTGTACTACTAACTGTACCAATTTATTATATATTTTGGGAGTCGGAGTCGGTCCATTTTATACCGACTCCACCAAAATAGGCACCGACTCCGACTCCACGACTCCGACTCCACAGCCCTGTATGACCACCTTTTTAAAGGGGTTTTCTGAGACTTACATATTGATAATTTATCCTTACATCAGTATGTGTTGTGTGAGGGTCCTGGGTGTCAGCTGGGTGAAGAGGCTGCAACTTCTCTACTGAATACTAAGCACAGTGATAATAATAATACATTTTATTTATATAGCGCCAACATATTCCGCAGCACTGTACAATTTGTAGGGTTCAATTACTGACAAAAAAGATACATTACAAAGAAATATTCAATTCACACACTGGGACTGAGGGCCCTGCTCGCAAGAGCTTACAATCTATGAGGTAGAGGGGGTGACACAAGAGGTAGCAGGGGCGGCAACAGATGTAGCATTGCTTATACAATGGTCAGACTGTACATGTTGTAGGATCGTGGTATTACAGGTCAGCCCCTTTCTCCTGAGTGGGACTGAGCTCCTGCTGTACCATGTCACTGATGAATGTGACGTCATCGGCACAGAGAAGAGGCCACAGCATTCATGATTGGTGGGGGTCCAGAGTGTCAGACCCAAGCGACCACATATAGATAACCTATCCGAAGGATAGGTCATCAATATGTAAGGCCTGGAAAACCATTTTAATGGACCATTGTGTGCATGCTCTTGACCTTTAGTTCAATGAAATCCCTTTTATGGTAGGTTCACACTTGCGGCGGCACTCTGTCTGCCGCAAATCCGACCTAAATGTCGGAAAACTGGATAGGCACTGGATAGGGGAAGGTTTGCAACGCGTTGCTTAAAATCCCATTCACTTGAATGGGTTTTTAAAGCAATGCGCGGGTGTGCGCTTACACACTCTGTGCCGCGAAGCCGTTTTTTTTCGCTGGAAACAAAGTCGGACATGCAGGTGATCAATATTGAAAAGGGTTGTATCAAATTTTAAAGTTATCCCCTATCATTAGGATAGAGAATAACTTCATGATTGATGGGTGTTTGTATACTGGGACCCATTGATCCCTAGAGTTCTGGCACGTGGTGTGGCAGGTCCAGCACATGCCCTGTCCCTATTTCATTCTCTATGGGAGTGCTCAAATATAGGCAAATTCACCACTATCTGCGGCGCTCCCATAGAGAGTGAATGTAGCGGCAGGGCACATGCTCCGCTTGCCGGGCTGTCAGGGTGGGGGAACAGAATCCCCGCAGTCGGACCCCCATGATCATGACGTTATCCTGTATCCAGTCGATAGCGGGCGATAATATATATATCATTCATCAAGTAGCATTTTATATGTATTTTTTTTTATATATTTTAGAGGGAAATGCTACTTGATAATTCTCTATTGTTCTGCCCCGACACTTCCTCTTTCCTGCCGTTGATTTACAGGCTTTATAAATAGTTTTCCTTCAGATTCCTCATCTGGAAGTCGGTGTGGCGATTCTCTGTCTGTGCGGTAGAAGCTGTAAAGCCTCGGGTTATGTAACCGCTGGCGTCTTTTTAGGCCTCTGTTTAGAAGGAAAGTTTAACAATTGGAAAGCTTTAGTCATTCTGCGCGTGGCTTCTTCTCTCTTCAGGGGCCGTAGGCTACAAATAGATGTTTTTCTTTTAGACGAATGTACGGGGGCTTCTGTGTCACCATTTCCAGGGTTTCCCCACACCCTTTAACCAGTAATTTTAGACGTGAAGCCCACATGCCCTCGAGTCTCTGACTTTCCATTTCACTGCCGTTTTATCATCAGTCATCTAAAATACACCTTATGATGTACCCTGAAACTGTGCATGTGGGTAACCTTTTGGGTTATGATGACCCATTATGATTCATTGTATTCTTCTAGGCAAGAATATTTCCATAACAAAGTTTGCTACTGAGCGTTAAGTCCATAAGGAAAAACTGCAGGTACGACCATGTAAAAAAAGGGGGCTCGTGGTTGTACAGTATAGGCCCATACTGACATCATATTACAAATCCATGGAACACAGATCTATGATACTGCAGTATGCATGGACCCCAAGTTTCCTTTTTTTGTTGTTATTTTCTGTAATTTTTTTAAGTTGAAAACCTCTTCTAGGCCAGCACTTACGTAACTGGGGACCATATTTTGCTGTGTGATTTGTATTCTGATTCTGGATCGGGATTTGGGTGGTCAATGTGGCAGGTACTGAAGAGACACTGGCTGACATTGGGTGGTTATTTGGCTGGCCCTTAAAGTCACACTGCAGTGGACATTGGGTGGTTATTGTGGCTTGGACCAAAAGGGTCGCTGTGATGGACATTGGGTGGTCATCGAGCCTGGCACTGACAGGGCACTGTACTTTATTGTGTCATTTGGGTTCTGATTCTGGAGTTATTTGGGTGGTCATTTGGTCTGGTGCTTAACTAGGGGACACTGGAGCTGTATGGGCACTGTTGCTGACTTTGGGTGCTCATTGTAGCTGTCACTGAAAGGAAATTGGCTTATATTTGGTGGTTATTGTGGCTGGTGCTGAGGGGACACTGGATGATATTATGATATTGGGTGGTCATTATGGCTGGTGGTAAGGGGACACTGTGGCAGACACTGGATAGTCATTGTGGCTGACACTGAAGGGACATTGTGGCTTACTTTGGGTGGACATCTTGGCATTTGCTGAAGGGACACTGGCTGACTTTGGGTGGTTATTGTGGCTGATGGGAAGTGACTGTATCTGACTTTGGTCGTTGTGGCTGATGGGAAGGGACTGTATCTGACTTTGGATAGTCATTGTGGCTTATGCTGAAGGGACACTGCATTTTACTTTGGGTGGCTATTGTGGCTGATGGAAAGCAACTGTATCTGACTTTGGGTGGTCATTGTGGCTTGTGCTGAAGGGACACTGCGGCTAACTTTAGGTGGTCATTGTGGCTGATGGGAAGGGACTGTATCTGACAATGGGTGGTCATTGTGGCTGATCGGAAGGGACTCTATCTGACTATGGGTGGTCACTGTGGCTGATGGGAAGGGACTGTATCTGACTTTGGGTGGTCATTGTGGTTGATGGGAAGGGACTGTATCTGACTATGGGTGGTCATTGTGGCTGATGGGAAGGGACTGTATCTGACTTTGGGTGGTCATTGTGGTTGATGGGAAGGGACTGTATCTGACTATGGGTGGTCATTGTGGCTGATCGTAAGGGACTGTATCTGACTATGGATGGTCACTGTGGCTGATGGGAAGTGACTATATCTGAATATGGGTAGTCATTGTGGCTGATCGTAAGGGACTGTATCTGACTATGGGTGGTCACTGTGGTTGATGGGAAGTGACTATATCTGACTGGGTGGTCACTGTGGCTGATCGGAAGGGACTGTATCTGACTTTGGGTGGTCATTGTGGCTGATCGGAAGGGACTGTATCTAACTTTGGGTGGTCATTGTGGCTGATGGGAAGGGACTGTATCTGACTATGGGTGGTCACTGTGGCTGATGTGAAGGGACTATATCTGACTTTGGGTGGTCATTGTGGCTTGTGCTGAAGGGACATTGTGGCAGACTTTGGGTAGTCACTTGTCACAGCATCATTATTTATATAACCACTTTCCGTGCCCCTTCTCAGCTCCTCTTGCTCTGTAACATGCTGCTTACAGGTTGGACTACATTTTCCATGTAACAGATTCCCTTTAAATGGACCAGTGCTTCCAAATTCAGGCCCTATTTATTTCACATAAAGTAAAGAGCTGAAATAGTCACCCATACTGTATTTAGTGTCCTAGTACGAGCCCCTTACATCATTCTGCTGCCCTGATGTGGCCCTTTTATTGCAGTGACAAAGCAAGTATAAAATCTATAATTATGACCAGTCAGTACAGATAAAACATACAGCCCTTGATAAAGATTAATAACATCTTTTACATAACTTTTAGAGACATTACGTATTACATTTCCACATTCATGAGCTTCAGTGTCTGTCTGAGTTAAATGACTATAATTGGGTTATGTGTCTGGTGCATGGTACATTTCTGCTGGATGGTATTGGTATAGATGCCAGCAGCCGTGCCCGTGTAAGCCGTGATTACATTGTGCATGTTACAGAGGAGGTCAGCCTGCGAATCTGCAGGATTTATCCGAGAACAGATTGAGCACACATCCCTTTCCTGAATATTTATCTCAGTAAATCCTGCCCTGCTTGTACTCAGGAAGACATGATGAATTTTTTACTATGCTAACACATTGCCTGCTGTGACCATCTTTAACATAAAGGGTGCAGAGTTCACAAAACCGCTTTTCTCACCCAGAAGTGTCGATAGTTTTGTGTCTCGCAAGAGAAATCACAAACTGTTTGCTTTTCTCTGGGGAGAAGTAAGTTGAGCGGCGTGACGTAGATCTGATAATAAGGAAGTCATTGTGTTCTGCAGAGCGTCGCATTGTACTGTGTAAGGGATCTGCAGCTAGGTGGGTTGTCTCAGCTCGCACATTCCCCCTTAGCTCCCTCCATTATTGTAGGGTAAGAGTACCCATGGTGTATCATATCACTGGAAAGAGATTGTAGTTTGGGTGTGGACACTTTCTAAAGGGTGTGAACAGTTCATTTGTTTGTAATTGTTCCAGTGCATCTAGAACAGTGATTTCCAACATGTGGTTCTCAAGCTGTTGGAAGACTACGACTCCTAACATACCTAATATTGTACTTGCCTATTGCTCCCTATAAACCAGTCCTTCCTAGTAAGTATTGTCCATAATCCACCACTTCTATCATAACTTCAAGGGGTATTTCGGGACCATGATATTGAGCTCCACTTCCTCTTCTCAGGGCAATGGCATCATGTCCATTAGGCACATGGCCATGCTGCAGCTCAGTCTCATTTAAATGAATGGAGCTTAGCTGCAATACCAAGCACAGCCACTATACAGTGTACGGCCTTGTGCTTGGTAAATAGTGTAGAGGCGACAGCAATCAATATCATAGTCCCGAGATACCCCTTTAAGATTAATGAACTTGTTGTCTCTTGTCCTTGGGAGTGAATATACTGCCTGGTGCCATAAGGTGCTGCCACACGGTGTTTCTGGCCACGGCACAGGCACACTCCAGACTGGCACCACGTGTATTTGTTATACCTGGCCATACACATTAGCCGAATGATGGCCAAACCCTCCTATTTTTTCTAAAGGGGTTTTCAAGGAATTTTCATGGCCTATCCTATCTGATCGGTGGGGGTTTGACGCTGAGCTGAGCTGCAGTAACGTCATCTGGCCACTATATAAGGTACCGAGCTTTCTGCGTTTGGCTCTGTGCACTGTATAGTACAGGATCGGACACAGCCCCAGTAGCTAATCTGTATGGGCTGCCTACTCTTGGCCTCTCACCGATCAGATATTTATAGTTTATCCTAAGGATAGGCCATAAAAAAATCTTAGACAACCCCTTTAATCAACTGACATTTGTTCAGTATGGGGTACACCAGACTTTTCCTCGATGGCAGATGTTGGGGTAAAGATGGATTAGGCATGTTGGAATTTACTGTGCATAATATGACAGCAGTTTATTCCCTCCTCCATATTGAATACTTAGTGAATGTACATGTACATATATGGGGGAGTTGGGAGGGATTGCTGTCAGCCAAACAAGTATATATCTAACAGATATTTAAAGTTTAAGGCCATGTTTATACTACATGTACATGACTATGTGCATGTAGCTGGTGCGTTGATGACATCTGTGCGCCACTGGTGCTTATACAACCCCATTCACTTCTCTCTGTGAGCCCAGGCCGCAAAACGGACAGGTATGGGACCCATCCTGAGTTTTGCCATGGACCCTTGATAATACATGGGTGTGTGTATGGGGCCATAGAGGTGAATGGGTCAATGTGCTAGCCATGGAAAACACGACTAGCATACTGACAAAGCACACAGTCGTCTGCATAGAGCCTTACCTCACATTCATGCGACCAAGTTTCAGCCGTGAAACTCGGTCCACGTGTTGGCCAGATTTACCGGCCTGTACAGTATGGCGGGAGAGGGAGTATCTATGCTGCCAGGAGTCCCTGGTATGTCTCTGCGAGGCAAGGACTCTTAGAACCATAGATAACTATTATGCTAGGAGTCCCTCTCCTGCCATGCTGTTCAGGCTAGTAAATCCAGTGAACACACGGACCAAGCTTCATGGGTGAAACTTATTCGTGTGAATGCGGGGTTAGTCTTCTATTTCAGGGCCTGTCAGATTTCTGGTTGTGCTGCAGTTCGGAGCTGGGAGTGCCAGATTACCTAAATATCTAGACTAGCAGATACCATATTAAAAGAATTGGAATTTCATTTAATACTTTATACAAGTAGAACCTTTAACAGGACCATCTCAGCTTTAAAGAAGAATAAAAATATGTGAGATTACATTCTGCATTACATAGTGAGTGGGTAAGAAGATACCGTCCTGTTAGGGATAGTCTGCAGCCTCTCCTTGTCCTGTGTGTACAGTAACCACAGCTGTATTGTAGTAGCGAGCGGTACTCGTGTCTCCGGTATATGAGTGGGCTGCATAAAATGAGCGGGAGGAATAAATGAAGAGATAAAGAAAGTGTTACTCAAGTTATAATAGCTCTAAAACAGAAAAACATAGACGGTGCTTCAAGGGGAGTATTGCAACATTTGGGTGCTTGGCATAGCATGAGCATTATGCACTCACCTTATTGACTTGTGTAATACAAGACATAGGCCCAGATTTACTATTGTGGTTACGACTAGACTGTGGTGTAAATGTGGCGCATCCAATATGAGCTATTAGAGTGAAGATTAGCCATACAGAGTGCCGCTTTTTATCTAGAGGTCCTAGCATGTCCATGCATTTCGCAGACAGTCCATTGATTTCAGTGTGCATTTTGTAATGCTATATTTCCCCTATGATGGTGCTGGAGGAGACAGCAGGATACAGATGATTGCAGGGGCTCCCAATAGAGGAAAACCTTGTGACCAGCTTCTTATCAGGAGGTCCTTCTTACACAAAGAACCAGAACCTCCGCAGCAATAATGCACCCGACCACCTGCACATGACTGCTGTGGCTAGTGATTTTTTGCAGTGGTCACATGCTGAGGGATGGGGAGCTGTGGCTGGAAATGTCTTAATTTTAACCCCCTAATTTAGTTCTGGGGACAAAAAACCCTTTAAAGGGAGTCAGTCACTAGAACCCAGCCCCGCAGATAGATCGGTTAGGATCACCTGAATCATATAGTGTTATTCCCTTGTGAATCGCTGCCTCTGCTCCCTTTATGGCCCCCTTTTTTCAATTTGCAGATGAGCTCATTGGAACAACAAGGGAGTTGCTACTTACCTTATTGGAGCAACTGCAACGCCCTTGTTGCTCCGCAGCACTCATTTGCATTTTGATCTCTCCGCAACAGAGGCAGCGATTTACAAGGGGTAAATACAGTTTGGTTCAGGTGACCCTAAGCTATCTGTAGGGCTGTATTCTGAAGACAAGTTTTTTCCGCCTCCCATTGATTTCAATGGGTTTTTCAAGGCGGAATCTGTCTGAAGATACTGACTCCCATTGAAATGAATGGTTAGCGTTTCTTTTGCCTTCAAAAAACTCTGTGTGAACATACCCTAACGTTTAACTGTATACAAAGTAGTAATCTTTAGTTGGTGACTCTTGGCTAAAAGTTTTTCCCAAAATGCCGAGCGGCTCCAAGTAAATGTTATTGTGCTATTTGCACAGGATTGTTTGCTTGGATACTTTGTTACATGAACCTTTAGGCCTAAACAAATAACCTGAATGAATTGTGGTTAAATACAATGACACGTGCTCCGGGTGATACTATAAGGGGAAATGTTAAGGTAGAAATGAGTGAGACGCTGTGTCATATGGTGCACGCCCAGGCAGACAGGAATTAGTGGCGAGTCTATGACAGTTATAGTATGTAAATCCCGGTGTCCGTGGGTGTAATGTTCTGTGCCTGCATCTGCAGGACTGTCACAAAGTGGAACAGCTAAACCCGAATATTAACCTCTGTATTAAGCTGCTTTCACACCACGGTAAGGCTTTCAGTTTTCTGTATGCACTTGGAAAGCTTCTGGTGCACACAGTAAATACATCCATAGAGATCCCCTCTGACCCGAAGCTATAAAATCCTTTGCTCCGGCAGCGTTTATGTATTTTCACCTCCACGCAGCCATCTGCCTTATCCATGTCTATGTGGCATGCGTTTCTCCAGAGCTTGTCCAACACATGCATTCATATGAAGGCTTTACCGTGGTGTGAATGCAGCCTTATAAATACCTACTGTTATTTAAAGGGGCTTCCCAGGAATTTTTAACTGTGACCTATCCTCAGAACAGGTCAACAATCAGGGGTCCGACACATGGGATCAAGTATTTGAGGCAGTAGTGGCGTTCCCTGAGCACCGCCTCCACTTAACGGACCTTTGACATCATGTTGATCGTCACATGGCCTGTTCGCAGCTCAGTCCCATTTAAGTGAATGGGCTGAGCTGTGATACCATGCACAGCTGCTATATAATGTATGGCGCTGTTCTTGGTTTTTTGTCACATCACCTGAAATAGCTGATCTTGATGACTTATCCTATGGATAAATCCTTAGTTATAAAGACCGGAAACTCCTTTAAAAACAAGGGAGAAGGTGACTTTAAAATATTAAAAAAAAAAAAAAAAAAAAAAAAACATCCCCCATCCCTGACATGTCTATTTTAGTACATACTTAGTTGAGATAACAATTCTGGAGCATCTTTTTCTGATAACTATGTTTTCCATTCCTCTGTTATTCCTCCTGGAAATGTATGAATAAATGGACAACTTGGTGGTACCATTCCACATGTCGAAGAGCTGTGTCCCTACATAGTCTGGGACTATCAGCATTAATTGGACAGTGTCAGACTGGGACACACAGTTAAACATGAGTTGTCTATTTCCAGGTGGAATATCAGAGGGACGGTACAACAATCAGATTTTAGGGAATGATGTTTCAGGCTTTGTTGTAATAAGGATGCCAGTACGGGCAGCATGTCATCATTATGGTGTCTGCCCGGCGCTCTGCTCATGTGTCGGGTGCAACATGTTATCACTGTCACATAAACAAGTAGCATCATGACGCTATGGAAGTGTCTGCACAGGAGTCTTGACATGTGATTGGATAGCAATTTATTGTTTTAACCATTTGCATATCACCATGGTCAGAAAGCCCTTTCCTTTTATGTGTAGCTTTAGATCTTTATAAGATTTAGCTTGTCGTACAATTTGCATGACAGGAGGACATCATATTCTGTTTCTGTTTTATCAGATGAGCGGACTCTGGTTCATCGATTATAAGCAACAGCAATGGATGGCAAGTCCTCAGTCCATAGTTCCGGCACAGCCACAGATTCCGCCTCCACAGTAAACACTGAAGATTTCGTCTTAGTTCCTTTACAAGTTGATGGCTCTTCAACCTTGGATGACAAGCCTCAATTGAAGGTGTGTACATTGTAGTGGTCATTTCTTGTTTCCATACAATAAGTGGCTACATCTGATTTGTGATTTGCATGATTTTTCCTGCTTAAAAAGGCAGAATCTCTAATGGATCATCCAATGCAACAATGTGAACAAAGGGTTTCACCTCCTCTCCTGTCTCCTCTCCCCTCCACTTCTTGGTTTCAGTGACAAGATGATGGATGGGTACAACCTGTATGACAGACAGTCTAGCACACTGTTATCTTCACAACTAAGTGCACATTGCAGAGCTGACAGAGACTCTCTTAGATTTCAATCATAGTGAAGACAATAGAGGTGGATGGACCAGCCCGGCCATGCTACTCGATGGCTAATGTGGTCTGAAATCTAGGCAGTGAGCTGTAAACACTGAAGACACGTGTGTATTAGTATCTGACAAGATAGATAAAGCAATTTATTGGGTAAAACACGTTTAACTTCAAGGCCTCATGCACGCGACTGTCGTGGATTTACAGTCCGTAAATACTGATGCACAATCCACACATAAACATGTCCTCACTCCATCAGTATGTCATCTGAAATCATGGATCCTGTATGATTCCTTATACTGTTCTATGCCTCAAATGCAGACAAATATAGGACATACTTCATAATTTGCGGACCCCTTCAACGGCCTGGACACACGTGTGTATGGGCCCATAGAAAAGTATGGGTCCGCACTTTTATCCGCAATTGCTGACTCACAATTGTGGATAAAATTACGGTCATGTGTATGTGGCCCAAGGGTCTTTGTGGGCTAAAAGTATTGATGACCTATTATAAAGATAGGCCACTAATATCAGGTCCGACACCCAGCACTCCCATAGATTAGCTGTTCTTGGCAGCCCATACACAGAGAACAGAGCGGTCTGCTTCCTGCCACATTCTCTGTGTATCAGCTGCTGAGAACATCTGATCTACAAACTTTATTTTCTTGTGAAATTCCCCACTGCTTCAGTGCTAATGCTGGGGTAGTCCCTGATAGAGTCTTTGTTTTCCTGGAACAATGACGATTTGTACATGCACATGATCATTGAAGCCTTTCATTGACTTTAGTGGTCATGTGCCATACATTGTTGGCACCACCACTGAAGCCAATGTTTGACTGCAGTGCTCACACGGATGTGTTGTCACTCCAAGAAAGTAAATGAAGACCAACCAGGACGACCAGAGTATCAGCACTGGCGCAGTAGGGGATTTAACAGGCAAGTATTGTTTGTTTTATGGTTGAATATTATTTTGATAAGAGGTTGGGGAAGGTAAAAAAAAAAACAAAAAAAACCCCATACTCACTTGTCTCTGGTGCTCCAGTGTTTCCCGCTGTGATCCGGTCTTTCTACTCGAGTATCTTGTTTTGGCGGAAGTCCCCGCTGCACGTAACCTCTGAGTTCAGTCAGTAGCCTAAGAGAAAAACACAGGACGTCACAGGTGACATTTGCAAGTGACGTTCTGGTTCTTTTACTTAGGCTCTTTTGCCGCTGATTGACCTCAGCAGTGGGGACAATGGAGCAAAACCAGACCGTGGTGGGAGAAACTGGAGCACCTGAGACAGGTGAATATGTTTTTTTTTTTTCCCCCACATTCCCCGGCCTCATATCCATAAAGCAGTTATTCTGGACTACCCCTTTAAGGAAAAATACTCAGTGGTTAGCCCTGTAGAAAAGCTACTGTTTCATAGGGCTCAGTTGAAAATCGGCAAATTGATCGGTTCTTTTGCTGCTGAGCAGTTGTCAGACGTCTCCATTTTTGTACATATTTGACAATGTGGCGGATCCTTTTGTCTTACTTCCAATACAAGCTCTATGCTAGCACATTAAAATAATACTTGGCAGTAGGTTAATAGACATCCTGCCAAATACAGCAAGTTATTTACTTAGGATTCTGGCATTAGAGAAGTCACTTGTAGAGCTGTGTCTTTAAATGACTATTTAATATACAGTGTTAGTCAGATGTCTGGATGTGATGTGATGTGATATGATATGTCATCTCTTCAAGCGTCCGTCTTCCAAGCACGTTTTCAGTTATGCCCATTTGTAGGATTCTTGTTATGCTATGTTCATTGCTTATATAGTATTGCCATATTTTAGTAGAATAGTATTGGTGAAGACAAGTTTTGGGAATTGGTCCATTAGTGAAGACGTATACTAGAAAGGTGAATGCAAAAACTGTGGACAACTTTGTAACAACTTTATTGTTGACTTTTGTCACCCTTACAGATCATGTCCAATGGAGATGAGCAACTGGAAAAGGCGATGGAAGAGATACTTAGAGATTCTGAGAAAAAGCAAAATGGCAGCCAGGCAGGGATCGACGGTGGTACAGAGTCATACACTGCTGTCTCCAGCATGACTGCTGCCAGAAACCCTCCACTCACACTAATTTTAGACCCTGACAGTACAGGTTAGTATTTTTGCCATTGTACTGTAGATGTGGTTAATTGCACCATGCTGGATTAAAGTATACCTCCAGTTATACTGAGAACTGATTTATAGTGCAGGAATACAATAATCCTGTTTCTAAATAAGGCCTGGTTCACATCTGCGTTTGGGTTTCCGTTCGGGAAGTCTGCTTGGGGACCCCCCCGAACGGAAACCTATACGCATCAAAAAGCGGTTTACTTGGGAAACCCACAGACCCCATAGACTATAATGGGGTCCGTGTGGTGTCCGCTCGGCTTCTGCACGAAACATGTGGAAACATGCGTACTTTCCTCTCCGCTTGCTTCGTGTGGAAACCGAGCGGAAATCACACGGACCCCATTGTAGTCTATGGGGTCCGTGGGTTTCCCAGGTAAACCGCTTTTTGATGCGTATAGGTTTCTGTTCAGGGGGTCCCCAAAGCGGACTCCCCGAACAGAAACCCGAATGCAGATGTGAACCGGGCCTAACCTGCACAGCAGATTCTGGCTGTATAGCTGTGAGGACAGGCAGCAGTCCATGTTACAAGTTACTCATATCATATATATATCGTAGAATGTAATGGTATTCTCCAGTGTTGGCTCCTCTACTGGAGGTAGGAGTCCAAGAGACAGACAGGAAACTCCATTTCCTAAAGTACCATCATGAGCAGCCCACAGCGTGAACCACATCTCTTCTGTGCTGCATTTTAGAATCTAAATTTGTAACTAAATATATCTTGAAAAACAATTATTGTGCACACTCTTGCACTATAATTGTATTTCGATATAACTGGTGGTATGCTTTAAAGTGGTCCTTACCATGATGACCCCTGTCTATATGCCCTGCTACGTCTCAGTACTCCCGTCTACTAGCTCCCACTGCAAAGAGCAGCTCCTGCTGTGCAGTACCCAGAGCAGCCATGTATCACACGGGCACTTACTCATTTGACTAAGCACTATGTAATACCAGATTTCTACTGCAAGGGAATTATGTGGCTGCTTGTTTTTCTTGGTAAACTATAGGGATTTTCCAGTCCCTACAATTGGATTTCTAAATTCTTGAGAATTCTGTAAAATAACAGCTTAACCCCCTAACAGTTACATTAAAATTGTAAAAACCCTCCCAAAAATGTCACTTTTTTTTTTTTTTTTTTTTTTTTTTTTTTTATATTTTTAATTTATGGCTCAAATAAATATTGCTGGCACATAACTCCGGTGCCTTATGTGCATATTAACCCTTAAGCGATCTAACACATTTTAGTCTTAAACCAGTAACATTTTATCTCAGTCTATTGGTAAGCCATTTTTAAGGGTTGGACAACCCCTTAAAAGGTATAGGGTTCAAGTGTTAAATTGCTGGAGGTCCGACTGCTGTGACCAGAGATTGTGGTCCTGGCGACCCCATAGAAGTGACTGGAGCACCTGTTATGCAGGCACGCTAGAACTTTATTCACAGGGAGGATCCAGGGGACCTTTTGGACACCTGTTTTCCTGTTTGCTGGGGATCCTAGGGGTTATACCCCCAGCGATCTGATGCTTATCATCTATCTTGTCGATAGGGGATAAGTATCTGTAATGACACAACAACCCCTTTAAGGAAAGCAGACCTTAGGATGTATGTTTAAAGGGATTTTCCAGCGAGTACAAATAACTTTTGAACTATCTGACAGTGGTATAGAAGCCTAAGAAAAGTCATACTCCCCTCTCTGATCCTCTGCCGTTCTCGGTCTTACACTGCCCGGGTTCTTGTGGTCTCTGATTACAATTCCCTCCTGAGAAACAGGATATGACCACTCAGCCGAACAGGGATTAGTGACATAAGTGTGACTTTTCTTATGCTTTTTTACCACTGTCTGTTTACCACTTGTTTAAAAGTGCTCAGCATTCCCTTTAGAGGCTTTTCACATATGTAGGAATTTAATGCTGATTTGGTGGGCAGATTCCACCCCCAAATCAGCGGCAGATTCGGCCCAGAT
Source organism: Leptodactylus fallax (assembly GCA_947044405.1). Classification (NCBI taxonomy): domain Eukaryota; kingdom Metazoa; phylum Chordata; class Amphibia; order Anura; family Leptodactylidae; genus Leptodactylus; species Leptodactylus fallax. Next base: position 615,751 of record CAMRHE010000147.1, on the reverse strand, counting down.
TCTGCCTCCCATTTTTTTCAATAAGAGGCATGCCAGCAGCCGGAAAATTAAAAGGAATTTCTCTTCATTTTTTGCTACTTGAACGGTCCCTTAGTGTTAACTTGCTGATAGTAAGAATGATGTCAATGATGCTCAGTTTATATTTAAAGGCATTTGATAAATGTAACATCCTCTGTATCAAGATGGGTATTTTTCTTACTTCTGTTTTTTTTTTATTTTCCCCTCCTCAGAAGTTCCTGCGCAGTACCCCATACTGCCTACAAACCCTCCAGAAGAGGAGAGCGTTTCATTTCACAAACTCTCTTATTTAGGTCACATGAAGGTTTCCGCACCACGTAGTGAGACAGAAGCGCTGCGGGCCATGTCCTCCATGAGAGCACATTGTTCAGCTCCAATCACTGTAACTCTCTACGTTCCCAATGTTGCCGAAGGCTCCGTCAGGTGAGGTTTTGTCAAGGATAGATAAAATACTACAGAGGACGGGAGCTTGTGTGTGTAGGATCTGAATGACAGGATTTCTGAGAATGTACAGAGATGAGCATACACCTACAGATCATGATCTGAGCTCAAGGAAATCACCGCTGCCAGGATTTATGCTGTGCTGTGTATAATGAGGCAGTCTGAAGTGTTTTTCTTACTCTTTGAGACAAGGAAGAAGGAGTATAGTGAGACAGAAGAAGAGTATAAGGGCACACGTTTGTGTCAGCCGTGATAAATCCTCAGGGATTGGGTAGAAGGCGAGGCTGCAGATAATAAAGATCAGGGAATGAACACATTTTTGAACTTTTTTATGTTAATTTGTGTTAAGTTACTTGAATGTCATAGTTGTCCAGATATACTGTAAAAGTGTCAACTGACATCAGATCCCTGGGACTCAAACCACACCTAATAATGGAGGTACCTCATCACCATTCCTAGCTGATCCCCCATGTCTAGACCTTAAAGCGGTTGTCCAGGGTATTCCGTAAGGAGGCCTGGGAAGGTGAAAAATTAAAATAATAATTATAAAAAAAACAAACAAAACATACTTTCCTGTCCCCGGCGCTCTGGTGTTCCCCGCCACTGTCTGGTTCAGCAGTGCCCTGGTGCTTCTCCTGGCGGAAGTCCTCACCTCACCAGACCGCTATGCAGTGGACGGGGCTGCTTCACCACTCCTATCATTTGCATAGGAGCGTGCTGCCTGTCCACTAGCAGCTTCCGACACCTGAACAGCTGATCTGTGCACATTCACTTACACATAGCAAACATACATGTGATTCTCTGATGGTTTTAAATGTGCCACAATTATTAAGACTCTTATGTCATATTAAATAATTGGTGTAAATCACTCCAACACACTCCAGCCTTTATTCAGACTGGCTTAAAGGGGTTGTCCGTCCCCAAATCAAATTTTCCTACTGATGACCTATCCACAGGATAGGTCATCAGTATGTGATCTGTCAGGGACCAACACCCGGACCCCACTCAGATCAGCTGTTCTTGCATCCTCCGGACAGAAGCTGCTAGTGGACAGGCGCCATCTATACAAGTAATAAGAGTGGCACTGAAGTTCATTGGAACCACCGCTATGCAGTAAATGGGGCTGCTGCACCACTCTTGTTACTTGCCGCCAGTCCACTAGCAGCTTCTAGCACCCGGAGACTGCTAGAACACAGATGATCTGTGCAGGGTCTGGGTGTCGGACTCCGACAGATCACATACTGATGATCTATCCTGTGGATAGGTCATCAGTATGAATATTCAGTTTGGGGCCGGAGAAGAGCATACTAGTCTTAGTAAATGTGGTCCGCTGTCTGCTGAAGTGGTTTTTGCTGAGTGGGGCCTCTTTCCAAGTTTTATTATAGGGCCCTGCAGATATGAAGTCTCTTTAGTCTCCCCTGTCTCTACTGTACTCAGTTCCTTGTGTGGGCTCTTCAGTCTTCTTTCAAGTAATAAGTGGTAAAAAAGTGAGGACATTTAAAATGATATTGATCCGCATCATAAAAGCTGAACCCCATAACACTTGTAATGTAACTTGGGACAGGAGTTGACATTATGGTATCACAATGGGTAGAGTTATCTGTTAACTGTATATGGAGCTCCCTATTATCGAGCTCCCTATATATCTGCTTTACTGCAGCAGCTGCCACCATATATATAGGTGATGATACACTTTATTAATGTATATGCAGATATTGGAATATTGAGCGATAGCCATTACTCTTACCATGGTCACTATCTAATGAGTAATCCAGACAAAAGACATAAACCACAAACACAATAGAGATTGTTTTTAAAGTGTTTTTATTGAGTAAGCAACATTGTAATAAAATATTACTGGCCCTTTAAATTAAGAAAAGATCACGGTGGCACAGAGGTCAGGCCTAGTGTAGAGCTGCGGTCATTCAGATCGGTCTACCCTTGTCCTGAGATGAGAGCCACCCGACCTAATGATCCAGAGGAAGGCAAAACAACCCCCCGGAGAGTTATACCTCAGGGGGGGGAAAAATTCCTTCCTGACCCCAGAAGTGGCGATCGGATATCTCCCTGGATCATATCTTGCCTGCTGCCTTGTGCTGTATGTATATATGCATGTATGTATGTATGTATTATAAGCTCATGAGAGCTAAATCTTTGTGTAAAGAGACAAACGCAGACAAAATAATACCCCCCCACACATCCCTCTTTGACCATTTTATTAAAAAAAAAAATGATAAAGCTGGTGGTCCGACGTAATCCAGCGAATACACAGTAGTCCAAAATAGATCTGCAAGAAAAAAATTAAAAACAAAAGAAATAAAGCTGGCCATACACAGCAATCACACCAGACTTTCTAGTATACATGCACACTTGGCACACATTACCAGTGCATGTGTGGATTACTTATGGTCATTGGCCTGCTTTCAAAATTAGGTCAATGACTGTGAACAAGTAACCCATCCCAGACCATTTTCTGGTGCATGGATCACCCAAGATGTGCCATAGTTATTAATAATAATAATTGTGGGGCATTGCAGCCGATCCGCACACAACAGCAAAAGGTATCTGTGTGCGGCAGGGATCATTGAAGCGCAGTATATCTCATATAATAGCGCACCGGCAGACATGTTGGTGAAGGCTACATCTGTATTTTGCCTATACGCTACACTATACACATTAATAGTTGTTACTGGACACTTATTTGGCTGACAGCTATTCCCCTTCCAACTCTCCCATATACCTGCACACTCAACCAATCATATAATCATACATGTGTTTTTTTTAACGAGAACTGTCAACAATATACAGAGGAAGTAATTTGTAAACTAATGTTCATTGTGTTACGAATGATCGTTTGGCCAAAATGAGTGGGTTTGGCTGACTTACGTTTAAGGTGTATGGAGATTAGGCCAGGGCCACATGCAGTGTACACACTGTAGAATTTCTACATACCGCCATGACAAAAACACCCAAAATCAGATTTAGTTTGCCCCTCCCAAACAAAGCCTTAGCACTGAGTAAAGAGCTACATACCTGGACATACCATGCTCTTCAATCTGTCAAGCTCAAGTGACACAAGATGGGTCATGTTAAGAATTTTACACATTCCACACCAATTGTGACATCATGCGATGTCTGTGATGTCATGTGGTATCTATGCTGCAGGAGAGATCCACACCATAAACCCCTCATGTATATGATCACATCACAGATTTGTAACAGTGACTGCACCAATATAAAACTACATCATAGCACAACGTATAAGAGCCATGATATATCATGATACATATCTGAGTCATGACACACTTAAAGTGACCCTTTTGCTTTAATACGTATCACTTACTGCTCTATGTACTAAAGGGAAAAAAAAACACAGGATCCCAGACACACCACCCCCGATCCAACATGACCATTAGGAGCTGATAACAGAAAACTATAGCTTTTTGTAAGCAGGTTCTCACATTATGCTGAAAACAAGAACCTAATTAAGGGTCTGTACCTTGTTTTAGTCCACTGACAAACCAGAGCATCAAAGAGGCAGACCGCTAAATAGTGGTAACATATGGAGTCTGATGGACCCCATTGACAATACTGGGGTCCATCTGGTCCATCAGTCCTTATAAAACACTAACTGTTGGAGAAAAAACTCTTTGGTGCAGGACTTTTTCCTCCACCGATTTTCAGACGGACCCTGACTGAGTCTCCAACCAAGACTATACATGTGCCCCATCTTTGCTCTGACTGTAATAGCGTTATGCAGGGAAAGTGTAGGCACACCTGCACCAGTTCAAGGAGAGCAGAGATGGGGCGCATGCGCAGTAGACACTGGCGCTGTAAAGCTGCTCACACAGGAGAGGGGCGGGGGAAAGCCAGCCCACACTAAGGGAATGAGCTGATACCACCCCAGGAGAGTGAGGTGCATGATGTATGAAGTATATGTGACGTCACAGGAACCACTGCCGGTGATCACGTGAATATAACTGCTGTCTGTGTCTGCCCATGTGAGAGAGGGAATGGGAAAATGCCTATTTTTCAATTTAGAAATATTCAGGGGAAATTACATAGAAATTAACAATACTACAATTAATAATACATTTTAGGATCTGTCCCGTCCTATATAAATATGGTTCTGGTACTCACAATAAGTTTGTTCTGTATGTAAAAGCACCTAAGTGGTTGAGTACTTTGACTTTTCTATAGTTTTTTTGTATGTATTATGTTCTGTAATAAATGCCCGGTTGTTATTAGGAGAGCATGCTCTCAGTTTCATCATTCCCACTTATATTTTCACTTTTAGAAGCTGTCGTGTTGTAACCCTTGCTTCTTGGAGGCATTGACCAATCTGTAATACCTTGCATTGTTTGTTGTTTTCTCCATATCTAATGAATATGTCTTCATTACACCTCTTCTGTTTTCTTAGAGGACCGATTCTGCAAACACTTGACTCATTATACTCAGTAATAGTTGCCCTTAAATCGAGTAGGTGGAGCTGTATCTCATTGCTCTCCCTCCGACATATCATTTTTTTAAGAGCTGACATAAATACCACTTTATATAAAAGTCATTTTCTATATAAATGAATACATACTCGCTCCGCCTTTAGTTAGCGCCACTGCGCTGCTCCCCACTGGTCTCTGTTTTCTCGACTAAGGCTGTATTCACACAACCATGGAAGAAAACAGCTGTGAAGAAGGGACAAATACACCGTTTTTCATGCCTGTTTTGCATCCATGGGGCATTTGTTTTCATCGATTCCTCATTGACTTGAATCTATTGAGGGATCCATGAAAATGTACAAAAATAGGAGCTATTCTATTTTTTTGATGGTCTGCTAAAACGGACCTCCAAAAAAACAACCCATGTGAATAGAATCGCTGAAATCAGTGGGGCAGTTTTCATGAAGACTTTAAGATTTTAATGCCAGTCTTCAAAACCCCTGAGCTGGCCGAGGGTGCACCTCATTCATGACAAAGCACCCACCTCCTCATAAATGAGGCGCACCCTCAGCTGGGCTGTGTGCCTGCCAGGAAATCTATACCAGTTCATAAAATGATGACAAATCTGGCAGGGCTGGTGGCTCCGCCCCTGCAGCCCTCGCCACGCCTCCTTTTTGGAAAATTGGCGAGGGCAGTGCAGAAATCAAAAAGTCAAAACGTTTTCACAGCCGTTTTTTAACACGGATGTCACGGACGTGCGAATATAGGCTTAGATCATTGGCTGTAGGCTCTATTCACACAACCGTGTCCATTTGTCAACCATGCAAAAGAACAAATCGATTTGTTTTTAATGGCCATTGTGCATCCATTTTGAGTCATTTCCCATTAGCCATTTTAATGGCCAAGTGTAATCTGTTTTGCCTACAAAAGTGATACTTTTCTTGCTGCTCCCTGATTTAATATTGCTGCTAGTGGACTTAGGACATTGCAAACAAGTACTCATCTCTTCTCGGGCCTCCGCCTCTTTTGTATACATGTCCCCTGTCTGTGTAAGGGGGACTGCCGCATCCAATCACAGGGCGCCACAGGCCCCTGCAGTCAGCTCTTCAAAAATGGCACATCACAGCAGTCACCTGCGCTTTGCGAAGAGGTCACCAGTAAGGCCTGTAATTGGCTGCAGCGGTCCCCTCACACAAACGGTACATCAAGCAGGGTACCTGTATATAGGTATAATGGAGCTCCTGCCACTGGAAATGGAAGCCCAGGGAGAGGTGAGTACTTATTTGTTATCTTTATAGGCCGTATACCCTGTTTAATGTTAGAACACCCCTTTTAAGTATACTAGGATCTAAGCTCTAACCCTTATGTTACATATGCCTTTGGAATTAAAAGTGTTAAAGGTTACCTGGCAAGGTGATTTGGGACACTAAACCGCCCACAGGTCCTTAAGGAGAGGGGTTTAGTGTCCCATATTGCCTTGTTATAACGCAATCCACAGCCACATTAAAAATACAATAGCTTTATACCCCCCCCTGCCGCTGTATTCCCTGCACAGTTCTTCTGTGAAGCAAAAGGAGTACACCTCTGTTTCAGTGCACATGCGCCGGACCTCGGGTGCATGCGCAGTGAAACCTGTGTATACATCTCTGGCTTCACTGAAGAACAGCGCAGAGGCTGGGAACACCAGAAATGAGTGCGATGAGACTCATCGAACTCATCTGTAGGTGAGTGTAAAGGTTCATTATTTTTAATGCGGCCATAGATTGTGTTATAACAATGCGATTTGGGACACTAAAACCTCAGTCCATAAGGATCTTTGGTTGGTTCAGTTTCTTAATTCGCCTTGACAGATTCCCTTTAAGAAATAGTTCGATGCTGGTTTACATGCTTTTGAATGGATAGTACAGTATATTAACAATAATGTGACAGGAGTTTTCTATGCATGGATAATATATATGAAAATCGCATATAACATATACAACATAAGATAGAAATAACCAGTAACAGTACATAAATGATCACATAAGTCACATATGCAGGAAGACTCTGCTGTTTATACATTAACATATTTTTCCCTTTGCTTTTCGTTTTAGAATAATGGATCAGTCTACAACTACAGAAGTCGCCTCCTTCCCAATCTACAAAGTGCTGTTCTGTGTCCGAGGACAGGACGGGACTTCAGAATGTGACTGCTTTGCATTCACTTCACGGGATCTTGACACGGATGAGTTTCAGATCCATGTATTCAGCTGCGAGATCAAAGAGGCGGTAAGCGTTCTGATGCTGCAGTCTTGTAAAAGCTGCTTGTTCCTTTTTCTGAAATTGCTTCTTCCCTTAGTCTTCATGTTTTATTCTAAGTCCTATAGGGTATTCATTTTGAAGCTGCAATTTTTGTAATTTGACATGGCAAAGGAGGGTATTACAGGTGAATATCCATCATTTTTAGCTAATTTGTATCATTTGCTTATGTAATTAATATAATGGAATAGTAACTTTGTCAATACATTACATTATTTATCTTGTACTGATCCTGAGTTACAGCCAGTATTATAGCCCAGAGCTGAACTCACAGTTCAGCAGGACTCCAATCCCAAGGTTCCTAATTGACTCCATTTCTATATATAAACTGTTAAAGTGTGTTCTAAGGTTCACATTTCATATACCTTTTAGAGTAATGTCTGTCACAGAGAAGAGCCCTCTATTAGTCAGACCCAGGAGCTGCGGCAAAAATTAGCACACGTAGCGCTCTGTAAAAACTGGCTGCGCCATATTCTGTAGATAGTCACCTTTAGGATTCAGACCTCCTGTACACATCCATTTTTATCTTCAACCTTCTGTCAATTTTTTATTTTTTTTTTTACTGACATCTGTTTTATGTTTAATCAGTTTTTATTGAGGTTTTTGCAAATAATAACAAAAGGAAACAAAAACAATACAAAGGCATCAAATAAGGCAGTAGGAGGCACGCAGGCTACCCAATTGTGGAGAAGTCGCTGAGGAACAGCCAGGGTAGAGGGCTGCTGGCGCCCGCAACAGAGAAACCAGTAACGGGTGGCACTATAACACCATGGGGATATGCATCATTGGGGGGGTGATGGCAGGGAACACTATAGGACAGAAGGAATAGCCGGGCTGTGGAGGGCCACCACAGTGCCACTTGCACACTAGAAGAAAAAGACTATTGCTGGAGGGAAAGGGGAACTTGGGGAAGACACGGGTGAACAGAAACACATAAAACCACATACAAGACCGGGATGGGACAGGGCACACTGAGGAGAGAGGGAAAGGAAAGGGGGAGAGAGAGGGATGGTACAGAAGGGGACGGCCAGACCCCTTACGGAAAGGGGAGCAAGGCGCTCCCAGTTCAGGAAAAGAAAGAAGAGAACTCTGAAGTCTCCTGGAACATCATCCACGGCCGCCAGAGGGACTCAAATTTAGAAGAGTCAGGTGAGTCCTCAGCCACCAGGGCCTTCATTTTCTTAATAAGGAGAAGCTCCTGTAGGAACTCAACCAGGGTGGGCACAGCAGTACTGCGCCAATGCCTGGGAATGACTGTTCTGGCGGCAGTGAGAAAATGTCGCAGGAGGTCTCTCTTAACAGCGGAGACGTTCCCACCAGATGTGATACAGCGTACCTCTTTCAGAACCACAGCGCCAACACCGGTCGGATACACCAGGATAGATCCTGTGCAGGAGGTCAGGACAGCGATGACATCTGTTTTAAACCGTGTATCCATCATCCATTTTTTTTCACTAATCCCATAGACTTCAAAGGTCCAAGTCTTAAAGGACCTTTCACCTCCTCCACCAACTACAACTCTTTGCATCCTTCATTCGGCTCTGCTCCAATGATTCTGACCTAGCTTGAATTTTTTGCTCTAGCCCTCACTGTTCCCAAGCACTCCTTGTTGTTGGTTTCAGCACACTTAGCCTCTCTGCTGTCAAGTGGGCGGTCCATGTCTTTCTGCTCTAGCCCAGGACCGCCCACCTCACAGTACAGCGTATTATGGTGCTGAAAGTAGCAGAAAGGATTGCTTGGGAACAGTGAGGGATAGAAAAAAAATTTCAACTGCACCAGAATCAGTGGAGCGGCAACCATTAAATGATGCAATGAGTTGGAGGTTATGAAAGGTCCTTTTTAAGTGAAAAGCTGCACATGTGTAAGGACAGTGTGCATTGCCTCATAGACTTGAATTAGACATGTTCCATCAGTGATCATTTATCCTGGAAATAAATATCTTATAGATATATCTGCTCCATAACGAAGGTCCTTGACACTGTCCTGTCTCATCCTGGTGAAGAATGAATGGATAGATGGCAGCTCAGGTACATGACTCTCTGAAATCACAGATACAGCTGAGAAAGCTTGCATGGCTGTCCCTGATAGTTGTGAATGAAGAAAGATGTGGACATACACTGATTCCTCGCGTGGTGGCTAGTGTCCACCCTACAAGGCGGGATGTGAATTGCAGTACACCTGTTGTGGAGCTTGGTGGTTATGCCATAATAACTAAGGTAGAAAAAGCCCTTTTAGACTAAGGCCAAACATAGCTGCTTCCAAAAACCACCCGAAATCAGGTGGTTTGTGCAGTCTCAGCTCCTCTGCCGCCCCTCTGCGGTTTTCAACTTTTGGTTTGTGAAGGTCAGAATCCGCAGGTAAAGCCTGCAGCAGTAATTTTTATACTACGGGCGTAAAACCACAGTTTTTTGGATGGGATTTGCTTAATTCCCATCCACTATGGTGCAACTGTGATTTTGCATCCCAGTGTTCCCCTGGCAATAATGGATGCTGTGTATCACGTCCATGAAAATATATGGGTGCCAGCAGTTTCTATCAGTGATAAAAGGTGATATTGGGTGGTCTCTGCCTCCAAACCCTTGGTGCTCTGCTCAGTAAGAGAAAACACATGTAGACAAATTTTAACGTGCACAATTTAGTGGAATATGTCTTCATGTACAAAATAAATACTCTTGTACTAAATAGTCTGGGAATTTTTGTAAAAAAATTTTTGTCGAGCAGGGCAGTGTCCACATATACAGACGTGGACAAAATTGTTGGTACCCCTCGTTTAATGAAAGAGAAACCCACAATGGTCACAGAAATAACTTGAATCTGACAAAACTGGAATTTGCCAAACTACATGTTGACAAGCCACAAAGCTTCTGGGAGAATGTCCTATGGACAGATGAGACAAAAATCGAAATTTTTGGCAAGGCACATCAGCTCTATGTTCACAGATGGAAAAATGAAGCATATCTTGAATGAACACTGTCCCTACTGTGAAACATAGAGGAGGCTCTGTTATGTTCTGGGGCTGCTTTGCTGCATCTGGCACAGGGTGTCTTGAATCTGTGCAGGGTACAATGAAATCTCAAGATTATCAAGGGATTCTAGAGAGAAATGTGCTGCCCAGTGTCAGAAAGCTTGGTCTCAGTCGCAGGTCATGGGTCTTGCAACAGGATAATGACCCAAAACACACAGCTAAAAACACGCAAGAATGGCTAAGAGGAAAACATTGGACTATTCTGAAGTGGCCTTCTATGAGCCCTGACCTAAATCCTATTGAGCATCTGTGGAAGGAGGTGAAACATGCCGTCTGGAAAAGGCACCCTTCAAACCCGAGACAACTGGAGCAGTTTGCTCATGAGGAGTGGCCAAAATACCTGCTGAGAGGTGCAGAAGTCTCATTGACAGTTACAGGAATCGTTTGATTGCAGGGATTACCTCAAAAGGTTGTGCAACAAAATATTAAGTTAAGGGAACCATCATTTCTGTCCAGGCCTGTTTCATGAGTTTTCTTTTTAAAAAAAATTCTGTTGAAGCCTGGTTGGAAAGCAATGTCTGACTTTCATTTGTTCATTTTCATAGAATTTTTATATATTATTACATTTGTCAGATTCAAGTTATTTCTGTGACCATTGTGGGTTTTTCTTTCATTAAACGAGGGGTACCAACAATTTTGTCCACGTGTGTATATACCGCAAGCAGATGTCACCCAGTCCAGATGGCAGGATATGTAATGTATTTATAGTGTTTGCACTCTACTCTGCATCTACCGTTGGTGCAGATCTTTCGATGTCAGATACAGTTCTGGTTGGAAATATCCTTTAATAGATTTACTTAGGCACACAGCTGAACCACAGATCTCAGATGTGACTGTAAAGCTTTTATGGGGAAGTGTCAGGTGATTTGAGTAATATGACTGTGGTTTCCTTTATTGTATGCACACATATAAAATTAAGAAGTGAAATTACACCCAGACTACAGTCCTAAGTCCACCAGTGCTTCCGTGTCTTTTTCTTGGTTATGTACTGAGGCAGAAAGGTAGCCTTGTAAATCTTTTGTTGTTAAAGGGGTGGAATTGGTTAGGTTAAAGGGGAAGTATTGTTTTTGCTATTTTCAGGATATCAGTGGGGGTCTGACCTCTGGGATTCCAACAATACTGTAGCACAGCACTGAATTATTGCTGCAGGCGATGTCCCGGCCACCCTGAGTGCTTTGGAGCTTCAGCATGACTCTGTACAAGCTAATGGGACTGGCTGCCCTTTCCCTGCACAATCTGAAGGCCAGGCTGGGAAAACTGAAAGGGCTGCAGCAATAAATCAGTACTGTGGTCCTTTCATTCACAGGATCATGGGGGTACCAGAGGTCAGACCCCCACTGATCATCAAGCAGTGATCATGAGATGGGAATGGCACTTTAAGCAAATTTTTAGTTTGCTTTTTTGCATATGGAGTTTATGTTAATGTAAATGTGCTTAAAGGGATTATCCAAGATCCTATGTGTTCTGGATGCTGATGACTTATGTACAGGATGTCACCATGTGGATAAGTCATCAGCATCCAAAAGACGGACAGCTCCTTTAACATAATATTCTGTAATGTTGTATATTGCAAGCTGCCAACGTCAGTAGTATACTCTTACAGATCTATAAAAGTTTATGGAGACATGGAATTTATCAGGGCTGTGGAGTCGGTACGCCAAAGCCCCGACTCCGACTCCTCAATTTCCCCTGACTCTGACTCCGACTCCGACTCCGACTCCACCAAAATAGGCACCGACTCCGACTCCACAGCCCTGGCACTGCTAAACCTTATAGGTTCACTCAGAACTCAGTCCCATCATTATATGAGGAATAGAACAGACCTTTACAGGACATTTCATCATTTTCAACATTTCATCATTTTCCCAAATTCTTATGAAAATATATTCAGCACATACTGCATTGTACTACTAACTGTACCAATTTATTATATATTTTGGGAGTCGGAGTCGGTCCATTTTATACCGACTCCGACTCCACCAAAATAGGCACCGACTCCGACTCCACGACTCCGACTCCGACTCCACAGCCCTGGAATTTATACAGTGTATACACCCAAAACTGTACTGTAAACAGAGCCTTTTTATTACTGCAGTTGTCAATCCCTCATAAATTTTCTTACATGGGTTTTCCAGAACTTAGAGATTGATGGTCTATCCTTTGTTTAGGCCATCAATATCAGATCCCGGCACCCCAGGGGCCATGGCTCTCAGTCATGGGCTGACACATTTTGATTGTATACCAGGTACAGTACCATACATTTGCATAGCGGTTGTACCTGGCTTTGCAGCTTAGCCCAATTCACTTGAATAGGACCGAGATACAGAAAGGCCACACGACTGCTGAATGTGATGTACAATGAAGCAGCTGCAGTCTTTGTCCTTGCCCCGTAGCCCCTATAAACAGCTGGTTGGCAGCGAATCTGGGAGTCATACCCGCTGAGATCTGATATTAATGACCTATTGAGCCATCAGTATGCTGGTCCCAGAATGCCCTTTTGGGCAGCCTATATTAGGTATAATAGCCTTAGTGTCAATTCAGATACATTCATTTCGGGGGTCTTATAGGTTGCTATGGCCGTCTCGTCCATTTCAGTTATATACATATGACTATATATATAATGATATTATATAACACACTGTTGTGTGGCAGCTGATCTAAGTTTGCTATGGACGTTTTGTCCTCTTCAGTTATATACATGAGGCCGCGTATATAATGCGTGGCGTGGCAGCTGATATCTATGCCTGACATTTCTGTGCAGCTGCCTACATTACACTGGATCTCTTCTGAGATGAATTTCCTTACAATGGCTCCACTTATGTTCTTCTTAAGACATGTCCAGTGTGGTGAAGAATGGCCTATTGTGTAAGGCAGTCTTAACTAGAGCCACAAGACAAGCGAGACCATTCTCCCATGGAGAGATCCCCAGTTCAAACAATTACTTCTTCTTTTCTTAAGGAGTTCTGTGTCATTTCTGATCAGTGTTTCTTTCTTTCTTGTTCTTGTATATGTCTCAGAAATGATTTGTCACCATTCCTGACAATATGCAATGACTTCCTATCCACTAACCTAAACTTTCTTACAACTGACACTACTTGTGTCATTAAAGGGGTTTTCCTGTTTCTTCTATTCATGGCCTATCCTTGGAATAGGTTATCGATGTTAGATCTGCGGGGGTCCTTGGTGTTGGACCTTCATAGATTTAGTATTGATGCCTTATCCTAAGGTGCGGTTCCTGTATTGTTTGCATGACGGGAGTGGCGCTGCTCACTCGCCTTATAAACCTTCGCATGGTTTAGAAAGAGAAGTGGGACAGAAAGTGGATTTCAGCACCGGATTTCAAAGAAAGGAGCCAAAATCCATTAATAAAGTAAATTAGAAATTTATTACTGGCATAAACAGTGGTAGAAAATCAAAGTTGTTAGAAAGTTAAGCTACATTTTAAAAGGGTTATCCAGATTCTAACTCATATAGGTTATAAATATTAGATTTATCAGGGTCCGACACCCGGGACCCTCTGCAGATCTGCTGGAAACTGCGCGGATCTCTGTATTGTTTTCATGCTGGGACCTGCGCTGCTTACCCGCCATAGTATGCTTAGCAGCAGCTGTTGGTATTACAGTGCAGCCCCACAGACTTCAATGGGACAGCGCTACAGTACCAAAACCCACCACTACAAATAATACGGCAAGTGAGCGCTGCAGTTCTCGCTGTGTAAACATTACTAGGAGCTGCACTGTCCCCAAACAGCGGCTCTGCACGGGGTCCCAGGTGTCAGACCCCCACAGATCTAATGTTGATCCTTAGAATAGGCCATCAATATTAGACACTGGATGATCCCTTTAATACAGTTGAGCATGGAGAGCTTTTTTTTCCCTTATTCTTCAGTTTAGGAGTGGAAGTGATGGCAGCTGGGAGCACTACAAAGGTGCACCAAAGGCAGTTCTAGCTTTTGTGGCTACTGGTTCATTCATTTTTGATCTGGGCATATTTTTTTTATTAATTATAGTAAGTGAGGTCAGGTAGATGTTGTCCAACCTAGCTTGTTGCTCAGCTACAAACCTCAGATAGCCATGCCACTCCCAGGCTGGAAGGATATCCACACTCTGACATTAGGCAAATGGAGTGGCCCAGTTATCAATGTATTTATTTCCAGGAGGAATAACAGAGGAACAATTCTAGTCTAAGTTAAAATAAATAAATAAATAAATAAAAGCTCAAGAATTGCTATTTTATGGAAAATACGAGTATTTACTAATAAACAGATGTCAGAAGAGCTAACTGGTACTCTTTAACGTTGCCTTTTCTTCTATCAGTGCAATGACAGATGGAATGACATGAGTCTTACTTGTACATGACATGAGTCCTGAGTATATTTTTGTTTTCCCCATAGGTAAGCAGAATACTGTACAGCTTTTATACCGCATTCAAGCGCTCCTCAAAGCCAACTACAGATGTGAAGGATTCCTCCCTGCCAACGCCAGATAGTGATGTGTTCACGTTCACTGTGTCCCTTGAGGTGAAAGAGGATGACGGAAAAGGGAATTTCAGGTACTTGTCGCTCATATATACCACAATATGTTTTTTGCTGATGGTACAAGATTATTTACTAAGGTATAGCTCTTCAGGCTGTCTGGCTCTTTCCAGAGTGGAGAGTATGGCGTGTGCTGTACTTGTAACTGGGTATAATGGAGATGTCATGTCATCTGTAGCCGAGGGAGGGATTTCCTCCATCACTTCTAGAATGGGATCAGGTAAGTGCTGCTGTCATGTAGACCTTCCTCAGATCCTCCTTGTGAGTGTTCATGCAGTGATTCACGCCAGTTATAACATAAAGGGGTGGCTTGTGTCAGATAACACTTTCCCATACACGTTTTTAGGGCACTGCACACATTGGACTCAAAATCACTCTTGTTTGATGAGACCTTGATGGTTAAGATATTGCTTGGGACTGTCTAAGGCTGGATTCACATTTGGGTTTTTTAGTCCATTCTTCTGTACTGACATAGGGACAGACAAATGGACCAAACAGCAAAGACAGATGTGTCTAATGACCGACACCAATGGATCCTGAGGAACCTTATTGACTATAATGGGGTCCGTTGGTATCCCTTATTTTCACCGTGATTTTGTTGGACAAAAAAGTCCTTTGTGCAGGACTGTTTTGTCTGCAATTTTAGATGGACTCCGTGCTGGAGCCTGCTTTCTTTAAGAAAAAAACCTCAATTTCCTCTTTTTAGGAAGTGACATCACACCTGTCGGTCACATGGCCATGCTAAAGCTCAGACCAGTTCAAATGAACAGGGCTGAGCTGCAACATGATCATGTGATGTCACTTCCTGAGAAGAGCAAGTGGAGCTCTGTGTAAGGAAGCAGCCATGTTTTCTATTCCTGGATAGCCCCTTTAATCCTTATATTACAGCAGCATTAGCACTGCTGAGGAAGTGAGGGGTGCCTACAAGAGTGTATTGAGAGGCGAGGTGGGGGAATGGAAAGTGTAATGTAAGCTAGAAGGCTTGTAGAAACAGTGGCCCAGATTTATCAAGCCTTGGACGTTAGTTATCTAGCATGCAAGGCATAAAAAGTCACAATTTTTTGTTCAAAATGTGGTTTTGTCCTAAAAAATTGCGTCTTTTTTATCTCTTTCTCCACTTTCGCGAAAAGGGTGTGTGGTGAAAACGTGCAGGGGGCAGGGCAATGAGCCCTGCCAAATTTATAATTTTTTACCCCAGCTGGCGTACATTTCTCCCCAGATGCAAAGCCTGGTGGAGGGTGCGTCTCATTTATGAAGAGGTGTGTGCCTTGTCATATATGAGGTGCACCCTCCCCCGGATCCAGGGCTATGAAGACTGGCATTAGTAACACCAGTCTTAATAAATCTGCCCTAGTGACTGTGACTGGGCTGCAGCCCTACTGTTTCTGTAACATCTTAAACCATGATAGAAGCTTTCCGTTAGCGAATTAGGAAGGTTCTCTGCAGCACAAATACCTACATTTTCAAGGAAGGCACCAAAATGGTACTTGACAGTTACTGAAGGTACACTTTAAAGGGATGTCCTAATCACAGAATCGGTGGGGGTCCAACCGCTGGGGCCCCTACTAATCATGAGTACTAGGCTGCTTTGCTCCTCAGTTCTGAATGAAGCTGCAGATCGGCCAGCGCGTGCCTCTCCTTTAATTTGAGTGGGACTGCCGTAGATAGCCAGAATACAGCACTCAGCTATACCTGGCGGTCCCATTGAAATGAATGGAGCAGCGCGCACTTTGTGACCTGATGCTTCATTTGAAATTGGGATGCAAAGAGCTTCAGCTCTCCTGATTGGTGGGGATCCCACCAGTTCAATCCTTACTGACCAGCAAGTTACCCCCCTATTTTTTGGATAGGAGATAACTTCTTGTGACTGGAGTATCCCTTTAAGTGATGAAAATTCTGACATAAAGTAAGACCTCTGGGGATATCTATACATCTGAGCACCTATCTCATGACAGTTCCTATTGATAGCGTAGCTCGCCATACTTCGCCATTACTGGTTAGTTTCTTGAGAAGCTATTTTGAAGAAAATCAGACAGTGTGATCTTTCTTATAATTATGGCTTCCCGGAGCCTTGTCTATTTGACATGCTAATGTCACAGTCACAGATTACAATAGCTGTCATCACAGTATTCACAAGCCGGGTTGGAAAATTGCCCATTCTGCTTTCAAATAAAAATGTTGTGAAAAGCCTTAAAAATAGATTATTCAGAAAAGATCTTTTATTCCGCAGTTATTTGTGTCTTAAGGATAAGCAGCTGTAGTCTCACCACAACATGTTTCCTTGTTTCAGCAATTCAATGTCAAATTGCACTTCAATACGGGAATCGCAGAATGAGCGCAGACAAAGAGGTTTATAAGAGCACATCATGTTCTGCTTAGAAATTATTAGACGTAGCTGAGCTATTAGGGTGACATCTGCCTGTTCTCCGTATCAGCGCCTAGGCCACTTCTTAACCCCTAAGGGTTGGACTAGTTTTTGGTTTTTAGCTTCATTTTTTCATTGCAACCTTTCAAATATCATAGCATTTTTATTAACATAGCTGTATGTATGTTTTTTTTTGTTTTTTTTTGTAGGAGAAGTTGTATTTTCTGAAAGCACTATTTAATTTCCCATATAATGGGATAGATTTATCAATCCCTCTATCGCTAGGTTCACACTAGTGTTGGGGTTTTCATTCTTCGGGTCCGCTTGGGGACCCGAAAAAAAAGGAAACCCAATCAGCTTAAAAAGCGGTTACCCATGGAGACCCGTGGATCCCATAGACCCCGTCCGAAAAATGCGGAGAGTAAAGTCCTGTTTGCGGGACTTTTTTTCTCCGCATTTTTCAAGTGGGATGGGGGGCGGAATCCTGAACGGTCACCAAATGCAGGTGTGACCGAAGCCTGTGCTAGTTTTCTGGTGTAGAGGGATGATATTGTGGCGCACATTTGACACAAGGCCCTCTCCTGCACCAAATGTGCGCCACAACCCTTGTTCTGTGCCCCGCTCGACACATTGTGCACATGTGGGTGAAGCGGGGATGTCTCAGCCTGATGTGTTGATTATAACTCATGCCATTTTTCTGGCATGAGTTGTAATGGAAATTTTCGTAGATTTCCTTTCTGGCGCTAGGACGTGTGGCTGATTTATGAAGAGGCCAGACCCTCTTCATAAATCTGTCTTTCCCTGCACTAGTCAGGGCCTTTAGTAAGACTGGCATACTGTACGTCAGTCTTAATAAATCTTCCCCATAGTATTTGGGAGGTGTTATGGTGAAAAAAAGACACAATTTTGCCATTTTTCTATGGTTTTTGGTTTTACAGCGTTGACCATGTTGTAAAAATGACATATTATCTTTATTCATCTGGTCCGTATGATTATGGCGAGAACAAATTAATGCTCTGTTCATATTTCTGCAAAACTTCAGGTTTTGAACTGATTAGTTTTGGTTTGACTGATGTAAACTGTTGCAAATAGAAGCCTTCCATTTGCATCCTTCATACTATTAAAGGGGTTGTCCCATTATGGACACTTATACCCTATCCACAGAACAGGGAATAAGTGTCCGATCGTTGGGGGCCCAAACGACAGGTCCCCCAGTGATCAGGACGACAGACCCCATAAAGCCTCTTTGTGAATGGAGCACTAGTATGCTTGTGTGACCAACACTCCATTCACTTCTACAGGACTGCGGGCACTGCTGAGATTAAGTGAATGGATCGCCAGTCACACAAGCGCACTGTCACTCCATTCACAAGGAGGCCTTAGGGGGACTTTCGGGTCACCATCCTCCTGATAACTGGGGGACCCAGCGATCAGGCCCCCAGCAATCAGGCACTTATCCCCTCTCCTGTGGATAGAGGATAAGTGTCTATAACTGGACAACCCCTTTAAAGTCAATGGTGGGAGGAAAACTGAAAGCTGCTTTCTGTCAGATGTCTATTGTTTTGCAGGAAACAAAATCACAGCATGCTGCAGTTTTCTTTCAGGCAAAAACCTGATAGGATGCAAACAGAAGACTTCAGTTCAAAATGGATCTGTCAAAACCCAAAGCTTGCTGGAAATGTGACTAGAGCCTTATATAGTATTAATACTTAAAAAAAAAAAAAAATTACAAAGCTTTTTTTTTTTTTTTTTTTTAATTATCTTTTTGTCACCATATAGAAGTGAATATAGAGGGCTGTGCACATGACCTCCCTATGGACCCCAGTTCTGAAGATTGGTTTGGGTCCCAGAGGTGCGACCCTCATCTATTCAGACATTCATGGCGTATCTGTGGATATGCTAGAAATGTGTAAGATGAGAATACTCTTTAACCTATTGCACTATATGGTAACAGACTACTGTATATCCACTTTAGCAATTTTTTTCCACTGTCCTAACCTTTCTGAAATAAGAAATGGATCAGCTTTGCAATAGGACATCATTAAACATTCGCTTCCATTTTTTTTTCTATAGCTCCTAGGCAGACCTCTAGGATCTTTTACGTGGCCAGCTATCAGGTACAGGCATTCATAGGAACACTTGTTCCCAATTGACCCATTAAAAGTCCTGCTGGTCAGTTGGCAACCAAGTGAGCGCCAATTGTCGGCTGATTGTGTCTTTTATGCTGCAAGATTATTGGCAGAACATTGCCCTGTGTGAATAGGGTTGTGGTTCTGATAATGAGCGCAGCTTAATGAGGGAGGAACGATCATGTACTTTACATACTGATGCAAATGAGTGCAAATTGATGCTTTGTATATCAGTCAGTGCTTATCTGCCCCTGCACTGGGCTGTATAATGGGCCTATTGTTTTCCTGTACCGTCCGATCCTGCAGTCATACTCCTTTCTGTCTGTCCTGTATTGCTAACTTTGAAAATCTACATTAGCATAAAGTACTGGGCAAATGGAAGGAGATATGACTGCAATGTGAGCCTTTCCAGGGTGTAGAAACTAAATGATAGGAAATGTTTAATTAAGATCTGTTGTAAAATGGCTTCATTTTAATTTTAAAGGTATTGACACAATAAAAAAAATTGGTGCAAAGTTGGATGTGGTCTCTGGGAGTTAAATATTGGTGACCTGTCTTTTGAATAGGTGTCCAATATGTATGAGTGGGGGTCCAACACCAGCAACCCCCACAGATTAGCTACTGAAAGTGGCAGCTGCACCTGGATGAGCGCCCATTCTGTCCATGATGTCACGTTCATTCATCGCATGGTCTGTTTGCAGCTCCATCTCATTAAAGTGAAAAGGACTGAGCTGCAGTACCAAGCACAGCCTCTATACAGTGTATGGTGCTGTGCTGGGTATTCAGTGAAGAGACTGCAGCATTCTCACAAACTTGAAACAGATGTCCCGGGTGATTTGATATTGTAAGGATTGGTTATTAATATTCCAATATCAATTCTTAGTATTACTTTGACAATAGGGCATATGTTGTCTAGGTTATAGTTGCTATCAGTCATCCTCAGTGTCTCCTCTTCGGGTGTTTGCTGTTGTATCCCCAACCTCTGCTGTTAGAGCTTT
The DNA here is from genome assembly GCA_947044405.1 of Leptodactylus fallax. NCBI lineage: Eukaryota > Metazoa > Chordata > Amphibia > Anura > Leptodactylidae > Leptodactylus > Leptodactylus fallax. The sequence continues at coordinate 595,507 of CAMRHE010000147.1, read as the reverse complement.
TTCACTGCGCTCTTTTCTTCTATTGGTTTAAAATGTACAGTACATGTGGGTGATCTAAAGATGCTAAAAGGAAGACATCTTAAATATAGACATCATAGACATCTACAATATAACAGAAATTTTGTATTGTTGTGTTAACAGCCCAGTGCCAAAAGATCGGGATAAACTCTTCTTCAAACTTAAGCAAGGACTGGAGAAGAAAGTTGTGATCACTATCCAGCAGCTGTCAAATAAGGAACTTGTAGTGGAAAGGTGAGCAAAATGGAAGCAATCTACAGTAATCCCCCCTACTGTCATCTTAAAGGACTCTATCTTATAGCAAATAACGTTTCTTTAAAGTGTAACTTAAAGTGTGTGCTGAACATTTTTGTCATATACTTTATTAACCTATCTAACTTCCTTTTAATAGAAAACAGGCTGTTCCCATTAGCAGTGCTCTAACTCAGCATTCCCAGAGAGACACTGGCTGTACACCTGTACTCAATGTAGCATTTGCCAAAAAATAAAATGGGAGTTACACTTAAAACAAGCACTTAAATGGGTTTTCCCATTTGGGCAAGTTATCCCATTTCCATTGGATAGAGGATAACTTGCAGATCAGGGTGGCTCTAACCACTCAGGCCCCCATTGATCAGAGGAATGGTGGTCAGGCGCATCGCTCCATTCATTTCAGTGGGAACACCAGACATAAGTGCTGTACTTCGTCTACGTCCAGCTCTGGAATGAATGGAGTAGTGCGCTCACTGTCCGACCACTTTGTGATCACCACTTCTTACAGAACCAGGGACGAAAATCCTTCATTTTTTGATCAATGGGGGGCCTGAGCGGGATAACTTGTTGACGTGGGAAAACCCTTTTAATGTTAACTTATAGCACCATTGAATCCAAAGTTCACAATATTACCTTTTGCTTACTAAGGAGAGATTATACAGTATTAGGCCTCATGCACACGACTGTGTGTATTGTCAGTGTGCTAGATGTGTTTTATCATGGGGCCGTGGAGCCACGAGCGGCACATGGATGTCATCACAGTTGGGAGCATGTAACCTTACAGAGTAATATAATATATTTTTTATATGTATTAACCTTTGGCGACACCACCAGTTTTTCTATTTTTTTCATCTTTTATTTTCCCATTGATATATGGGAGAATATGTGTGAGGGTTTTTATTTTCTTTTGTGGGATGCTTTAATGGTACCATTTACTATTTAGTATAATAAGGAAATCTTTTGCCATTGATTTTTGGGGTTTGCTTTATAGAAGGTTCTTTCTGCAGTATAAATGACTCGGTATGGTTACAGAGATACCATATTTTTATATTTTTTGCATTTCGTGTCGATGCAGCCTTCTAAATGCGGTTGTCAGGCATCAGTTTCCTAGTAACCGGTCTGTTCAATTTTCCTTAGGCTTTCACTGAAGGCCATGGCGGCTCAGAGTGGAGGGCACAATAGGAGCAAGAAGGCTGCACAGTTCTCATTGCTTGCTTTTATTCAGTGCCTTACTGTCATAATAAGTTTTGTAGAGAAAATTATTTTGGTATAGAAACATTTCGGTTTATTTCAGTTATTATCTAAAGTGACCTCACTGACCGCTGTGGACCTAAAATATACCTTACTTAGGATGTATCTTAACCATTTATGATGGAAACAACATATTGTCAGATCTGTCGTATGATCACCACATTGTTCGACAAAACTCATTGAATTTGAGGGGGGTAATTTGGGCTTCAGTCAGGGTGTACAGTGTTGCCCAGCTGATTTAGAAGCAGTGTTAGGGCGCTTGTACACCTTGCGGCCTAGCTGCCGTAACTGTACATGCTATATGTTTGGTTTCAAGTTGTGAGTACACATGAAGCACAACATGTAGTAGTTAGTAGTACGTAAATAAAGATTCATGGGTCTCGATGTGTGGTGGCCACAAGCGAAAACTGATGCTTTGGCAACAGCTTATTTACATATGTAAAAGTTGATTTTCTCTTTAGCAAGTTTGCCCTTTACTATGTCACTAACCTCCCCTACAATAGCATATGGGTATGTTCACACAGTTTTTTGCAGGCAGAAAAAATCAGCTTCAGGAATTAGGAAATGGTTTTTTGACATGACTCGTTTTTTTTTTTTTTTTTTGCTCCAGCACACTGTATGGACCTGGAAACTTCTCTTTAAAAAACACTAGCGGTTTTTGCAAAAACTGCGTCAAAAACCGCGTCAAAAAACCACGTCTCGTTTTTTCCGCCTCCCATTGACTTCAGTGGGTTTTCCAGACGGAATCCACCTGAAGATAGGTCATGTCGCTTTTTTTTTCCGTTAGCGGAAAAAAAAAACGCTAGAGGGAAAAAAACTGCTTCAAAATCCGCCTGCAAAAAACTCCGTGTGAACACAGGCTATAAATGGTTTAGAAGAGATTTTGGTCGTAGTAGAGACCATAAATTAAATATTGAAGTATATTACTTTTCTCCCTTAGCACTAGTATTATTAGATCCCATGCACACGACCGAGTGTACATCCGAGGTGGAAATGATTTTGCAGCGGAATGCACACTGTTGACACTTGGAGCTTACCTCCATGGGGGCTTCTGATGCATTTTGTTCCGATGACATAGAGCAGGTCCTATCCTGCTCTATTTTCATGGAAACAGAATGGACCATCGGATGCTCCCTCGGATGGCACACTCGGACTTGTGCATGGAGCCTTAGGATAAGTTCACACGGAATTCCTCTTCATTTTCCGCCATTGTTTTCCGCCCATGGGCTACCCATGACAGCATGCCGATGCAGGGTATCGGCATTCCATTCTGGCTTTCTGCTTTAGGCCCAGATGAATGCAGAATCCACGCTGAGAATCCGTGGCTAGATCAAGCAGGATGCTTATTTTTTCCGCATCCTGCTGAGATCTCTGCCTCCAATTGAAAACCATGGGAGGCAGATTCTGGGTGGAATCTGCCAAGGATTCGGGAGCGGAATCCACCCATGAATCTGCAGTAAATTCCTCCGTGTGAACGTAACCTTACAGTATGTTCACCCAGAGTTTTTCACAAAGATTCCAACATGGAAAACATGTCTAAAGAATAGCCCTGCCATCATGCAGGATTTTTATATTCTGTTACAAAAGGAAACAAACATGACAGAAGACAGCGTCCTTCATGTTGTTTACATTAGAGTCAATGGGAATGGACACAGATGGAGGGGGCTCTGTCTATGTCCGTCACTCTATTACCGTTAATGTTTGTTGCTCGTATCCTATGATGGATCAGAGCAACAGATATTGGTACCAGTGGTGTGAACATCCCTTTAGCTCCATTAAATGAGGCTAATCAATTTAAAACTGCAAACCCACAGCAAAAATACACTGATATACAGTGTATACAAAATCTGATGTTTTTTTCTGATGTATATTTTTGCCTTGTGATCATCCTGTAGGAAGTAACATCACATAAATTTAAAAAAAAAAATAGTTTTGCTTACAAAGTAGCTTTTCTATTGCTTTTATTGTTCAGGAAATAAACTACTGAGTAATTGTGCTCGGTTTTAGTTTGTAATCCCTGGGAATATATGTTAGTATTCCAGCAGGTGGGGGTATTGTCTAGTGAAATATACATGGGTTAATCCAATGACTAGTGAATACATAGCTGTGATCTTTTTATTTTTTGATATGTAGTTTAATAATGCTGCTAATTTTATCACTTTTACAGTACATAAAAGCTGGCCTGTCATGCTGGTTTTACTGCTGCAAAATAATCTTTGGACAGTTTTTACAGAGGAGCATATATAGCGTTGTGTTACTCCTATTCTGAGTCCTCAGTGATGTTACCTTTGTGCTCCATTGTGTAGTGCAGGGCTGTGATGTTGGTAGGCCAAACCACTGACTCCGACTCCTCCATTTTACCACAGAACGACTCTGACTCCTTCATAAATGGTTGACAGCCACGGTCAGTCGGAAGTAGCATGAAAGTAAATATGTAACAAGCGATACCTCTAATTCAGTCTGTAATGTTACTACTTGTATAATATAATTAAAAATAATTATTTTATTTTGAAGTCAGTAACTTTACTCCAACTCCAGCCAAAATTGGTCCTAACTCCGACTCCACAGCCCTGCTTTAGTGTTCGCTTCTAGGATTTTAACAGGAAATAAATGCAGCATTTTTCGCTTTTAATTCCTTTTGGAAGCCAGCTGATGCTGTTTTGCTTTTCTCTTTTTTACCGTTCTAATTTAGTTTTAAAATGTAGCTTTAGTCATATCAGATGTTGTGCTCCCATATGGAGGTGTTGTGCTCCCATATGGTGTAAAATATGCTGCCATGAAGAGCAGAAGGTGAAGCGCAGCCTTCTATGTGCAACCATACCATGGTGGATTTCATACAAATCGTAATTTTGCAGGAGATGTAGGCAGGGCTGTGGAGTCAGTAAGCCAAACCACCTTCTCTGACACCTCTATTTTTCCACAGCCTGACCCCGACTCCTTTCTATGGACAATCAGAAGCAGTAATTCATTAACCCCTTTCCGACATCTGCTGTACTATTAAGGCGGATGCTAGGTCTTTAAAGATGATGGCCGCTCTGCTGCAAAGTAGCCGCCATAGCTATTGGGTCTCTACTGTAACATACAGCGGAGCCCCAGAGCTAATGCCCATGATCAGAGTTCAGACAGATTGCAGGCATTGCATTGTGGCACCCCAAAGTAAAAAAACAAAAACAAAACAAAACAAAAAAAAAAACAACTTTTTTTTTTTAGTACCTTTGCAGTTGCAGGCCAGCTCCCTGCGCGGAGAGATCGCAGGAGCTGGCCTGTTCCTAAGTCAGCCTGAAGGCTTATGAAGGCTCCCAGGCTTGTCATAGGAATGTTACTATTGCGGCTGGACTATCACCAACCGTAATAGTAATATAGCGAATCCCTCATAGACTGCAATACAAATGATTGCAGGTTCAAGCCACCGGGGAGCTAATAAAATAGTTAAAAAAATAAATAAATAAAAGTTCAAATCACCCCTCCTTTCCCTGGAATACATATAAATCTAAAATAAAAAAATACTGTGAACCACATACGCATTAGGTATCCCTGTGTCCGAAAATGCCCGGTCTACAAACTTATAAAAAGTAGATTCGAAATCTGCTATTGCTAATATTGTCACCTATTTCTAGTGTCTGTACCCATGTCTAGTTCTTGTTTCTGCAGAACACTGCAGAGCTAATACTAAAACGGACCTTCCAGGACCTTAGACTTGTGAATATATCACCAAAGTCCTAGGACCTGTACCAACTGCAAATGATAATACTGGGGAAGCAGTGAGGTGTTGTGTCCTGACTGGGAGAAAGAGGAGAACTATGGGTAGTTTGTTAGAGAGAGGTCTATGGGGGACGCTGTGAGTATGGAGGGGCGACTTTTCAGACAATGTAGTAGGGGAGATTTTTGGAGACTGGTGTTTTCCTTTGCTGTGGGTGGGTGCACCTCATTTATGACAAGACACATTCTGTGTGCCTGGTCTGAAATCTATGCCAGCTCATAGCTGGTGGAGATTTCGGGCATCATTTGACCAGCAAACTGGTGTAAATGATTGATTGCCTCACCACATCCCCATTCAGCAAAATGAAGAGGGCGGTATAGAAGGAGAAAAGTCTCAAATTTGTGCACCAAAAAAAAAAAAAAATTGCCACTTTTTCATGCCTTGTACCAGAAAACTGACATACAAGACCTAATAAATCTGCCCCAATGAGTCAAAAAAATTTACTGGAGTGCCCCTTTGAAGGAATTTTCAAGGGTCAGGTTACTAATGGAGATCTGGGTCTGGCACCCTTACAAATGAATGGACTGTGGTTCGAGTGTAGCAGCCTCTTCATTGTTTACCTTGTCCCATCTATCTGCATTCCACCTGCTCGATATTACAGTTTCACCTCATTCGCATGAAGATGGACTGAGGTAAACATTGAAGTGGTTGCAGCACAGGTGCCGCAGCCCCTTCACACAGCGGATCAGTGGCATGCCAAGAATCAGACCACCACTGATCTGATATTGATGGCCTTTTCTTAGGATTGGATATCCGTTTCCTGTTCCTTGAGGTGCTCACATTTAGTACTGTATTATAATTGTATTGTCTACATGAGAGTGGGTGCGAGTCAGGAACAGTAAAACAAGCGACAAGCTCATCTATAACGTGATTGCAAGGATAAGCCTGCTTCCATAGAGATCGATGTATAGAGACTTGTGCATGCAGCCACCTGTTGTCTGTATTACCACCCCCTTCTCTCAATCGCATTTTGTACCTCTTTGCTAATTTTTAAGCACCAAAGGGGTGATTATATCAAAATAGAAAGAGAAGAGGAGTTGCCCATAGCTACCGAATTGTTCCTTTTATTCCCAATAAAGTCTTTACAAATTATAGCTAAATTAGATTGGTCGACTTCGCTACTCCATTGTGGCTACCTATCATGGAGCTTTAGCAGGTAGACCTTTAGGATTGATGTGCCACAGTTCTATATTTCCATTTGAAAACAGTCACATGCCAGAAATTCCTACTGATTTTATTTTCTTGATGTGTAAATGGGGTTTTGAAATAATTTTTCATGTATTACATGTGTTGTTTCCAATTTTTGGTGCACAATCTATGCCGGATATCCGCTACAGATCCACCATGTATGAACATGGCTTGTCTCAAATGAAAAGTGGCATTGTTGCTACCATTCAGAGTCCATGTTTTATTCTCTACAGTCAGAACCCGAAAGTTGTTACCTGATTGGTTGCTATGGACAAGTAGGCCATTGTTGTACTTGGTTACCAAAGCGTGAATCATGGTCATTATCGGTTCACATAGTGCATACATTGGGGCAAATCCATCATTCCCTCTATACCAGAAAATTGATAAAGAGGGAAGGAGGATATTGAGTCGATTGGGGCGGGTTGAGGTTTCCAGGCCTTGGTCTGACAGTTTTCTTGCATGAGATACAATGGAGAGTTAGGAACTGGTGTAGATTTCCATTCTGACGCAGAGACGGCTGACAGATTTATGAAATGGCCACAGCCTCTTCACCAGTTGGGCCGTTTATTAAGACTGGCATGACATACATCAGTTATTTTAATAATGAATGTGCCCCATTGTTTCATTGCCATGAGAGGCAGCCATTTTGTGAAATGGATCAGCGGTTTCACAAATAACAATTAAGCCCAAAAATGTCTGCCTGTCTGTGTAGACAAATCCGTGCAGAAAGCGTCTGATCTTTCTGTTCTTGGAAAGCCGACTACGAGAAACATTTGCCAGTCCTTTATTCATCATCAGAAAAAAGGATTAGCATTAAAATAGAATAATATAATCCATGTAAAATGCATTTTCAGCCAGCAGGTGTTTTTGTCTTTCGGCTTCATCCAGTCACAGAACACATCCAATTGCCATTTAGATGTCAGATGTGTTAAATTAAAGCCCTGTAAAACCCTCATCCAATTGCGTGAAAGCCAGGCGCAATTATACGGGAGTCGCATCTACCAGACTAAAATATGCATTTAACCTTTTCCTGTGGTTTTATGGCTTTTCGCCCTTTTGAAGCTTTAAGGTGGAATTCCTGTTAATAATAAATTGCAGAAAAATGAAAATGTTTTTGTCTCATTGCAGGGATACGCCTATAAATATATATGACTTTTTATTATAAAATGGCAGGTTTGTAAAAGAGGAGAACATTATAAAAGGAAAGGTGTGATTTCTAGTCACTTTTTTCAATGGATTATTGGTGAAGGCAATGAGTAGAAGGCCAGGACTGCACTCCTGGTTAAAGCAGTAGCGTATAACTGGTCCTCGCCATTCCGTGGGTCTAGTCTAAGAAGGCCCTCCCAAGAACAGAATAACAAGAATGGAGGCAGCACACAGGCGGCGTTCATAAAGACCAGAGATTGTAATTCAGTATGCCATGTTTTGGCCTGGGCACATGAAAAGTCCATGTCGATGGATTAAACCCGCCGCTACTGCCTCTCTTCTTGTTTTGGGAGAAGACCGTCTCTGTACAGTGCCACAGAATATTTTTGTGTCATACAAATAACCGGGAAAAAATAATTAATTGATCTTTTACTCAATGGCAGTAGCCACTGCATAGGTATAACTGTGTAATATGATGGGGCATATACTGCGTAAAAGGTGTTGAGCAACATGACTCCATTTTATTACCCTCACCATTTTAGTGCAAATTTCTGGATCAGATTAGGATTGATGGGTGGCCCTAGGCAAAAACAATTTGGTGTGGGAGGGGGACATCCCACTTGCGGCATCTAGACTTTGCCTAACCCCTGTAGCAGTCGTATAGAAAGAAGGTAGCCCTCCAACAGAATCCAGGAAATTAAAGGCTTGCCCCAGAACTGCTCCGAATTGACAAGGAAACTGTGTAAATTTACCCCAAAGACGACAGTTTGTAGCAAACACCACCCTTTTCCTACCTCTTTCCACCCATTTCTTAGGATTATTGGGAGCTATGGTACACAGCTGTGCCATTTCTGAAGATCCTTCCATCTTTTTCGGGTGGATATGATCACAGAATGGCCATCAGAAATGGTGATGGTGGAGGAGCAGAATACAGGCTGTTACCTTAGGTGGAGACTGCAATATGACAATGCAATAATCTATATTTTGCAGGATGCCTTCTACAACTTAAGGCTGTGTTCACATTTGAGCAGTAGTCTTGGTTAAAGATTCCATTGCAGTGTCCACCTGAAATTGTCGGACGAAAACCTTTTTCCATCGCTGGTTTCAGTTTTAAAACCATGGACACTCGGTGGACCCCATATAGTCCATGGGGTCTGTGGGACTCTATATGTCATCGTTATTTTAGTGGTCCACCTGTCCGATGCTCTGGACCTCCGATGGACCAGAACAGTAGACAACCAACCAACGCTAATGTGAACTTGGCTTAAGGCCTCATTCATAGAGTATTTTTATAGAATTGCCAGTAATATATTAAAGAATATATATGTAAATCTCTTATATATTAAGTGTCTTCGTAATGTGATGTGATGTCTGAAATCTTCTGAAATTAGTTGGAACTATAAAATGTCTCCCTGAACCTGTGGGCGCTGCGAACACCTTTTTAGGAAAGGTTAAATGGCTCTCTTCTCCTCATTGATTTTCAAGGCTTTGTCATGGAAACTGGAGTTTTGATACTCGGAACTCAATGAAAGTTAGATGCGGGCGAATGTCCGGGTACGGTGAAAGAACATGATTTTCTATAAAACGTGCCTCACGAACCTGGCTAATTGTTAGAAGTATGTGTCACTGACAGATGACGTCACCTCGCCCTCCTGCCTACCCGGCTGCTAGTCTTTATATTGCTGTCATTGTGGGTTTATCGAGAGAATGGTGGCCTACAGTGACTGTATTGTGGTACACAGTGATTTCTATATTTTTCCCAGACTGAATTAGAAGGCGGTTCCTTACATCCCCGCTATATAATAACCCTAATTATATTGGCCCTAATAAAGCTCTTTATGCACTGAGCACTACCCCCATTGCCCTCCCCGTTCATTACTTCATGTCCTTACCGCATCTGATCCTGTCATAACAGTAATAATGCTAATTCAGTCTCAACTTTTCGTGTTTTTTTTGTTTGTTTTTTGCCAGTGTTTGTTGGCCTTTCTGTTGGTTAGTGTCATCCGATGATCAACATTTTATTTATTTTATTATGTGTGGTGTGGTGTCTGTCGGAGGACCAGAACAACTGGACCGCTAAAATATCGGTCATGAATGGAACCCAATGGACTGAAAACGTCGGGCATGCAGGACTTTTTCCTCCAGCGATTTTAGGTGGACACTGCGACTAAGTCTCCGACGCAGATATGGATATAGCCTCCCTTGTATAGCGCCAACATATTCCGCAGCGTTTCACAGACATTGACGGTCACTGTCTTAATCTAAATTCCCTATCAGTATGTGTTTGGAGTGTGGGAACAAACCTGAGTCCCTGGAGGAAACCCGCGGAACATACAAACTACTTGCAGATGTTGTCCTTGGTCGGATTCGAACCTAGGTCTCCAACCCTGCAAGGCCAACAGTGTTAACCACTGTAAGACCCCATTCAGACATGCAAGGTTGTCACATTTTAGTGTTTGTATTATAGAAACAGTTACAGGTCCGACCACAAATCCTCATAGATCTCTGTGATGTTGTTAGGTTGGGTCTTTACTCATGGTCAGTCTGAGACTTGTGCCCATTATAGGGATGTTGAAATGTGATAGTATTACAGATACAAGCATGTTTGTCTTGTGTTCAGTAGGTGTTGTCACATTGTCCTGTATTTTAGGAACCTGTAAACAGATAATGTTCCTGAGGTTGTTGACCTCTGTAGCAGGTACACGTCTGACACTCAGTATCTGAACTCCATACACTCATGGTGTGACATTTCTTTGCAAACCCAATAACCTTTTTGGTGGAAGTGACATTCATAGATAGAAAGTCTACTAACTAACAAAAAGTAATATAGAAATAGAGATGTGAACATAGTCTCATCCACTGTTTTCAATGTATGTTTTCATCCTATAAAAATAATAATGGTGAAATGTCTGAAAGATCTTGTCACCTGTAGAAGCCATTTGACCAAAAGCCATCTTGTAAAACCGTACCGGTTGGTGGTAAAACACTCACGATTTTGCTGAGTAGTAACACCCTAGGGATATATTTACAAGAGTAGTTTTTTTGGCTGTTTTAGTTGCAGTTTTCATAATCACGGCAAAACTACAGCGGTTTTGTCTGATGGGCTGCAGCATGTAGAAGTACAGAAGATCTTGAGCAGATTTATATATAGCTTTATGGAAGTGGATGCAGTGGGGGCAACATGGTGGCTCAGTGGTTAGCACTGTTGCCTTGCAGCGCTGGAGTCTTTGGTCCTGTGTGCAGTTTGTATCTTCTCCCCATGTTTACTTGAGTTTCATCTCAGTACTCCAGTTTGCTTCCACAATCCAAAAACATACTGAGTGACAGCGTCTGTAAAGTCTTAGTCCAATTAAAATGTGAAAATGTATATTTTAATATTACTTTATGCTTGCTTGAAATCTTTCTGCGTTTTGTTGACTACCTGGGTATTGACTTTGGCTTGTTACTTGACTTCTGGCCACTTGACATTTGCTCTACAGATCTCCTGTGTCCCTCACTTGTTCCTGACCTCTGAATTTGTGATGCCTTTCCTGACTGGCTGCCTATTTACCATCTTTGCACAAACTCTGCCGGTCCTGACCTTAGATGGCACCTGACCACTGCTTCGCACTAGTGTCTCTTTTCCTGTCCAGGTCAACCATCATCTACATCGAGTTTATTTCTAGAGGTAGCAACTTGGTGGCCCACAGCAACAAAGTCAAGATCTCTCTATGGGTGATCCCCAGGAGATCACTTAGACAATGTTATCCCAAAACCAAATCGGTTAGGTTGGTTTCCACCAGCTGAGCATCACCATTTACATTAATATCAACATCTTAAGTAGCTTGGATAGTGACAGCCATGTGTCCTGAATTCAATCTGGCAGCCCTGAGACTAAGGCCTCATGGCTAGCACACTGAGCCATTCATTTCTTAGTTAACTTAGTTACAAAAATGAACATGCGGAAAAAGGGGGGGAAAGGTTCTCCATCCACTGGTCAAACTCTAGGAGTATAATGTAGACAGATGCAATTTAAAGCATACATCTTTCATAGTTCCTGATCCCCTTTAAGATTTTATTCATTGACGCTAGGTTCACACTAGTGTAGATCTTTTCGTTGTTCTGGACCTATAATGGGTTCAGTTGGGTGTCCGTTCTTTAAAACTGAGGTCACCAGATGAGAAAATCGGATACACATAACTTTTTTGTCCGGCAATTTTGGACACACACTGTGAGGGCTTGCCACTGCCTCTAGTATTTTCCTGGTTCAGAGGATTGGATCCATGGCTGGTTGTATACAGCAGAAGGTTGATGTCTCTCTCTTGTAGGCCGTTTGGTTTTGGCTTAAAAATGCATGTAAAAATGCACCACATCTGCGTTGTATGGACAAGACCTTAATGCCATTAGATAGAAGGACAGGTTATTTAGAGCTGTCAATAATGAAGGGTTAAACATTTGGATTGTATCCGGTCTTCTTTAATGTGTGCCCGTGCTGCATGAATCTGCACATTTGCTCATTATTTTGCTGTTCATCACACGAAAGCTGGAGCGTCATCCGTAGTGGTCGGTATGTTCTGAATATTTTTCCATGACCCTATAACCCTCATTTCTGCCCTATTAATATTAATAGTAGTTCTAGGCGTAGGCTGTTAATGTGATAACTCCTTCTTCTCTTAGAACTGATCAAATGAAGCGATATTTTCAGGGGGAAGACATATGTATCTTTGGGGCTAGCCTTAGACTATTGGGTGCTCTGTGTAGAATTGCCCTTTGGTGACTTTACTTCATTTACAGCCATTATAAATTGTGGGTATTTGATGGTTATTGCCTCTTTAGACAACCTGTACACCGCCCTAATGTGTCCAGATATTTTCGGGTATATTATGGCCACCAATCCCTTTCGGACTTGGGGTGTAATGACTATAGAACCTACTGTATGATAGATCACTGAATGTTGAAAGTTCGGGTCATAAAACCAGAGGTCTGAACAGGATTTGTAACCGTAATACAGTTGGGAAAATCCGAACACATTGCAGCAGTCTGCAGGAGGCCTAAGGGTAAGTTCACATGGCGGATCCACCATGCATAATCCGTTATGGGAATCTTCCTGCTTTCAGCAGATTTCTACTCCCATTTATTTCAGTGGGAGATTTGGACAGAATCAGCCCAAAGACAGGGCAGGACGCTTCTATTTTCTACAAAATGTCTGCCTCCCATTGAATACGAAGTGCACTTTTTGTGGTGGATTCTGCCGCAAAAAATTCCAAAAATTCTGTGTGACTTGACCCTTAAGTGTCCTTTTGCTCAGTGCCTCATTGATGTCAATTTGCTGCCCCTTTAGCACCCTTTGACGGACTCCATTAAAAATCAGTGGATGAGTCAAGATCTATTTGAATAGCTATACAGATTCTATTATAAGTGGAAGCCATATACATTAGCTGAACCCAACTATTTTGAAAGGTTTGGCTGACTGTCTAATGTTTGTGGGGGCCTCCCGACTCTCTCCCAATGGCAAATGCCACTGCCAGACTTCCACTTTATTACACATGCACTGATCAGTCGAGCAGAGTATGCATGCATATAGGGGTTTCGGTAAGATAGCTGTCAGCCAAACAATCATTTGAGTCACAGCTATCTTATTTGTAGCAGCTTCAGCTGGATAGGACTCTAAAACTGGCCATACAGATTAGAAACCTGTTGACTTGACGCTTCTTTGGCTATTCCTCCCGAATCACCCATACACATGCACACTCACCTTGATCAGGCAAACCATTGCCAGATACTTATTTTGGCAACTTATCTCCCTGGAGAACTAAAGGATTGGCCATATAGTATTTATCGCAATTGCGACCATGCTGAACATGATCTCACGCAGTCTCTTGTACCAATTGATTCTTCAAAAATACATAAACTGACTTCTTTTGTTGTGTGGCATCCAGTCTAGTATTTATGGATGTGTCCTTCCTTCCTCTTTGCTCAACATATCTCGAGATATATGACCCAAGAGGGCCAACTTTGGGAAAAAATTACACAATTTTGTGATTATCAGATGTTTGTGCAATATGTGTCTCTATGTGGCCACCCACTGGTTGTGATGTGAATTGCATTCTGTTGAGGGCTTTGCTAGCACATTGTGATAACTTGTTGAATTTGTGTTGTAAGAAATTGGAGTCCTTGGATATACTGTATATACTTTAAGCCTATTTACTCATTAAATCAATATTATTATTATTATTATATTTTTATAAAATATTTGTCCACGATTTGTCATTTTCTTGTCTTCAGAACTCCACTATATAAACGTTTTTCATTTTCTCTTTACAGATGTTTTGGGATGCTACTCAGTCCAGGCAAAAATGTAAAAAATAGTGACATGCATCTTCTAGATATGGTAATTATTATGTTTCCCTTACTTTTTCTCCTAGCATAACTCTGATTGCTTAAAGGGGTTGTCCAGAAACGGTACCACTATTACCTATGTTTGCGTCTGGAATTGCATTGGTATTTCCCTCATTGCAGAGATATTATTAGTTTCGGCTACCGATATCCCTGCACGGTCAGAGGGGCCGGCCTCACCCTTCATCGTCATTGCAGGGTGGTCAGGAACACTCCCTTACAGTACACTTCTATAGACTTGTACTGTAAAGGGGGCCATTCCTCACCACCCTACAATGACGCTGAGCTTTGAGGCCGGACCCTCTAGTACTGGTGCCTCCCTGTCAGCACTTAATGGAGAAACGTAGTCTGTAGGTGAGTCTTCTGTTTCAGCTTAAAGGGGTGGGAAACACCCGGTGCTTCGGTGTCTCCCACTGCGGTCTTGTTTCAGCAGAAGTCCTTGCTGCACGTGACTGCTAAGACCAATCAGCAGCTTAAGTAAAGGAACTGGGACATCACTTGTTTACGTCACCTGTGACATCCCGTGTCCTTAGGCCCTCAAAAGTCTCAAGTGGCAAGGACTTCCACCGAAACAAGACCCTCGTGAGTAGCAGGACCGTGGTAGGAGACACCAGAGCCCCAGGGACAGGTGAGTAGGGGGTGGGGGGGATATCACCGTCCCTGTCCTCCTTGAAAAAAACATGTTATCCTAGACAACCCATTGAATATATATAGGCGTGAGAGACTTTTTCTTCTTTCAATGCAATGTTTTTGCTTGGTTGTACTACAAGACATTCACATGTTGTATTCCTACTCTGCATTTTCTTAGGAATCCATGGGGAAAAGCAGCGATGGAAAGGCATATGTTATCACAGGAATGTGGAATCCAAATGTGCCAGCATTTCTACCTCTCAATGAGGAAACTCCCAAAGGTACGCTTTTATGGCTCTAGATTCAAGATTTAAAGGAAAACTGGCGCGCGCTGTACCAGTGTTTGCGGCAGGGCCGTTTCAATACATTAGTTCAAACTTTTACCAAGTGAGATGCCCCCTTAAGTAACCCCTATGTAATACCCCCTTCCCAACTCAGTCACCATCGATATATATTACATACAAAACAAAAAAAACAAAATTATTCTTGCCTTAAAAGGTTCCTAACTATAGTGCTGTCTGTGGTTCGGTGCTCACTGCGTCTCCCTGCAGCAGACATCATCAACTGAAGCCTAAGGACGCAGGACACCAATAAAGTTAAAATTGCTACCTGCTGCCAGTGGGGCCACACACAAATTATGGGACTGTCCTGCTCGATCCAGGTAGGTTGAGGAGGCCCCCACTACTGTAGTGGTGGGGCCCCCCTCCAACATAGTTTGTACTATGGTTAAAGCAGCCCTAGTTAGTGGTTAGAAAAGTATTCATGACCGAACCATGCATGGGGTCACTCGCTGCTGTTTCTGCACTGATTCTTTTGTGGAAACTGCTGCAATATCAAGCAGGACACTGTAATGCCTCCTATTGAAAACAATGGAAAGCAGATTAGGGCTTTTGGAGAGGATTTTGGGGTGTGATTTCCCTTCTTTGAGCATACCCTTTGTGTGCACATACGCCAGAAACTTCTTCTCCAGACTCATGAGTATTTTTCACTATTGGAACAACCACTAGGTGTGGCATACATAACTAGATAGTTCCTTTAGTGTGAATCATTTTCCCAGTAGGAGATTTTTATTATCATGAACAATAGGCCTCAAATTTGGTTTATCATCCCTCCTCTACTTGTTAATACACACAGATCACTGAATGTTGATGTGCATGCATAGATTTGTAGTTCAGCGGCCCAGACATCGGCCTACCTTCCATTGGCACTGCTGCTTTTGGGTTGCAGCCCTGTTCTTCTCTACCATGCAGTCTACTGCCTTATAGTATCTACAGCTGCATCTCAATAAATTAAAATATCTTCGAAACGTTTATTTATTTCAGTAATTAAATTAAAAAAAGTGACCTCCTATATTTTCTAGATTCTTTACACACAGAGTGTTCTATTTCAAGTGTTTTATTTCTGTAAATGTTGATTATGGATTACAGGGAATGAAAACCCAAATCTAAGAAAATTAGAATATTGTAAAAAAGTTCAGTATTGTAAATTCAGTGACACCTGCCAAGGTTTCCTAAGCCTTTAAATGGTCCCTCAGTCTGGTTCAGTAGGACACACAATCATGGAAGACGCTGATTATGGATTGTATTACTGAATCACTGAAATGAATGAAAGTTTCAAAGATATTCTCATTTATTGAGATGCATCTCTATACCTATTAATAATGCAGTATTCACTTTTGTGCTGGAGTCAGTTCACACACAAAACCTGGGGCATGTGATTCAGCAGTTGTGTGCGTTTGGCATATGTGGTAGGATGGCTCCTGGTCTATGTGTCAAACCAGCTGGAGACCTAAAGAGTGTCTTTTTGGCCTCTTGTCAGGCTGATAAATGTCAATATATAGAATGGTTAAGTTGACTACACTGTTCTATACGCTGATATCCAGTAAAAAAAAACCTCACGTGTACTGTACAAAAGCGACATAATCTACTGTATATGCCAATAGAGTGGAATAAATTGGAAGGCTCCATCATAAGTATATGCCAGGAAATCCTCCAGATATACCGGTGTATCGCGCGTCACGACACTCCACGCTGTCTACGTAGCATGCCGCTTGTAGTACTAAGTATATGAAAGATAATATGTAAATAGCATAGATGCGATTTGATAATGGCGCAATGCTGTTTGCTACATCTGTATTTCTGTTGTGCACTGTAAATGCAGTGTGAATGCGTGCTAATCCCACTAAAGTTCATTCCAGTTAACCTTTAACCTTTTCCTAGCCTGAAATGACCCCTTACAGGGAATATTATCTATGCACTACAGATTTGGGTTTAGATTGTCTTAAATGATTTACAGTCTGTCATTGCAAATGTTGATATATAATATATATGTAAATCATGTAAACTCTTTTTTCAGACAAGAGAGTGTACATGACCATAGCTGTTGACATGGTGGTTACAGAAGTGGTGGAGCCTGTCCGATTCCTGTTGGAGACAGTGGTCCGCGTGTACCCCACAAATGAGAGGTTCTGGTATTTTAGCAGAAAAACCTTCACAGAGACCTTCTACCTAAAGCTCAAACAGGTATGAGTAGCATGAAAGGGCTTGAAAAGGCTCGTGTTCACCTCTCGGTATGGAACGCGCCGCATGATATATTGTCTTTTATTCTCCACTCGGTTTGATGTGATCATGCTTTTTCCTTTCATAAAACGCTTTCAAATAGACACAGTTTGCAAACCCTATGGATCCTAATGTAAAAGAAATCCTTTTTTTTTTTTTTTTTTTTTTTTTGGAATAAGCTATACTTATATCTCCAATTACAAAGATAATTGGAGAGATTTTTTTTTTTTCTGTACAAAAGTTGTTATTATCTGTAGCCTATTTTTACAGCTATCATTTTCGACTTTCCTTTTTACTGCAAGACACACAGAAACAAAGTCTTTCAATTTCTCAGCATGTGGTATATAGAATAATAGATACTATGCGTATATATAAATATCCCCAAGCTCTCCTTCTGTTCTTGTGTGGCCTCTGTGCTTTTCAGGCTGTCAAAGCTATAAGACATGACATTTATTAAAATATAACTAAAATACTGGATTTACCCCAGATCAGAAGGTAGTGAATACCTTCCATAGCTGTCCTGGGAGCTATCCTCCTGGTGTCTTCATAAACATGCATGCTCGGCTTTACTGAGTATGCATGTGTTTTCAGTGGAGAAGCTGTCATATACTTCTCTGATGGCGACTTATCTCATAGGGAACAAAGTATCAGACATTATAAGTTAAATCCTTTGTCCTCCCGACATCTGTCAGAGGAGAGTTAGCAGGCCCCTATAATCATATATATATATATATATATATATATATATATAAAAATGTGTGTGTGTGTGTGTATGTATATATATATATATATATAAACAGTCATATGAAAAAGTTTGGGCACCCCTATTAATCTTAATCATTTTTAGTTCTAAATATTTGGGTGTTTGCAACAGCCATTTCAATTTGATATATCTAATAACTGATGGACACAGTAATATTTCAGGATTGAAATGAGGTTTATTGTACTAACAGAAAATGTGCAATATGCATTAAACCAAAATTTGACCGGTGCAAAAGTTTGGGTACCCTTATCATTTTATTGATTTGAATACTCCTAACTACTTTTTACTGACTTACTGAAGCACAAAATTGGTTTTGTAACCTCACTGAGCTTTGAACTTCATAGCCAGGTGTATCCAATCATGAGAAAAGGTATTTAAGGTGGCCAATTGCAAGTTGTTCTCCTATTTGAATCTCCTCTGAAGAGTGGCATCATGGGCTCCTCAAAACAACTCGCAAATGATCTGAAAACAAAGATTGTTCAACATAGTTGTTCAGGGGAAGGATACAAAAAGTTGTCTCAGAGATTTAACCTGTCAGTTTCCACTGTGAGGAACATAGTAAGGAAATGGAAGACCACAGGGACAGTTCTTGTTAAGCCCAGAAGTGGCAGGCCAAGAAAAATATCAGAAAGGCAGAGAAGAAGAATGGTGAGAACAGTCAAGGACAATCCACAGACCACCTCCAAAGAGCTGCAGCATCATCTTGCTGCAGATGGTGTCACTGTGCATCGGTCAACAATACAGCACACTTTGCACAAGGAGAAGCTGTATGGGAGAGTGATGCGAAAGAAGCCGTTTCTGAAAGCAAACAGAGTCGCCTGAGGTATGCAAAAGCACATTTGGACAAGCCAGCTTCATTTTGGAAGAAGGTCCTGCGGACTGATGAAACAAAGATTGAGTTGTTTGGTCATACAAAAAGGCGTTATGCATGGCGTCAAAAAAACACAGCATTCCAAGAAAAACACTTGCTACCCACTGTAAAATTTGGTGGAGGTTCCATCATGCTTTGGGGCTGTGTGGCCAATGCCGGCACCGGGAATCTTGTTAAAGTTGAGGGTCGCATGGATTCAACTCAGTATCAGCAGATTCTTGAGAATAATGTACAAGAATCAGTGACGAATTTGAAGTTACGCCGGGGATGGATATTTCAGCAAGACAATGATCCAAAACACAGCTCCAAATCTACTCAGGCATTCATGCAGAGGAACAATTACAATGTTCTGGAATGGCCATCCCAGTCCCCAGACCTGAATATCATTGAACATCTGTGGGATAATTTGAAGCGGGCTGTCCATGCTCGGCGACCATCAAACTTAACTGAACTGGAATTGTTTTGTAAAGAGGAATGGTCAAAAATACCTTCATCCAGGATCCAGGAACTGATTAAAAGCTACAGGAAGCGACTAGAGGCTGTTATTTTTGCAAAAGGAGGATCTACTAAATATTAATGTCACTTTTCTGTTGAGGTGCCCATACTTTTGCACCGGTCAAATTTTGTTTTAATGCATATTGCACATTTTCTGTTAGTACAATAAACCTCATTTCAATCCTGAAATATTAATGTGTCCATCAGTTATTAGATATATCAAATTGAAATGGCTGTTGCAAACACCCAAATATTTAGAACTAAAAATGATTAAGATTAATAGGGGTGCCCAAACTTTTTCATATGACTGTATATATATATATATGTATATATATATATGATATCTGACCGATGATATTAGCTAATTAAGTAGTTAAATATTGAGGATCTATCTTTAGGATAGGTCATCAATATCTGATTGATAGGGGTCCGATACCAACCCCCACACAGCTGCTGCTGGAATTGGCAGCAGTGTTAAAGTGATCACGACTTCCGATTCACAGACCAGTGATGTCATATTCATTCATGGTGTGACCTGTTTGCAGCTAAGTCTCATTCAAGTAAATGGGGCTGAGCTGTAATACCAAGCACAGCCACTATGCAATCTATGACGCTTTGTTTGGTTTTCATTGAAGAGGCCACATCACTCAACGCTGAAGTCTCTTGAAGGAGCTGAGGGATGGGGTGCTGGGGTTGGTCCACCACCAATCAAATATTGATGACCCAACCTAAGGATAGTCATTAATATTACAATCTCGGAAAATCCTATCTGCTATTCAAATTGCCTGCTTCCCAAGTGGGAGCAAGTTAAAGTAAGAAGCCATCGATCTCCAGGACTCTGTTGGTTGCAGTCACAGATTTCTATGAGTAAAGCTGTCAGATATTACGATCAGCCCTGTTGATTTATATGGGAGCCTGGTCAGCTTCACTGAAATTTACCAAAAATCTTTGAGTATAAACAACAGAAGGAATATTGGAAGCACACACTTGTAGGGTCTTTTCAGTGCATCTGTCAGTGCATGCTGGGAGTTGTAGTTTTATATCCATTTGGATCCACTGGAGATCCATTTGGAGATCACTGCTTTAAAGCAAGTCTGTGAAAAAGATTCAGCTTTGAGGTTGCATTGTTCAATAACTAAGGATCATATAACTGATATATAGGACATATAGAAAGGAGTTGTCCACATGTTGTCACCTTTCATGCCAGTTAGGGCATATGGACGTCATAAAGCTTGGTCTTCCACTTGGGACACCCCACTATGTGCCAGAACAGAGGGACATGCTACATGAGCCATGGGCAGGCATCTCATTGCGGCAACCTGTACAGTTACACATGGACCCGGTAGGTCAGGGGGTCCTGTCACCCTAAAGGGATTTTCTGGCCCCAAATCAAGTTTTTATACTTATGACCTATCCACAGGATAGATCATCAGTATGTGAACTGGCGGGGTCCAACATCCTGACCCTGCACAGATCATCTGTTCTAGCAGCCTGTGGTGCAGCAGAAGGGCGTGCAGCATTGGTGCTGTTGTGCCTCTTCTATTACTCGAATATTAGAAGTACTGCACTCCCTCCCCGTCCACTAGCAGCTTCCGTCACCCAGGGGCCACTAGAACAGATGATCTGCGTGAGTTCCAAATGTCACACACTGACAGATCACATACTGGTGATGGGTCATCAGTATGAAGATTTGGGGCCGGAAAACCCCCTTTAACAGCAGCTTTCTACTGTCTATTAGGTTGCAGGTAAAAGCCTAAACAAATGAACCTCATGGCTAATGATAACTTGTAGATTGTTAGGGAGACATAAGGGGGTGCACTACGGTGAGATATTGCAAAACAAGGGGCCTCCATTTTTGCAAAGGGGCCCTCAGGGCGTCTGTGTTTGCCCTTGATATGAGCTTCTCAAGTCATCCTTGTGTTACATGGATGGCCATTTGTCTGAATATATGGTATATAATACTACAATATATTCCTTCTACAATGCAAGAAAAATGCCTAGCTGTCTGGGGCTTCCCCAACAATATGTCCTGTTTGCTGGGGGTGCCAGGAATAGGATTTGGGGCCATCAACCAATCGCTCCAGGGGGCTTCATTTTAAAAGAGACTGTCTCGGATGAAACAAGCAGCAACAGGAGAAATACTTCCAGATATAGAGTGGAAAATGGCTGTAGTCTTTAGTATCCTATAAAAAATATGAAATATAATCAGCCACAAAATGTATAAAAAATTAATCTTGTCTTTTCCTGTACTCTGGCCTCCTGCCTGTGATCCGCCTTCTTCCCCTTTATTATAAAAGGTTATAAAAGGTAGTGTAACAAAGAGCTGTGTGTTGTATAAGAACTTGTCTGCGAATAGCTGGAAACGCATTATTTCATATCTGTGCCTGTAAATGTACCAGGTAACCAGACAACTAGCCTGTATGCCCCACCATAGACCAGGTTCACACTAGTGTCTCCTCTACATTGTTCTGGTCTGTCGGGGGGATTTGAAAAAACAGAGAGGCGGACCGCTAAAATGGCGGTAACACACAGAGACTAGCGGACCCCATTGACTATAATGGAGTCTGTCAGGTGTCCGTCCTTGTTCGATATGTTGTTCATAAACTTACCAATGACTCTGGTGCCTTAACCTCCCCATTAAGAGCTCATTCACAAGACAGGGTTCATGTGCTAACTCTTGTATTAATGGCCAACCGGCCCCATAGACTTTAATGGATTTATTCACATGACCATTGTTTTAACAGTCTGTGTGAAAGATCCAAGAAAAATTAGAAATTGTCATTTCTTGGGCTGATTTCTCAGATCCCTCAATAGACTGACGTCTATGAGGGATCCATAAATCGGATTACAAATGGGTGTATGTTTTTCCACGGTCGAGTGCAGGGCTCTATTGTGTAAATGTAGCCTAACATGCACACTTTAAGGCTTCATCCAATTTTCT
Source organism: Leptodactylus fallax (assembly GCA_947044405.1). Taxonomy (NCBI): domain Eukaryota; kingdom Metazoa; phylum Chordata; class Amphibia; order Anura; family Leptodactylidae; genus Leptodactylus; species Leptodactylus fallax. The sequence continues at coordinate 573,259 of CAMRHE010000147.1, read as the reverse complement.
TTTTTTTTTTTTTGTATAATGAAAAAGTTAAGGTTGCCATATACTTTAGATAACGGTATGGCTGACAACCACCCCTTACATATGCACACTTGACCGAGCCTGCACGTGTTCTGAATGGGGAGAGAGGAGTATGCTGCTGTCTCTGCTTGTAGTCACTCATTTGCAGCCTTTATTTTTCACAGTGGGTAAATGTCTGTCTCGGTCATGGTGTTCAGCTAGTTATAAGACAATACTCTGATAACTGTTCTGTAACAGCAACATCTGACATGGCCATTTCTTCTCTCTCCTGGCATTGTGAGGCCCCATGCACATTGGATGGGGTTTATCTGACATTCATGTAATGTCTACGGCCTCGTAAGCAATGAAGGTTCCAACTGAATGACTGCAGGTAGAAATCTTGGAAAGTATATTGGGAAATATATTCATGAACCATTATTTGCTGCAGTGGAATACGCCTTTAACATCAAAATAAATGAAACCGTTTGTTAAGACACATCTCGCTAATAAAACAAAACCTAAATTGTCTGGTTAATTGATTTTCCTTACTGCTCATACTTGATTATTTTTTAATGGACAGTTCACATGTCCCTCTTGCCTTTCCTTCTTCCTTTTAGTCTGGGAATAAGGGCTCTGGAGATTCAATTTATGAAGTCCTGAGTTTACAGAGACAATCGGAAATGGTCGAGGCTCCGACAAGTCCAGCGAGTGGAGTAATGTCCCCTCAAGAGGAAGAGGAACCAGAGGATGGTGAGCAATATTCATGATTGAAGCAAAATACTGTATATATTTTTTATAATGTTAACTGTCCCCCCAAGAGTTAAAGGAGCCAGAGCAAGGTTAGTGATATTCATGATGGCATCAACTTGCTATATTTGTTTTTACATTTTATTTTTTATTTATTTTTTTTTTATGGGGGAGTGTTTGTGGAACATTTTTATATTATACTTCATTAACCTATATAACTTCATTTTTATTAGAAAACAGGCTGTAATATTCTCCTTAGCAACCCTCTAACTGAACTGTGACTAGGGAAAGTCTGTACAAATTTGTATTGTGAATGTGTACAGCTGAGCATTTATCAAAACGGGGAATAGTCGCTTCAATTGGCTGTATCTCCGGTTTTATACCACTTCGATAAAATGGTTCTGGTCTCAGTCAGGAATTTGAACTTAAATATAGAAAACATTCACCTGTCCCCAGTGCTCTGTTGTCTTTCAGCGCTGTTATGTCTTGTTGCTCCACCACACATGACCGCTGAGGCTGCGGAGCAGCAGGACTGGACTGCGCTGGGAGACAGTGGAGCATCCAAGGACAGGTGAGTATGTGGTTTTTGTTTTGTTTTTTTCACCTTCCCTAATATGAATTTTTTGGATTTTTTTTATCCTAGACAACCTCTTTAATATGCAGCAGTTCATGCTAAATATAAAAATCACATTGCCAACTATATTTTTAACTAGTGATATCTCTAATTATTTTATAGCTAGTACTTCAATCTTGGCGTGGCCATCCACCTTTGGCTCTACATATTTCATTGAGCACAGGTGTACGAACAGTCTCTCTCTGGCAATGCTTAGTTAGAGCATTGCTAATGGGAACTTTACAGCCTTTTTTCTATTAAAAGGAAGTTAGATAGGTTGATCAATTATATTACAAAAATGTTCAGCACACACTCCCCAACATAATAGCAAAAAAATTAAATAAGGTTGATCTATATGCAGATTCGCCAATATGGATAGAAAAATAGTTAAACTGATACAAGGCCTGACTTTTATAGGTGGGTTCTCTTCTCTGGTCCTTCTGACTTTAGGCCCCGGATGATGGTGAGAGTGATCATGTTAGGTAGGACACTGCATGAACTGTGAAGACATGATGTGAATTGTATGGTGTTTTCTTAGGGACGGCATGGTGTGTAATGCTTGAATTGAGCCAGCATGGTGTGCAGTTCACTGGTGTCGAGGTGCACCAGGATATTAATTTTACAGTCGGTGCCCAGCAGGTTAATCTCAAGTCAGCCCTTGAACCCAAATGAGACGGTCTAGACTCCTGGTCCCCTTGACAACCCATTCATTCATCTTTAGGGGCATCTATGATGGGATTCAGAAGAGGTACTTACAAAATAGAAGATGAATATCCTGTTTGCATGAAGCACACATGTTGGACTCATTAGCAAAGTTCAACCAGCCTAGAAATGAAATAGATTGCCATCTGTCCCAAATTTGCAAAAAAAAAGTCTGGCCAGTTCGACTTGCCTCAGGTAAACTCCACCTGAAAGGATTGGGATATATGCAGTGGACGCTTAAAAGTAAGTGCTATCGCGTAGTCCCAGGGTTGGGATCTAAATGATTGATGTTACCAATTGACATGTTGGTAATGGTGACTACTATGCTATGCGTTTGCTTACCCACACTGTTTACTTTTGGACCATATTATTCATAGTGGAAAGCCCTGGTGCCCACTACCTCTTCATACCGTACAGTCCTTTTGTTAGGATGTAGCGCTTGGGTTGTGACAGCATGTTTTATAGTATACAGTGCGTTGTGTATGAACTGTAGTTGTATAGTGCTGGATCTGGGACTATGGACTTCTATTGAATTGTGATGATATATTATGTAAAGCTGTACACTTTTGATGTTATAGTGCTCGGTTGTATTGTAACGCATTATACTTTTCAACATTTGAGTTGTAAAGCTGTGGTGTATACTACTTAAGTTTGATAGGTAATGACGGTTGCATGTGAATGTGACACATGGATATTACACAGTATAGTTCTGCAACTACCCTTTGAGATTTTGTCTATATCTTACTTGCATGCACCTACATAAGAGCCATTTTGCTTGTGCTGATAGAATAACAAACGTATCTGCCATTTACTAATTGTATGTTCTCAGTTTTTGCTTAAAGGAATTGTCTTATGAAGACAACCTCTGTCCATAGGCCCTATTGTGACATATAGACTTCATACAGTGTGGCCCCCATTCAGAGTTCCCATTTTGGAGGACTTTAATTATCCTTGTACTACGAGGCTGGCCATTCATGTGAATAGCTGCCATATAATACCTCCTTTTCCCTGCTGTAGACACTGCCGGAAAGACGCCTGGCTATCCACCAATACCTCAGCAATATTTGCCCTGGGAGCAGTCTTGTAGTGATCAACTGATCACACCGATAAATTCTTTTTGAAGTTATTTTAAGATTTTTTTTTCAGTTGTAAAAAGAAATAATTGATTCTTTATTTTCTTATCACCATCTGTAAAAATACAAACTTAAAGGGGTTTTCTCACATAACAAGTTATCCCCTATCTCTCGCATAGGGGATAACTTGCAGATAAGTGCGGGTCAGGCCACTCAGATGAAAATGGAACGGTGATCGGGCAGCACATGCACTTCTCCATTCTTTTCAATGGGAGTGTCAAAGATAGCTGAAGTGTTGACCGTTCTCCTGACCAACGGAGGTCTGAGTGGTCGGACCCCACTGATCTGCAAGGTAAACCCTTTAACCAAACTCATAAAGAAAACTTCTTTCATTCATGTCCCCCCTTGGTCCTGGCTTCTTGTTTATATGCCTAGGAGATATGCTAGATATACATTTTTGATCTAACAGATCCCATCCATTATCTTTTCTTTTTCATTCCATTTGCTCTTAATTATATTTAATTTACAAAGCCAATGCACATTTACAGCTCAGTATACTGTTTAGGATGTCAGTCGGTAATTTTAGAAAACTTTTGACATGTGACAGTGACATGTTGGAACTTTTATTCATTGGACGCGTGGATGCCCAGACCTTCACTGATTTCTGAAACAAGGTGGTAGAAGCTTTCAGCGTGTTGTGTCCCCTTCAATTGTGATTGTCTTTGCTCTACTCTCCTTGGAGTCAAAAACAGAGTTTTGTACAAACACATATACTTTCTTTGGATTTGTACAATGCCCTGGTCACATCCCCGAGGAGATCTGAGCAAGGCCCATTGCAACCAAATGGGTACAATGCTCAGCTGAATGCTTCTGCCATTTTGTCTGTCCCCATCAAAACTTCTGACATGTCACTAGGATATTTTAGATCTTTTCTAAAACTATAGGTTCATTAATAGGGGTGTTTCATCCAAAAATATAACAAGATTGTCTTTAGTATTTGGACATGTAAGTGACTGTAAAATATATTACCTTTTTAAGGTTTTGTTCCTCCTCTGTCGGGCCTGAATGGAGAACCATTGTCTAATGTTTGGTGCAACCATGTGTTACATAGATGTCCACTCACAGCAGCTGGACATACACAGAGAGCTACTTCAAAAATCCCACTTGTTTTCTGGGGAGTCTGAAACTATAATGCTGTCAAATCCTTCTCTATCACACATTGTCACATATACACCTTGTCAACCTGAGGATCCATTGTTCTGTATGCGATGGGCAGGAGCTCTGGCTGTCCGTCACACACATATAGAGCCCCATTTTCTACTTCCTGTCTTTAACAACACATCTGTGGATCCATCGGTGCAACCATGTTGCTGGTAGTTTGAGAATAAAGGAGATGCTGGTGGTTACTAAAAACACTGATCCTCTAACATGAGAATGAGTAGGTTTTTAGGTAAAGTTTAGTCTATACTTTTGTATTCCTGTATCATATAATAATCTCCTCTGTCTTTATTTAGAGAGTGACAGTGAGCTCTGGAGCGGCACTGGAGACGTCTCCAAAGAATGTCCTGAGAAGATATTGGGATGCTGGGGTCAGCTGCTACAGAAATGGTAAGAGCAAAATGACCTATATACATGTTAAATAAAATGCTGAATATTCCGTATGCATTTTATAGTGAGGTAGCATTCCATAAAAGTGTGATTTAGAGTGTTAATTGTGTTATGACCCCTCAGACAATAATAATAATAATAATAATAATAATAATAATAATGTGGGTGTGTTACCTAAAGTGTGTATATATATATATATGTATGTGTGTGTGTATATATATATGTATGTGTGTGTGTGTGTATATATATATATATATATATATATATATATATATATATATATATATCTATATATATCTATATATTATGATAGTTTGGCCTTTCAGACATAACTGCGTGAAAGTTTTACAGTGAACATATATATTCTTTGTCCTGTCATACTCGCCTATCAATACATCCATTGTCCATTACAAGTTCCCTTTCCCTCCCATGCCGGAACTCACCATGCCAGAAGCTGAGACCACCAGTCAGTGGTCTCAGCAGGTACTGGAGAAGGATTGATGATGTCACTGATTAGTCTCAGCAGTCATGTGAGCCTTTCGTCCTACAACAATGGGTATTGGAACTGGACAATGGAGCGCCAGGGATAGGTGAGTTTGTCTTTTTTTTTTTTTATTATTTTACACCCACCCAGATGCGCCAGAGTTTGCTCCAAATACTGGACAACCTCTTTTAATATGACACCTAAGACAATGCACTAGACATAACACCGTGTATAAGTTTTACCTGGAGTAAGTATATACTATGGTCGATAAGATAGATGGTCATATAGATGTGAAGGATCATAATGAACTTTTTATAATTTTATACTTTTATATCTGTTTTATATTTTCATATCTGCTTAAAGCTGTATTGTGTGTAAAAAACATTGTTATCCTTAAAGCTGAATATTAGATGTGGTTGTTTATGCTTGAAACTGAGTGTAATGTAATGTTACACTACCAGATAGTGTCTGCATGCAAAAGTGAGAATCCTTTGTGTCCAAGAAGACATGGCCTTGGCTTGCTGCCAGAAGACAGGTCCCTGGATCACAGCGTAAGACAGGAGATGGCTGACTATATGCGGAACTGCTTATATCTGTTATCTATGCATTCAAGATGTACTACACCAATTAGGATTGAACATGAGGACTTACATTGCTATGTTAACCCTTTCCTATGCTTGCTGCTATATGAACTTATGTTGCCTTAATAAAGTATGTCAGTGCGCTCCTGTATTCGGCTAAGAAAGAGGGTTCATACCAACATTCTGTCTGGTGTTAATGCCTCACCACTAGCACTTAGCTCATATTAATTAGGACAACGACAGTTACCTGGGGGACCTGGTCAGCTGGCCCACAATGGGTGTCATGACCTTATCATATACAGATATTGTGCTGAATAGAGGAGATGCCCTGCGGTAGATCCTTATCTCCTACCCAGAGTAGAATGCAGTTATGAGGAGTGTCTCCCTCTCTGGAGGACCTGTCCTGTCCTGCTTTACATGGCTTTACAACCTATTCATTTCACTGGGTACTGTGTAATGCTTCATCTCCCCTGTATTGGTGCTACAGAAATCCTTAAAGCTTACTGCCAGGTTTCTACACATATAACATCTGATCACTGTAGGGGTCATGGTGGAGGGATTCTCTATGATCACCTTATTGTCCGGGAACCCCTTTTAATAAGTAGAAATTGGGAGAACCCCTTTAAATTTTTAAAGGGGTTTACCAAAAAAAGACAGTTATACATATCTGATAGGTGCAGTTAACAGTGTCTCTAAAATGAAAGACTTCCTTAGATCCTATCCTGTGTGTTCTCGATGATGGTCAAATCCACTGCCGGCAGTGGTTGGGTTTTACAGAAACAACATAGCTCTCTGAATCGTCCCATGTATAAAGATTTGTGCTCAGTAATAATCCTTGCTATGTGAATACAGCTTTATTATACTCTGGATGTCTTGGTGTTATGCCTAGAAATGTTTTTTTTTTCCCTTTTGTTATTGCATTGAAAATAGACTTCTTACTTGAGAAGTGAATTAACACACCGACAGCATATTTTCCTGTTAATCGTTGAGAGACGTAGCCTGCAGGGTGTGAAATGAAGTCATATATCTGAGGGATGAGCTTTTGTTTTACTTCTTCTCTTGTTTGGTTGTGAGCGGAGTCCTCCCCTTCCCTGAAGCTTATTCCAATACACTTGTTTATCGCAGATGCACAGTTAATTTCCCTTCTAGTCTTCGGCCATCACCAGGGATCAGTGAGTGAAAAAAGCAAATCTCCACTTCATGACATCATTATGTCTTTTATTAATATAGTTCCAAATCCCCATTTGCATGTAGTAAACCACATGCCGATCTCCACCATCCCAACACACGCTCCTTCCATTCTTTATCTTCCTGGGCAATCTGATTGTTGTCTGATGATGGTCCTCTTGGGACTGAAATGTCGGGTATCTTTGGATTGCTTCACAATAACAACCCTGAAGTTGCTAAAATATTACCTGTTGAGTGCCAGAATCTCTTTTATGTCACTATAAGGAGTGAGTTCCTTTCTGAGCACCAGAAAATCTATTCACGGAGTACTATGATACTTCACGTTATTGAGAACAGTGGAAGTGACAGATTTTTCTGCCAACGGAGCCCAAAAGATCCCATTGTCTGTAATTGGGTCTGTTGGGCTTCCATTCCAGTGTCCACCATTTTGTTAGAAGAAAGTCCTGCATGCAGGACTTTTTGGGCCCCAATTTTAACTAGTTCTGAGATGGAGCATCCAACACAGATGTGAGCATAGTCTGATTCTGTAGTAGGATATATCATGGGCATGATATTTATGTCTATTTGTGAAGAATTTATGCAGCAGTGATCCACCTTAGCCAGTGACTGGGTAAGTGAGCATCTCAGGGCAATTGCTGTGCATATCGAGATACTAGGAAGTAGAGACCAGCAGGGACTGAAGCATCAGATCCAGAGCACCAGGGAATTGGCGAGAGCTTCATATCTCTTTACTCTTTTAACCCACCATGTGCCATTTGTAAGCATTTTATATCCCTTGAAAATCCATTTAAAGCCGTACGTAATACAAAGAAAAGTTAAAAGAAGGATATTGGTATCTGTGGATCCAGAAATGCACCAACCATAAGTATTTGACATCAAGGGGCATCATTTTGTACTGCTTGCTCCCTGCTTTTAATTTGGTCAGGAGAGGGGCACAATTTCACTTCCGCCAGTGTGTGCAGAGCAGATTCCATCCACCCCCCCACCATTCAGAATATGGAATCCTACTGCAAGATATAATGGTGCAAAACTTCAAGTTGATGTAATGTACCTGATAGCAATATATGCACCTTCCCAATATCCTCCAGTTACATATATTTTTGTCTGTTAACTAAAGAAACTTTTTGGAGTTTAATACCTGAATCTCACCCGTTCTCCTTTGTTTCGCACTTTAAAAATCTGATGCAATTAGAACCGAATATCCCAATTTCGAGACATTATTTATTAAAATTGATGAGCTTGTTACCTCCTTGTTTAGTTCCTTTCTGAAACAGGGGAAAGAATTGTGTCTGTGCTTTCCTTTGTCCTGTCGGAGCAGAATGAGTCCAGACTAGAACGCCAATTAAAATGTTCTGCACATTTTAGTTTTTCTTGCCTTAGATCTAAGGTGGCTTTTTCAATTAAGCTTGAAAGCGGTCCGTTAAATTAGTATACATCTGTTGAGAAATTATATTTATATTTTTAGTACTTTCTTTTATATTTTGATTGAAAGCGTAGCCTTCGTCTGCATACAGGATGCAGTCACCATAATAAAATTATGGAAATATTTTGTAAACCCCAGGTATGTTCTGTACTGTTGAACTAATGCACAAAACTGTAATATTAAAATATACAATCTGCCCAGACTTGGGGTCTGCTGCCAGTTCAATACCATAGACTAGAACTTCTTTCCAAGCCAGCTATCTTAAAGGTTTGGCTTCCTGTAGTGTTTTGGTAGTTAGTAGATCCCCTCCCACCCTCAAGCTTATGCTACATGTCTTCATTATTTCATCATCTGATATTTTTTAAGTTCTGTCCTCCCAGTTTAGTCAGTGACTAGAAACTTTCTGCATCATTGGTGGACCTCTGGCAATGACACATGAGTCTGTGGTATATGTGCGGTCATCAATACATGAAATCATTGACATCTGTCAGTGAGGAAGGTCCTTATAGCATACGGAAGTGAGGGCATGTCAACAGAACCCAGCATATCAACCCAGACCCACAAATAGGTTAGGGTCGCCTGAATCAATATCAATACCTCGGCAACAAAGGCACCGATATTTAAGGGAAAATGATGTTCGAATCAGGTGACCCTAACCTATGTATCTCTATGCAGGGTTGATATGCTGGGTTCTGGTGATAGATTCCCTTTAAGTGGGGGCTTATCTAGGGAGGGGCAACAAGAGAATGTGCCCAAGTGCTGGTGATCAGGGGGCACCAACAAGCTACTCTTATGTATTTAGATACAGAGTAAGGCTACATACACACAACCAAGTGTTCATGCTTGGGGGGGTGGTGATTTTATAGCAGAATGAACTCGGTTGACATCCGTGTGCCACCCACCCCCCATTGACTTCAATGGGGTGTTTCCTCTCTGCTCCGTTCCAATGCCATGAAGCAGAGTAAGACCTGATTTCTAATCATATAACCCACTCGTGTACATGTAGCCTAAGGGCAATGAACTAAGCACTTGCCCCCGTGAAGGAAAGCCTAGCTACAGCTCTGGTCTAAGCTGAAAAAGTTGGAATTTTTCTTCATTTGAGTTCCTCAAGATGGTAATTTTAAAACTTTAGATCTTGTGTGAGAAAGTTCCTCATCTTTTGGTGAAGACCTATTATAGCTTCTCGTTTTTAGAAGCCACTTCCAGTGCAGTCTGCTTGCTAGAAAATGACCTGTCAATATGATTTATAAAACTATTAGAAGACGTTCTGGTGTTGCCCAGGTGTACAAGTACTGAAATAGCTGTGGGCTTTATTTAAAGATCCGGGCTCAGGTAGAGTGCGAGAGCGCTGAAGGCGAAGGTACATGTCTTGGGTTTGCATTGTTGCCAGGACGGAGATCGCGTTGCATTAGCAGAATATTTATTAGAAATTGATAAGACGTAGGGCTCATTCCTGGGCAGCTCTAGGGGAAGGACTTTTTATTACAAACAATATTTTCAGAATTTTGTATAACAGACAGAACTGAATATAAAGAGAAGACATGTTGTGTTTATGGGTGCCGTAATAATCTTCTTCCGTAGTTTAATATGAGTGCTCTGTAGCTGAATGCCCTTTGGTCCTAGTGAATAATATGAGCTTTGTGCGTCCCCATTGCCGTTCACACTAGCACTACTATAATAACAACCACCGAGCAAACTGTATTTATTACAGCATTTTCTCTGGTTTCATCAAGTCAGATACCTCACAATGTCTTCTCTGCACTTCAAAGAGGACATTCTGTAAGACCTATACATTACTTACATGCATCTTTTATTCAGAGATTGTTTCTTTATTGTCTGGTGAACAAGTGTCATGGGTGATGGATGGTTGGAGATGTCTATTTACAGTCTGTTGACTCAACTTTTCAAAGCCCGTTAATGGAATATCATCTGCATTGTTGTGAAGTGTTACATTTCTCTTGACCATCCATATGTTACTAGGGCTGTAGGCCAAACCTCTTACGCCTCTATTTTTTCACAGCCACACTCCGTCCTTGACTTCGACTCCTTCATAAATGTCAGACAGATGCAGTAAAGCTCCTCTAATTCATTAAAACGTTAGTTATTGAATTCCTATAAAAGTAAATATGCAACACACTATGTGTCTAAATAATTATACAATTAAAATTAATCACTCATCTTATTTTGAATCTGGAATCGGTAACTTTTTTTCTGACTCTACCCAAAATTGGTCCCAGCTCTGACTCCACAGCCCTTTATGTTCCTATAGCTCCATCTGTGTCTAGACGGCCATACACGTTAGATGAATGTCAGTGAAGTCCACTTATTTCAGTGGGACCAGACAACTATCTAAAATGTCTGTGGTGCCCCAACATCTGTCTTTTGGGGAAAAAATGATTGGGCGGATTGACTTCAACATATCCAGTCATTTTATTTGCAGGGTTACCCATCACCAGAGGCGTCTAGCAGCGGCTTACTCCCTTCTCCTTACTGAGGATCCAAGAACGCATATGTATGGGCAAGGGGGGTTCTTTTGGGCAAATCCAGCCTAACAGAGAAGAGCCAGTGGATGAACTTGTTTTTCAAATTAACAACTATAGGTGGCCTTGCTGTAGACAACACTTTTCATAGACCAACCATAAAGTCTTTTTCGAAGTCTCTTCCAGTTTCTACAGGTTATCGGATAACTGTCCATTTGATGGGTATTCAACTTCTGGGACTCCCACCAATGACAAGAACGGGAGTCCCTTGTACAGTATAAATACAGTGGCAAGACGCTCATGCACCCTGCTCCTCAGCTCATCTCTAGACTGCGGCACAGAAGCTGAGTGTTCTCTTTGGATGTCTAATGCATTATATTATTGAAATAAAACTATAATTTTTTCTTATCTGCTCTTGCTTATTCTCTTTATTAGGCACAGCAATCTAAGTGTCCGACCTAAGGGCCTGTCGTCATTAGTGAAGCGAGGAGGGGTTCCCGAGGCACTTAGGGCTGAAGTTTGGCAACTTCTTGCTGGCTGCCATGAGGATCAAGAAATGATGGAGAAGTACAAGAACCTCATCATAAAAGTAAGAGAGTTTTTATATTCGTAACTTTTATCTTGATGTTTACTTGACAAACGCAACTAGATGCTTTTGGGGCTTATGTTGTGCCCATCCTGAAATGGCTTGGTACCTTAGCCCAGTGCTTTACAGCTTTTCATCTCTGCTATAGGATGAGATATTACATTTACTTTCTAAAGTGAACAAATGGAAGAAAGCGTCCCTTATGTTGTCTACATTTGAGTCAGTGGGAATGGACACAAATGGAGGAGGGGGCTCCATCTGTCTCCATAACTCTATCACTGTTAAAGTCAAATCCGTTGCTCTCATTGTGTGATGGATGAGAGCAATGCATGTTCACAACGTCCCCTTACATGGCTACAAATGAAAAGATCTGCTGATGCATCAAAGAATAGCTGTTTTTGGTTGTGTTTTTAGTAATGACTATTTGTGGCCCATGCGTATTTTCATCAAATGATTAGGAAATACAGTATAACGCCTAATAGGACATGTGGGGGAAAAAAATGGTTTCCAGATGGGACAAATGATTTAATCCTAAAAATATCTACACAACCTGTAACTGTCATACAAAAAAAAAAAAAATTAAGAATATCAAAGAGATTGTCCAGGTAAAACAATTATTTTTAAAATAGGCCGGGAGAGGTGAAAAAAAAAGGTAAAAAAAATCATACTCGCCTATCCTCGGTGCTCCGTTTTCCTCCCAGCGTAGTGCGGTCCTGCTGCTCTGGCGTCTTCTCGGCGGCTGTAACGTCCCGGATCCCTTCCGCTAAAGCTGCTGAGTGGCCTCAGCGGTCACGTGACTGCTGAGGCCAATCACCGACCTTAGGAAGGTAATGACATCACGTGCCCTTCGCTGATTGGCCTCAGCTGTCACGTGCGGCGGGGACTTCCACCAGAAGACAAAAACGCGCTGGAAGGCCCCGGCGTTTCGGGGAAAAGTGAGTGTGACTTTTTTTTTTTTATCACCACCCGCGAAAGATTTAAAAAATTATTTTTTTGTCCATTTTTGCCTGGACAACCCCTTTTCAGGTCACTTATTTTTGTACTCTCTGATTGACAGAAGGAGTTTAATGATCTCATGGTCTGGTTCTATGCAGAAATTACATATTTTAAGAACTCTGTTGTAAAAGCGTTTTAAGACTTCCTGAAATAAGTGTAAAGTGCAAATATCTTCTGTGTCATTATGTGGGCATTGAGACTATTACTTGACTTACAGTACAGTAGAAATGGCTTTTTCATATACAACAAATCCATGACTGAGAGATGTTCACAATGTGATGGTTACGACGTATGGGCTCTCTATAAATAATTTTCAAAGCTTAATGTGGTTCTGAAGAAAGAGCCATTGCTAATACACTGCTAGGATACGCCATCATTGTGTGATATCTGATCCCATGGACCCATAGCCATCATGGCAAAAGAATGGATCCCAGTACACAGATTCAGTAGTGATAAATTCACTTATAACCCTGCATTGGCCATCAGCAAAATTCTGTTTTGTTCTTTATAAAGATCTGTCACATTTTCCAGTACTTTAGCTATTCCAGTTTTAGCATGGAAAGGTCAGTACTTTCTTCTAAACTGTATTAACAGGGTTTTTTAAGATTGTAATATTGATGACATATCTTTAGGATAGGTCCTTAGTGTCATATCGATGGGAGTCTGACCCCGGGCATCCCAATGAAGAGACCAAACATTCGGGTGAGCACTGTGGCCTTTTCACTGAATACCTAGCACAAAGCCTTACATTGTATAGAGGTGGTGCTTGATATTACAGTTCAGCCCTATTCACTTGAATGGGACTGAGCTGCACTCAGACCGTGTGACAAATGAATGTGACATCACTGGCTTGTGAAGTGAAAGCAACAGAAGCTGCTTTGTGAGGGTCCTTTGTGATGACCTATCCTAAGGATTTAACTCCCATAAAGCCCCCTTAGGCTAAGGCCTCACAATGCGGAAAAGCTGCTTTTTTTGTTGTAGATTTTGCTGCAGTTTTTTTTAGCCAAATTCAGGAATGGGTTAAGCAGAAAGGAGAAGTATTAGAGCTCCCTTTATATTTCCCATTCCTTTTGTAGACACTGCTGGCTTTGGCTCAAAAAAACAGCAAAATCTGCAACAAAAAAGCAGCTTTTCCGCAATGTGGGGTCTTAGCCTTAAAGGAAACATCCAACAGGGAAATAGTCACCACCAGAAAAATGCAGGGACAACATGGGGCAGTGCCATGTAAAGGTGCCCAGGAAAAGCTGACCTTTAATAGCTGTCGGCCGAACAAGTTCTCCCATACACATGCATGCTTGTTTCAGCCAAGTGTTCATGAGTTTGTAACAGAGACAGGAGAATAATTTGTTGCCAGACTTCTCTAATACAGGCTTATCTCCAGAGGAAACAAAGTATCAGGCATGGTAATATTCAGGATGCCCTAACTTACCTTAACGGTACATCATCTGACCGGGGAATGTTTGGATGGCCCCCCATATACATCAGGTAGTTGTCCCTTGCACCTGAAATTGCAGATTCAGCCAACTTTTCTATAATGGTTATGGGTGCCTTAAGAGTGCAAATCCATTGGTCACCTCAGTCTCCAGGGACTGTTGCTAGGCAGAAAGCTGAACTCATTCAACTGCCTGGTAAGCTCAGGAGTTGCTTATATTTTTCATTATGAAGTCTAATAGACTCTCTCTTGCTTTCGTCTCCAACCTACGACTCTTTGGCTGTGAGAGAGTGCTGGAAATTGTAGTTTTAGCAACAGCTGGAAAGATACCGATAGAGGAGAAATGCTGTAACCACAGAGCAGGTGGTCATCTTGCAGTTGCATTTCATTTTCAGTACATACTACCAGAAGGACCCGGATTCACACTGGTATATTTCATTTTTTCTTTGTGTAGTGACCCCATAAGAAGTTTTGCACTTGACATCCAGTATGGTAGTCCAGTCTATTTATGGCTGTGTTGCTATGGAAACCTGGTAACTGAAATGTGAACTTATATTGGCTGATAAACGTCATATGACTGAATATTTAAAGACCTGCGAACTGCTATTGACTAATACAGGTCATAAATAGCTTGGTTGCTATGGAAACCTGGTGTAAAGCTGTGTGTATGTCAAGACTGAAGCACCTGTGATTTTCCATTGGTCCATAAGCATCATGTGATCATGTGTATCTCAGTTTGGATATCAGTGAAAGACCTGCGATCGGTTCTTATAGAAACCTGGAGTAAAGCTGTGTGTGTATGTGACCTTGTGTAACAGTGTCATCCACAGCGCCCTGCCCCTTTAAAGCTGACCTACAGCAGTGAAGAAAAATGGCTGGGTTGTTATGGAAACATGGAGTGCAGCTGTGTGCATGTGGCTGACAATGCCTTGTCAGATTGGAGATGGGCTTGGGTCTGCTGGGTTGTTTCAGCAGCTCGCTGTTGTCTGTGACATATCTTGTCAGATTAGAGACTGGCTTGGGTCTGCTGAGAGTTTTCATTAGCTCGAGTAGCAGCCATGCGTTTTGCTGCAGGGGGCATGAGTAGTTTAAAAACGTTGAAATTTATAAGAATGCTGACATCCAGGATGGCCGTCCTGTCAGTGGCGTAAATACCGGGGTAGCAATGGTAGCGGCTGCCACAGGGCCCGGGACATTAGGAGTCCCGGCAGGCTCCTGATGTTTTTTTTTTTTTTTTTAATAGCTCGTTACCTGCTGGTGTAACACCTGCAGGTAACGGGCCCTATTTACTTACCGATCCCCGCTCCTGCTCACGGCCGCCTGCGCTTCACCTTCTACAGAGGCGGCTGTGAGTAGGAGCGGGGATCAGTAAGTAAGGCCTGCGGGCCGTGAACCCCACAAACACTGCTATCATTATACTCTGGGGTCTTTTCAGCAGGCTTCGGGATCCTTGGTGATGTCCCAGACGTCGGTGGGCCAGTCCGACGTCATTATGCGTTGCGATGCATGCCTGGCTCACGTGACATCTGGTCCAACATTGAAGAGGTAGCGGGGAGTGCACATAATACTATATGAAGGGGCCACTGTGATACTGTGTGCAGGGGCCACTATGGGGCAGAATACTGTGTGCAGGAATGCAGTTTGTGCGGGGGGGGGGGGGCGGTTGCCGGGGGGGTGGTTGCCAGGGGGGGGGGGTCCCATGTCAAATGTTCGCCTTGGGGCCCAGCCATTCCTACTTATGCCACTGAGTCCAGTATAGGTACAGTCTATTTATGGCTGTGTTGTATGGAAACCTGGTAAATTAAATGTGAACTTATATTGGCTGATACACGTGATATGACTGAATATTTAAGGACCTGCAAACAGCTATTGACTAATACAGGTCATAAATAGCTTGGTTGCTATGGAAACCTGTGTGCCTGAGGAGAGTAAGCGCCTGCGAGCTCTTATTGGCTGATAAGGGACATGTGACCGTGCGTATGGTAGTTGGAATATGAGTGAAAGACTTGCAGGCTTGTATTAGCTAATGTTGGTCATTTTTTGGGAATACTGTATCTCAGGAACGGTACATCCTAGAGAGCTGAGACCCAGTCTAAAATATTCCTGGACACCTGATGTACATGTGTGCCAAATTTGGTGAGGATCGGTCCAGTCATTTGGTGGCGCATAAAGAACAGACAGACAGACAGAAACTCATTTTTATATATATAAGAGATAAATTACATACTATAATGGTAAAAGGTAGCATTGACCTGCCATATGCAGGAGAAGAAGAGCCGAAAATGAAAAAAACACATTTCACTAGAATGTCACTTTATGCGTAACCATAGGAATGATTTCATACACTTGTATGTTGGAAATCTGCGACGGCCAAATTGCTGAATACCTGTCGCAAAGTCACATTACCTAATTACAGTCACAACAATCGGACCAAAATATTTTCCCTGGAAAATTTGCTTGCGGTGTCCAAAAAAAAAAATCATGACTGATCTCAGACAAAACATTTCTTCACTCTGCAATCCTCTCTTCTTCATACATACTTGTACTTGAGCAGTAATTCACTCACATTAGCACATTTCCTCCTGTTCTACACAACGCGGGTGACAAAAGGCAGAGAAAATAGTATTGGCGCAGGGAAATAGAGTGTGACATTTATCTGTGCCGCTGCCTTTTAGCCTCGTGTTTAGATAACAAACAGGCAGCGCGGTGGCAGGCAGCAGGCACGGCGAGATGCGTTACTGAGCGAGAAGAGGCTTTATTTCAAGAGATTTAACAAGATCTATTTTTCCACATGTGGTACTGAGGAGCCGTGACATGAACCATTATGTACTTTTATTTTACAGCACTATTGTCTGCAGATGTCTGTTTCTAGAGATGCTTTAGTAGCCGTGAGATCACTGTTGTAGTCACTGAATCTTTGGACATCAGTATCTTCATGCCTCATGTGACATATATTTAAACTTATTGACAAGGGAGAAGCAACAGGACGTACATTTTCCAGCTCCTATTAGTCACATTTGCGATCCACCACATATCACCCTAATCCTGCACATTCTGGATCCTTTACTCACCCAAGGGCTTTCCCCTAAGCCCTAGTAAGCTGATCTTGGGTGTTAAAGCTGCTTTTCTGGCCTTTCTGCAGTGGCTCAGAGTCGGGGCCTACCTGCGCCTTCCTCCAGACCCGCCATTTTCTCCGCACCCCGGCCGTCAGGACGAGCATCTCCTGCACCGCGGACCTCCGCATCCTCCTCTGCCTCCGCTGACGTTGCTTTCTGCGGGACCAGGGAGTGACAGAGGCGGCAGCCCTGCGCGGTGCTGGTTGCCGCACGGGGCGACAGAGCGGCGGCTGTGAGGGCAGCGGTTACTGCACTAAGGCCTACAGCGGGGGGACAGCACAGCGCTCCCAACCAGAAGAGGGGGCCCATATTCCTGAGCAACGCTGCACATCCCAGATCCTGGACGCAGACCTCGGACACAAGGTACACTGCAGGCAGCGCGGGCAGGGGGAGTGCTGGGATCCCTTACATACATCAGGGAGACTCAAAACGAGGCCCGATTAGCGGCAAAGCAGTGCCTGCACTGTGACCCTATCCTGGGTATCTCCATTCATACAAAATATAGGCCTTACCTGACCTATCGCTTTGGCCCCAGGGCAGCCAGAGCCGGGCCCTGTACAGACGTAGTCTATCCCTCCAACCTACGAATAATCAGGCCCTGAGCGGACCCTCACCTGTACTCCTGCCCTACTAGTCTTGTGCAGGCCTGCATCTCCACCTCAGCTCAGCAACCCCTAATTGGCCTCCACACATACAGCTCTAGCTGAAACTCCACTGAGCTGCAGCTCAATTTTTCCCCACAGAATTCTCGTAGGTACCTCTCCCCTTGGGTGATGGCGACTTAGTTCTGGGGATCCAGTGCACCCTAAGCGACTCTTAGCGACAAACAGCCTGTCTGAAAATATCTGCCCTTTAAACGCTGAATTGCGGGAGACGAATATCTGGCAACATGGTGAAGGGTAGGAAATCCGTCAAGAAACCTGATAATAACCTGACTAACTACTTTGAGTGGGACCGTGGCGTGGAGGGAGAACCGGGACCTACACTTGACGACCATACAGAGCGCACACTCTCAATGCCTACGACTGCCATAATCACAGCGACATTTGTAGAGGGGGAAGGCCTTAACCACACCAAAGCTCTAATGGATCCTCTTCTACCTCCAACCCCTGACGATATCCGATCAGCAGCACCACAAATCCATTATACATCCACTCAATCCAGCAAGGAGCAGACCTCCCCCTTACGACACTCACCATCTCCGAGTACCAGTCCGCTCAAACAAAAACCTCGTCTGGAACTCCCTGGAGACCTAACCTACTCCGAAGACCAACCCTCCTCCGAGACCTTTCCATCCACTCAAATGACTGGCCTAGACGGCTTCCCCGACCACTAGTGGTCCCGCCTCTGAACATACTCTGAGAGATATGCTTCTGGCCCTCCGCAGTTCCCTTCAGGCGGATTTTTCACAATTGCTTCAGCCTCTTCAGTCCTCAGTCAATGCACTAGATGGACGAGTAACACATATTGAAACCAAAATGGGCGATTTCGCTGCATCGCACAACAAAATCATCGATGCACATAATGACCTTGAAGACGAGGTTGAGAATCTCAAAGCCAAAGTGGCTGACATGGAGGACCGGTCCCGCAGGAACAACATCAAATTCAGAGGTATTTCAGAACAGGTCCAAACAGCTGATCTGCTTCCATACCTACAGGATTATGTCCGATTTCTACTACCTGACTCTACTAATACGGATATCATCATTGACAGAGCACATAGGCTTCCTCGCCCCAGACATCTGGGAGACGAGATCCCGAGAGACGTCTTGGCGAGATTCCACTTCTTCCATATAAAAGAAAGATTACTAGAAGCTGCTCGTAAGCAGAAATCTTGGCCTCCCAAATTCAAAGAGGTGCAGTTATACACGGACCTCTCAGCTATGACCCTTCGCCTCCGCAGAGACTTACTCCCGGTCACAACAACGCTTCGCAAAAACAAGATCCAATATAGATGGGGGTTTCCTGTGAAATTGATTGTCGCTAAAGACGGGACCACCTTCACCATCCATAACTTGAATCAAGGCAAAGCGTTATTATCGACTTGGAGAATGCCAATCTCTCTTCCTCAAGAGGCGGCAGGTCCCTCTCCTCCCTCAGCTACAGGGCGTAGATCTCCCACAAACCGCAAATGATATTCTAGGATGGCTATCCCTATCCACTCAGGTGCACAACCCCCTTTGCTCTAGTGGCTTAACCGGCAAGCCTATAACCAATACCCCCACATATACAGTAAAGCTGTATTCGTCTTTGAACTGTTTGTTCATCTGTTTTGTCTATTGATCTTCTTACTTGCAAAACTGCCTACTCGTCTTCTGCAGATTCAACATCCTCACGACGTCCATACTCTTAAGTGACACTATGGTGATCAAGTTGGCCTCTCTCAACGTCCGTGGCCTAAACAGTCCACAGAAGCGAACGTATATTTGGAAGGAGGCTCTCTCACTCTCCGCGGATGTTTTCTGCGCACAAGAAACCCACCTTCTACAAAAAGACGCCTTCAGGGTAAAACACCCATCCTTCCCTATAATCTGCCACGCACACCACCGATCTAAAAAACGGGGAGTCCTTGTCGCTTTTAGAGACTCAGTGGCATTTTCCTTAACGGCACAAAAAGCGGACCCCCAAGGCAGATTCCTCATAATTGTTTGCCTCCTCAATAACATCCCCTATACAATAGTCAACATATACGCTCCACAGCGAAAGACCCTGGCATTTTTACACAAAGTCCGAAGACACATTCAAGAAATCCAACAGGGTGCGTTAATAATTTGTGGAGACTTCAATAACATAGTGGATCCCTCTCTGGATTCTACCAATGCCAACAGAGACAACACTTCCTGCCTGCTCCAATTTCCGAACACTGAAAATCTTTATGATATCTGGCGCGCACATCATGCGGGCGAAAGGGACTATACCTATTTCTCAGCAGTACACGGTTCTTACTCTCGCATTGATATGTTCATGGTAGACCTTCATACCCTGATGAGCTCCAAAACATCCACGATTGAATCTATCACATGGTCAGACCACGCAGCCATCACTCTCACCATAGAAGAAAAGATTCCACCTTCTGCTGCTAGACTCTGGAGAAACAATACATACCTAATGAGTCACCTTACTTATCGCCCGATAATAGTAAAAAGACCTCCAGGATTTTTTCCAGACCAACTCCATATCTACAGAGGATCCCTACACTCTCTGGAACGCTCACAAAGCGTACATTCGTGGCACACTTATAAAAATCGCACATAGAAACAAGAAAGAACGCCAGAAAGCGATTACGGTAGCAATGTCAACACTTCGCACTTTAGAAGCCGCGAACAAAACCAATCCGAACCCGAATACTTCTGAACAGCTCACCCAGGCTAGACAGCAACTGCGTCTCCTTCTTTTACAAGATTACGAAAAGGCGTTAAAACGATCTAAAGCGCGATTTTACTCCCAAAGCAACAAAGCCGGCAGACTACTGGCTAGACAACTTCGGGCAAGGGTAGTTAAATCGCGGATTCCATACATCAAGCACCCTGTCACTAAAGTACATTTAACAGACCCAAGAGACATCGCCAACTCTTTTAAGGACTACTACGCACAGTTGTATAATCTACAGGAACACACCCCTCTTCCACCTGACCATTCCACCTTGGTATCCGGCTTCTTAAACAACTTAAAGTTATCAGGCCTGACAGATGAACATCTCTTGGCCCTAAACACCCCTATTACTCTTCCAGAAGTCCTACAAACCATAAAGTCCTTACCTAAGGGTAAGTCACCAGGTCCAGATGGTTTCTCCAACGAATATTTAATCTATTTCCAGCAAATTCTTGCTCCATCTCTCCTGAATTTCTTCAACCATGCCATGTCGGGTGCACCGCTTCCGCGCGAATCGTTGACGGCATTAATTGTCACCCTTCCTAAACCCGGTAAATCAGCAGATGTCCCACAAAATTTCAGGCCAATCTCGCTGCTAAATTCGGACCTCAAGCTTTATGCGAAGATCCTAGCAGCACGGCTAGCTCCCATTCTTCCAGACTTAATTGGCACAGACCAAGTGGGCTTCGTTAAAGGCCGCCAAGCCTCAGACAACACCAGACGTGTCCTACATTTGGTAGATCACCTGGAACGCAACAAGACCCCATCCCTAATGGTCGCCTTAGATGCTGAGAAGGCGTTTGACCGGATCAACTGGGCATTCGCTTTCTCCGTCCTACAGAAACTGCGATTCTCTGGCCCTATCCTCACTGCTATCTCAAACCTATACTCATCCCCATCGGCCAGAGTGTTTACTAACAGCACACTGTCGGACAGCTTTGATATCAAGAATGGAACGAGGCAGGGGTGCCCTCTCTCTCCATTGATCTTTATTCTCACCATTGAACCATTAGCACAAGCCCTGAGACAAAACGACAGAGTCCAGGGAGTGCACATAGAGGGTTCCTCTCATCTCATCTCCCTCTACGCTGATGATATCATATTGTCCTTAACCTACCCAGAAACATCTCTACCAGCTGCTGTCGAAACTCTCAGAGATTATGGGGCTCTCTCTTTTTATAAACTCAACGAAGCCAAAACACAAATTCTCCCCCTGAACGTTCCCATGCCTCTTTTGGAACATCTCAAAGAGAGGTTTCCCTACGACTGGAAATCGACAGATCTGGACTACTTGGGAATAAGGATCACTCCCTACATCGCACAGGTGGCCAAAGCAAACTATATGCCTCGGCTGACGGATCTGGAGAGAGAGTGTCGATCCTATTCAGGACTCACCCTGTCATGGCTAGGTAGGGTATCTGCCTTTCAAATGATGCTGCTCCCAAAACTATTATACTTATTTAGAACTATACCCGTAGCACCCCCCCCTTACGTTCCTCCAGAAAATTAACGCTATGCTCAACAAACTTATCTGGAACTCCAAAAAGCCGAGACTCCCATCTTCTATCCTGCACAGAAAACGGGGAGTGGGAGGCTTGGGAATACCAAACATATATGATTACTACATGGCCTCACATCTTTCTACTCTAAAGGACTGGTGGCATAACAACGCCCATAAATCCTGGATCACCATTGAGTCTCGTATGATACCACATCACAGTCTCAAATCTTGGCTCTTATACTCCCTCTGGACGGATGTGGTACCCTCTCTCACGTCTCCAATTCTACAACATCTCATAGACAGCTGGCGACATATCCATCACTCTACAGGCAAGACGCAGATACTACACATCAAGCAGGCCCCAATTGAATTCTTAGAACTAACAATCCTGGATCTCAACTTATCCATCTGGAAATCATCAGGTATCACCTCTATTTCAATGATGTGGAGTGAGGACTCATTGATACCATTCCCATCGCTACAATCCACCTTCTCCCTACCCTCCACTTGCCTCTTTACATATCTGAGAATCAAGCACTTTCTCACCTCCAACTGCAATAAACAAGTAATATACAATAAATCTCTGTTGGACCTCCTCAAAATTCCAAATCCGGCTACAAAAATTCTCAGCTCCATCTACAATACTATAGGATCTAAAGATCATCTGGTCAAATCTACCCCACTACTTAGTTGGGAAATGCATCTTCAGCAGAAATACTCGGTTATACAATGGCAGAAAGCCATGACCTTCACGAAAAAGACCTTCCGGTGCACGACCCACTATGAAACAACTGTCAAAATTCTCCTCCACTGGTACTATACTCCAGAGCGACTTCACCGAATTTATCCGCAGACCTCAAACTCCTGCTGGAGGGGATGTGGCGAGAAAGGAACACTACTGCATTTACTGTGGACGTGCCCCCGAGTGGTGCTGTACTGGCAAGACGTCTTCCGATGGATTTCTTCACTAGTGGGATTCTTCATACCTCCCTCACCAGCTTTAGCACTACTATTTCTGCAAATCGACTCTTTCCCAGTAACACATAGAGTGTTGATTGGCCACGCCTTGTTATCAGCGTCATTGGCTCTGCTACGCAACTGGAAGTCAGCCACTATTCCGACTAGAGGAGAGCTAGTGAACATGGTGGAGCAGACCTACCAATATGAGAAGATTCTCTCTCATGGAGTTCTTGGGGATAACCACTTCCAAAAGAACTGGTTTCCATGGACACTGAAGGCTCATACACATCTGCCGTAACCCGGCTGTGCCGCACTTGGAAGATCAAAACTTAATAATTATTGTCACCTTTTGTTGCTTTATACTTGTACGCACTTGTTTCTTTAACTCTAGAGACTCTCGAACTCTTAGATAACTATATGTTTATTTGACTTCTAGCTACTTCTAGCGCTTACATGATAATACTTTTTTGAATGTTGTTGTTTGACCTGTTAAAAAATCTCAATAAAACTGATTGAAAGTAAACTTATTGACAAAATGTTTCTGCGGATGACCCAAGGTTTCATGGTTAGCATTGTTTGGTGAACTAAAATTATTATTATGATAAGGGTACCTGAGTTTTCATGAAAAGTCGAAATATGTGCAGGTTCTTGCTTAGTAGTCTGTTCTCAGGCTATATAAGCCTTCATACATGGTGTCCAATCAGTTTTTCTGTTGCAAATAGCCCCATTATGGCTGCAGCACATTTTACATTTTTCTCTCAGGCTCGGGACATGTACAAAAAGGAGCGGTCTGTCCCTTCTTCTATCCATTACTACTACTACTACTACTACTACTGTTTTTACATGCATTTTTGTAAAATAGCCATCAAATGGCTGGAAAAAGCTGAAGTGAACATAAAATCCACAGAGACAAGACTGCAAATGCAGGGCATGATGCAGCTAAACAGATCAATGACACAGAAAGAGAGAAATCTGTGAGCGCAGCTGCTCACTGTATGTGAATAATATGCTATCTGTAATCACACAAGCAGCCAGAAGTACATACAAGTACATAAGTAGACTTTTCTGAACGTTCTGCACATATCACAGCTTACAGAGAAAAAGTTTGAAGACATGTGTGGAGACTGTGAGGAGAATTAGCCCCTCCCCATTGTCTTTGTGTAGAAAGAACAGTCCCTCCCTCTCCATTCACTGTGTGAACTTCTTGTTTCACAGTGATAACTAAGGACGGAAGTTTCCTAGTAACTGCAAATTGGCTAGAATGTTGACACCTAGTGGCAGGAACATTTTTGTCCAGAATCACATGCTCTATTAAATGAGACTAAGTTGTCTGAAAAATTAGTGACCGTTTAAAAAATATATATTTATTTTATTATATTATTATTTTTTATTATATTCTAAAATCCGAAATCCAAATGGTTGCAAAAATTCTAAGAGGCACATGCATACTTACTACATATGTCTTTGAATACATGGCCCTCCAGCCGCAAAAGCATCCTGTATCTGAAGAAAGTCTCTGCTCCAGATATGAGTCTAAGGGTGTAGCCACATGGAATGGATTTTCCATCCAGATCTTTGCATATATGCATAGCACTAGTTAAGACCCCCACTTGCACACTATTGAGTATCTGATACCTATCCAGTTTAGCCATTTGGTGACCTTGACCAAGTATAATAGAAAATATAAAGGGATATGCCTACTCTCTTATAGTAGGAATAACCAAGGAATTGGAAGTAAACAAAGAATGACAGAAGCAGAGATCTGGAAATAGATATACAAAGTATATTGGAAAAGTGTATACGTTTTCATTATACAAACAATAACCTTTATTTACTGAAACTGGACAACCCCTTTAAATCAGTGGAGGTCCAACACCCAAGACCCCCATGGATTAGCTATTCCAATGTCTATTGTAAAGGGTGTTTAATGTTGCTCCTTGATGATTTTTCCACTTTAATTCTAGCTCTAAAATAGCTTACTTAGCTTTGTATGAGGTTCTGTTACTGTCTGATAAAAAAAAAGGTGTAAGGTCAAATTCCAAAGCAGTGACCATCAGACATGCATACACGCAGCTTTTGGAAAGCTCTGTACTTCAAGAAGAGGGGGAACACACTATAAATGTTCAGTATATGCTATACCAGCTAACCCATTTGACACCAAATGTCTCCTTGGTTTCCCTTCATCTTTGAATTGCCTGTATAACTTGGGGTATCTGCTAGCATGACATTAGGTTCCCCCCAGGCTTGAGTAAGTTATTGCTTATATTCTTGTTTGCTCTCTTTTACTTGCTTGATTGTATTGCTTACATATTTTCTATTTTATTAAAACTACCTAAATAAGCCGTGTGAGACATTTTTGGTTCTCACTATCCTTCGATCCCATTGTAAAACATTTGGTGTCAGAAGTGGGATAGTGTGATTAGTCATGTCAGACTTAAATATACATGGCAAAACTAGGAAAGAAGAAGATGATAAGGACACTGACCCTCAATGTGGTTGTCCCGTTCCAGAAATGGGCTCTCATAATGATTAAATGTAGTGATAGCAATTTCCCCTACCCCCAGAGGCTGTAGTCTCTTCAAACAACTGATGGATGGGAGTGCTGGTTGTCAGACCCTGCCGATCTGATATCCTAAGGATCAGTCATCAATAACCTAGTCCTTGAAAGCCCCATTAACTGACCCCTTTAAATAAAGCATGTGTATTGTATACCATCCTTCCTTGTATCGCATTGTGTAAAAAATGGCTTCTGGCTCCTCATCTCATGTACGCTAATCCACGTTACTAGCAACAGCAGGCGCTTTTTGTACAGCACAGGGTTTTTTTTTTTTCTAAATAGCTTATTAATCTCCTTCATGTAGTGCAACACGGCTGGTTACTCTGTTAGTGGGGCATAGAATATTTTTACTACCCAAATTGATTGCAGCATTCTCAACAGCACTTAACAGAACTGATGGGAGCTGACAGTGCTGCTGAATAATGCAGCCCAGAATAGCACAGGATTATATGACTGTGAATTCAGAGCTATGCATAGATCTGGTGTCTTCAGACAATACTTCTGTCACTGGCCTCTTCTGAAAGATGGCCATATAACCTAGGTGGACAGTAGCGGGAGACAAAATGCTGCCATTGCCCTTCTCTGTTTCTTAAGGGACCACTAAATCCCAATATGCTGACATTCAGCTGTGAGCTACAAGGGTTAATTACCTTATCCATCAGCCGTTACTCTACTATGGTTGAATAGAAAGGTAAAGTATTATCTATATCTTCTCTATATCTATTATGTGGATCTGGCTCTAAAAAGCTAAGTCTTTACCATATGTTGAAAGTGTACATTTGTTTTTGGCATGACAGAAGCTTACCATATACATTAGATACATTATGGATGCACCCAGTAACTTTATAGGGATCACCTCACTATCTAATGTGTAAAGAGAGGGATCTCCTGACTCTCCCCAATGGCAGATGTTAAGGGAGATGAGGATCAGGCAGTTAGATATCCACATGCCTGATCCTTTTGTTCTCAGGGAGATGAGGTTTACTCCCCTCACTTCATTCATTTATGCATGTGTATAGGGGGATTAGGAAACTGAACAGGTATCTCATATCATATATATATATATATATATATATATATATATATATATAAATATCCTGTACTGTGCAGAAGTTTTAGGCAAAACATGCTGAAAAGTAAGAATGGTTTCAAAAATAGACGTGTTAATAGTTTATTTTTGGCAATTAACCAAGTGCAAAGTGAATGAACAAAAGAGAAATGTAAATCACAGGGATGTAGCAAGGGGGTGGCACCAGTAGTAGACCCTGAATCCTAATGGGACCCCAATCGTCTCTCTGACATATAAAATATCTCACTGCTCCAAATGGTACAAGGTATGCTGGGGCCCCATTATAGATTTTGCATTGGGGCACAGGAGCTTCTTGTAAATTAAATCAATATTTTGGAATGAGCGCCCTTTGGAGGAGAAGTGATGATTTGGCCCCCACAGATATAGCCCTGATCTCAACATCATCCAGTCTGTCTGGGATCACATGAAGAGAGAGAAGGATTGGAGCAAGCCTACATCCACAGAAGATCTGTGCTTAGTTCTACAAGATGGCGGGAACAACCTCCCTGCCGAGTTCTGCCAAAAACTGTCTGCAAGTACCGAGAAGAACTGATGGAAGGCAAAGGGCAAAGGTCACACCAAATATTGATGGGATTTACATTTCTCTTTTTTTTTTTTTTTTTTTTTTTTTTCATTTAAATTACTTTGCCAGAATGTTTTGTTCATCTACATTATGCTTATCTCCCCAAAATAATGCATTTTAATGGGGTGCCGAGACGGATAGCCTATACACTATACCCTCAGCAGACTAAAGTGTATACATCTGCCTATGAATCTTAAACCATTTATTGATTTAATGAGATATTTACATCTCATGTATCCTGCGTGTATACATATTTTCATATATATATATATATATATATATATATATATATATATATAATTGACATCATAGGTAGACCTCAATTATGAGAGACAAAATGAGAAAACAAATCCAGAAAATCACATTGTCTGATTTTTAAAGAATTTATTTGCAAATTATGGTGGAAAATAAGTATTTGGTCAATAACAAAAGTTCATCTCAATACTTTGTTATATATCCTTTGTTGGCAATGACAGAGGTCAAACGTTTTCTGTAAGTCTTCACAAGGTTGGCGCACACTGTTACTGGTATGTTGGCCCATTCCTCCATGCAGATCTCCTCTAGAGCAGTGATGTTTTGGGGCTGTCGCTCCTTTGTTGCCCTGGCGGTGTGCTTGGGATCATTGTCATGCTGAAAGACTCAGCCACGTTTCTTCTTCAATGCCCTTGCTGATGGAAGGAGGTTTGCACTCAAAATCTCACGATACTTGGCAACATTCATTCTTTCATGTACACGGATCAGTCGTCTTGGTCCCTTTGCAGAGAAACAGCCCCAAAGCATGATGCTGCCACCCCCATGCTTCACAGTAGGTATGGTGTTCTTTGGATACAACTCAGCATTCACTCTCCTCCAAACACGACGAGTTGTGTTTCTACCAAACAGTTCTACTTTGGTTTCATCTGACCATATGACATTCTCCCAATACTCTTCTGGAACATCCAAATGCTCTCTAGCAGACTTCAGACGGGCCCGGATATGTACTGGCTTAAGCAGGGGGACACGTCTGGCACTGCAGGATCTGAGTCCATGGCGGTGTAGTGTGTTACTGATGGTAGCCTTTGTTATGTTAGTCCCAGCTTTCTGCAGGTCATTCACTAGGTCCCCTTGTGTGGTTCTGGGATTTTTGCTCACCGTTCTTGTGATCATTTTGACCCCACGGGGGTGAGATCTTGCGTGGAGCCCCTGATGGAGGGAGATTATCAGTGGTCTTATATGTCTTCCATTTTCTAATTATTGCTCCCACAGGTGATTTCTTCACACCAAGCTGCTTGCCTATTGCAGATTCAGTCTTCCCAGCCTGGTGCAGGTCTACCATTTTGTTTCTGGTGTCCTTCCACAGCTCTTTGGTCTTCACCATAGTGGAGTTTGGAGTGTGACTGTTTGAGGTTGTGGACAGGAGTCTTTTATACTGATAACAATGTCAAACAGGAGCCATTACTACAGGTAATGAGTGGAGGACAGAGGAGCCTCTTAAAGAAGAAGTTACAGGTCTGTGAGAGCCAGAAATCTTGCTTGTTTGTAGGTGACCAAATACTTATTTTCCACCATAATTTGCAAATAAATTCTTAAAAAATCAGACAATGTGATTTTCTGGATTTGTTTTCTCATTTTGTCTCTCATAGTTGAGGTCTACCTATGATGACAATTACAGGCCGGCCTCATCTTTTTAAGTGGGAGAACTTGCACAATTGGTGGCTGACTAAATACTTTTCCCCCACTGTGTATATATATATATAGTGTGTATATATATATATATATATCAGCCTGTCTATAACTGTATATTTATAGACTGTGATATATTAGTACTTTTAGCTTAGCCTGGTTTGTCTCTCCTCATGCTTAGCTCGGACTCATCTCTCCCTCCTTTTCCTTTCTGGTGTTATTTTCTAATAATTGAATCTGTCCATGAAGATGCATGTGAGAGACTGACAGGGAAGGTCATTGGGTTTCCCGAGGAGCCAGACCCTGATTAATTACTGCTCTCCTCCGTTCTGCAGCAGCACCTTGTCTAGATGCTGGAAATGAGCTCTTTGATAGAATGGGGTTACTACAGATGGGACTAGCGGCACAAGTCACAGGTTCACTCCTATGTAGGTAATCTGAATGGAAACATACACATCGGCCACTGTACCTTGTATCTGTGCAAGAGTCAACATTGCAAGTCAGAGACATTACTCCTTGTCAGTATATATAGAAGTAAAATCTTGTTTTTAAGCCTTTTTCAAGTGTTTTTTTCTTAAGCATGAACCATTTCCTACCTCTTGGCTTGATCAGCTAAATATTGCCCTGCTCACAAAATAGCGCTGTGTACACTTTTCTATTATTACAATGCATCATAAATGAAAACTAATTGAAAATTGGTTTTGACTTAAAAAAAAACCCAAAAAACCTACTTTTCTGTATCTACAGTTGCTATGAATGCCTATGCATCTCCATGGCAACAGACAACATCTGTGTAGTCTGATCCTACAGTCTTATTCCTTTTCGTCTGTCTCCTAATTTTTGTCTAACCTATCACTTGTATATTAGCAAGATGTAAGGAACAGAGGGAAGGGAGTGTGACAGTAGGATCTGACTGCACAGGTTTTGTTTGTAGTCGGTTACCATGGAGACACAGATTTGTATAGGAGCTCTAGATCCAAAATGGTTGGATGCTTATAAATATCACTGAAATTTTTTATTTTTTTTATTTTAGATGCATGGTTGTGATGGTGTACATACCATTCAAAACCTGAATTATTAGCTAGAAGTAATGAACAGATAGAAGGGAGTTTGACTGCAGGATGAGACTGCAGTTTTTGTTTGTAGTCTGTTACCATGGAGACACAAATTTGTATAGGAGCTTCATATACAAAATGGTTGGATTAATACCAGTTAAAAAGTTGCGTAAATTTTTTATTTTAGATGCATGGTTGTACAGAGCATTGGAAACTTGTATTATCTGTAATCCTAACCATAGGCTTCATGCACAATGTTTATTAATTGTCCTTTTAGATTAGGAAATGTTTCCATTAATACATGAACTCCTTATCACTGTGGATTGTCTTAATGAGACCTTGCAGCACCTTTCCCTTTACATCTTCATGGACACTGCATGAACGTCTTCATATTTCTGGGCAGCTTTTAAGTATCCGTATGTAATTTATATTTGGAGTGTGCTTTTAGGCAAGGCACAATCTGTACGTGTCTTAAGTTATTTAGAGCCTGGACTCTTATTTCTTATTTCCAGTTACGTCTTGCTACAGTACTTATTCGCCAACTTGATACCTGCAGTCACCGTGCCAGGGCCAGTATATCTGTATAAATATAAGCTACAAGGTGTGTCCTAAGGGCAGAAAAGGACATCATCCATTAGCTGTATGTTCTGGTAGTTTTCCATTCTGAGCTAAAGACAGGATTTTCTCCTTTATTGACTTTAGGTAAGTCAGCTGATGGGTTTTATACCTTTTCCTGGGTAGGTGCATTCGATTTGATGCAGGTAATTAGATTGTTAATTACAGGCAGGAATTTTAATGTAAACTATGATTCAGTTTTTGTTGTTGAATGCTGTAAACAGATCTCTTTGAAGATATCACATAATCCCTTTTGTGAGGCTGACCCTTCTATTATTGAACTTTAAAGGCTATTTTTTTTAAAGTTAGTAACTTGAAGTCATCCCCTATCCATTGATCACTGGGGGTCGGACTGCTGGGACACTCACCTATCACAAGAACAGGGTTCCTGTTCACTCATCTGAATGGAGAGGCGGGTGGAGAATGCGGGCCTTTTATATCCATCAACTCCAACTCTTTACATCTTTCATTGGGAGTTGTTACATTGATTCTGCCACAGTTGAAATTTTCTCTATAGCCCTTACCTTTTCTGAGCAATGGGTGCTGTTATTTTCAGCACCTAATGTGCTAACTAGGATCTCTACTGTTTGGTAGGTGGTTTCAGACTATTTTCTCCAGCCCGGGACCATTCACCTGACAGTAGAGAGCCTAAATAGCGTACTGGATGCTGAAACTAACAGCACCAAGTGCTCAGGAAAGGTGGAGGCTAGAGAAAAAAAATTCCAACTGCGTGCAATCAGGGAAGTGACAGCTATTGGAGGATGCAAAGATTTGCCAATGGTGGAGGTATTGATGTACAGGAAATGCTCAGGCTAGGTTCACATTTGCGCTGGGGTCTCCGTCGTTTGGTCCACTGGGGGACCCGAACCTCAGAGCCATCTGCTAAAACAGCGGTTACCCCCGGAGCACATAGACTATATTGGTTTCTTCCATTTTTATACTGAAACCAGGGGAGAGAAAAGGCGTCTGTGTAGGACTTTTCTCTCCACCAGTTTTCGGTGCAGTCTCCAACGGACTCTGACGCAGATGCGAACCTAGCCTCACTCTGCTAAGCTGTGAACGCATCAGTGACCCACCCTAGCCAATAATTGACTGAGTGGGCATTTTCAGGTATTACCTGTGGGCTGAGATGGGACCAGGAGGTAGAGACCAGCAGGGACCTGGTAAGTGTCAGAATGGCAACGGCGGGGTAGTAGTTGGTGAGTATTGCTTGTTGTGTGTTTAACCCTTTTCTTCGACATTGTATTCCACTGGTAAGCCTCTTTAAAATAAATGAGTTTATAAGGCACACATAAATCTGGAAGAGTTAGGAGCAAGTCTGATTTTCTGTGGCTGGAAATTCCACATAAGTGGTGCAGACACAAGACAGTAATGAGGGAGAATGAGTGAAGAGCACAGCTGGGCTGGTAGATAGAAGAATATGACAGTCCGGGCAGATGATATAACTCCTAGCTATCAAGGGCTAGGACAGGGGTCAGCATCCTTTTTTGGATGGGGTGCCAATTTAAAAAAAAAAAAATCAAAAAATCAGAGATGAAGTAGTCTGTTGTTGAAAAAATCCAAACAAATCTTTCCAGCATGGTTAAAATGAACAAAGGCAAGTTTAGCTGCCATATTATACTTGGCACAGAGAGTTGCTTTCCTCTGACTAGGCTACCCCATGGCCCAGACACTAGTACTTCTCCTAGTGCATTCTCCCCTCCGACGGACAGACTGCCACCCAAAGCAACACTGTGTTAAGACAGCAAAGAGAGCCGTGTGCCAGGCAGATAAGCCTGCGGTGCCGGGGATGCTGACCCCTGCTCTGGAATATACTGAATCTGACTTTGCAAGAAATAATGTATAATAATAATTTTCAAAAAAATTCATTTGACAAATTAAGACTGAACTTTGCCTGTTATTGGCTACAATGAGAGCAAAGGTGGCAGACGCTACAACCCGGTCATACATATTATGTGTACAGCACATTTCACCTACTGGGCCTCCAAGGGTGAGCTGGTGACTCAGCAGCTATATGCATATACTTACATTAAGGGTCAGCGCAAAGTGCACTTTACTGGGACAGTCTTTAATCATTGACTAGAACGCGCTGTCCCTGCACCCCCTGTGCTATAACAAAGAAACATGTTTATTTTCTATGGGTTGCCAGGAATATACAGAATGTTTCCCTTTTATTAAGCATGAAACAAAATAATTTGCCATGTGCCGAGCGGATCATTCATGAATGCTCTATGGCACAGTAGTATGTACCGGGTATAATAAACTCTTGCACTATAGAGCGGCTTGCCGTCCCGGTATGAATATTAAGGTTTATTTGTTCAATACAGTTTTACCTCACATTGTTTTCATTTATTGCCTCATTCATAACTACATGAAAACTATTATCATAATTGATCTCTCGGAAAAAGCAATAAATATAATAAGTTCTAAAAAGGTTTTGCAGATTTGAGCTAAAGTCTCGATTCCTTTTGTATTTTTCTGACTGTAAGTGTATTGTAAATGAACTTTTTTCTAGCATTTAGCTCACTTTCTCCAAGTTTTCTTTTTTTAGGTCAGGTTTTATTCTCTTTTTGTTGTAATTGTAATATTGATAAAAAATGACATGGTCCCAAATGCTAGAACCAGCATGCCGTATATAGACTATACCCTACACAGCTCCTGGGATCTTGCAACAACAATGGGCAAACTGATTTCCTTCTGTTTTTTATTTTACCCAGCTGGAGTTTGTTGGTTACTAACAACATAAAAGAGCAAGGTAAATAACAAAATTCTTTAAAGGGGTTGTCCAACCTTTTAGAAAAAAAAATTTAAAAACACTCAGAATATTATAAAGTCATAAAAGAAATCCTACTCCTGCTGCTGATCCCAAAGCTTTGTGACTCCCTGCTGATCTCCGCACTTCCTGCTGCAGTGATGATGTCTTGACAAGGACATGAGGCTGTTGTCAGCAACACTTTGGTCACCGATGTGGCCAGTTATTGGCTGCAGTGGTCACATGTCCATGTCAGGATGTCATCCTTGGAGTCCAGGAGCAGTGGGGTATCAATCAGGTGAATATGATTTCTATTAATTTATACAATTATAACTTTTCATTCTAGTCTGTAATATTCTAACATGTGAGGTTGCCTTTTCTTTTTGAAGGAGTTTTCCAACTAAAGACATTTATCCCATATCCACAGAATAGGGGATAAGTGTCTCATTGCTGTGGATTGGACTGCGGGGAAACTTAGCGATCATGAGAACAGGGGTCTTCAAGTGTCCCATGTGAACAGAGCAGGAGTACACATGCTTAGTCACCTCATTCACGTCTACAGAACTTTTATCAGAGTGATCAGTTTTATAGAATTGTATTGAGCAGCAACCATTATTCTATTCACATTGCAACCCTTCGTTATTGTGATTACTGGGAATCACTCCCGTCAGATCCCAAAAATCTATACACTTATACCCTGTACTGATCTGTCTTCAGAAACTGCCTTCTCTGCAAGAGGCACCCTCTACGAGTCTCTGTTCTGGGTAATACTGGGTGAGTCCAAACGGGTCTTAAAGAGACAACTTGTTTAAGTTAGGGTTACACAGCAATAGGTGTTACGTGACAAAAATGTCAATGGATCTCTATGGTGTCACAACATCACACGTGATAAATTCAGATCTGTTGTAAGTCGCAAGTTACATGCGCCTTTTTTTTTTTACCGTAGAGTTCAGTGGAAATCTCATGTCTGTGACTTGATTGGTGTTTACAGCCAAATCATAGCTCTAAAAAAAAAAGTCATGTGACAGTAATCAGGATGTGTTTGCATGGATGAATTTAAGGTGGCTTACACCTCAAAATCTGCTCCATATTCCGCCTGCTTCCATTCATTTCAATGGGAGCAGACACTGTTTTTATTTTTCCTCTATATGAATTTTTCAGCTAGCAGAAAAAAATAAGCCCTATTTTTGATCTTCAGGCAGATTACACCCGATAACCCCCATTGAAATGAATGGGAGGCAGAAAATTTATACCTGGCTGGTGCGGAATTTGGTCAAGTGGAAAAATTCAGCTTCAAATTCCTGGAGCTGAATTTTCCAACAAGGAATATTTCCATAGTGTGAACATAGCCTAAGTTGTAGACAAGTTGCAGAACTTCTGTGCAACTTTATGTCGACATGTAGCCCCATCTTTAATAGCGATGCCGTTTCATAAGGTTATTACATAGTGAAGGTCACTCTCTCACAGTCCTGCAATCCTCATCCTTGTTGCACATGTTATTGAAAGTATCCATGTCTGGCGGTTTTCCCCCATATCCCTCCGTCTCGTACAGACACCCATGTCTCAAAGCTTGAAGTGGTGCATTTACCCACCGCGTCTCACAAATGTTACATTTCAGACCATTAGAAGGCTCCTTCACTTCTTATTTGACTGCTTTCAAAATTGCAGTTGCCATAACAACTTTGATATTTCTTTATTGTTATGGCAACTGATGAGCTAAAAATAATATAAAGAGACACTATCTAAAACCACCAGCCCCCCCTCCCCACCTTTCTGCTTTTCATATACAATTTTTTTTTCTTGTATTGTACACTCCAGGAGACTGTATTCTGAACATGGCATCTTGGATAAGTTTTTGGTTTTTCGCTAAAAGGTAAATCTTAAGTATAAGTATACGCTGCTTTACCATTGTAAGTTTCCAGCCACAATATCTGATATTAACTAGTACACATATTTCCGAAATGACATCCTATTTAAGTTGGCCTCTGGGGGGGGGGGGGGCAGTGCACAGCATCGGCCCTCCCCATTTCGGTAAAGTCCCATCCCATTTACAGGCGTGCCATGCCAATTTTTGCTTTGTACCATGCCCCTTTTTACTGATATGAATACAAAATTTGGTGTCGGCCCCCCTTCTGGGACACTGGGAAGTCAACCCTGAGAGCCTCCTGGACGTTTTAGGGGAGTTGGCAACCATGAGGTATACATTGGGATCTTTTTCCGGTATATGTTTGTGAATTTGGGATGTGAACAGGCTCTAAGGTGTTATTTTATACAGATTTGCGATCAGAACTATAACATCTTGTTCCTTAGCTGATGTTCACATTGTTTATCCGTGATTTTGGTTTATACAGCAAGTATAAGATGTAAAATGGGCAGTATATATGTGAAAGAATACTTAATGCTAGGGACACAATATAATATCGGAATTTTGAGCTTTCAGCAAGGGTTAATCGTGCATTCCTTAAAGAAGATTAATTTGCATAATATCTCCTTAGCAGGCCCAGATTTGACGACCGGCGGCAGCTTGGAGATGGTCCATTGGCTGGCGTCCATTTTCTATGAGTGGCTGCTATCCACTGGAGATGCTGGGTTTCCGTTTTTCTGGAGTCAGTCACCGCCACACACACACACACACATTCAGTATGCTGGTTAGAAATCTCATTGACTCATTGCCCAAATGGAGGGCAGCACTGTCAGCAGGACCTAGCACAAGACTACTGGATACTTGTTACGTTTTGAGATTTCTCCTTATTTTCAAGTCTTTGGTTTACGGGTTGGGCCAAGTTTTCTTGGCTGCTTTAGTTTTTACACTTTGACCTATTCAACGTCCATATTTTCAGTTTTTTAATTAAACATATTAATGTAAATTGCAGTTCTTTAAAGGGAAGCTGTAAATTGGTTTTCTTCCCTTAAACCAACACCATAGCGTTCTAATCTTGTTGAATAGCTTTAGCCCTTGTATAAAGTATCCGATTTAGCCTTTTGTATTAAATCATGTCACAAAACCGCACATGACATTATGCTAATTACCTCCGGGTGGTGCTGTTCTAATTATGTAGTCCAGACTATAATCCTGCCCATTCCACAGGGCTGTGGAGTCGCTTGGCCAAATCACTGACTCCTCTATTTTTCCACAATCCGACTCCTGTCCCAACTCCGACTTTTTCATGAATGGCTTACAGCCATGGACAGTCAGAAGCAGTAAAGATCCTCTAATTCACGAGAAAAGCAAAAAACTATTCATCAAATTAATAATTGTATAATATAATTAAAAATAATCAATTTATTTTGATGCCTAACTTTTTTCTACCCAAAATTGGCTTTGACTTCACAGCCCTGGTTGCGTGATTGACATTCCATACAGCATCCTAAATCATTAGAAGCCATGTTGAAATCTGTTATGTTTGGGTTCCTGAACATGCGCAGTGAAGCGAGCTGTACGTGTCTGAGCTTCAGGTTTTCACTGTACATGCATTGTGTGCTTCGACACTGGCAAGAGGAGATTTGGCGCATGTACAACGCATTGGTGAAGCCAAGTCAAGTATACCTCACTTAGCTACGTATGCCCAGGTGCATCAGCTCGACGGATTTCATCATGACTTCTAATGAGGTTATGATGTATAACATCGTAATGATGTAGGACGTCAGTGAAGGAACAATGGGCATGATTACAACCCGGTGTGCCTGACTTTTTATAGGAATGCCACCGCCAGTGTGCACATGTTGTAAATGGACCGACTCTGACTCCTATACTATAACATGCCTAACCCTTCTCTTCCACACATCTGCCATCAGAGGATATTTGAGACGACCCATCCACATTAGATGGATGGCCGGTCCGGCCGAAATTGGGTTTAGCTGGCATACATCTAATTCTTTAGTTAGTGCATGAGTAGTGGCCACTTTAGGGCACAGTGGTTATTATTACTAACACCTTTTCCCAAGGATATTAGGAGTTGTAGTCAAATGGAGGAGTTGAAGCCTAACCACCCTCCTTTTTCATCTCCACCTCTTTAATAGCGATACAGAAGTGAAAAGGACTTAGAGAGTTGGTTGCCATTCTTTGATACCATAGGGGAATCGAATGAGACATGATGGAGTTGCTTGGCAACTAGGAATGGTGGGTGGTACAGATTTCATGCAGAAAAGTAACCCCCTTCATGCCAGCGTGCACCAAGTCAAGACGTCCAAAACTAATTATTCATACGCGGAGTATAGGTGACAGAGCCGACAACATGCTATACTTCTACCCATTTACACTGATAGTTAAATACTTCAGCAGACAGAATTTATTTGATGTATTCGTCCATTAAAATCGAGTCCTTGGCAGCGGTTATATGAATGGGTTCCGAATGTCATGGAAATATTCCCTTTTCAGTATTGTGAAGGTGATTTTTTTTAATTTATTTATTTTTTTTTTAATTGTATGGGATCAGTTTAGCAACACATAGCTATAAATGTATCCTTGAGTTGCCTCCTTGCTGTGCCATTTCACTATTAAATGGTAGATGCTGGAGCCTCGTATTGTTTAGCTGCATTTATTTTTTCTGATTAAAATGTCAAGGTAACATCTTTTTTTCTCTGTTTTTTTTTTTTTTTCCCCTACCGTATCATTGAAGAATATCTGACAAAGCAAGACCTGCTCTGCACGTCTGTAAACAAGCCTTGCCAGCTTTCTGAATAATACCCCCCTGTTCAATTAAAATATTTCCTTTTCAGATTTTGCACTTGATCTATACTCTCCCCGCCCGGATAATTCAGCATTGCAATAGAATAGTTTCCCGCTTTCATTATAATCCAATCAGGGCTATTTATAATGATTAGAATATATAGCACCGCGCGGTAAGAAGAGCAGGCAAAACAGAATTATGGCTCAGTGACTAAGACAAACAGGTCTTATTAACCCAGGCTGAATAATGGCGCTCTCGTCTGTATTTTATATTTATGGATCGGCCCTTTTGTTCTCTGTCAGATGATTGCCGTGTAACTGATTAATCATTCGCCGGAATATTTTTGCATGTGAAAGGGCAGGTTTTTAAACAGCTTTTGATATTCTCAAGCAAAAGGGAACAGAAAGGGAACACGGGGTCAATGTAATATATTAAGTGCGGTATAACACGCCTGCCAATGAGGGAAGGTTTCCAGCGTATCTAATTACAAAGTCGTTCATGGATTCCGAATGCGAACACTTCAGTTTAAAGCCGACACTCAGAATCTGAAAATTCAGGAGTGACTTCAGTTAACCCCAACGTCAAGCTCACTGGATCGATGCAGCTGAGATATAGGGAGCTCTTTGCCAAGGTCTTTATACGCAAGAGCAGGTCACTACTTGTATGCAAGATTTGCTCCTCATTGGCTAATGATGAGATATTTTTAATGGGTGGCAATTTTAAGCTGCAGGACCGCCCAATAGACTCCGAAGCTCAGGATAAGCAGAGATTTAAAGGAAGCCTAACACCACCAAAATCTCTTCTAAACCAATTACGGGTTGCTGTAGGGGCATTTAATGACACCTTTTTTGCATCAAAATGCAATCTTGCTGCCAAGTAATTCAACTTTCAGTCATACTTTGAGTCGATTGGTCATACCTCTTTTTTTTTTTTTTTTTTTAAACCCCACTCCTTTCAGGGGTGTGTCATACCCATTTTGTTATGTGAGTCCGGAATGTGCCAACCACGCCACTTTTTTTGTGACGTGCCGGGACATAAAGTGCTCATATCACATAAAATACTGTAAGAATTGGATACAGGAGCATGCTGACAAGTCTGGGACACTGGTTGGTCACCCCTTTTTTGCGGGAGCCTCGTGGACATTCTGGTAGGATTGCAAGTATGCTTTTAGTCCGTAGGCAAAAGAGCTGTTTGGCGCATCCAGGGCATGGCCCTGTTTGCTAGGCCATGGGGCTGTGCTGGGTGGCAACCATAGGCAAAAACTGGTGCTCTGACAAGTGTGGTAACGCACAGGTGCACTGAACAGGTATGGTCCAGGTATATTTTTAGAGGGGAAGGAAGTCCTGAGATAAGCTGTGGATCCTTAGGTGGGAAAATTCCTGGCTATATAAACCAGTGTTGACAGCTTTGGAGGTGTCTTCTTAAGGGAACCCCAACTGAAAAGCTCAGTACCCCACTTTTTTTTTTTTTTTCTAAAGGAGTTTTCCCATGAACATAACCATATTTAATTTTGTAGACAATTAAAAGTTAAACATTTTTGCAAATTGCAGCGTTTTCAAGATTTTCTCTAACCATCTTCGACATTCTTTTGTCTTAATTGGTTGCCAATGGCTACGACCATGAATGCAGGAACTTTCTATGGTCTGGGACTTGTCGGAAACCCAGCCATGAATGTCAATCATGTTACAACCCCTTTAAATGAATAAATGACAAGTTCAGATGGCACGTTCCTAACAAAACTATACATCAATCTACTCAGCTCCCCATGCTTTTCTTAGGCTACTTTCACATCTACATTGTGGTCGTAGTGTGCGCATTGTGCGTCCAAAATGGCAGGACGAAAGCGTCGTTCAGGTCTTACTTTTTACCTGATGTATTTGATTAAAGTTATACAGTCCGTCGGACTCCGTATGTGACCACTGTTGTAGTGCCTATCCTCCGATGGACCAGATCAACGGAAAGGCCAAGGCTAGTGTAATCTTAGCGTAACATGCTGCTCACAGACTGGATTGCATTTTCATCATGACAGGATCCCTTTATAAAATAAGAAGCTGCTAAGTACAACTGTTTAGATCTTCCTGCTAACAGGTCAGGCAAAATTATTCTTTTACTGCCGTTTATTCATCACATTTTATTTACTCTGTCGAAACAGGGATACATTTCCATATAGATGTGACAGTGTTAATACTTGCTGTCATTTTCTGTGACTGTTACAGCTGCGTTATGTGTATACAAGTCTTAACAAAGGCATTCTTGTTTGTGTAGGACTGTCTCTTTACTCAACACTTACTATTGTGTGCAGAGTGTACAGATACTGCTATTACAGCCATCGTACTAATGTATGGAAACTAGCAAAGCTATCAATCTAGTTACTGATTTACTCTATTATAATATATATATTAGCCTCACCTATATCTATATCTATTTCTCTAATTTATATATAAATTATAGAAGATATATAGATAGAGTAGGCCTTCATTAGACCTGCCTAACAGTAAGTCTGTTGTTGTTGCCCATAGCAACCAGAGCTCAGCTTTAATTTTCTAAACTGCTATGTAAAAATTAAAGCTGAGCTCTCATTGGTTGCTAAGGGCAACAATAGACGCTTACTTTTTCAGTGTTCTGAAATAATAAGCGTTCTGCCATATCTTGGTGCTGTTTTGGACCATTGAATGGGGCTAACAGATCTGGAGACCAAGTATTAGCCTCAGGTTTCTGCTGCGGGCTCCATAACAGAAACGCACATTGGATTTCTCTGACACATTTTGTGCTTTGTGTATATACCTTTCAAGTCGTTGCAGAAAAAATTGGATCTCAGGTTGGTTGCTAGGAGCAGCAGGGATAATGCCGAATATTTGTTAAGTCTGTGGTTTTAGGATTAATTAAAAGGTTATTTACTGCTAAAATCAGCTATTCTGCCCAAAATGCTAACATACTATAATAAACGTTTCCATATATTTCATCTACCCTGGGGCAACAGGAGTTTTTTCAGGTGAGTAATACTTCACTCATATCATATCATATCATATCATATCATGCATGGGGTGGCTGTTCGGCACACTTGATTTTTTATTTTTTTTCCATTCGGCAATATCAGGACAAAAATTACAGTCATTGTGGTCCTTTGGAGGTCCATTGTTGGCCATCATTAGATGGACCGTTTTTCCATTCTTCTGGTCCTATTATTTCATCGCATTACCAACTTCCACTCCTTCCCCTTTTGGCCCAATTTTTGTTAAAACTCCTTTAAGGCCAGGCCCCCACGTGGCTGGAAAAAAAAACACATGGCGTTTTACAGTCACTGCAAATCGCAGCATGTCAATTATACCTACGGAAACGTCGGCGGTTTCCCTATAGGTATAATGAAAGCAGAAAGTCTGCAGAGGAAACCCCTGCAGACCTTCTGTGAAAAGTGTTGTGGGAAAAACCATGATGCATTGCAACGCTTTTGTACTTGCAGCCCGCCACGTGGGGCCTTAGCCTTAGGTTGAAGCCCCACGGGGTGTAAACGATGCGGCACACTGCAAAATGGATGGGATTCTAGAGAATCCCATCTACACATTGCAGAAAAAAGTGGCGCAGAATCGCAGCATGTCAGTTATACCTACGTAAAAGATGGGGGTTTCTGTGTAGGAATAATTGAAGCAGTCTGGTTTTGGCTTTAAAAAATGGAGGAAAAATACTGATCCAATATTAATGCACCCAATATCAATACAGCACTGTCAAAATGCATTTGTTTTTTAAAAAGTTGCCGCAACATAATGCAATAGGACTCTAACTTGTGAACGAATGCAGCATTATGAAGGTAGGCATTCTATTTTTCAGTTTATTCTCCAGTATGGTTGAATGTTGTGCTTGTATATGCTGTCAGGTTTTCTTTTTACGTGGGTAAGGATTGTTTACATGTTGGTCACCCCAAGGGTTTAACGCTGAGATCCGGGGCAGTGAGATACACAGAATATATCGCATTGAGCTGATTTATCCGTACAACACGCTAATTAGTTTTCTGAGCTGCCAAATAGATGCTGGAGCCGCTAAACACGTTCTATTAGCAGCCAAATGGCCCGGCAATTACAAGCATTTCCTATCAATGCTGACTTTCTACAAATGGCAATTTTCAACTTGGCAAAGACCGAAAAGTTAAACTTCTTTGTAACTCTTGGCTTGTTTTTACCGGTGACCTTTAGTTTGTTATGTTTCATTGCATTACTCTGACCCAAACACAGACCTTTTGTCCCTTATAGGAAGCAAAGTAATGTATAAATAGTATGGGCAGGATGCATCTGTCTAGCAGGCGCTTTATATACAAAGACTTGGCATCTACAAAATAAAGGGTTAAAGTACACTTGTCATGCAGAACGTGCACTCTGATCTGCATGCATCTGGTGTGGAGCAGGAGGAGCCAAACACATTGATATATGGTTTTACAGTAGGGATAGATTTAGTATAGGACTGCTTTCACACAACGGTGTGTCCGGGGAAATCGGTGTGTGTGTCGGCCCTATTTCCTGGACTGAACTTGGCTTTGTGAATTGAACTCAATGCATCATAGTGAGATATGAAGCAGTGAGCGCACAAATGGCCAAAGCGATCTGTTATGAGTTTGGACCGTTTTTACTGGATGGGACTTGATAGTGTGAAAGTGGCCTAAATTTTAGTGCTGACGATCATTGCTCTCTTTGGGTCTTTTTAGCCTAAGGGAGCTCTTACTCGATGGCACAGGAACGCGGTCAGTCATTGAGTAAGACCACTCACTAGAGTCATAGACTCAGGTTTGTTTCACATAGCCAAGTTCAAGAAGGAATCTGGGTCTGTGTATTGGCCTGATGTACTGACCCTTCCCGGCTTAGCTGAACTGAAGTCCGCATATAAATTCAGGTGAGTTGGGTGTTGGCCTGTAAAAGTAGCTGATAAATGGACCAAGCTTCCCAACCCATACTTGCCTGGGTGAAACTGGAATTATGCATATAAAAATATATATATATATCACATATATATATATATATATATATATATATATATATATATATACATCTGTCATCCATCTAATGTGTATAGTGGCCTTGCAACTCTGTTGGGGAAGGGAGGTATTGGGGAGTTGTATTTCAAGTGCCCATTCCTTTAGTTCTTACATTGTATTGAGTATGGTTCTTTATTTAGGATTATCCGTGGGATTCGGAAAGCAACCTAGTAATCCTAAATTATTTAATTACCATAGGCTTTGCAAATTAGTTTTTAGATAAGAAGCCAGACAGAAGGCCTGTCGAGTTGAGCGCCGACTAATAAGAAGCTGGAAAGGTCTTTATCCAAAAGAGTCATGGCTGTAGGAGATCTGTCATATAACTCCTCAGAGCATGTCAGCGGTTTAGAGCCCCATTGGGGTCACAGGGGTGAGTTTATTTGACATATTGTTTTCGGGCCCGTAGACTGGCACTTCGACAGACCATTTACTCTGTGCCACCGTTGTATAACTATTTTAGTTGCGTGTATCCCGTGTTTAACCCACCAGGGGAGAACCACTAGTAAACTTGAACCATTGATCACACCTTACAAATGTAATGCTGCTCTGTAGGAAATATTCGCTTCTTTTCTGTTGTCCTCATTTATGGTGGCTTAAGAAAATGTACTATATCCTCTCGGGGAAGAAGGCTCTTGCCATGAGACACATTTATGAAGGGAATGACTTCCCCATTGACATCATATGAGCAGGAAACCCGCTAACTTGTCATGCTTTCACTGCGTTACAATGTACCAGGTGATATTGAATATCTGTCAGTGAATTTTATGAGCTTTTGATCCAATATGCACTTGTGTCAAGAGCTTACCATGATATCATCACCGTTTTACAAGATGAAAAGTCTCAGACACAAAGGTGAGATAGACATTTCTCCTTTGACTCTCATTCTTGTGCTATTCAGAAGAAACCTTTTACTTACATGGAATCTATCACAGAGATATTCTAAATACTCGATTCTGTTGTATTGATAAATGGTGCTATAGTACAATAGGCTGTAAATACTATATAAATACATTTCTACAGGAATAAATGGACAAACAGCATATATTATTTACTCTGCTATACAGTACATGTACGATAGCGAATTCACAGACTAAATGGGGGTTAAATACAGGTTGAAAATATATGCACACCTACACAAAAATATACTGACTGTGGGATTCAAATCCTGTTACTGCGTATGCCTATGTATATGCTAACACATATATATTACACGATATATATATTAAATATATATGCACACACACGAACTGTAATATAAGAAGGGCCAGCTCTGTCCTGGGGAGCCCACTGGACCCAGTGCAGGTGGTGGGTGACAGAAGGATACTGTCCGTGGTGAGCTCCATGCAGAAGAAGAAGTCCCATCCCATGCATGAGACTGTGATTGCGCTGGGCAGTACTGTCAGTGACCGACTGCTCCACCCTAGGTGTGAGAAGGAGCGCTATCGGAAGTCTTTCCTCCCCACCGCGGTTAGGCTGTACAACCAACACCGACCTAAGCGGAGATCATTACACACAGAGAACTGAAATATCTCTCTGCCTGTTAAATCCCCCCCCCCTCCTCTGCTACGTCCTGTCTGTCTGTCTACTATCAATGTAATGCCTCTCACCTTGGAACATTCCTGTACATGTTGTATTTGTATTTGTATCTGCTTATCTTTGCTGCTGTAACACACTGAATTTCCCCATTGTGGGACTATTAAAGGACTATTATTATTATTATATTATTATATACCGTAAGTGCCATTTTCGTTATCCTTTAATTCAAAAACTTGTCTTTCTACCCCATGGCCTCCTCCATAAGACCACTGCATTCTCACACAATGTGCTAAAGAAGAGGAGAAATATTTCTTCATTTTTGACACTGTTAGGGGCTGTTCACACGTAGGAATTTGACGCTGATTTAAGGGTGGATTCCACCCCCAAATCAGCAGCATATTCCACCCAGGATCTTCTTCCCATTGTTTTCAATGGGAGGCAGAGATCGCAGCAGGACGCTCAAAAAATAAGCGGCAGAAAGACACGATGGAATGTATTCTGCTGGGGGTAGCTGGAAAATGAAGAGGAATTCATCTTCATTTTGTGCCATGTGAACAGCCCCTAAGGGTATGTTCACACGGTGGAATTTGG
This sequence comes from Leptodactylus fallax, assembly GCA_947044405.1. NCBI lineage: Eukaryota > Metazoa > Chordata > Amphibia > Anura > Leptodactylidae > Leptodactylus > Leptodactylus fallax. Next base: position 528,290 of record CAMRHE010000147.1, on the reverse strand, counting down.
CACTGAATTTGAGGCGGATTCCTCCTCAAAAGTCAGCTCCAAATTCTGACTGAAACTTAACTTCATTGATTTTTTCCTAGAATTTTTTATCTAAGATTTCCACCTTTTCCATGTTTCGGACCCACTTATGATTAAAGGGCCTTTAGGAAGCTAAACCAGGATAACAGTAAGGACAGGGACAGTAGTCCCACGGTGTCTCACAGCATCATAGAAGACTATAATACTGTGAGTACAGGTCTCACCTGGCACAAATGTGGCCCTCATGAAGTTAAGGCACTGTATGGATGGGTTTTTGCGTAGTAGTAGTAGCATTTTATTTGGTACTTACCCCGAGTTGCTGCAGACTAGTGATGTGATTTTCAGGTACTACATTTTAGCAACCCATGTATCCATTATCTGCATTATTCAACAATGTGTCATAAAACATGTGTGGTCTGTGACAAAGAGCTGCTCAATAAAAGTACAAATAATTTCAGCAATGAAATAAAAACTTCAGTAGATCCCAGCGACTTTCTGATGTCTAGGGCACTGTCAGATGGTGAGAACATGGATCCAGCTAGCTTTTTCCTGATCTGTCCTCTTATGACTAGTTCAGACAGATCTGTTTTTGCTGCTGCTGTTTGTTTCAACAACGGACTGCATACGGATAACACACATACCCACAGTGTGAAAATGTCACAATATGCACTTTCTACATTACAGGGAACACAGTGTCTGCTGAAGTCAAGGCTACATGTACACAACTGTTGTTGTGTACCGGTCTGTGAGAAGGGAATGCATGTCACATGAATAGCATCCAAGTACAATCTGTGTTTTCCACAGGCCCATACACTTGAAATAATGAGCCTGAACCAAAAAACTGCCAGAACTAGGACCTGTGCTGTTTTGCTTCCTGAGTTCACAACTCCTACATGGAACCATGAAAATCACAGTTGTTTGCATGGGGCCAAAGAAATGAATGGGTCAGTGTGCTATCTGTTTATACAAACAATTAAGGGGCCCATAAACCTTAAAGGGGTACCTGAGTTTTCATGAAAAGTTGAAATATGTGCAGGGTCTTGCTAGGCAGTTTGTTCTATGACTGTATAAGCCTTCATACATGGTGTCCTATCAGTATTTTTATGGCTGAAACACATTTGCATGAGGTTGTGGCTGTGTACAATAAGGAGCAGTCAGTCACCTCCTCCCCATCCATTAGTGATGCTACTGGTTTCTTTATATGTAATTCTTCCAGGAGTAACTGTTCAATAGCAAACAAATAGCTGAGAAAAGCACAAGTGACCATAATATATGAGGTACAGGGACACTGAACTGCAGCTACAGGGCACAAATATGCAGGCAAGCAGCAAAAACCCAGAAAAAAAAACCAAAGTCAGTAAAACTGCTTGCTGTCTGGAAATAATATCCCATCTGTAATCACACAAGCAGACAGAATTAGATACAAGTACATAGAAGACTTTTTTTTTTACATTGTAAGCTGTGAGATGTGCATAATGCCCTTTGCACAGAGAAAACAGTTTGCAAATGTGTGAGGAGAATTAACCCCTTTCCATTCACTGTGTGAAGACAGAACAGAGCTCCCCTCTCTACTCACTTTGAAGACATATTGTTTATGTAATGTATCTATGGACACATCTTGGCTAGCAACAGGGAGTGAACTGCAAATTAGCTAGAAGGGAGACTCCTAGTGGCAGGAACTTTAGAGATCTTTTTTAGGCAGAAAGCAGCCACATTTTTAATTTAAGGTGCATTACATTTTGGTTCAGAATTACATTCTCTATGAAATGAGAATAAGTTGTCTAAGAAGTTAGTGAGTATTTAATACCAGTCAGCCAAACACCTGTCTGCTGATGGCTATTCTTTCCGTCTCCACCATACATATGCATGCTTGGTTTGGCTGAGCTTGCATGTGTTCTTATTAAGGATGGGGGGATAAGCAGCAGTCACACCCTTATCTCCTACAAGAACAATTGACTTGTCATGTGGAAATTCTTGACTGTGATGCTTTCGAGCTGCACCAGGTTCCTATGTCCTGCCACAGGGTCTAATGTGTCATAGCTTACTGCACTTTACCAAGTGGAATAGGTACAGTGTTTCTTGTAAATTAAGGTCACTGCATGTGACCATAAAACCAGACCATGTATGTTAACATACATGCAGATAGGGGGAAGGTTTCCTAGCTGATGGAACACATAGCTGTTGTATCCAGGCGCTGCTCCTTGGCTGTGGGTGTCGCACTTGTTCATGCCTTCTCTTTTATGTTGATGAATGGCATTTTCATCCCCACCTGTTTGTTTTCTTTGTTGTTCTCGGCACGGCAGATATTGCCACTTTTTTTTTTCCAGTTCCCCCTTCTTTTCATCTTGTTGCTTTGTGTGAATATCATGAATAAATGTATAGCATTAAATTTTAGCCTCCGGCAAAATTCTAGAAAGTGAAATGAGAAGTTGAGCGTTTAAAATAAATTTGTTGGAATATTTTGTTCGGGTATTATTATTGTGTTAAGACTTTTTTTAACTCAATATCTTGGACTAGTAAAAAAAAAAAAATATATATATATATATATATATATATATATATATATATTTTTTTTTTTTTTTTCCTATAATGATTTTTTTTTTTCCCTTGAAGCAGAATGTTTGTGTTACTTCTTTAGTTAACTAGGCTACAGCGTCTGATGAGACAATTTGTAGTTTTTTTTTTCTCCTGCAGTTATTTCTTTCCATACCTATAGTACTATTGATATTTGGAGATGTACAAGATGTACCTACTCAGACAGACTGAAGGGTCTATTCACACTGCTTTGCACTTACATCACCTGTATAGTGACATATAATTTTAAAATCTGCAGCGTGCTTTTCATTTTGGGAAGAATTTTTTCCCCCCTCTTTATGTGAATGGGGTTTTTACAACCCTATTTGCACGTGATGTACCGTATATCTGCCCTGAAAATCCAGAATAAATACACCACATTGGATTTGAGATATAAGATTAGATGTCAGGATATAATACGTTTAATATGAATTGTTTTACAATTTTTTTCTTTTTAATATTTTTTGTTAATTTTTAATGTTTCTGAACAATGGAGTTAAAGGGGTATGCTGGTCACAACAACTTACTACAAGTAACTTTCATGTCCTCCACAACATGTCCTCCACGACACGACAGCGCTATCACTGGACTGTGAAGAACGCCCCTCTGACGGGATAATTATATAGATCTGTACTGTAAAGGGGGCCATTCCTCACTGCCTAGTGATGACACTAAGCTGTATGGCCAGCCCCTTGACCATGCAGTGATATCAGTAGCCAACTGCACCAATATCTGTGGTATGGGGGCAAATACTGGCAAAACTGGAAGTGCACAACGCAGCTTTGCTGCGGTATATGATATGCCACATCATAGAGGACATGAAAAGAGATTAGGGAATCTGTCACCAGAATCCAGCATAACAACCCAGCCCAACAGATAGGTCAGGGTCACCCAATCCAACTGCATTTTCTTGTCGTGAATCGTTGTTTCTATTACCAAGATATCGCTGTTTTTGTCAGTATGCAAATGAGCTCTTTGGAGCAATGAGGGCCTTGCCATTGCTCTAAATAAGTAAGCGGCAACACCTTCATTGCGCCAAAGACCTTATTTGCAGATTGACAAAAACAGCGATATCTCGGCAACGAAGGCAGTGATTCGCAAAGGTTACCCTAACCTATCAAAGTGCAGGATGAAGTATTCCAGTCTCAACAGGTTGCCCCCTATCCTGTGTGATTCTGACGGCTGGGACCACCACCAGTCATGAGAACTGGGGTATATTGCCCCCCAGTTTGGATTTAGCGGCAATGGATGTTGCCCCACAATTCATTTCATTGAGACTTCACATTCGCACTTCAGTTCCCATTTAAATAAATGATGCAGCGACACGGATTTCTGACCTGTCGCTCCATTCCAAGTGGGGTGCAAAAGTGGGGGTCCCAGCAGTCAGACCCCCACTAATCAGAAAGCTGTAGATAGGGGGTCAGGTTAGAATCACATCTGTGTCAGAGTGTCCATTGGAGATGCCATCGCAGTGGAAAAAGTTCTGCCCATAGGACTTCTTCCTTCGCTGGTTTCAGTTTTAGAACAATGGACCCCATTATAGTCAATAGGGTCTGTCAGACTCCATGTCTTACCCAACAGACCCAAACAATGGAGAGGTGACACTAGTGTGAAAATTTGTGTCCCTTGTTGTTGGCACTAAGTTCAATATGTTAAGATAGCTAATCTCTTAAATTTGCCACAAAGAAGCTGATTTTATTAATGTATCCCATGAAGAGCCTGTAGTCAGTACACTTAGGCTGTGTTCACACATAGCAGCCATGGTGCGGCTTTTTTGCTTTTGTTTTCTGAAATTGTAGCAGAGCTGCAGTGTCTTATTGTGACAAAATAAACACATTAAAAAAAATAATCACATGTTCATAAGACATTATAATAAATATGCAAACATTTATTATCATTTACATTGGGGTGAATTATCTAAAATAGGGCAAAGGCAAAGTGGAACAGTTGCCCGTAGCAACCAATCAGATTGCTTCTTTCATTTCCAAAGGGGGTCTCAGAAAAATGAAAGCTAGAATCTGATTGGTTGCTATGGATAACTGTTCCACTTTGCACGTGTTTAGATAACGCTCCCCCATATTGGACTATATAATTGTGGACACTTATAAAAAGATAAGTCAGCAGAATTTGTGCATGAAATTTCCTGTCTGCCCCCCTGCTCTCGCCGACTACCGGTAAATAATGGGACTTACTGTTAGCAGCTCCACCAAGTTTCTATCCCTCGCTGTCTTTGTAGCCCGGCTATTTTATGTTAATAAATAATGAATATGTCGGTGACAGTATAGGTTCACATTACTGCTAACCGGCTCCAGCTAGTACTTGTAGTGTCACATTCATGCTTTTGTTTGAGCACTATTCACATTGCCCAGACACAAAGTCCCTATCATTTCAGCACAATATTCTTTGCAGGCTACTTATATTGATGCCTTGTGTAGTTTTATCCTTAACCCATCTCCTTTTGGAAAGGTTGCATGTCAAGGGCTTGCAGATGGCACCCTACCCCCTGGAGTGCTGCGATCAGGTCAGAGTGCAGCAAACAGATAGGCATCAGAGGGCGGAAGAAAATAATAATAAAGAAAGTCCAGATTTTCATCAGTTTGCAATCTTTGATGACAGTTTTGTGGCATTAAGACGGTATGTGTTTGTGTCTTGGCAACTGTTACCTAGTGACAAGTCTAGCCGGCACTAGCCATTGGCTGGGGGCAGAAAGACAGAGTCACCTTTCCGACAACGTTCTGCTCTCCTGCATCAGCTTTTTGCTGGGCGGAGGGGGGGTGGTGGAGAGAGGATGGGAGGGAAGAAAGAGGAGGAGGAAGAGAAAGAGGAGGAGGAGCAGGGGGCTCAGGTGCAAGCTGTAATAATACAAGAGTGAGAGCGAAAAAGGGAGAACGAGAATGTGAGAAATAGCGACAACCTCCGCGCAAACAGCATCTCTGTCACTGGACCTCAGCAGCCGGCTGACTGCTCAGCTGCAAGCACTAGGTGAGAAGCTTTATCTGCTTTATTATGGGGATTAAGGAGGAAAGCCGTGGTGGCACAGGGGGCACAGCTTCTTAGTTTGGAGCGATGTGCACGAAAGGAGGGCACAGGGGTGGGAGAAGAGACAGCAGGTCCTTTCGGCTAATTTGGAACAGGGGAGAAGGATGGAGGCAGAACTCCTCTCCCATCTCAACTTGAGTCATGAGATGGACAATTTTTCTTTTTCGGAAACTGCTGTGTAGCTGTAGCAGGCATTCCTTTAGATGATATCTCCGCTGCTGCCTCCCACCTCCCTGGCACATCTCAGGCACTGACAGTTTGCATCTATTTAGGAAAGGACTGACAATAGAGGTGGGCAGAACAAACATCACGCCAACTTCAACTCGCAAACTGAGGAGGACAATGTGACCTTGGTTCTATCCTTTTAGACAGCAGCGACTGCCCTAAGTGTGGATGCGTTTGTTTCTAGCGCCCTTTATTTCCATGCAGCATCAGGCTCCTTTTTAACTCTTTCAGCGCTCCTCTACATTTTCATCCCATTGACGCCTTTGCAAATTGATACAGGGGCTCGTGCGATTGATCTGAAAGAGTATAGACAATTCGCTGCAAGCTCAGAAAGCGACCATAAGGTTAAGTTTGAGATGAGTTATTAAAAGTTTGCTCTTCAATAATTCATGTTCATTATATATGTGGAAGGCTATTTCAAGATATCGGTTTTCCATCTTTGTATGGATGTCGGCCGTGATGTAATGTATAGGAAATAGGCGTGCACTTGGGCATTTATAGGCACTAGTATTGTATTGAGAGCTGTTTCTGCTGTTCCCTGTGTGCTGAAAATTAGGTCACACAGGTATATCCTCGGGGAAATTATTTGTCACCTTGGGCTACAAGTAATAGTTAACAAGGGAACAAAAACGGAACATACGAGGTGCACGCAGCATGTCATGAATCGGTATACGGTTAGATTTTCATTCACCGATTGTATTATAGGATTTCTTTAGTCCGTATCTGTAAGATGTTTTGTGCACTTAGCTACTCTGGCCTGAGATGCTGAGATATTTTAAGACTCCTCTTGACTTCCCCTCCCCTCTTATTCAGATTTTCAAGTCTAAAGATAAACTATCTCAGGAGAATACACTGGCCACCCTTCACCCCCACCTACTTGCTCCCTTAGTATAAAAAGGACCATGAGTCACAGAAATGTTTTTTTTTTTATTAGGCTTTTCTTATTATTTCGTCCTCTATCTGTTTTATTTTATGTTTTTCTCTTTATTTGTAGTTTCCTCCACCAATGATACAGGATACAGGATTTCTCCTCTTTAGCAGCCGTTCACTGTGCTTGCTGAGAATGGATCCCAGAAGCCCGATCGAGAGAGCAGCAGCCACCTTTGACTTTTTAAGTTTTATTCTATTGGGTATTGCATTATTTTTCCCAACTCCTACCTTGGAGAAGCAAAGGTGAGTGAGCTCTGGGAGGGACCACGCATTTTATGGATTGGGAATGAATGACTTTGGAAAGCAATCATACTGATGGAAGAGGTTGCTGGAAGAAGTCCTGAGGCTCAGAAGTGGAGGGTCTCATACCCAGCTGTAAGACTGGCTTGCCCGGCCAGTGATTTACCACCACGCTTTAGAAGTTCATACCTGCCGACCACCATTACAAACCATGAACCACTCACAATTGCTTGACTGGAGGACATTGAATACAAGTGGATTCTTCCTGAACTCATCGGAACATCACCCTTGTCCACTGGGTTTTGGACACTACAATTCAGTGGACATATGCATACTGGAAACTACCGTCATTGTGCTGCTAACTTTCTTGATAATTACTGGGAACCTAACCGTCATCTTTGTCTTTCATTGTGCCCCATTACTGCACCATTACACGACCAGTTACTTCATCCAGACTATGGCATATGCAGACTTGCTTGTAGGGGTCAGTTGCTTGGTTCCCACATTATCCCTTCTTCACTACTCCACTGGGGTCCATGAATCCTTGACGTGTCAAGTGTTTGGCTATATCATTTCTGTGCTAAAAAGCGTCTCCATGGCTTGCTTAGCGTTCATCAGTGTGGATCGATACCTGGCCATCACCAAGCCCCTTTCCTACAACCAGCTGGTAACGCCATGTAGACTGCGCCTCTGTATCATCCTTATCTGGATTTATTCATGTTTGATCTTCTTGCCATCTTTTTTTGGCTGGGGTAAGCCTGGCTACCATGGGGACATTTTTGAGTGGTGTGCCATTTCCTGGCATACCAGTGCCTATTTCACTGGCTTCATTGTGTGCCTGCTCTATGCTCCCGCAGCACTGGTTATATGTTTTACATACTTTCACATCTTCCGTATTTGTCGGCAGCACACCAAAGAAATTAGCGACCGCCGAGCTCGCTTTCCCAGTCACGAAACTGAGTCAACTGGAGAAGGTGGGCCTGGTCATAGCCCCGACCGACGCTACGCGATGGTCTTGTTCCGGATAACCAGCGTTTTCTATATGCTATGGCTCCCATACATCATATACTTTTTATTGGAGAGTTGGAGGGCGCTAGAGAACCCCGCCTTGTCTTTTCTAACCACCTGGTTGGCCATAAGCAATAGTTTCTGTAACTGTGTCATCTACAGCTTGTCCAACAGTGTTTTCCGCCTCGGTCTTCGGAGGCTGTCAGAAACAATATGTTCACCATGTATGTGTTCTAAAGACAAGAACGAACGGGAACCTAAACCCCGGAAACGTGCTAACTCCTGCTCTATCTAAAGTCCTTCTAGTGACAATCATAAGCTAGGAGCACGCCTGAACCAGGCCCCGGATGCTGCTTTCTCAAAAAAAAAAAAAAAAAGTCTACAAAATTATTTTAGCACCTCATTTTGGCTACATTGTTTGAGTTTTTGATTTGCATTGGAAATGTGAACCATTAAACTCTGATCCGAACAGACATGCAAAGAGCGCACAATTCTGTGCACTTCTGTCAAAAAAAAATGAGTCATGCCATTGCGGGAGGGGAGCAGAGTATCAAAGGAAAAAAAAAAAGGTGTCAGTTTGGTTAAGATTAGCTAATTAATGCGGATATTCTGCAGAAATATCAGATATCGCACAAAAGGTCACTTCCTCTTTTTCACTCTTAAAATATAATGTCTTCATTGCCTTGCTGGGAGAATAAAAAGATTACTGTCCAAGGCTCGTGTTACTAAATACAGTACTGCTACGTAACGCAGTGATAAACTATTGCATAACCCGAAGGTGACCAAATTGCTGTTATACAAAGTACTGTATTAGTCTTTTTTTTCTTATTTTTTTTTTTTTAGGTTTCATTTTATCGATGTGTGTTATTATTATACCAGTTCAGTGTAAGAAGACGTGTAGGCGTTGATGCCTCTGTCGCTGACTGAATGGTTTGAGAGTTTACAAATGCCTGTGCAATTTGCAGGTGACAATGAAGTGTTCTGTGATGGTATGCGTGTATCCACCATCCCCAAGATGCCAGCTGCCTTTTCCTCTAAAAATACCTTACAAGACATGACTTACAACTCGTAACTGAGCTGCTATGAATGTTTTTATTTATTATTGATGGGTATTAGCTATATTTCCAAATTAGATATTTTAGCCTTTGTGTAGACGAGAAACGTCGTCGATATACCTACAAAAAGTTGCAGCGACGAGACATTTAATTCATGTCATATATGTAAGTAACCATATATGCTTTGTGTAGTTATTGATCAGTCTTATGAAAGACATGACATGGCTCTGGTTTCCAAGTAGAGGCTTTTTGCAAGTTCTGGCCACCCAGATGTTATTCAGCCTTTTGTCAGACCGTGACAGTGGCTACTTCCAGAATTAGAAGCAGTGACCTTTTTTGTTTTTTTGTTTCCCCAGAACAATTGGTGATTTCACCACCCATGCAAAAAATAGAACCTGCTAAATGGGCTATGTTCCTGCTATACATTTATTCCGTCATCACTCTATAGTTCATCCAGCTTGCTGCTGTTTTTGACCGTTCCTTGTGCAGTTTCACTGTACACATGGTATATTTAATAATAAAAAATAAAAAAAAAAGTACAATAATACGACCGATGTTTGTGATTTTTATCCAGTGCCTTGTCATAGATAGTGATAGATAGATAGATAGAAGATAGATAGATAGATAGATAGATAGATAGCAGTGATAGCTCTGATCGATTTCATGAATGTGAAAGGTTCCTGGAAGGTTTTCTTAAATGTGTCATGGTATTAGGAAGCGAGAGGCTGTGTAAGAGGAGCCAAGATCGGAGCATGCAGCGAGGTCACATTATATCCTTGCAATTCATCTCTCTTTCTCCTTGTGACAGATAATTGTCAAGGTGTCTTTTACTTTCCATAAACCATTATAATTTTTTCATGGTTTGGGGAGTCTATAGATCAGTGATTCTAATCGTTCAGCCTGTTACTTTAGTTTTATTTTAACCAGCCCTTGCTGTCTGCAAATAGGTGCACATTTTGGGCAAACAATGGTTTCCGGAATGACCAGATTTTCATTGTTTCCAAAATGATTGTAACCTTCTGTTCACCCATAAGCACACCTGTCCTCAGCACTTACACCTTGGTTATAGAGGATCTACTTGCACTTACACAGTGTAGTTACTTATGATGGACTGCTGCACATGTTACTAAAATCTAACGTATCTCACACCACCATCCATGGTGTTCATGGTAACAGTTTTCAGCGCCTGTGCTCTGGTGTCGTCTCTCCTATGTAATATAAATGTAGGATTTGTTGCTTATTATGACATTTATTGCTTTTATTTAGTAACTGTTGTCATTTACTTTACTTATGGTGGACATTTATGCTAGGACCATACATTACGAGTTTGCAGCAGGTTAAGCTGTCAAGGGAGTTGCTGGTGCCTACCATGCCATGAATTACAGTAGCAGTGTAGGAGATGGGATGGGATGGGACACGGCAGTAAAAATCCTCAGCACGAAAGGGGCAGATTTATTAAAACTGTCTAAAAGCAAAACTAGCTTAGTTGTCCATAGCAACCTATCACATCACAGCTTCTTGTGTTATGCTTCTGAAAATGAAAGTTGCGTTGTGATGGGTTGTTATGGACAAGTGAGACAGTTTTTATTTTAGACAGTGGAATGAACCCCAAAGTGTTTGGAACCCACATCACAATTATTGCTGCAGTTTCCATGGGGTTTTTCAACCTCTGCAATACAAAGTTTCAAAATTGCCCTAACCGATGGGGTTAAACCCAAAGCAAAAACCCAATTTTTTGCACGGAAATCCCACAGCAGATTGTCACGTGTGACCGTAGACTTTGTTTTCAGGGACTTTGATGTGGGTGGCTCATCATTAGGATAATCCATTATTATGAGATCATTGAGGGTCCGGCTCCCCCTCACTCCACGATCAGCAGATTGAAGGGGCTGTGGCTCAAGAGTGAGCACAACACCCCCTTTTTTATCCATTACCAGGAACAGTGCTGTACATTTTGTAGTGGTGATATCTGGTATTGCAGCTCAGTTCTATTCACTTGAATTGGACTAAGCATAAGAGAGTTGCAATGCCAAACACAGTACAAGAGACTTGGATCTGTGCCTGCCAAATAATGGAGGGGATGTGGTACTGACTGGAACGTTGCAGCTCCTTCAGCCAGACGTTCGCTCAGTTGGACTCTTACCAATCTAATAATGATGGCTTGTCCCAGTATTCAAAGTCCAAGAAAGTTACTTTAACGAGTCATTGTGTTCTAATCCATTGCATTCCATGACCATGTGTTTTTTTTGTTTGTTTTTTGGGAGGTGGAAATTACTGTTTTTGAGGGAGGTGGAAATTACAGTTTTTGAGATCAGGTATTAAAATGTTTCCAGTAAGGAGCTGTTCAACAAGTATGGATACAGAAAAAATGATGCTAAAAATGGATGAAAATGGATGGAAATTGATAACCAGGTGCTTACATAGACTCAATGTTAAATTACAAACAGATCCGTTTCTGTCCATTTTGCATGTCCTACTTTTCTATCCTAAAATTGATCCTTTTTTATCTGATCAACATTGTACCTATATGAACAGTTATCAGTTCCTTACATTTTCATCTGTTTTTAGCATCAGTTTTTTGTATCCGTAAAACTGAATAATTAAATGGATGAACAATATATGGTCATGGGTCCACCCTCAGGCTCCTGCTGCCCACCTACCATGGCCGGTGGTCACAAGATTTAGCTTTAAAATTGCCTAAAGTGGGTGGGTAGGTTATAGCCATGTAGAGCAGCTGGAGCACATGGGGGTACCCTTAATGCTTCGTGGTAATGTAGACATGCTTATGATTTTTGTAAGTGTAACTGGTGATAATTCTAAGGACTGGTACTTGTGGACCTTAACACATGAGCCTGCGGTGCATTACCCCATACTTTCTCCACTCTAATGTGCACCCTGTAAAGCAGGCCTAAAAATAGCGATGTGCCCCTATGAATAACTTTATATTCACTGGAAATGATCAACATAAAACACGTAGCCTTCACGGTCCATCCAGATTCCCACAAACATAGGTTAATCATTCCTCATAATAATGACTATTTTGAGACGCAGAAGATGAAGTCAGTGCGGATAAGAAGGTGACTCAATATAGCCTGAGAAACCGCTAGAAGCAAAACTAGCCAGTGTATGAAAACCCTGAAGATCACCACCAATATACAGTACGTGTGGCACCGCTGGAGGTGCTCGAATGAGTGCGCTGTTCCTGCCTTCCCTCACCACAAAAATAGATATATTTTTTAGCCGTTTTTATCACATTATATTCTATGCACACTGATCACATTTTTGAGACATTATATTTTTTTTAGATCTCTGTTTAGCACAGAATCCATAGAGTCCATGTGTGAACTAAGGTAGTAAAAATGGGAGGAATATATGAAAAGTGCTAAAATTAGAGAGCAGTAGACTCGGTCCCCTGAGCATTGTTTTCTGGGGCGAGGCTACATGTGGAAGCGTGATATTTATTTACTGGGGTGTCATCCATAAAGCTGTCCAGTTGAAGTAATGCACCTGTCCTATACATGTCGCCACATTATTTATGTATTCAGAAATCACCTTTATTAATGGTAATACATTGGGCTCAGACAACAAGATTCCACCTCTAGCATGCTGAGATGTCGGTCTGTTTCTGTAAACCTATTTTCTGGGTTTGCTTCCATCTTGCTATATATTGAAAGCCTATAACTAGAGATGAGCGAATCGAAGCTGCAGAGGTGGAATTTGATCTGCATTTCTATAATTATTCGATTTGCATGGAATCCGAATTTCCTCACACTTCGTGGTAACGATTTGCATTTAGTTCAAAATGGCTGCTGTACATGGGGCAAGGAACTCTGGGAATGCGGGATCACCCACAAAGCCATGTGTGCAGCCAATCATCAGCCAGCCCTGTGATGTCACATCCTTTTAACCCCTTCGCGAGCGCACACGGCATGTTTGACCGCTGCATCCACGGTGTTAAATCCCCCCGATCGGTTATGGAGCAGGGTGTTAGCTGTAACTGACACCTAACACCCTGCTCCATAATTGACTCCGGGGGTTTTAACACTTTGGATGCAACGGTCAAACATGACCGCGGCATCCAAGGGGTTCCACCATTTTGACGCCCACCCTGGCTCTCTGCAGCCACTAAATAGCTGTTTTTGTTAAACGATTTGACGCGATTTAGTTCGGATCGAATAGAATCATATTGCAAAATTCGGCGAAGTTGCCGAATCGAATTTTTGAAAACTTTGCTCATCTCTACCTATAACCAATTGCCAATTTTCCAAATTTACCATACAAGACTCTTAAAGCAGATGACAACCATTGTGGGAGACGTGATAGTGGCCGTATTAGTTGTCACCCAACTTTCCTAAATACCGAATTAATTAAAAAATTGGCTAAAATTAACGTTGCTGTATTTATATATTGTCTGTAACTTCCCGTGCCTCGCTTTTTGGTGCTAATTCATAGCTAAAAATAGATGATACGGGTTTGTCAGCAACACTTATTTGCAAAAATTCTTTTAGATTTATCTGGGGGTTTCTAGATATTTCACTTGTAATGGATATAGTTGTTGTGTTTTTTCCTCTTTACAAAAGCCTTGCATTATTGCTAGGTTGAATGCCCTTGTAATAATAGGTGATGGTAACCAAATGCTCTAGTGTTGTATTACATAGCAATGACTAAGTAACAGGTTATTAGTTTAATAGCTGTAAATAAATGTTTGTATTTTCACGTGAAATTTCGTGGGAAAAATGCCGCTTTTTGTTAGTGATGGAAGTGCCAAAGCATAGGGCGTAGATGGTTTTCTATGTTTCAGGTGTGCCTGTGGTGCGGGTGGCTCTCCAGCCATTGGCATATCTAGATTGGGAAATGGGGGCTTCAGGAATGTCATAGTATTACTAATATTAAAATAGGGATTGTAATAGTAAATATGCAACAAGCACTGCATCTAATTAAAGGGGTATTCCAGGCTAAATGATTGATCTTACCTTAGGATAGGTCATCCTTTAAAGAGCGACAGGGGTCCAGGCCCCAGGCCGATGAGTTTTTAGGTGAGCGCTGCAGCCTCTTTAGTACATACCAAGCACAGCACCGTACATTTGTGCACCTCTGCAGTTTCACACAGCTGATCTGCGGGGGTCTGACACCTGGGATCTTCAATTGATGACCTATCTTACCTTAGGATAGGTCATCCGTTAAAGATCGACAGGGGTCCAGACCCCAGGCCGGTCAGTGTTCAGGTAACATTACCAAGCACAGCACCGTATTCTGCCATTTCAGCTGATCCGTGGGGGTCCGACAGCTACGCTCTTCAATTGGCCTATCCTAAGGATAATTCCCAGAGAGCCCCTTTTAATTGTACAACATCTATCATTGTATAATATCATTTAAAATTAAGTTATTTTGAAGCCGGAGTCGGTAACTGTTTTCTGACCTCACCCAAAACGATCTCCAACTCCACAGCCCTGGGAAAGAGAAACGTTTTCACAGTGTATTCCCTGCATTGGATAAACTTATATAGTAATATATAGGCATATGCTTCCATTCTTAGTTTGCAGAGTGCATTGGGGGGGCCAGAAATTTCTGTACTCCGCCTCCGCTGCTGCTGCTATGGCTTTCTGTGATTTAGACTCCAGTCTACTCCGGTTGCTTTGACATAGATTAGATCGAAGTCGATCATGTGACCGTGTCAGAGCGTCAGCAGAGTAGGCAGGGGAATGAGACTTTCACACCCGCTATGTACTCTGCAAGTGTGAGAGACCCTCATCTATATGATTAAGAATCTTTACCCAGTGCAGTCAAAAATTGACTCTCCCCTCATAACCCCTATAAAAGTAGTACAATGGTCAAAACTATGTCACTAGGGACTGCTAAGCGATCAGTGGAATGATGGTCAACAAGTGACCCATGTACACCAGCTCAGCCACTGCTCCATTCACTTATATTGGACTTTGAGTGGTAGGGAGGGGGTAGGGGTCTGAGCTCAGGCAGTCCCATAGAAGTGAATGAAACCGTGACTCAGCATGTACACCACTGTGTAATTCACATGGGGCACTTATGGACCCTCGCTCTTGGGATCATTGAGCTTCCCAGCAGTTAGACCCAATGCCTTTAGACATGTATCGCCTATCCTATGTATAGAGGATAAAAGTTTAATAGGAAGACCCGTTTAAGGTAACCATATACATTAGATCAGAGGTGACTGAGCTTGCCAATTTTGTTGTGACTGTCCAATGATCAGATGTGTATGGGGGAATCCTAAGTCTCCCGTCAGCAGATGTCAAAGAAAAGAAGGGTTAGGCATGTTGAATTTTACCATGTCCGATCCCTTTTTTTCAAGCCTCCGCCAGAAGTATCTGTTAGCGGTTTATTTCCCTCACCCTGTTGAAAACACAGGCATGCTCAGTCACGTGTATATATGTAAGGGGGTTCATGAGGAATAGCCACGAGTATTTGATCTGAAGTGTGCAGGAGCTTTAGTCCTGGCCCTGCCATTTATCATATTCTATTCATACCCAGAACTAAACGTACCTATGGCCTTGGTGTAGTCCGTCCTTACCCTGGAAAATGGCGTTAAATGTAATAATTAAGACTATAGACTATCTGAGAATGTGATGGGTATAATCTGTCCCTCCCATCGGCTCACCTAGTCTACCCCGCACGTTATCTGTAAAGCCCAGGCAAAATCTGATATTATGAAGAAGGTTGTGAAATCTCTTTTAAGCATTTGGTTGCCAAGGAAACATCATATGATTTAAAAAGAAATGAAAAGGAAAAACTAAAGACATCATCCTCCTTGTAGATTGGCCGGGGCTTCTTGGCATCGCTCCTGATTTTTTTTTTTTTTTTTTTCCACCTCTTTAATATATATTGTAGATAAATTCAAGATGTGCCATATGTAGCTCTTGAGAGAACATAATATAATATACAGGTAAAGGTAGACATTTACAAGTGATCAAACGTCTCCCTATGTCTTTATACCCTGTTATTTCAGAAATACAATGTGTATCTATACTGCAAGTGTTCAGCTATAAATAACAACTTGTCACATAGGCATACACTTAGGCTAAGTTCACATCTGAGTTGGAGGCTCCCTTAAAAATTACGGACAAAAAAGTCTTGTATGTAGGATGTTTTTGCTGGGCAAAATGACGAAGACCTGAACAAAAGCCCCATAGGCCCTAATGTAGCGAATACGATCTTTTGGGATCCATTCATGTCCGTCATTTTTAAAGGGGTTTTCTAGGACTTTGATAATGATCTCCATTTCCTCTTCTCTGGCCAGATGGTCATATGACCATGCTGCAGCTCAGTCCCATTCAAATAAATGCATCTGAGGTGCAGTTCCAAGCATAGCCACTATGCAGTGTATGGCTCTGTGCTGGTAAATTAGTGAAGAGGACATAGAAATTAATATCATCATTCTGCAAAACCCCTTTTGGCTGAGGTCCCATGTTGCCTTTTTTCTTGCAGAGTTTGCTGCGGTTTATTGAGTCACAGCCAGGAGTGGATTGATCAGAAGGGAGAAGTATAAGAAGCTTCCTATATATTTTCCATTCCTTTTGTAGCCACTCCTGGGTTTGGCTCAAAAATCGCAGCAAACTCTGCAACAAAAAACAGCAGCTTTTCCTCAACGCGGGGCCTTAGGCTTAAACTTCAGATGTTCTGCTGCTTTAACAGAACAATGGAAGCCAATGCTGATGTGGCTATAGCCTTATGGGGAAAATGCCAACTTTCTTATTCATTCCAAACTTTAAGGCTGCGGCCCCATGTTGCAGAAATGCAGCTTTTTTTGTTACAGATTTTGCGATGTTTTTTGAGCCAAAGCCTGGAGTGGATTGATCAGAAGGTAGAAGTCTAAGAGCTTCCTATATATTTGCCATTCCTTCTGTAGCCATTCTTGTCTGTGGATAAAAAAAAAACGCAGCAAAATCTGCAACAAAAAAAAGCTGCGTTTCCGCAACGTGGGGCCTCAGCCTAAAGGAGTTTTCCGGGTCCCTTCCAGCATAACAGTCGCTGGATCAGTGGGGCTGAATTCCTACAGACACAATGCAGTACATTGGCTGTATGTCTCTATCACTAGGATAACTAGTATTCATTGCACATAAGTATATCCTCATATCATTGGTGAACTGATCCTACGTCTTCATGAATATTGAGGGCTGATGGCTCTCTCTGGCCCGCAGCACTTGATCTCTGTTGCAAGTATCAACAAGATTGTTATATAAAAAGCATGGTTCTAAGATGATGAAGAAATGGGGAGACATTAAGGGTCTTTCTTATTTTGGGTCTTCACAGCTTCAGCAGAGAATATATTTAACCATCTCAGCCATGTAGGAACACGAGGCTAGCCTAGGGATAGAGATTTAGTATTTAGAAATACGGTACATTGGTATTGGCATATTACTGCTGACATAGTGCGCCCCACACAGAGGCAGCATACAACGTTGCTAAGCAATCTTGGCTTTCTCTTAAAGGTTAAGTGTCAAAATCTGTTTTACTCCTGAAGAAATAGTATGCTGTCTCAATTGCCTTTATGCTATTACCAGGACTAAAAACAAACAGAATGTCTATGTGTGGCTGTTCTGTGATATATTGCTGTTTCTGCCTCTATTACATGTCTGTAGATGTTGTTCATAATCATTTTGGCCATCTTTATCACATTTCTTATCATTTAGTGTTTTTCTATTATAATACTAAAACTTTACATTTGCCCTTTAAATGGCCTACTGCTCAGCTAGGCATTTTAGTATCTATAGAGAACTTGGTTTGGTCACTCACTTACCTATACATAAACTCCCCCTACTTTTTTCTTCTACTCTTTCTCCTCTTATCAGGTTGGTCAGTCTTTAAGACACTGTTGGCCCTGTCTTGACTACCTGTGCATAGTTAAATTAGGGCAAAGCCATAATATCCTTGATACCCCACATGTCCCCTGAACACTGGCAAAACAAACTGCTCTTAAGGGTTAAATTAATTTTAAGGGGAAGAACAGACTGACCAAAAAAAGATGTAAAGTACAGTGCAGCGGGCAGTTAATAGTTTAAAACGGTGGTTGTCTACCTGCGGTACGCGTATCACTGGGGGTATGCACTGTGACAGAGAGGAAGCATGGAGCGGAGTGGTGAGTAATGAATGAAGCTCACCACTCGCTCATCACTGCATGTGGGGGACTGAGTGGCCATTGTATTACTTGTGGGGGCACTGTGAGGGCCAATATATTACAAGTGGGGGCAGTGAGGGGGCCATTATACTATATAGGGCATTGAAGTAGTCATTCTACTACATGTGTCTTATATTACATGGAGGGGCACTGATGGGGCCATTTTACTGAGTGTAAAGGCCATTGTACATGAGGTGGTCATTATACTAAATGTGGGTCCACTGAGGGAGTCATATATTAACTGTGGGGGAACATTTATATGTGATCACTTCTTTGTAGGTACTCGATTGGGACTTTTTTTTACTGGGGGATGCTTCGCTTGAAAAAATTGAGAAACACTGGTTTAAAACAGAGGAGCTAAATACAAGAGAGTTCTGGCTAAATTTATACCAAAAGTCTGGCCTGCATGCCTAGTGTCCGATTTGTGTTTCGACACGTTTTGCTTTTCAATAGACAAAGTATGGCTTAGCAATAAGGGACATGGCCTAATATGTGCCAGAATTTTTGTGTAAGTCACCAAAAGATATCAGAATGTTAAAGGAAGTCTGTCAGGTCCAAAACGTCTCCAGAAATACTCCAAGAATTCAATCCTTGTATATACCAATGTAGGGCGCTGACTAAGTGTGCACAGTATAAGCTGGTCATACAGTTTATCAATAACAGCTATCTCTCTCTCTAATCCCACATGCACACTCGGTTTGACCAAGCAACGACTGATCCTTAGAGTCCGGAGTCTCCGTATATATTAGTTGGCCGGAAGCCCCGACAAAATAATACCCATATAATGTTTATATCCAGCTTCAGGGTTGTGCTTATCGTGAATGTTGATGCCATTGTAACTCTGGGACCTTAAAGGAGTATTCTCATGAACATAATCATATCTATAATTGTAGATAATTAAAAGTTAAACATTTTTGCAGATATAAGTAGTTAAAAACACTGCAGAGTTTTAAAGATTTTGTCTAACTATCTTAGTGGTGACAGTCTGTTGTCTTGATCGGTTGCCCATGGATACGACCACTAATGCAGGAACTTTCTATGGTCTGGGACTTGTCAGGAACCCAGCCATGATTTTCTTATTGTAGTTGGGTTATCAGGCAGGGACACTACATGTATTAGAAGATATCCCGGCACTATAAGGAAGTCATAGCTGATTTTCTGACCTTTGAAAGGTCCTGCATTGGTGGTCGTATCCACTTGCAACCAATCAAGACAACAACTTGTGACCACAAGAAATTTAGAGAAAATCTTTAAAACTCTGCAAAATGTTTAATTACTTTTAATTATCTATAAATTTAAAAATTGTTAAGTTCGTGGGAATACCCCTTTAAGTTTGATCACATCAAGGTTACACTTTGCGTTTCTAGTTTATGCAGCATTTAATACACTTTTTTATTTTTTTTTTGGTTAAGTGTCCTATATACCTATATATGATTTTATGATCCTTTTTATCAGGAATATCTATATCTCTATCTATCTACCTATCTCTCTTTTGTCCTGCAAGTTATATTTTTGCATATGGTAGAACTCTGCGTTTCTGAGGCAGATGTGTACGTGCCTCTCCCGAAACCACCTGTGATTTGTTTTAATCTGAGATGTTAGAAGCAGAAACAAAACCAACCACAGAAAAATGGATGAATTCTGCTTCCAACAAAGAACATATCTAATCTTTTCTCTAACATGCTACTGACTAATAAGACTGAAATATCCTGAGGTCCTCCTCTCGAAGGACCTCTGTCGGAGAGCACTTGGGATTCTTGTTGCTCTCGCCCTAAGGGTTTGCCCTTGTATCGATTAGGAGACATTTTGCTTAGTTTGCCAACTGGAAAACAAGACGGTAAAAGACGCTTATAAAGAATTGACAAATTAAAATATCAAGGTACAATTAGCGAGGTAATATCCAGAGGATCTCGGATAAGTGCTCTAAAGAGATCAGCTGTTAAACCGTCAGCTGGAAAGAAAGATTGTCCCATTAATCTCTTTACTTGCCAAACCTGCAGCATATTACTACATTAACCCACTTAATGCTATGGCTGATATTACTGTTCCATTGACCTATTTACCGCACTATATGCCTGGAAGACACTGCATCATTAACCTGTATTTTCTATATTTAACTCAGGCGCTGCTACAGGATACAGGGCGTAATTGAGGGCTCTTTATAACCACCTCTTTCCATACACAGTGTCAGCAATGGTTTTCTTCTCTATATCACAGACAATAGATGTGACGGGTTATAATAAACACTCTAATACATAGACACTGTTCATGGTGGATGATGGACTAGGAGGAAACAGTAGAAAATAAAATGCAAATCTTGGAATCCAGAGAATTATAAACCTGTACGGTGGTGTTAAAGGGCTTTTTCTAGACTATGATACTGTTGATATCCTTAAAATAGGTCATTGATATCAAATCAGTGGGTGTCCAACACCCTGCAGCCCCACCAATCAATACTTTTATGAGACTGCATGTTTGGATGAGCGTCGCAGCCTCTTTGCTACTTGCCATGTGCATTGCTGTACATTGTATAGTGGCTGTGCTTGGTATTGCAGCTCAGCCCCTTTCACTTGAGTGGGACTGAGCTGCCACAGGCCATGTGATTCATGAATGTGACTCACCTGAGGGTCACTGTTGCTTTGATGAGCTGATCTGTGGGGATATAGGTTTTGGGCCCCTCCAATCTAATATTGGTGACCTATTGGCTATCAGTATTTTAGTTCTGGAAAACCCTTTTAAGTAGCACCTGCTATAAAATTCATTGTAAGACTAGAATTGGTAACAGATGCTAGAACATAATTATTTGGCTAGTTTCAGTGCTGTATTTCAGTGATGGTGTGATAGCGTTACAAAACTGCATGTCGGCAAATGTTTAAAGGGGTTGTCCCGCTTTCAATTCTCATATTCACTGTAAAAATATATAAAAATTAGGTTTATTTGCCATTTGCAAGCTGCTAAAAAATTATCCAGTAAAGATTTATGACATGTTATGGCGCCACCTCGTGTACAAGATGTATAGCATTGCCCATGTCCACATAATGAGAAGTGCTGATGGACGCACATGCTCAGTCACTATTTTCTACAAACAGGTCTATGCATAGTAATCCTCTGTTCACTACAGAGCAGCTAATTTATTATTATTTATTTATTTCGCTTACTTGTATAGCGCCATCATATTCCGCAGCGCTTTACAGACATTGACAGTCACTGTCCCAGATAGGGCTCACAATCTACATTCCCTATCAGTATGTCTTTGGAGTGTGAGAGGAAACCGGAGGACCCGGAGGAAACCCACACAAACACGGGGAGAACATACAAACTCCTTGCAGATGTTGTCCTTGGCAGGATTCGAACCCAGGGCTCCAGCGCTGCAAGCCTTCAGTAATACATAAAGCTTTCTGCCCTGTTTGTCAGGGAAGTAGCAGAGCCTCTGCATTAGCTTGACAGTATAGATGAAGAGAATCCATTTGTGGGATTGAGAAAGTAGAGAACTGTGTTGTCACCTGCCAGAGGGGGAAGGGGAATGATTCAGCCCTTAGCCCGCACATAGAAGCCCGTATGAACACCAAAGCTAAGAACACATAGCAACTCGTATGAGCACCGATGCTAAGAACACAAGGAGGCAAAAATTATTTAAAAATAAAAATGTATTTTTCATGCTAGAAATGCTGCAGATTACCTTTTTTTTTGTAAAATTGATGTAAACCGTTTAAAAGGGAACATAGATTTGACTCCACCAAGGGCTACATCATTTTGCTCTAGAGATGTGACCGTACTCTTCAGTAGCGTCTATTGGAGATACCTGTAAAGCCAAGTGAGCATGCTCACCAGTTTACATGTCTGTGCACTATCATGGAAACTTATGACACATTTGCAGCCAACCCCCTATTTCATAAGGGGTCCTGTAAGCTAGAGCCCCGCACACACACATTTAAACATGGAAAGCAAAACCTATTCATGTGTATGTGGGGCAAACCCCTTTAAAGTACTAATGATGATACACTTTATATACTGTACATTGTGAATTAAACGTAGCATGCCTACATTGAAGCCAACCACCTGATATGAGTCCTGCCATGCCACATGTATATGTACAGCTTGCATGTTCACACGAGAGACCTGTCAATTTTCATTACGTTCCTCTGGTTGGTTACTGGAAGAAAATAAATTGCACTTGTGCCAAAGTGACAGTAATCTCCTCCATTACAGAGGGTGAGGATATCTGCAAGAATATTCCAGCTCCGCTTGTTCTTTTCTGGCGAGTTGATAGGTATAATTACCAAGGACATTATTCTGCTATGGAAATTGTAGTGTTTGCATTGCTGCTGTCATATGATAGGTTGCTGCCGCCGCCTTTATATGTCTTTACCAGCTATGAAATTTCCTATCGTGTGCAGACTGCTTCTTCTATAGGCAGGTGTTAGATGACAAGTCACTTTTGACATAATTTATGGGTGTTTATTACTATATAAAAGGCCGTACATTAAAGTTTATATACATGTTCTGTTGTGTTATTGACTGCACCATTTATTAATTTTGACTCTGTTCACACTGTAGTTACTGGGCAGATTGATGGATTGTCTGATAATTTGCAAGGATGAGCGTTTTAATGGTTTGGCCATGATTATAAAAACATGGCTGGTTTGCTTGCTGAAAAGGCGCCATGCCTGTATATTGTTGTATCAGGTTACGGCCACATGGGAATGGATCACTGTTGCTTAGTCCTTACAAATTTATAGTATACGATAGGTGCCCCTCCACTGATTCTGGCACAGTTGGAATTTTTCTCTAGCCCCGACCATTTCTGTGCAATCATTGCTATTAGTTTTGGTGCCTGATCTGCTAACTAGGCTCTCTAATGGCAAGTGGGTGGTGTCATGCAGGAACTGGCATGGGGGTGTTACTCAAAGCTCTTACAATGTCTGTCTTTGTTTGGAGCTCGGAGTCACTCCCCCGTGCCTGATCCTACCTGATACCACCCACTTGGCATTAGAGAGCCTAGTTAGCAAATCAGGCACCAAAACTAACTTTGTTGATTTCTCAGGAATGGTGGGAGCTAGCGCAAAGATTCTACCTGCAACGGGATCAGTAGAAGGGCACCTATTAAAGGATAAAAAGAGCTAAAGTTGGTGCAGGTGGTGAAAGGTCCTCTTTAATTTCATCAGCATGCTACAATGAAAACCTGCAGATCTAAGGCACTAGTGTTGCGGATTCCAGACCTGCAGCATGTAAACAGCACCTGATTTTGGGTGGTTTTTGCCGAAATGATGCAAATTCGGCAGCTTGTTTACATGGTGTGCCCCCAGCCATGTGGCAGCTCAACTCCTTTGAAATGAATGAGACTGAGTTGTAATAACCTTTATCCATCTCCTTTAACTTGTCAATGATCCTGAAGTGCTGAAGGGAAGCGCTACGGGGGAATTTATGAAGACTATAATAAGTATGTGTAATCTACATTTTGTATATTATGTATATATTTTTGTTAGAGTTGTCATCTATAGACTCCAGTGTGTCCCAACCTTCATTGGTCAGTTTTAATCTATGAGGGAATCAGGCAGCAAGTGTTCAGTTTCTCTGCAGCGCCACCACAGGACAAACTAGGCATGACACAATGTCCATTGAAATCAATGGACTGTCTGTGTAAAACATAGATGTGCTTGGTGTTATAGAGTGAAAAGCAACTTTGTTGCGCTCCTCTTTGGCTAATAGATTAGGGTCCTGAAATGGTGGCTTCCTTCTATGAAACAGAAATCCAACATACGCAATGCGCACCCCCCCCCCCCAACATCTGCCATGGAGGGAGAGTCAGGAGGTCCTATATACATTATATAGGACATATTAAACTGCATATCTAAAATGTGACTCCTTAAGTGTACCGACATACTAGAAGTGTATGTGATCCTGCATCAACATCACAGGTGGTTTACAATTGAGACTACAAGACCCAGCATGCCTCCATCAGGAATATTTTCTCCATTAAACACTTGAAACCCCCGGGACAGTGATCCGGCCTTTCTACAATCCTAAAACAGACTGTCTTTAGAACAACAAAGGCAGCGCTGTTGTCGGCATCTGGTCCAATGTGCTGAATCCAGATTCAATGACAGCTGAAGATCAGCAACAACACACCATATTACGGACATTACTGTCTCTCCATAGACTAACAATACAAGACTTTCTGTTTTCCACAAGGATTTCAGATTGTGCTGTGCAGAAATTCGCTGACAAACCGGCTAGAAGAGCAGGAGACAAAAGGCACCTGGTTACCCAAATCTATGAATTTTGAGCAAAAAATAAAAAAAATAAAAAGCACGTGTCGTCCTAGTGCAGGAACCTTTCTTTTGTATTCCCTTCTGTATTCTCCTTGCTGACACTGCAAATTGCGATTGTAGCTGTAAGTAGAAACTCAATCAGTCTGTGTCCAGCCATGCGTGTATAAGTAAATATCACGCTGGCTTTATTTAGATTTGCGGCTTTCCAATAGGTTTTACACCCTTATGGTTAGTTTGCAAATAATCGCGTTCACGGAAAAGTGAGACAGGGGAGAAATTACATTTAACACCGTTGCTGCTGGACTCGTAGGTATAGCAAATTAGTGCGGCCCCATCTGCCTGGAGGGCGGTTTAATGAGGCTAGTTAGGAATTGTTACAGACAGGACTGTTTGACCCGCTGACCCGTATCGGGGATCTTTTCTTTGCTGAGGATGTAGCAGTTATCTTCCCAGAGTGTAACCTTTGACAGACAGTCAATTCTATTATTCCTTGGTGAGCCGTCAAACAGAATAGTCTTCCTATTTCATCGTAACTACGTTGGAATCATTCAGCACCACGGACAGAGCCGGGGAACTTCTCTAGCACTGTAGTGGTACGTCGCTCATGACTGCCAGGTGCTCTGCGCGCTACATTTTCTAAGGTTTGAGCCAATAAATCTTCGCCGTGTAAACCAGTTACTTTTATATTTCCCTTGCCTATTCCGGCATGTTTAGGCGATTTAGTGTTTATAGTAGAAAGATGGAACTCTTAAGATTTTATGTTTCTTTTCTTACTACTAAACCGTTTCATTTATCAGTGTTTAATGTAAATATATCCTCAGTAGCGAGATCTTTGGTAATTCTGCCTCTTTGTGGGGCCACACGTGGCAAAAAAACAGCCAATTTACACTTTGTGAAGGTTGGAAATCGCGCTCATAACATAACAAGAAATTGATCGACTGCTTGTGCTGTGAGTTTTTTCAGTAGTTTGTGGGTGGTTTTTGATTCCATCCCATCCACTACACTGATACTGTATGTCGCAGGGCATTAACCATCAGCGATTACGATGGCAGTTAGTGGGCTCTGACTAGACCCTATGGGGCCCCGGTCTTAGATGGGATATGCCATAAATGTCTGATAGACGTGGACCCATCTCTGGGATTTACAACAGTCTCCATCATAGTTGTCTTTGACCCCTGTTTTTGGTGAAGTATACGCTGCATGTGGTATTGTTTTTGCAAAACTTTTTCAAAATTTCAGCTAACCCTTTTATTGAGACTTGAAAAATACATGCACATGCTACTCAGATGCATTGATGATGCCTATAGCAAGTATCCATCCTACCAATGCCCCAGACAACTGAATCCCAAGTCTGCCAAGCCCTGATGTGGTATTTCCCTTCATTCTAGTGTCGTTGTGCGATCACACCTTTTGTTGTTCTGGAGCCTAGAAATGCTGGCCACTGCAATGAAGATCATTTTGGGTGTCATTTTGTTGCACATAAGCCTCATGTCTCTCTGTAAGTCATTAAGCAGAGCCATGGTCAGTCATAGGACGCACGTAGCTCTTATTAATGTGACCATGATGCAAATCAGCCGTGGAAAAAAGGAATGAAATGGCCTGTTTTGCACGGCCGATTTGCATCTGCAGCCGTTTTCATGGTTCCCTCATAGAATTGAATCTATGAATGATCCATGAAAAACAGGGAGAAATATTAAATGTCCCATTTATGGACAGCTCTTATTCACCCATAGACTTTCATTGTTTTCAAGGGCTCTAGAGTTGGGCCAAATAAATAAATAAATAAATGACTCCAGCTTTAAGATAAAATCATTAAACGGGTATTCCCATGAACATAATCATATCTATATTTGTAGATAATTAATTAAAAGTTAAACATTTTTGCAAATATAAGTAGTTAAAAATTCTGCAGATATTTAAAGATTTTCTCTATCTTAGACAGTCTGTTGTCTTGATCGGTTGCCAATGGATACGACCACAATTGCCTAAACTTTCTATGATCTGGGACAAAAATCCAGCCATGATTTTCTTATTGTGGACATGTTATCAGGCAGGGACACTACATGTATCAGAAGATAACCCGGCCACAGTAAGGAAATCATGGCTGATTTTCTGACCTTAGAAAGGTCCTGCATTTATGGTCGTATCCACTGGCAACCGATCAAGACAAAAAGATTGTGACCACAAGGTATTAGACAAAATCTTTATAACTCTGTAAAATGTTTAATTATTTATATTTGCAAAAATGTTTAACTTTTAAATATCTACAAATTTAAAAATGGTTATGTACATGGGAATACCCCTTTAACTATTTAAAATGATATGATACAATTATTATATAATTATTGATATTGTATAATTAGATGTATAGTTTGTTACATATTTACTTTCATAGGAATCAATCCCTGGCGTTTTAATGAATTAGAGGATCTTTATTGATTCCGAATGTCCTTAGCTGTCAGCCATTTATGATGGAGTTGGAGCCGAAATTAGGCTGTGGAAAAATAGAGGAGTCAGAGTCGAAACTTTGGCCTACCAACTCCACAGCCCTGATTTTTTGAAGATGGGCGCTTTCAATGTCATGTGAATAGGCCCTTACAAACCTAGAACCTTGAAAAGGTCTGATGCTTGAGGACTCTGGACAAGATTTTTATTTTTTTGATCCTCTGTTACAGGCTCCGAGGTGCAATTGAACATTAGGTGAGTATAATGGGGCATTGTCCCAAATTCCTAATGCCACGGAAACCTATTAATTTCTTTAGCTATTTTTCCAGTCTTTTTTTTTCCTCTGTATTTGAATCCATGGTTTGCAGCATTTCTCTGTTTCTGTAGGCCAATCCACCGACTCCAGCTCCTCCGTTTTTTCACAGCCCGATTCTTACTCGGACTACTTTATAAACGGCTGACAGCCATGGTCAGTCAGAAGTTGTAAAGATCCTCGAATTCAGAAAAATCTAGTAATTGAATTTCTAAGAAAGTAAATATGTAACAAGCTCAATGCCAATAATTGTATAATATAATTTATAATAATCATCCTATTTTGAAGCTGGAGTAAGTAACATGTATACAACTCCCGCTTCACCCAAAACAGGCCCCAACTCTGACTCAAACTTTACAGCCTTGCTTACAGTTTCCATGAATCTGTAACGTACAGTATGGTGCTCATGGCGAGGCATCGTTGGAGTTCTAGCTTCAACCCAAAGTTGTGTACACACATGCTGAGCTGCCACAAGAAATACCACCGACCTGATTGGTATGTGATGCATGTGGGAAGTTTTATCTTGCTTGTAGAATAGAAGAAGCGGCGTACGGTAATTATTATCATCTTTACTATCATTATGCGGTACAGCATGTTCTTTAACACCTGGGGAGACTTTCTTCTCTTTGAACCTAACATGCTAATTTATATGACAGAAGACAAGAGAATCTTAGATACAGCAAATCACTGATGCCAGGTGATGGCAGGAAATTAGTAACTCCGAACCAAGCTGCAAAACATTGCATTGCCTTTACATTAAAGCTGCCTCAATCCAATGTCTATATCATATAATATCAGTGGCCTACCTTCTGTCATCTGCTGCTTGTATTCCATTCCACAGCAGTAGATAAGTTTTTGAGGGTAATTGGGTAATAAGATTACATTTTAGGGTTCCAAGTTTGCCATAAGTTTGTTATTTATGGGTGCAAATTTACCATAACTTGGCTTCTCTATAACCCTATATATCACAGAGCTCAACTTCTCTCCTATATTATATAAACCTATATATCACAGAACTCAGCTTCTCTCCTCTATCATATAACCTATATATCACAGAGCTCAGCTTCTTTCCTCTGTCATATAACCCTATATATCACACAGCTCAGCTTCTTTCTCTCATATAACCCTATATAGCACAGAGCTCAGCTTCTCTCCTCTATCATATAACCCTATATATCACAGAGCTCAGCTTCTCTCCTCTATCATATAACCCTATATATCACAGAGCTCAGCTTCTCTCCTCTATCAGTTAACCTATATATCACAGAGCTCAGCTTCTCTCCTCTATCATATAAACCTATATATCACAGAGCTCAGCTTCTCTCCCCATCATATAACCTATATATCACAGAGCTCAGCTTCTCTCCTCTATCATATAACCCTATATATCACAGAGCTCAGCTTCTCTCCTCTATCATATAACCCTATATATCACAGAGCTCAGCTTCTCTCCCCATCATATAACCTATATATCACAGAGCTCAGTTTCTCTCCTCTATCATATAACCCTATATATCACAGAGCTCAGCTTCTCTCCCCATCATATAACCTATATATCACAGAGCTCAGTTTCTCTCCTCTATCATATAACCCTATATATCACAGGGCTCAGCTTCTCTCCTCTATCATATAACCTATATATCACAGAGCTCAGCTTCTCTCCTCTATCATATAACCCTATATATCACAGAGCTCAGCTTCTCTCCTCTATCATATAACCCTATATATTACAGGGCTCAGCTTCTCTCCTCTATCATATAACCTATATATCACAAAGCTCAGCTTCTCTCTCTCATATAACCCTATATAGCACAGAGCTCAGCTTCTCTCCTCTATCATATAACCCTATATATCACAGAGCTCAGCTTCTCTCCTCTATCATATAACCCTATATATCACAGAGCTCAGCTTCTTTCCTCTATCCTATAACCCTATATATCACACAGCTCAGCTTCTCTCTCTCATATAACCCTATATAGCACAGAGCTCAGCTTCTCTCCTCTATCATATAACCCTATATATCACACAGCTCAGCTTCTCTCCTCTATCATATAACCCTATATATCACAGAGCTCAGCTTCTCTCTCTCATATAACCCTATATATCACAGAGCTCAGCTTCTCTCCTCTATCATAAAACCCTATATATCACAGAGCTCAGCTTCTCTCCTCTATCATATAATCCTGTATATCACAGAGCTCAGCTTCTCTCCTCTATCATATAACCCTATATATCACAGAGCTCAGCTTCTCTCCTCTGTCATATAACCCTGTATATCACAGAGCTCAGCTTCTCTCTCTCATATAACCCTATATAGCACAGAGCTCAGCTTCTCTCCTCTATCATATAACCCTATATATCACAGAGCTCAGCTTCTTTCCTCTATCATATAACCCTATATATCACAGAGCTCAGCTTCTCTCTCTCATATAACCCTATATATCACAGAGCTCAGCTTCTCTCCTCTATCATATAACCCTATATATCACAGAGCTCAGTTTCTCTCCTCTATCATATAACCCTATATATCACAGAGCTCAGCTTCTCTCCTCTATCATATAACCCTATATATCACAGGGCTCAGCTTCTCTCCTCTATCATATAACTCTGTATATCACAGAGCTCAGCTTCTCTCTCTCATATAACCCTATATAGCACAGAGCTCAGCTTCTCTCCTCTATCATATAACCCTATATATCACAGAGCTCAGCTTCTCTCCTCTATCATATAACCCTATATATCACAGAGCTCAGTTTCTCTCCTCTATCATATAACCCTATATATCACACAGCTCAGCTTCTCTCGTCTATCATATAACCTATATATCACAGAGCTCAGCTTCTCTCCTCTATCATATAACCTATATATCACAGAGCTCAGCTTCTCTCCTCTATCATATAACCTTATATATCACAGCGCTCAGCTTCTCTCCTCTATCATATAATCCTATATATCACAGAGCTCAGCTTCTCTCTCTCATATAACCCTATATAGCACAGAGCTCAGCTTCTCTCCTCTATCATAAAACCCTATATATTACAGAGCTCAGCTTCTCTCCTCTATCATATAACCCTATATATTACAGGGCTCAGCTTCTCTCCTCTATCATATAACCTATATATCACAAAGCTCAGCTTCTCTCTCTCATATAACCCTATATAGCACAGAGCTCAGCTTCTCTCCTCTATCATATAACCCTATATATCACAGAGCTCAGCTTCTCTCCTCTATCATATAACCCTATATATCACAGAGCTCAGCTTCTTTCCTCTATCCTATAACCCTATATATCACACAGCTCAGCTTCTCTCTCTCATATAACCCTATATAGCACAGAGCTCAGCTTCTCTCCTCTATCATATAACCCTATATATCACAGAGCTCAGCTTCTTTCCTCTATTATATAAACCTATATATCACAGAGCTCAGCTTCTCTCTCTCATATAACCCTATATAGCACAGAGCTCAGCTTCTTTCCTCTATCATATAACCCTATATATCACACAGCTCAGCTTCTCTCCTCTATCATATAACCCTATATATCACAGAGCTCAGCTTCTCTCCTCTATCATATAATCCTGTATATCACAGAGCTCAGCTTCTCTCCTCTATCATATAACCCTATATATCACAGAGCTCAGCTTCTCTCTCTCATATAACCCTATATATCACACAGCTCAGCTTCTCTCCTCTATCATATAACCCTATATATCACAGAGCTCAGCTTCTCTCCTCTATCATATAATCCTGTATATCACAGAGCTCAGCTTCTCTCCTCTATCATATAACCCTATATATCACAGAGCTCAGCTTCTCTCCTCTGTCATATAACCCTGTATATCACAGAGCTCAGCTTCTCTCTCTCATATAACCCTATATAGCACAGAGCTCAGCTTCTCTCCTCTATCATATAACCCTATATATCAGAGCTCAGCTTCTTTCCTCTATCATATAACCCTATATATCACAGAGCTCAGCTTCTCTCTCTCATATAACCCTATATATCACAGAGCTCAGCTTCTCTCCTCTATCATATAACCCTATATATCACAGAGCTCAGTTTCTCTCCTCTATCATATAACCCTATATATCACAGAGCTCAGCTTCTCTCCTCTATCATATAACCCTATATATCACAGGGCTCAGCTTCTCTCCTCTATCATATAACTCTGTATATCACAGAGCTCAGCTTCTCTCTCTCATATAACCCTATATAGCACAGAGCTCAGCTTCTCTCCTCTATCATATAACCCTATATATCACAGAGCTCAGCTTCTCTCCTCTATCATATAACCCTATATATCACAGAGCTCAGTTTCTCTCCTCTATCATATAACCCTATATATCACACAGCTCAGCTTCTCTCGTCTATCATATAACCCTATATATCACAGAGCTCAGCTTCTCTCTCTCATATAACCCTATATAGCACAGAGCTCAGCTTCTCTCCTCTATCATAAAACCCTATATATTACAGAGCTCAGCTTCTCTCCTCTATCATATAACCCTATATATCACAGAGCTCAGCTTCTTTCCTCTATCCTATAACCCTATATATCACACAGCTCAGCTTCTCTCTCTCTCATATAACCCTATATAGCACAGAGCTCAGCTTCTCTCCCTCTATCATATAACCCTATATATCACACCTCAGCTTCTCTCCTCTATCATATAACCCTATATATCACAGAGCTCAGCTTCTCTCCTCTATCATATAACCCTATATATCACAGAGCTCAGCTTCTCTCCTCTATCATATAACCCTATATATCACAGAGCTCAGCTTCTCTCCTATATCCTATAACCCTATATATCACAGAGCTCAGCTTCTCTCCCTCTATTATATAACCCTATATATCACAGAGCTCAACTTCTCTCCTCTATCATATAACCCTATATATCACAGAGCTCAGCTTCTCTCCTCTATCATATAACCCTATATATCACAAAGCTCAGCTTCTCTCCCTCTGTCCTATATTCTATAATCCCGTAATCAGGAGACACATCTGAAACTTAGTGATGCAATGAGCATAATATACCATCTATCAACCTGTATATACACTGCAGTCCCCAATGTTCTCAGAAGCTTGGTTGCTTATTTTGGATTCTCGTTGCATTTTTCCATATTTACCATTCACGCTCAAGCTCTGACTGTGTAAAGCCAGTTTGTACAAGCAGCCTGTTGGCTTCCCCATAGTTCTGATCTCACTCCATGTGCAAATTACAAATAGCCCAGGGGCCGACAGACACTTCATTTGCAGCATGATCGCCTCTATTAATGTCAGGGAGATCTATGTTACATCATTATCATAGCTGACACTGATTGCTTGCAAATTCGGTTTCCCTTGTTCTGTCTTCACAGCTCCTTGTGTTGCCTGGATTAGAGACAATCTCCATAATGCAGTAATTATCATTCACAGCTATGGAACAGTAAATCGGGTATAGGATGATTCTTATATTTATTACCATTTTCATTACAGCTTTTAAAGGGAGTCTGTCACCAGGGTGAAGCATATTAAAGCAGCAGCACAGTTAGATGGCTCAGGCTGACATGAATGTAACACCTTTTTCCCCCATGAAAATTTGTGCCCCTGACATTGTCAAAATAACCATTTATTTCACAATATGCGAATGAACAATCTGGAGCACTGTGGGCGGCTCCATTGCTGCACTCCAAACTTCTCCAATATGCCCTCATTGCCTTCTCCCTTTTTTGAGTGCCCGTGCCAGGGATCTACAGTCATGGCCAAAAGTTTTGAGAATGACACAAATATTATATTTTCACATGATCTGCTGCCCTCTGGTTTTTATGTGTGTTTGTCAGATGTTTTTATCACATACAGAAATAGAATTGCATTCATATTATGAGTAACAGAAGCTTATATTGACAGTTAGAATGAGTTAATGCAGCAAGTCAATATTTGCAGTGTTGACCCTTCTTCTTCAGGACCTCTGCAATTCTCCCTGGCATGCTCTCAATCAACTTCTGGACCAAATCCTGACTGATAGCAGTCCATTCTTGCAGAATCAATGCTTTAATTTTGTCTGAATTTGTTGGTTTTTGTTTGTCCATCCGTCTCTTGATGATTGACCACAAGTTCTCAATGGGATTAAGATCTGGGGAGTTTCCAGGCCATGGACCCAAAATCTCTATGTTTTGTTTCCTGAGCCATTTAGTTATCACCTTTGCTTTATGGCAAGGTGCTCCATCATGCTGGAAAAGGCATTGTTGAGCGCCAAACTGCTCTTGGACGGTTGGGAGAAGTTGCTCTTGGAGGACATTCTGGTACCATTCTTTATTCATGGCTGTGTTTTTAGGCAAGACTGTGAGAGAGCCGATTCCCTTGGCTGAGAAGCAACCCCACACATGAATGGTTTCAGGATGCTTTACAGTTGGCATGAGACAAGACTGGTGGTAGCGCTCACCTCTTCTTCTCCGAATAAGCTGTTTTCCAGATGTTCCAAACAATCGAAAAGGGGATTCATCAGAGAAAATTACTTTACCCCAGTCCTCAGCAGTCCACTCCCTGTACCTTTTGCAGAATATCAGTCTGTCCCTGATGTTTTTTCTGCAGAGAAGTGGCTTCTTTGCTTCCCTCCTTGAGACCAGGCCTTGCTCCAAGAGTCTCCGCCTCACAGTGCGTGCAGATGCACTCACACCTGCCTGCTGCCATTCCTCAGCAAGCTCTGCACTGCTGGTAGCCCGATCCCGCAGCTGAAACACTTTTAAGAGACGGTCCTGCCGCTTGCTGGTCTTTCTTGGGCGCCCTGGAGCCTTTTTGGCACCAATGGAACCTCTCTCCTTGAAGTTCTTGATGATGCGATAGATTGTTGACTGAGGTGCAATCTTTGTAGCTGCAATACTCTTCCCAGTGAGGCCATTTTTGTGCAGTGCAATGATGACTGCACGTGTTTCTTTAGAGATAACCATGGTTAACAGAAGAGAAACAATGATGGCAAGCACCAGCCTCCTTTTAAAGTGTCCAGTGGTGTCATTCTTACTTAATCATGACAGATTGATCTCCAGCCCTGTCCTCATCAACACCCACACCTGTGTTAATGGAACAATCACTGAAACGATGTTAGGTGGTCCTTTTAAGGCAGGGCTGCAATGATGTTGAAATGTGTTTTGGGGGATAAAGTTCATTTTCTAGGCAAATATTGACTTTGCAAGTAATTGCTGTTAAGCTGATCACTCTTTATAACATTCTGGAGTATATGCAAATTGCCATTAGAAAAACTGAAGCAGTAGACTTTGTAAAAATTAATATTTGTATCAGTCTCAAAACTTTTGGCCATGACTGTATGCTGAAATCTCACCTGGCCCTGTGTTCCTGCCTGCATATTAGAGCAATGTGGGGTGTAGCAGTTTGGAGCAACAGAGCCACCCTCAGTGCTCCAGATAGCTCATTTGCATATGGAAAGATGCATATGCCAGATGGAAAATTCTTGGTCATTTTGTGTCATCAATATTCATACACAGGGGGATTTAGTATTTGCGTCTGTCACGTACGGTCCTTTCTAGCACGTGACGCGGGTGCAGCTGTCAGGGGTCAACTCAACTCCGGAAACTCAATCTCACCACCCTACACTTCAGGCTGCAAATTGAGTGTAAGTCGCACCCCAGCACAGTCTACACACCCCAAACACACGCCACCACCTCCACTGCGAATCCAAGATTTCAGTTTTGGTGAAGTGGACCTCGCAAGAAGCACCAGAATTATAGAGAGGTCAGGGCCTCTTAATAATGCATGCGCATCTCTCACCAGCAGGGAAATGAATGAATGAATTAAGGCTGCCGATCTTAATAAATGTCCTCCAATGTGTAATAAATAACTTGTACAAGTTCACCACAAGAGAACATTTTGTGATTTCCCCTTCTGTCAGATATTTACGTTTTTTTTACATTGGCCATGTACTGGAGTGCCCCGTACACACATTGGGGCACATTTATCAGCCTTTCATGGCTATTTTCTTCCCATTCTGCCCCTTTTTTTTCTTTAAGTGGTTTGCTGTGTGCATCTATTTTGAAGGCAAAGACTTGTCACTTGGCTGGTTTATCTATACTAACATTTTATTTAAACTTGCACGTTTTTAGAAAAATTACCAAAAAGGGGCATTGCTCTCAAGTGCATGAGCAGTGTGTTAAAGTTGTAAGATCTGATGCCCAATTTCTCTATTAAAAGACAATGGACCAGACTTATGATGCCCTGTATGCCAGTTTTTTGCAAGGCATAAAAAGGTCACAATTTTGTTTTTGCGCAAAAAGTTTACAACTTTTTAAACTCTCTGCCCATTTTCCCAAAAAGGGTGTGTATTGGGGTCAAGGCCATCAGCCCCACCAGATTTCTCATCATTTATGCCAGAAATGTGGTGTAATGATGTGGAAAAGCTAGCATACATTTACTTCTAGGCGCACACCCCGACTGAGGGTGCGCTTCATTTATGTAGAGGCTTGCTTCTAGCCATATATGAGGTTCACCCTCCACTAGCTCTGGGGTATGAAGACGCATTTGAAAGGCCAGCCTTCATAAATATGACCCAAAGCCATGCACCCAGCTGTGCAGAATTAGAACATAAAGGCACAAGAGGCTAAGTAAATTACCCCCATTTATCTGCAGTGGTTCAGTGGTTTTTCCTCAGTCTGGGCTTCCTCTTTGATAAAATAAACCCGATAAGAAGCTCGTGGTTACAATACTAAATTTATCATCTGCTGAGATGAGTAGGAGACGCGTCGTAGCCTTCTCCATATCAGTTCCCACCCTCATGTACCACAAAACACTTGTATAGCACATGTTACTTGAATTTCAGAATTGCTTGGCGCCTCAAGACACTAAAGAGATGTGTCTTAAAATAGCAGCGAGCCAACGCGAGCCTCTGCAGGGCTCCTGTGAGTGCGGCAATCACAGCCTCCCATCTGCATGATAATGCAGTGCTTATTGCAAGCCCAGTGCCTGTGAAAGACTTACCAAGCAGTCAAGTGCCCAAATGCCTCCTCTGTAGATAGCCGCCTGCAGTCATATTTTGTAAAGGAGGTTTGTCTGCTACACGCACAGTGGGGGCAACCATTTTAAGGGCCAAACCAGCAATTTGCATATTAAGTCTGTAGAAATTAGCGGTGTGGCTTGTTGCCTTGGTGATGTCATCAGATCATAGCATGTCAATAGGCAACGGTTAAACCTATCCCATAGCTATTGTTATCAACACCTTTTTAGTTTTTGCTAAGTAATTGGGCAAATAATTCCCTACTATAGTGTTATTGGGAATGTCGAAATTCAGAACTGCAGTTTTGCTGCAGATTGAGCAGCAACCACATAAGATCTGGGATTAAAGCATAGATTGTATGTATACGAAAAAAAATCTAAGATAAATGTAGATATTGTGGCATTTCAAGCATATTCCATATCGGTTGTCCAATTTAGAGAACCCATTTTTATTTCTTGTAATTAGAAAAAAAAACAAAAAAAAAAAAAACATACTCACCTGTCTCCGGTGTCTGGTTCTGGCTGCTCCCAGGGTCTTGTTTTGGCGGAAGTCCTCATCTTGGCCTAAGGACACAGAACGTCACAGATGACGTATGCGAGTGAAGTCTCGGTTCCTTTACTTAGGCCGCTGAGGCCAATCACTTGCAGCGAGGATTTCCACAAAAACAAGACCCCAGGAGCAGCAGAACTGGACCATGGTGGGAGACAACGGGGACAGTTGAGTATGGGTTCTTCTTTTTTTTAATTTAATTTTTCACCTTCCCCGGCCTCCATGTTAAAAAAGATCCTCATCTTTTGGGCACCATGGAGAGCGGCGGCAAAGGGTGTCCATCTCTTTGGAGGACCTGACCTGTCCTGCATTAGACACGCCATCCATTGATTTGATTGAGTACTGTGTAATGCTTAATTTTCCCCTGTGGTGGCGCTATAGGTAAATGGAACACTTACTGCCAAGTTTCACCACTTTCTGAGTACTATTGAACACTTTATTGTCAAGGGACCTTTAATAACAAGTAGGAATTTTCCAAACAGAGTGCCTGCAAATACATATCCAGATATATTCTTGCCAGAGCTATAGGTGATTATACAGGTGCCATCTATAAGGCTCTTGTGATGGCACAGCACTTGGTCACTCATGAAACAAAATAAAAACTACCACAATGCAACCTTATTGTAAGCTATAAGGTCATTGGCAACACTGCATCATCACAAAATGTTCAACCCAGTCATATTTCTTTGTGATGGTCACATTGTCGCCCTTGACCTTGTTTTTCCATAGGAAAGAAGTGAGGTTGCATCAGAAATTTTACACCGACTCATGAGTGACCAAACGTCACCGTCTAGCCCTAGCCTAGAGGGTTATGTTAGTTTTTAATTTAGTTACGTTATTTATGCAGATGAGCTCCAAGATCTAACTTAAAGGGGTTGTCCAGGCCTATCAATTGATGATCTGTCTTTAGGATGTTGCATCAATTAAAGATCCGCAGGGGCCTGACACCCGGACCAGTCAGTTGTTTGAAGAGACCACAACATTTGGATGAGCTCTGAAGCCTCTTCACTACTTACCAAGCACAGTGTTGTATATTTTACAGCGACCGTGCTTGGTATTACAGCTCAGCCCCATTTACTTGACTGGGACTAAACTGAGACCAGACCATGTGAACAATGAATTTGAACATCTCATAGCCTGTGAAGCCGAATCTGCACTCAGGGAGTACTGCTATGTTTCAAAGAGTTGATCTGCAGAGGTCCCCACTCATCTTCAATTTATGACCTATCCTAAGGTTAGGTCGTCAATTGATAAAGCCTGGAAAACCACTTGAAAGGGAGCCCGTCAGCAAGGCAGTTGTAATGTGGTTGTAAACTAAATGTATAGTTCTATAGGACAGTCCCCTGATTGCAATGGTACCATTGTTATGTGCATTTGATGCTCCCAAATTGAGAAATCCAGTTGTTATATATCCAAATTTTTACGCAAATGTATCTTGAAGTGCTGCTTTGTGTGTTTTTCAGATGGAAGTGCCCTGGCTTTCATCCTGACTCACTGTCCCTGTCATTATGGGTGACATCCTTACCGTTTCTAACCTGTTTGGAAATCTTGCTCATGCACCTTTTCTAAAATCCAGCGAGATTGTAGTACATTTGCTTGTGACGTTGCTGAAAACAAGGACTGTATTGCACTCTCACCGTAATTCGGAGGCAGAGTGCAGGTCTGACATTTTGGCCTGGAGTTGGTGAGAATGAAAGGCACGGTGAACCAGGATGAAAGGCAGGGCACTTGCATCTGAAGAAAAACCCAAAGCAACACTGAGAGAGTCATTTGCATCATTATAGGAAGGTTTATCAACATGGGAGCATCAGATGGCCATACTGATGAAGTGTTCCCTCCTCTAGGTGTA
Source organism: Leptodactylus fallax (assembly GCA_947044405.1). Classification (NCBI taxonomy): domain Eukaryota; kingdom Metazoa; phylum Chordata; class Amphibia; order Anura; family Leptodactylidae; genus Leptodactylus; species Leptodactylus fallax. The sequence goes on along the minus strand of CAMRHE010000147.1, from coordinate 489,640 downwards.
GAGGATGTCCCCTTGTCACTGTCACAGGCCCAAGTGTAAAAAAAAGATCCTTAGAAAGTTCTTTGTACTTAGAATAATGCTGCATGCTGAGCTATTTTCACAATCTGGTAAAATGACAGAAATGCGACGAAAATCTCCATGGAGAACCATTGATGTCCGTCATATGATGGATCTTCAGATTCCATGGTGGAACAGAAAATCGTAAGTGCTAACGCAGATGGGAATTTAGCCTAAGGCTGGATTCACACCTGCGCTTGGTTTCCGTTTGTGGATTCCGTTGAGGACTTTTATCTCCACATTTTTTGGGGTGCAAACCCGGCAGACCCCATTATAGTCTATGGGGTCTGCAGGTTTCCGCGGGTAACCACAGACCTGAAGAACAGAATCCCGAATGCAGGTGTGAACCTATTGTAAGAAGTACACATTGAATTCATGATAGAAAGCCAATCTTAATGGAGATTACTCTGTTACTCCAGTACACCTAAATGATTTGTTTTTCACAGCAAACCAGTTATCGAACCTTATGTCCAGCGTCACTGCGCCTGACTGTCAATGTTTACTGGTAAAGTTGTAATGTGCAGCTGGGAGAGAGCGGTATAAATAGGGTGCGCAAAATCTATTTCAGGTTGAAGTAATTGATGTCTTGCTGCAGAGGAGAGCTGTGGGTATAAATAGGCCGCCTCAGATGGTGCCGCAGAAAGGTAATTAAGAGATAAAAAAGCAATGAGCATCTCTGTTACACCAGTGCACATACAAAATACAAACACTCATTTCATGTGTCTCCAAACTTAGCTTCGGGGGAGGGTGGAACGGGGCCGACCGTCATTGTTGGAGCGGTGAGCCTGTCTGACGTTACATGTTGTTCATTAGGAGGAGAACATAGAATGGGAATTACTCGTAACACCTCCCATGTACATCTGCTGGAAGAACCTCAAACGCTTTCTAATCATCGCCTTTCTCTTCCATCCCTAATAGATTTGCATCTCTTTGAAACATTTTTAATTAGTCTGGCTGTACCTCCGCCCATTACCCCCCGAGACCGTCCCTTGACTCAACCAGCCTTCCGCGCCGTATTCCTATCTTAACTACATTTTGAGGAAATGCTACCTGTTGAGAGCTAATGCGGAGCACTTACACCATCTGTAAGCCATGCTTTGAGGCTTCTGTTTCATGTAAATCACTTGAGCACCTCTGGAGACCCAGTTATAAAACAATCCCCAAATTCGGAAAGAGCCATTTTGGGGAATGTGTACCAGCAAAGGGATAGCCTCTCTGTATCTGTGCGTTAGGTTCATGGCAAAGTAGTGATCTTGCTGTGAACCCTGCACAGATAGTACTGCCTCCCTGTCTCTCGCTGCTGTGTAGTAAGATAACTCAAAAGACAACTGCAGTATGCCATATTGTCCTTCACCAGATGTGTCATGGAGCAGACAGCCCTCCTTTATGCTTCTCTGCAAAACAGTTTGTCTATAGGAAAGCCCCCTTGATCTGGCAGACCTGTTCTGTCTTGCATTATACAGACAGTCCATGTATTTGCATGAGCACTTTGTAATGCTTATTTCTCCTTGTGATGGTGCTATAGGGACACTCACTGCCTTTACCAATTGCTGAAGGTCCCAACAGGAGGACACTTTGTGATCATCCTTTTTGATAATGGATGCTTTTACAAATAGGATTTGTCCAAACCAGAGAATCCCTTTATAAAATATTTTTCACCTACTAAGGGGGCGTTCACACTACCGTTGCTGTTGTCCATTACAAGATTTTAGCATCGGACACTAGCTGAAACATCAGAAATCCGTTAAAATTTCCATTCATTTCAATGTTTTTTTATATTGTGTCCGTTAGTGTCTGTTTACACCAAAACCGTCAGAAGTCCGTTTTTTTTTTTTGGCGGGTAAAAAATCCTACATGCAGGACTTTTTGTCAGTTTGAAAAAAATGGATTCTTGACTGACAACAAGTGTCCGTAATTTTTTAAAATTGAAGTCTATGGGTAACGGACTTATAACGGACAGTAACTGATAGCCATCAGTTACTGTCCGTTATTTTATGTCCGTTTTTTTCTGCGCATGCTCAGAAAGGAGAAACCAAAAAAAAAATGGACAGTGTTAAAAAATGGACACTAACTGATGCTAATGTGTCCGTTTTTTTAACTGAACCATTAATTGGATCAGTTAAAAAAACGGACACGTTAACATCAGTTAGTGTCCGTTACGATAGGTGTCCTTTTTTTTTTTTTTTTTTTTTAACGGACACCTTCATAACAGACTCCAACGGTAGTGTGAACCCTGCCTAACATTTGCAGAATATTATGTACTAAATAGGTAAGACAGGTCTTATTGAAGATAATGTTCATTAGAACAATGTGAAGGGCATAGTTCAGAGACTATATGGTGTCGGGGACTACGTAAACCATCATTCAGTGTCCCCTCTGTGCCGTATGTATGGAGCTATACTCCTTAAGCTTCATTCATTTGGCATTTGATGGAGCATGTCATAATTCATATGCAATCTGATGTAAACCCGCGTATAATATGGACCCAGAACAGGCTATTGACTCTATATTTTGGTTTTATAGTACTCCTATTCTTGATATGACAATTTGCATGAGCCATTGCTGCCATAATGGGGCAGAAATTTCATGCAAGAGAATGCCAGTTGGCATGAAAATGTAGTAATTTTTTTGTCCGTTTTTTATGCAAAAAATTGTAACTTTTTCTCTTTCATGGACTCATCAGATAACTGGAGTAAATGACGACCTGAAATCTATGCCAGCTATGTGCTGGCGTAGGTTTCAGTGGAGGGAGCACCTGATATATGAGGAGGCGTGCGCCTCCTCATAAATCAGACGAACCCTCCGCCAGCGCAGGAGATAGGAAGACTACGCCAAAAATGCCAGACTTCAAAAATCTCCCCTGGTGTCTCCTGGAGTTGAGAATGGACTGAAGTGGTTCAGGAGTGATAGAAAGTAAATATGTTACCGTAGTCTAGATTGGAGACTGAGGGCATATATAAGTTTTTTTGTTGTTTTGAGTATGAGAATAGAGCAGATTTGAGAAATATTTTTGCGGTGGAGGCAGCAGATGGTGTATAGTGTTTGGCTGCGCAGTTTGGGCCACTGGCCAAAATATGAGGCTGTCCCAAGGCTGTATTCTTATGAGACTGGGGAGCCATGAAGCCATTGATAGTTATGGGAATGGGTTGAGATAGGGAAAGATGTAGACTTGAGTTTTCTTTGGGTTTAAGAAGTCAGGTGAAGATATAGCAGATAGACCCTCTGGATCTAAGTAGCATTGAAAGCTATGGATTCTGTGAGGTGTCCTAGGCCAAAGGTATTGATGGAGAAGAGCAGGAGGTCTCTGGACAGAGCCTTGAGGGACATCAACAGTAAAGAAGAGGAAGTGGTATGTTTGACACTAAATTTATGGTGTTTGAGGTACAAGAACATCCATGAGAGGGTCAAGTCTGGGATGCCAAGGGCTGAGAGAATTTGCAACAAAAGGGAATGCCAAAGTCGGAGAACAGATGATGTTTAGGACATTGTAGTAGCCATATTGTGTGCCCTCCTCCAAACTCTCAAAAAAAACATAATGAAGAAATGGCAATGGACAATTCAGGAACTCATTCTTACACCCATAATCCCATGTGTATTTTTGGACTGGTTACATGGTCCACATAGGTATCTTTGAGTCTAGACTATACCTGATGTTTTTGGAATACAGGAGGTAAAAAATCCTCCCCTAGAAATAAATGTTGTAGATTTTTTTTTATTATTGTGCAGTTTAGATTGTAATCTGTGTAAGTAAGGCTGGCGAGGTACGACCTTCTGATTGCCGTCTGTCGGCAGGCTGTAATTGTATGTCATGCCATTATTTAATATGTTTGGAGGCATTCGTGACTATTGTGATAAAGGACATACGGTATTACGGCGTGCACCTTCCAGTGCGTTTACTTTATGGTCACCTCACAAACACTGGATCAATATGCCCGATCACAAACTTAGGTTAACAACAGTTTATGTGCTGATCCGCTGAGATAAGGACGAGGATATATAATACAGAGCCAGATATAGTGAGTGTGGGAAGGCTTGGCAGGGCAGCCTGTGGGAGAGAAATCACCCAGAGGACTGGAATTGGAATCAGGTAATTGAATCAGTGAGAGAGAAATAACAAGGCGATGTGCACATTTATTCCACTCACTGCCACACAGCAAACTTGGGCTTTTTATTTCCAGATGCTGGCGCTTTATATACTTCATTTTAATTTCCGTTTCGGGTAAAGGGTCAGCTCTTAAAAATGGAGGCAGAAAATGTAGCCGTATAATCGGATGCTCCACTATTTATGTAAAGGGATTATACACAGCGCTGTATTATTAGTATTCGTTGTACTGGGATATTGGATGAGCCTCCCAACCATGAGAATCCCGAATAACATAGTCCTCAGTGTGACCCCATAGGAAACTATTGAAGCAGGGCTGTACTATGGCGCCATACAACCCCATAATACATCACCCATACAGGTGTATGGCCCTTAGTGAACCTCCATACACCTCTGATTTAATGTGGTTATTTTTTTCTGTCCAATTCCCTATGTAAAGAGTGAGGTTGTGGCAGATTTTTTCAGCTAGCAGGAAAAAAGGAGCATCCAGTTCTATCTGCAGGCTAAGGCTCCATGTTGCGGAAACGCAGCTTTTTTTTGTTGCAGATTTTGTTGCGTTTTTTTTTTTTTGAGCCAAAGCCAAGAGTGGCTACAAAAGGAATGGGAAATATCTAGGAAGTTCTTATACGTCTACCTTCTGCTCAATCCACTCCTGGCTTTGGCTCAAAAAAAGCGCAACATGGGGCCTCAGCCTCAGATGGATTTCGCTTGTAACTCCCCAGAAAACACATCAAAATCAGTTTCAAATTCCAGCTGTTTTTTTATTTTGTTTTTTTTTGGTCAAGCAAAGCATATCAATAGCGGTCTGTATGTCTTCCATGCACACGGCTTTTACCAGACCTTGATGCTTATTCCCATGGGGAACCATAGCTGTACCTAGGAATCATAACACCTAGAGGTTTCCATAAGAGGTGGCCGTGTGGTGTCCTTGACACTTCTCCATGTCTGTGACTACCAGCTGCCTCACACCGATGTGACATGTCAGATTGACAATGTTTTGTCCTCAAGGCGCTCAAAATGAGTTATTTCATTCATAGGCGTATCTTATCGACAGCAGTGACAGATGTGACAGAGGGCAGAGTCTACATCCAAAAAGTCAATATACTGCAACAATGGCGGCAGAGTCTTTCTTAGCAGAGTCAACATAGAGGCGGTGGTGGCAGATTTTTTTTTTTTTTACAGGAAGGACTAACATCCATACGATTCAGTCCTCGTAGTGCCTGATACAATATTTCAGCCATGCAAATACTCTGTTCTGTAGTTCATGACGGATACAGTAACGTAAGGTTTACAAAAATTCCAACATACCCTGAAGATGTGAATGAGATTTTTGCACATATTTATTTATTTTGCTTACTTGTATAGCGCCATCATATTCCGCAGCGCTTTAACATCTTTTATCATTTTTGTCTGCCATGGTTTATCACATAACATATGAAACACCAAATTTGACGCATAGAGATAAGTATTTAGGAGATGGTCTCTGTGGGGTAAAATTGGTTCTAGGACAGAATTGCACATATTATGGAACATGCTACACTTGATATCTGTGAATACAATAGAAATAACCTCTGTGTGTATGAAATTTGAGGCATGCAAAAGTACGGTAGGGCCCCATAGAGCGCATATACACACGTGGACAAAATTGTTGGCACCCCTCGTTTAATGAAAGAAAAACCCCACAATGGTCACAGAAATAACTTGAATCTGACAAATGTAATAATATATAAAAATTCTATGAAAATGAACAAATGAAAGTCAGACATTGCTTTTCAACCAGGCTTCAACAGAATTTTTAAAAAAGAAAACTCATGAAACAGGCCTGGACAGAAATGATGGTTCCCTTAACTTAATATTTTGTTGCACAACCTTTTGAGGCAATCCCTGCAATCAAACGATTCCTGTAACTGTCAATGAGGCTTCTGCACCTCTCAGCAGGTATTTTGGCCACTCCTCATGAGCAAACTGCTCCAGTTGTCTCGGGTTTGAAGGGTGCCTTTTCCAGACGGCATGTTTCAGCTCCTTCCACAGATTCTCAATAGGATTTAGGTCAGGGCTCATAGAAGGCCACTACAGAATAGTCCAATGTTTTCCTCTTAGCCATTCTTGGGTGTTTTTAGCTGTGTGTTTTGAGTCAATATCCTGTTGCAAGACCCATGACCTGCGACTGAGACCAAGCTTTCTGACACTGGGCAGCACATTTCTCTCTAGAATCTCTTGATAATCTTGAGATTTCATTGTACCCTGCACAGATTTAAGACACCCTATGCCAGATGTAGCAAAGCAGCCCCAGAACATAACAGGGCCTCCTCCATGTTTCACAGTAGGGACAGTGTTCTTTTCAAGATATGCTTCATTTTTCCGTCTGTGAACATAGAGCTGATGTGCCTTGCCAAAAATTTTGATTTTTGTCTCATCTGTCCATAGGACATTCTCCCAGAAGCTTTGTGGCTTGTCAACATGTAGTTTGGCAAATTCCAGTTTTGTCAGATTCAAGTTATTTCTGTGACCATTGTGGGTTTTTCTTTCATTAAACGAGGGGTACCAACAATTTTATCCACGTGTGTACAATACAGCGCAGAGCCATAGCATGTCTGTGTGCAAGAGCTCACACACTGCGGTCAATTCACTAAAGTGAAAAAAGCCTCAAAACATCCCTGAAACATCTAATAAAGAGGAGAACAATACACTGAAATTAACAAAGTACTATGAACCACTGTTCACCATGCCAGGCTGCAAATTTATATCACATACAGGGTTAATGTCAGACTTAAAATTCAGATGAGACAAAATGAAAGCAATATACTGGCTGTGACAGGTCAACTTTAATGGCTTAGGAATTGATAGGGCAAGGTTCACCAAAATACATATATGTGGTGTATGTTTGCCGCACACATGGTTAACAGTGTTTCATTGCACTTTGCTAATTTCACCGTATTGTTCTCCTCTCTATTTGATGTTTCGGGGTTGCTATTGACTTGGGATTTGGCAGATTCTCTTGTTCTTAACAACGCTGGATGCTAGCCAGGCAGTCATGGTTGCCTCTTCTGGCTTTCGTTGAAATGATGTCCCCAGTGAAAGAGTTAATTGAATTAGCAACCGAAGCAAACCGCATGTATGAACATGTCACTGCCTATATAAAGTAGCAGGGGCCACAGGGGTATATGACATGTATACTCCCTAGATAGATGTCTGAAGTATTATCTTCTTCCACTGTACCTTAGAATAATACTACTTACCGATATTTAGATTTTGCATGTCACAGTAAAATCAGGATTTTTGCCGTAGCCTTAAGAGTCATCTGCAACTTCGATTTTATAGGGAAATATTGAGATATCATGGTAATGCCGCTACTATACTGTGACTGGCAGTAGCCATAAAGGGGTTAAGACACTGGAGAAGCTTAGTAATATGTATGTGTAGCTCCTATTCTTAGTTTGCAGAGCGCAGCAGGGTGTCAGAAGCAGAGCTGTGGAGTCGGAGTTGGAAAAAAGTTTCTGGATCTGGCTTCAAGATAAAATTATTATTAATAAAATATTATTTTTGAATTATATTATTATTATTAATATTGTTATAATTAATTAGATGCATCATTTGTTGCTTATTTAGTCACTGGAGTTTTAATAAATTAGAGAATCTCTACTGCTTCTGAGTGACCAAGGCTGTCAGCCTTTTAGGAAGGAGCCGGAGTCAGAGTTGGTGGCTTGGCTCACCAACTCCTCAGCTCTAGTCAGAAGTCTCTATGTTCAGCACCTCTGTGACATCACTGACTCTGCTCTACTCTTACTGCTTGTACATAGAGAAGAGCAGAGTCGGTCATGTGAGTCAGAATGTAATTACTGGAAGCAGAGGAACGAGACTTCCATTACCCCCACTGCAAAGCTAAGAATGGTGGTGACTGGGGGCTGCGTATACACTTACCCAGTGCAGGAAATGGACTGATAAAGTTTTTTTTCCCTGCATAGCCCCTTTAAGCCGCAAGCTTCTTGGTGACCTAAAGTCAAGCTCACAACATATATGACTGAAGTGGAAGAGTGAAGAAATCAGGTGATACCTTTTAGAGGCTAACTGTGTATATTTGATGTGAGCTTTCAAGAGTACTAGCTCTCTTCTTCAGACATGGTGTTATAATACCATGTCTGAAGAAGAGAGCTAGTACTCTCAAAGCTCACCATCAAATATACACAGCCTCTAAAAGGTATCGCCTGATTTCTTCACTTTTCCACTACTTTCTATGGCTAACACGGTACAACATTATACTACTATATGGAGGGAAAACCTTTCTGACTATATGGTGGAAAAAAAAGAAAGCTCAGACACATCAGTACAGCTTTGCAAAGAATGAATACCAGGACCATCCACATGTAATTTTTTGCTCAAATATGGCCTTTACTTCCTTTTTTTATATAATGAAATATGACCCATTATATTCAGTCCCGAAAGCATACAATTAGTTGTACCTAATAAAAGATTATAAAAAGTTTATTTTACGTGATTTCATTTTGCATGGCCTATGCCCTGTGTCTGTGAGCGCAGCCATTTTTGGCCGCAGCAACGTGAGAACACAGACTGTAACTTGATGATGCCACTTAGAAATGCGGCTACATGTCGCTTCGTCCTCCGCTTTATCTAGGTGACAGATATACATCCTGAGTGATTCTGACCACTATATTTACATGGCATTAAGATGTGGTAGAGCTTGAAGTTGCTATCCGCCCCCAGAGCTGTAATGTAAGTTTCCATGAAGTTCTATTTTACTGTGACTTGTAAGACAATCAGTAATGATTCTCTGAGTCACTTAGTGGAGGATGTCTTATAAAAACAATTTAATACAAGAGTGGGTGAGAAATACTTTGTCTAAATAGTAACCTAAAAAAAGATGAAATTGTCACTAAGTACGAGGCTTACATGTTCGTTGTAGGCTTTCGTGTAGAGTACGTCCACACTGGTTTTATGAACATACCCCACTATAAAAAAAAAAAAAAGAAAAAACTTGCAACTTTCAGGGTATGTTCACACAATAGAACTGCACCTCATCAACTCCAAATTTCGTCTGACTCTGCCTTCTATTGTTTTCAAAATAGTGGGAAAAAAAGAACCGTCCTGCTCGATAATCCCCATTGATTCCGAGGCTATTCAGCTCTGCTTTGGCTTTCTGTCGCAGGTTACACAAGGCTGGAATTTGGAAAGGGATCCAAGGTAGAAGACTGCCTGAAATTCCTCTCCAAATTACGCTGTGCGAACCGAGCCTAACATTCCAAGGGTTGAAAACAACTGGGTAAACCTGCAGCATAAAGTGACATGCTGCGGGATGACAACCTACAAGGTTGGTCTCTTGTTCTGCTGGTTTTAGTCACAGCATGTGGATGAGATTTGGTAAACTGCTGTACCAGATGTACATTTCTTGTAGTCATAGCCATAGCATCTTACTTATGGGCGGAAGTCATATTAAAACCATCCATGGCAATCTATATCGGAACCTATATAAGTTGTCATCCACTTTGTTCCAGGAACATTGAACGGTCAAAGATGATAGGTCAGTGCGTTCAAAAGAACCGGTCTCCTCTCCTGACATGTCTACTTGTATATCCCATGAAATAATAATACTAGGGCATCTTTTTTGAGAACCATTGTGGTTCGGCTCCTCTGTTACTCATTTCGGAAATGTATGAATAAATTGACAACTAGGTGTTACCAATTGGGGGGTGTCCTCACGCCCTGTGACATTGTCCAATCAGTGCTGACAGACTGTGCAACCTCACACCCCTTTGACTAGGAGAATGGTAACACTGAGTTGTTTTTGAAGTTTATGAATAAATTAGTGGTACCATTTACCTTGTCAAAGGGGTGTGCCATAACATTACATCTGGCAGAACTGGTTGGATGGAGTCGGACTGTATAGGGACACACGCCCAACGGTAACAGTTGTCAATTTATTCATACATTTCTTGGAGGAGTAATAGAGGAACGGCATAATGTAAAGTAATAAGAAAAGATGCTAGGGTATTTTATGGGGAATGTGTGCATTAACAAAAACAGGTGATATGTATGTCAGTCCATTCTATAGGTACATTCTTGAATCTATATAGGCGGAGTGCACAAGATGTGGTAGCCTCATGTGGCCAAAGACCCGCCAATGATCATATGATTATGCAGTATAGTCATGCAATCATTGGTGGTGGGGTTTTGGTCACATATGGCTACCGCACCGTGAGCATGCAGCCTTGTATGACATTAACAAAAATCCTAATTCCAGTTCCTTGACCTTTTATTTTTTTTTTTTATTTTACGACAGACATTGTTGTGCTATTTTTACTATAAAAACTTGAGCAGATTCATTCATTGTCACTTAGCTTTATAGAGTTAAGGGGTCGATTAATCGGATCTGCAGCACTTCGGACAAACACCTTATTATCCTCAGCTCACTCTATTATTTGCTGTTGCCGCCGGATAGCTAGCAACAGGGGGGCTGGCACCGGCGGAGCGTGAAGCTGCTGCCAGCTCAGGAATAGAAAAGCAGATGGCAAACTCGCGCCTATTTTTAGCTGCCGCCAAGCTTGGCAGCTCCTTTATCAAGAGGCTGCTGCCATTAACTATTTCACTGCCAGCGCTGCCCCAGCCAGAATCTGAAGTGGCTGCAGACTTTGCTTAGTCAGAGAAAAATGCTAATGTCTACAAGTCTTAAGAAAATGCCTGCAAGAGGAAAGGTGTGCGACGCCGGCTGCTGCTGCTAAACCGCTAACCCCGTGCCCTGCCTGATGGAAAGCCTCCATATAGCTGGATAGTATTGCGTTTCGTTACATAGATCAGAATTTCGTCCTTCGCCGCCGCTGTTTGTAGTAGAAAAGTCAAATTGTTAAATTTTTTTTTCATCCTGGTGGAAATACACACATCAGCTGGGTGCATTCCCTCTGCTGCTACCGAGGTATTGTTCGGAGACGCGCTGCTGCCATGGCAACTTGGGCACACTGAATTTTAATTAGCGTGACCACCGAGGTCTGCCACCAGAAGTGAATGTTATCTCGCAGCTGTTGACACGTCTTTCACCTTCTCATAGGGCGTAAAAGGTCTCTTAGGTAGTACGTTGTGCCCAAGAAACCGAAAGGTATCAGTCGCGTTCCCCATTATTCCCTATGTTATTGTAACATTCCGAAACATTGTATCGTTCCAAACATTTCCTCAGTGGCGGATGTATAGAACTTGGGTGTTGAAATGTAGCAAATGATAAAACCGTACACTACTGGCTTACTCTTCACGTAGTAAGAAACACCCATCCAAATTCTTACAACAAGCTGAGAAAAGGTTATGCTTTCCAATTGAGTTTACCGTAATTCTTGGTGTGAACCTCTTTGTTCTGTAGACGATCAGCTATTTATCTTCTATCCTATGGATATATGTAATTTCTGGCATTATCTTTTCTTACAGGGGTTATCCAGTTTTGTAATATTGACGGCCTATCCTTAGGATACGTCATCAATATTAGATCTGCAAGGGTTCATCAGCCAAGACCCCCGCAGGTCTGCTGCCCCGGGAATGTACAGCTCCTGGTAATGCTTACATTGAAGTAACCCCTATTGGACCCTCGCAGAGCTAATATTGACGGCTTATCCTAAGGATAGACCATCAATATTAGAAAGTGGATAACCCCTTTAGCTATGTTGTAAACCATTATTGGACCCTAGACTTTAATTGGGCAATGCCTTAGTACCAAATCCCGCTACTACACACCGTATGTGCCGTGTTGTCCTCGCGCAGATAATCTGCAAGGGTCTTGACTGTTGGACCCTCGCAGATCTAATATTGATGACCCATCCTAAGGATAGGCCATCAATATTAGAAACTGGATAACCCCTTTAATTCACATTTTTTATCGTCTGGTTAATATACAAGAATTCATTTCTGAATTGCCATCATATGTTGCTAGGACCACAAAGATAGTCTAACTGTGTGCTTGTAGGGCTCTGTTCACATTATTTTTTGAGCCACTGTATAGGCATGAAATGGAATACATTGCTAATAGGCTTTGTTGTATAGAAAAAGTACACTGTGTGGTATACGCTTATTTTACTGTATACCTTTGAATAGAATAGCGTAGCCTACTACACTTTTCCATACCGCAATAAATAGGTATACCGACCTGACTGTGGCTGAAATGAAACGCGCTTGACCTTAGTTGGGTAAGTGTTTGGGGTTCACAATGGGAGCTTTTTTTGCCAAATGTAGGCTCTGAACTCAATGAATTCTGAGCCTTAGTAACATAAACGTCCCATGTGCCATGGGACAATATGTGCTCTTATTTCCCAGAATTACAAGTTGGCAAAGTTTCCTTTTCAAGTTGTTTGATATTTTTGATACTTTCTCCACTATTTATAGCCCTAAGAAGCTCGTGGAATTCTTCCATCTCTGATGTAATGTTAGGAAAAGTGCAAGTAAAAAGTAATCTATCTTGAGAATAATGCTATGCATAGTGTCAGTAGATCATATTCATAAGATTTTGCCTTTTCTATGCTATACTATGTGGCTGTGTATCTTGCATTACAGTTTTGGATGGCTAAGAAACCTGGGGGCAAAACACTAGTGTAGAGCCTAAAAGGGCATTAGATTCTTGTGTAAGTCATTGCCCCTTCTGCCCTGCGCTGGGCATAACACAATATATCAGTTTTAACCTGAGTGTCACTTTAAGGAAGGATTTGGTTTAGAAAACCCATTCGCCATATAGCCAAAAAGGGAATTCTTGGTTGGTTTAGGGCTTACCTCCTATGGATTGGTCATCAGTATGAAAACTGCATCAACTTTTTGATGGCTGACTTTACTGCCAGCCTTGTGCACATAGTGATATACCTTATGGTTGAAGGGTGTAGGAAAGGGCAGGGAAGATGCTAAAATGAAAAAAAAAAAATAAATAAAGTAGATCCCCAGTCCCCGTTGTCAGTCTTTTCTTTCAGGGCTCCAGCAATGATCAGTCACTGGCCTCATTGGTCCACATGTTAATGGTTGGTTATTTCATTGCTGCAGAGGAGCTGGGCACTGGGGAGCTGTTACTGGAACCACAGGCATAGGACAGGTGAGAAGGCTTTTTTTTTTTTTTTTTTTTTTTACCCCTTCCGTGTCCTTTCCTAATTTTGTCCGGGTGCCTTAAAGCCCCTTTAAGTGATAAGACTGCTTATGAAATAGTGAAGTGACTACAGAACATTAGATTGCCTGATTATTTTGTAAAAAAAAAAAATAACTTTGTGTGAAAAATGTGTCAAGACCTTTTTTGCAAAATATTGTAAAATAATAATAAAAAATAAATTTTCATTTTCTGTTGATTCTTTCCCCCCTCCGAGCAGTAAGCTTTGTGATGTGTACAGAGAATGGTGAGCGAGCCGCCACTAGAGGAATCTGCTTATGAAATATGAATGTTCTATGATGGAGGGATTAAACTTCTGATTCCCAAAGACTCAGCGTGGCGCTTACCATGTAAATGAGAAGTCAGCAGGTTCCCCCACCAGGGCGACTGTCCCTCTGGCCCTCTAATTATCAGAATACTGTGTCCTCTGAACATTGGCAAATTAGCTAGTGAAAAAAGTATGTAGGGGACCTCTGGGGTAGGAGCGCTTCAAGACGCTTTGCATGTTATAACATAATTGTGTTAAAGGAAAAAATACATAACAAAAAGGAAGTAATGGAGGGATTTAAAGGATCTCAGAAGTGGTCATTTTTCTCTCAATGAAGTCCTGAAAACCACTGGCTACATACTGATGGTAGTTGTTGGGCTCAAAGTTTTGGTTTCAAAGCCATTTCCTAAATGCTTAAAGATTTTTTTTTTTCGACGCGCATTGTATTTGGAACATGGGGTTTAAATCAGACATGTAAAGTCCCTTACCCTGGATTGCTGCCGCCGTCTGGTTCTTCTGCCGCCTTTCCTTTGTTCTTTCATTTAAAGTGTTTCTGTGAATATGGCTGCCTGAATGTCAATTATCGTGGGCATGCTAATGACTTATTACTACAGTTCCCATGATGCCTCTCCTGCGCTGCACCCTGCAATGATAGTGATGACATCACCCTGTTGTTCGCAGGCGACAGGCACGAAAGGAAAGAGACTTCCGCTCTCACCATTAGGAGCTGTAGACTCTGGTGAGTCCGAATTGAGTCACATGACGCTTAAGGCAGTAATGAAACCGGTGAAAAACGCAAAACAAAGCCACAAATAAAAATAAGGAATCCTAGTGAAAGTTGGATACTCCATACACTCTTCTAACAGCACATAAAAAAAAATAATAAATCACGGTTATTCTTTAAAGAGGACCTTTCACGTCCTCTTACATCGGCGGTATTATATACTGCTAGAAAGCTGACTGTGCTCTGTATTCAGTGTGCTGTCAAGTTTTCCAGTATGGGCCCCGGTGCCAGAGATATTGGTGTCATTAGTTTCGGCACCAATACCCCTCCACTGTCAGAAGGGCAGGCCTTACAGCTCAGCGTCATCGCTGACATTAGTCTTACATAGTCTTGTACTGTCAGGGGGGCATTCCTTACCACTCATTGATGACACTGAGCTGTAAGACTTGCCCTTCTGACATTAGAGGGGTATTGGTGCTGAAACTAACGGCGACGATATCTCTGGCACAGGGATGCGTACCGGCAAAGCTGACGTTGAATTCAGTGCACTAACAGTATAGTATTCAGCTTTCTAGCAGTATATAATGCTGCCAGTGTCAGAGGACATGAAAGGTCCTTTTTAAGGAAGAATAGAATTGTAAATTCTGTGCCAACCTACAAAAATACACCTCCCAAGATGGTCAGACATGACAGCTGGAGAATCACAGGTTGTTGCTTAACCTTTAAAGGGGTTATTCTAATATTGATGGTCTATCCTTAGGATAAGCCATAAATAATAGATCTGCAAGGATCTGACACCCAGAACCCCCACAGATCATCCTCTTCTGGACACTGCAGCTCATGGTAATGTAGTCTTGAAGTCTATGGTATGTAAACCTTACTGGCAACCGTTGTGTCCCAGAGCAGATAATATGTGGATGTCTCAGTTGTCAGACCCTTGCAGAGCTAATATTGATGGCTTATCCTAAGAATAGTCCATCTGTATTAGAAAGTGTATAATTCCATAGACTGATTCCAGGCCGTGGGTGCTACATGCACAGCAGCATGGTACACATATAATAGGGCATTTAGTCTTTATACCCTGAAGTAATGGGACAGTCCACTATGGAATGCTATGACAAGAGTATGAGGAACGTGAAAGATGGAGAAGAACTAAAAGCAAATTGAAAGGAAACAACGGGAGACATCTAAGCTTGGGGAGACCCAGATCTGTTGTGGCCTGTCACCAGAACCCAGCAAATAAACCCAGCCCCACAGATGGATAGGTTTGGGTCACCTGAATCAAATAGTGTTTTTTCTCTTGTGAATTGGTGCTTCAGTGGCTGAGATATTGCTGTCTTTGTCAATATGTAAATTAGGTTTTTGGTGCAACAAGGGTGTTACTGCTTACTTTGTTGTAGCAATGGCAACACCCTTGTTGCTCCTAAGAGCTTGTTTGCATATTGAGAAAACATGAATGTCTCTGAGATGGAAGCACCGATTCACAAGGGTAAAACACAGGTTAGGGTCACCAGAATCCAACTTCCGGCTTCAGTTACTGAGACATCTGTGTGTTTGTCAATATGTAAATAAGCTCCTAGTAGCAGCAAGGGTGTTGCTATTGCTCCAAAGAGTTAAGGGTGGGCGGCACTTCGTTCACCGCGAGTCCAACCTAAATATTGGAAAACTGGATAGGGAAAGGTTTGCAACGTTTTGCTTCAAATCCCATTCACTTGAATGGGTTTATAAAGCAATGTGCGGGTGTGCGCTTACACCCTCTGCGCCGCGAAGCTGTTTTTTTTTCGTCGGAAACAAAGTCCTGCATGTCCCACTTTGTTTCCAGCGATAAAAACGGTTTGTGCCTCAGAGGGTGTAAGCGCACACCCGAGCATTGCTTTAAAACCCATTCAAGTGAATGGGTTTTAAGCAAAGCATCGCAAACCTTTCCCTATCCAGTTTTCTGACATTTAGGTCGAATTCGCGGTGGACAGAGCGCCGCCGCAAGTGTGAACCCACCCTCATCAGTAACACCCTTGTTGCTCTAAAGACCTAATTTACATATTGACAAAGACAGCGAAACACTGTCTATCTGCAGGGCTGGGTTGATATGTCAGACTCCCTTTAAATATTGCTGTTCCCACTGCAAAGTTATTGCCTCCAGTGTTTTATCATTGAGTAGGGTAAAATGGAAATTCTGTGGCAGAACAATGAGCTACGCCCCACAGTTCATAAAACGCCCTAAACTTCTGCTTTTGGGTTTTATGACTTTTTATTGCCCCATTTTCCCATCCCAGATATGTTTATCTTTTGGTATACAACAAAATTGAATTAGCGAAGTGAACAATGTCATGTCTTATGGGACTTGCTGTCTCCATATCCTCATGGGGAACCATAAGAAATGTTTTACTTCATAGCTCTGTTGGTAGTAAAAAAAAAAATAAAAACCAAAGTCAATGGATTGTGTTTAAATGTCTCTAAAATGACACCGCGCTCTTACAGGTTATTATGTGCAAGGAGGAGAAAAATTAGAAATAGTTTTTCTTTAAGTACGTGTACACACACAATGAATCACTTATCCCTGTGATCTTTTCTTGGCAGCCTCGAACTGCAATTTTTTTTTAAAGATATTTAAAGTAATGGTCTTAAATAATAGGTCCTTCGGGCATACTCAGACTTTTATAGACGTTGTTTCACAGGGTAGTGTATGGCTCACAGATCCTTTTAAAGGCACTTTGAAAGCAAATTTGTTATAATATATGGATATTTAATACATACACTTACAAGTGTAGAGGACGTGCACCGCCGTATCAAACACACATTAAATTTATTGATTTGAAGCAAAGCTCCATCTTTGAGCTACTTTGAGCATTTTTCAGCCGAAAGACCCTTTTAATTTTAGGGCACCCATTAAACAGTATTTTCAGCAAGTCAGAAGCAGGGCTCGTATGTCTCCACTTCTGGCTGAAAATTTCTGTTGAGAGGGAACAAGTCTACATAGCTATATGTCAGCGTCTATTTAGTGGGCACAGATGTCCAAAGTGAAAAAAGGTTCTGTCTAGTGACAGATGCCCATGAAAGAATGATATGAATTACTGCTAAGGCGCCTGCCATTGCCAAAAACAGGAGCTCCTGCTCCTGTATAGGGTAGTGGGCTCACGTGCATGGGCTTTGTTGTTCACGTGAAGGGGTTCTGTAAATTTAATAGCCTGTTGCTGCCCTTAGGCTCTATTCAGATCACGTTTTTTACGTCCGTTTCACGGACGTAAAAAACGGGTGCAAAAATGGACGCAAACGATGGCCATATGTTTACATAGACATCAATGTTTAAAAAAATAAAAATAAAAAATCCATTGCCGTCTGTTTTTTTTTTTTTTTTTTTGAAAGCTGTAGTATACCATACTCTTGTGTCCATCCAAAAAAAATCAGACAACGGAGCATTTTTTTTTTTTTTTTTTTTTTTTTTTACATTAATGTCTATGTAAAAGGATGGCCGTTAAACGGATGTAAATAATGTGATCTGAATAGAGGCTAACTCTGTTATGTATCATAAGAGATAAGTTTGTCCGAATTTGGAAAATATACAGAAATCGTACAATAAAGACATGAAAAAAAATGGATGCCGTATACTTGGCACAGGGCAATAATGTTGATCGGTTAGGGTCTGATCTCCAAGATTCCCGCCACAATGAAGGAGCCTCAAGACTAATAAGTGTATCTTGCTGTCTATTATGGAGATAACCCCGGATCTGTATGGTATTGAAATTTGTCCCACCACAAAAATTAGCACCAGGGCCCGTGCTGCGTGAGAATGGCAAGGTATCTGGGGTCAAATCCCCATGGATCAAAAAATTTCCTACCTATAGGCTATTATTGTTAAAATCCTAGAAAACCCCTCTAATGGAAAGTGACCTCACTCCCATTTTCAAGATCATGGGGTCTCAGTGACCCCCAACCAAACAGAGTTGTATGGCATCTGGTCAATAGGCCTACTAAGTCTATGGTGGAATAGTCTCATAAACTGGTTAAAGAGGATAAAAATATTAGTAAAAAAAAAATCCTTGCTAATAGGCCACAGCTCCCATTTTAAAGGTGCACAGGTCTTCTGCTGATTTTTGTTTCCTGGTCCCTCTTGACAGGCAGAGAATGCCAGTCACTAGCCACCGGCAGCCAGTAATGTGGCTGAGCATAGTCATGTCCTATATGTAAAGAGGAACCTGGAACACCAACAAGACCCATCATGACCCATGTGAGGAATCTGTGAGTGGAGGATTCCTTATTTTACTTTTTAACCCATCATGAGACTGTTGTAGAATTTTTCCCCCCATTTTACAAGTATTGCAGCCCATTAAATCTCAGCTTTCATTCCCTAACTGGACTGGAAAAATATCGGAGTCTGATAAGTTGTTATGGGCAAGGTCGGACACATTTCTCCTCAATATAGCTCAGGTCCATATTTCACTGCAGTAATTCATTGCGATAGATTACGTCCTTATAAGTAATAGTTCAATACATAATATGGATTCCTTTGCTAGATTCAAGTGACAGTAACCCTCAAAGGAGGTGACACAAAGTCTATGTTAGCAGACAGAATCATTTTGGGAGCCGTTAGACAGGCGATTTTTTTTTTTTCCCCCGTTTGGTTCACGTTTCCTCTGACAAGTACTAAGGCAGACAGCTCGCACCGTCAGAACAATGTGCTCCGAGAACAAGCATGAAGCTCCTTAGCACAAGTAATTGACACTTTCTACAGGGAACTATGTCTCGAGCCAGCAGTTGAAGCTGTAAAGAGGAAACAATATCTCGGTGGATCAACGTGAAGCGATCTCAGCCTGAAAATGACGGTAATTCAGGTCCATGAGATTCAGCTGTAGTGATATTACCTCCAAATGGCTGCTTCTCGACTCATGCACATGCACAATAATGTTTTGTTTTGTTTTTTTTGTCAAATAATCTGTATTTTATTATAAATTTAAGAACGGCCAGAAATCATGAATAATTTTATGGTTCTCCCGTTTCACATAGCCGTGTTTTGTTCTGTTTCGTGTTTTTGCCCCAGGGCATTTTCTGGCGTTAACATGTCAGGTTTTGCATAGTTAATGGCATACAGAGACATTCATTAAATCTTCGCTGCTATTAATGGCATGATGGATCTTTACAGGTTTATAATTTTATGGCTCCCGCTATATGGTTTTAATGATATATTTTATGGTGTGATTTTTTTTTTTTTTTTTTTTATAAAGGGGATGTCTGCTTTGCGCAATCTCCTTTCCGTTAGCAGGGCCACTTAATGATAAGTTGATCAATTTAATGTAATTTGTGGGGGAAAGTAACAGCAATTGTTCATTCAGATAAATGGCCGACCATGTAGTACAAGGCTGCACAAGTCTTTCAGAGCTGTAACCATTCTTATACAGTGTCTTTCTGTTTTGGGGGACCCCTTCGTAATGTTCATGGGCCCTGTTTTTCCATATGCATAGAGGTTGTCCTAACAAAGACAACCCACTTTAGACATTATTCCTAAGATGGTCCTGTATTTCAGATCTAGCCAAATCCTGACAAGAAATCTCTAGTTGTGTCAGAAATTTCTAGAATGTGTTCCCGAGTAAATCAGTTGTACGTGTTAAAGAAGTTTTCCGGACCCAAATCGAATTTTCATACTGATCTGTGACCCCGCACAGATCATCTGAAAGGCAACGCGTAGGGTTTCAAGTAATAGGTGCAGTGCTGAAGTTTACCGGATCCACCGCTATGCAGTGGACAGGACTCCTCCCGGAAGCTACTAAAACAGCTGATCTGTGCAGAGTCTGGGTGTCGGACCCAGACAGATCACATATTGATGACTAGAGATGAGTGAATCGAAGCTGCAGAAGTGAAATTCGATCCAAATTTCAGGAAATATTCGATTTGCATCAAATCCGAATTTCCTCACGCTTCTTGGTAACAATTTGCATTTAGTTCAAAATGGCTGCTGTACATATTAGGACATGGGGCAAGGAACTCTGGGAACGCGGGATCACCCACAATGTCATGCGTGCAGCCAATCAGCAGCCAGCCCTGTGATGTCACATCCCTTTAACCCCTTCGCGAGCGCCCACGGCATGTTTGACCGCTGCATCCAAGGTGTTAAATCCCCCGATCGGTTATGGAGCAGGGTATTAGCTGTAACCGATAGGGGGTTTTATCACCTTGGATGCCACGGTTAAACTTGACCATGGCATTCAAGGAGTTCCGCCATTTAGACGCCCACCCCGGCTCTCTGCAGCCAATAAATAGCTGTTTTTGTTAAACGATTTGCCGTAATTTAATTCGGATCAAATAGAATTGTATTGCGCAATCTGGTGAAGTTGCCTAATTGAATTTTTTAATACTTAGTTCATCTCTATTGAAGACCTATCCTATATATAGGTCATCAGTATGAAAATTCAATTTGGGGCCAGAAAACCCCTTTTAGCCAAGTAACCGTCTAAAAATCAGGCAGATCTTTAGCTCTCAGTTATTGAAAATCAGTGATTTAGTTATGAGTGTTTCTAGAACCTTCCATGATTTGCTATAGGTTTCCTAATTTGTCTTGTTGCCCATAGCAACCTATCAAATCTCAGCTTTTGTTTTGATTCAGGTGACCCTAGCCTATCTATCTGGGGGGCAAGGTTCTGGTTCTGATTCCTTTTAACAGTTGTCCAACCCCATACAGTTTGCATTGGACTGTGTGGCTATCCCTTTAATATTGTTGATCAGCTTCGGCCCATATTAAAGGTCCCATACGTACAGATGGTTTTATTAGGCTACTTGTCTCTAAGTTTTAGTGAGAAACACGATGTCTACCGCCATTGCAGCCGTTCTGCATTTCCCCGACTTACTTTGCATGATAACCAAGCCTCAGTGACCCCCAGCGATTCTTTATAAATGGTGATTGAATTGTTGCAGTCATGAAAAGTGACATTTCTATAAGACGTAACAGGCACTGTTCAATGAAGTCAATGAAGGTGTCGCTTCTTTTCCCTTCCCTTGCTTCACCGAGTACAAGATAATTCATCAAGGGCCACTGGGTATTGCTGGATTTATCATGCAGGCCGACTTTGGCTTTTACAAATAAAAGACGATAACAGCTGCGCCTTATGTTGTCTTACCAGGATTCGGCCCAAGAGAGTGTCATCAAAAGAGATATCCACCGCACGTTCCCTGCACACGATTACTTCAAGGACACGGAGGGGGATGGACAAGATTCTCTATACAAGATCTGTAAGGTGAGACGTTATTATGGGAAACTTGTCAGGGTCCAAGGTGATGGTTCTTCTGGACCAACTTTACCAAGAGAGTCTTACATGTTGTGTGAGACACTTGCCAACACTTTTCTTGTTTGAGTGATGGGGTTCTGGTTATAATCTGCAAGTGACCTTGGTATATCAGCCATATGTGTATACAACACTCAGGGGAGAGCTTCCTGCATGATAGCACTTTTCACATCGGATGCTCAGAACTTCCATCAAGTACATGGTATATAACAGATGTGTTCATGTCCTAGTAAGGACAGCAAAAAAATAACAAAAAGTATTTCCACCTCTATGCCCTGACTTTGACATTGTGTGGAAATGAACACGAACTTAATGTTGTAAGAGTCCAGGAAGCCGCCATAGTTAGAAGTTACTGATGCATTTGTTTAAAAGGAGACAGTCAGGTGCAAAATGTCTCCCAAACCAATAATTGTGCCATTTAGGGGCCTTTAATAGGAACAGAAACACAAACCAATAATGCAATGCAGAGATGATCTTTTTATGGATAAGCAATACAGCAGCGCACCAACCTCTTCAGACTCAGGGCACCCCTGGGAAAAAAAAAAAATCCTTGGGGTACGCCTACCAAATAATTTTTACCAAAATATAAAAAAGTTTTTAAGGACGCAGATAACCTTGCATGAAGCATACGGTCATCTTCCCAACTAGAGTGTCCCAGGTACCCCTGTGGGAATCACTGGCTTACAGGCTTGCAAATGACCAATTTCTCCCCTTTCAGCCTCTGCCTACATCACAGTTGTTTGTAGTCTGGTAATTCAGGCTCCGCCCCTGGTGCACTTCCAGGATGATTTGTATATCCCTAAAAAGATGATTATTATCTCTGCACTGCTTTATCTGTTTGTGGCCACACAGGTATGATTAGGATCTTGTTAAAGGCCCCTACAAGGCACTATTATTGGTTTTGGAGACAATTTGGACTTGACAGACTCTCTTTACAGAGAGCCTGTCCACTTTCCCGATATGTCTGTTTTAGTAAATACTTGTATTTCTCTTGAAAAAATTGTTTGACAAGGACAATAACTCTGTAAAACACTGCGGAATATAATGGCGCTAAAGCATAGATAGCGGTACTGACTATAGGACATGCTGGGAGTTGTAGTCTTACAGTAGCTGGTGAGCCACAGGTTGAGGAACACTGCACCAGAAGGAGCATAGGAACTTACTGCATACTGTGCTACTTTGGCACTGCCACTACACAGTGGATGGAGCCGTCTGCTTCCAGCTCTGTTCACTATATAATTCAGGCACTCAAGTCTCTTCAAAACAACTGATCAGTGGGGGTGCTGGGCTGATCTGCAATACCAAGCACAACCCCTACGCAGCCTACGACAGTGTTCAAGCCTGGTTATTTATTCTAGGATATCAATGAAAATGTCATGAATGGGCATAACATATGGACATATTGGGGTAAAATTGTTTGACAGACCACAAAATGAGTAGTAGTACATTACAGCACCTACAGTACATGTAGTGCAATGAAAATACTAAAATACAAAGTGCCTTTTATGGTATTCTTGGTTCTGAACATATTTTCCCCTTTTTTGCACGAGGACAACTGCTACTTGTGATGCAGTCCTTACATTATGTGATAATGGGGAATGATTGTGACTAACCATCCAGTATTTTACAGGAAGGGTCGGTGAGGATTGTAGTGAAGTGCTCTGCCAGGTTTTTATTTTCAGTCCTCCTAGGTGCCCCTCTGTCATCAGGGGTCATGTCACTGGAGGAGATTGCAGGATTGGCTGGTCAAATTAAGATGTAATTGCGCAAAAGCCGATCATTTTGTAGTGTGCATTGTGTGCTTTGTATGGGTAGGCGACAGGTGCACTCCAAAGTGGAGGAAAATAAGTCAAAACCTGCGGTATGATACTTGTTAGAGCCATTCAGCTGCCTGAAATAAATTCTTCTTGATCCCTTTGTACCGATCCCTCAGACCTCTACATTCTTTGCTTTCTTTTGCAGGCATACTCTCTATACGACGAGGATATTGGCTATTGTCAGGGCCAAAGCTTCCTAGCTGCGGTGCTGCTGCTTCATGTGAGTAACAGGCAATGTGATTCATTCAGCGGGGGAGGCTTTCCAGCATCTACAAGTGATGGAAGATTGGAAACATTGAGACATTGCCGCGGATTTAACTGTTAACATGCTGCAATCCTTCTAGTCCGTGACGGGATTGCTTTTCCTAAATAGCCTTTGGCTTGATGTTGTTAGATTTTAGCTATAATGGAGCTTCCGCGAGTGCAATTTATAGGGTTTAAAATATTTTTTTTTTTTAGGGAAGGGGTCCAAGGAACGATTACTTTCAATAGGGGCCCAATTTCATAGTGTTCTTAAGACTACTAAGGGTATGTTCACATGGGACAGCTCTGCAGCTGATTTTCCCATCCAGAGAGCCAACAGTAGATGTGCTCCAATTCCTCAGTGGTTTTTTGCCCGAATTTATCAGTGTTTATCAGAATTCCTTGCGTTCTTGCTCCTAATATTGCAAAAGGTGAAACCTGCGGCATGAATTGACATGCTGCGGATAAAGAAAACCATAAAGAAATCAATATATGCTGTGGTTTTATTTTCGCAGGCTGTCATTGAGATTTCTTAAAGGAAGTGTCACCTGAACCTAACGCATAAACCCAGCCCGCAGATAGGTTAGGAACACTTGAATGAAATGGCGTGTTCCCCCTTGTGAATCGCTGCCTCAATTAACGAGATTTTGCTGATTTTGCCAATTTGCAGATGAGGATGTTGCCGCTTATTTCTTCAAAACAATGGCTGCAAAGAGCTCATTTGCTTATTGACAAAAACAGTGATATCCTGGCAATGGAGACACCGATTCACGACAAGAAATCATAATTTGATTTTGTGACCCTGTTGGGCTAGGTTGATATGCTGGGTTCTGGTGACAGACTCCTTCAAAGATAGCTAATCTCTTAAAGAGAACCTTTCCTGTCCTCTATTATGTAGCATGTCATATACCGCAGCAAAGCTGCTGTTGGATACTGATATCACTACATTGTCAGAGGGGCCGGCCTTAGAGCTCAGCATCATGGCTGGGCAGTGTAGGATGGCCCCTTTTTACAGTGAACGGAGGCACCAATTCACAAGGGAAAAACACCATTTGATTCAGGTGACCCTAACCTATCTATCTGTGGGGTTGGGATGATATGCTGGGTTCTGGTGACAGACTCCCTTTAAAATCTCATCCACTTTGCTTCTACATAATACACTGCAGATTTGTCATGCGCAAATCCATAATGGCAAATTTGCAGCTTATTTGTCCAGTGTGGACATACCCTAAAGATCACCTTGGAGATGTTTTATGATCACATTACTGTCTTTTTACATAGACCATTTTTCATTATGTTTTACAAAACAGTATACCAGTATAGAATGGTCAAGCGGCAGTCATGCTTACACTAGGTTCACACTAGCGTTCATCTCTTTGCTGTTCGGGTCCGCATGGGGACCTGAAAGATGAAGAACCCGTCCGCCAAAAAAAAGCAGTTACTCAGGTATGAACCTAGCTTAAGTCTATGGGCTCATGCTAAGTCTCTGAAAGAGATAGTCACGTATTATAGCACTTGACTGTCTTTATCAGTCCCATATACTTTGAGTGGCACAATAGTGGGCATGCGCAAAAACTGCTCGGTGAGCGGGACCCCCAGGGATCAGGCACTTATTAACTATTCTGTAGATAGATGAGTGGTGTTGTCATTAATTCTTCTCTAATAAAAGACAATGGTAACAATAAAAAGTAAATGTAGAAGCAAATGTTTAGCTCACTTCCACCGTGACATTATCCTCCCCATGTCAATAGAGTATCCGATCATTGCTGACAAGGCAGTGTGGCAGGGCAGAAAATGTAGGGGGTCCCCCTTTGAAAAGTGAAATGGTAATTTCCAGTTATCAATGTATTCCAAGAGTAGTAACAGAGGAACTGCACAACACGCTATTCAAAGAAAAGCTGTTGTAGGATTGTTATTTTATGGGGGAATACCATCATTTGCTAAAACAGACATATATGAAGAGGCGACAGGTCCTCTTTAAAGGGGTTTTGCCATTACAGACATTTACCCCTATCCACAGGATAGGGGATAAGTATCAGAGGGCTGGGGGTCTGACTGCTGTGGATAGAGGATATGTCAGAGGGCTGGGGGTCTGACTGCTGGGGATAGGGGATATGTCAGAGGGCTGGGGGTCTGACTGCTGTGGATAGGGGATATGTCAGAGGGCTGGGGGTCTGACTGCTGTGGATAGGGGATGTGTCAGAGGGCTGGGGGTCTGACTGCTCTGGATAGGGGATATGTCAGAGGGCTGGGGGTCTGACTGCTGTGGATAGGGGATGTGTCAGAGGGCTGGGGGTCTGACTGCTGGGGATAGGGGATGTGTCAGAGGGCTGGGGGTCTGACTGCTGTGGATAGGGGATATGTCAGAGGGCTGGGAGTCTGACTGCTGTGGATAGGGGATAAATGTCAGAGGGCTGGGGGTCTGACTGCTGTGGATAGGGGATAAGTGTCACAGGGCTGGGGGTCTGACTGCTGGGGATAGGGGATGTGTCAGAGGGCTGGGGGTCTGACTGCTGGGGATAGGGGATATGTCAGAGGGCTGGGGGTCTGACTGCTGGGGATAGGGGATATGTCAGAGGGCTGGGGGTCTGACTGCTGTGGATAGGGGATATGTCAGAGGGCTGGAGGTCTGACTGCTCTGGATAGGGGATATGTCAGAGGGCTGGGGGTCTGACTGCTCTGGATAGGGGATGTGTCAGAGGGCTGGGGGTCTGACTGCTGTGGATAGGGGATGTGTCAGAGGGCTGGGGGTCTGACTGCTCTGGATAGGGGATGTGTCAGAGGGCTGGGGGTCTGACTGCTCTGGGATAGGGGATAGTGTCAGAGGGCTGGGGGTCTGACTGCTGGGGATAGGGGATATGTCAGAGGGCTGGGGGTCTGACTGCTGTGGATAGGGGATATGTCAGAGGGCTGGGGGTCTGACTGCTGTGGATAGGGGATGTGTCAGAGGGCTGGGGGTCTGACTGCTCTGGATAGGGGATATGTCAGAGGGCTGGGGGTCTGACTGCTGTGGATAGGGGATGTGTCAGAGGGCTGGGGGTCTGACTGCTGGGGATAGGGGATGTGTCAGAGGGCTGGGGGTCTGACTGCTGTGGATAGGGGATATGTCAGAGGGCTGGGAGTCTGACTGCTGTGGATAGGGGATAAATGTCAGAGGGCTGGGGGTCTGACTGCTGTGGATAGGGGATAAGTGTCACAGGGCTGGGGGTCTGACTGCTGGGGATAGGGGATGTGTCAGAGGGCTGGGGGTCTGACTGCTGGGGATAGGGGATATGTCAGAGGGCTGGGGGTCTGACTGCTGGGGATAGGGGATAGTGTCAGAGGGCTGGGGGTCTGACTGCTGTGGATAGGGGATATGTCAGAGGGCTGGAGGTCTGACTGCTCTGGATAGGGGATATGTCAGAGGGCTGGGGGGGGTCTGACTGCTCTGGATAGGGGATGTGTCAGAGGGCTGGGGGGTCTGACTGCTGTGGATAGGGGATGTGTCAGAGGGCTGGGGGTCTGACTGCTCTGGATAGGGGATGTGTCAGAGGGCTGGGGGTCTGACTGCTCTGGATAGGGGATGTGTCAGAGGGCTGGGGGTCTGACTGCTCTGGATAGGGGATGTGTCAGAGGGCTGGGGGTCTGACTGCTGTGGATAGGGGATATGTCAGAGGGCTGGGAGTCTGACTGCTGTGGATAGGGGATAAGTGTCACAGGGCTGGGGGTCTGACTGCTGGGGATAGGGGATATGTCAGAGGGCTGGGGGTCTGACTGCTGGGGATAGGGGATATGTCAGAGGGCTGGGGGGGGGTCTGACTGCTTTGGATAGGGGATATGTGAGAGGGCTGGGGGTCTGACTGCTGTGGATAGGGGATAAGTGTCAGAGGGCTGGGGGTCTGACTGCTGGGGATAGGGGATATGTCAGAGGGCTGGGGGTCTGACTGCTGTGGATAGGGGATGTGTCAGGTCTGGGGGTCTGACTGCTCTGGATAGGGGATGTGTCAGAGGGCTGGGGGTCTGACTGCTGTGGATAGGGGATATGTCAGAGGGCTGGGGGTCTGACTGCTGTGGATAGGGGATAAGTATCAGAGGGCTGGGGGTCTGACTGCTGGGGATAGGGGATATGTCAGAGGGCTGGGGGTCTGACTGCCGTGGATAGGGGATATGTCAGAGGGCTGGGGGTCTGACTGCTGTGGATAGGGGATATGTCAGAGGGCTGGGGGTCTGACTGCTGTGGATAGGGGATAAGAGTATCTAATGGCAAAACCCATTATTTATGAAAAGACAGAGCATTGCTTTAAGATTCCCAGTTTGTTCGATTTGATACATAACTAATAACCATAATAAACACAACATTTGTTACTTTTACTGCCAGTTTAATTGCAAATAGCTTTCACTTTTTCTAGCAAGTATGCCAGTAACCCCCCGTATATAAAAGCACATGTATTTCTCCTTTGTATATGATTTTTTAATTGGACTATGAAGCAGGGTGTTACGTTCGGACGCTGACAGGCAGAGAAAGAAGCCGTGTCTGAGAGCCTGCCCTTGCGTTTGGCACATCCTGAATGTTCCTTTATTTGTATTCAGCTTCTTTATAGATGCAGCTACAGAATACAATCAGCTCTGCAGACTGCGAATATACGGGCGAGAGACACAGAGCCGGCTCCGCTGCCCTCTCATATCATCTTTTATTATTCCGCTGAATAATTTCTTAACCGCTATTTAAGGAAATTATCATCTTTACATAAATAAAATGAAGTCACAAGTTCTAGGAATGGGGTTAACCAGTTTCTGAGTGGGGAGCACAAAATACTATTAGTTCTTGGCCCAGATGAAGCTCATAGTATTTTATGAAAATCCATGGAAAGGCAAACTGACACTTTTTGTCTGTCTTTACAGATGCCAGAAGAGCAGGCGTTTTGTGTACTGGTCAGGATCATGTATGACTATCAGTTTAGAAACCTGTACAAGAATAACTTTGAAGATCTGCATTGCAAGTTTTTCCAGCTTGAGCGTCTATTACAGGTGAGTTGTCCCTCCCGCTAGGCGTGCTATAGGTTTAGGACTTTTTACACCATTTTACATGTGAATGAAGTATGAGCTAGGGCACTGAAAGGTCTCCAGAAGTCCCATTTTAATGATACATGCCATCTTTTCAAAGTTGTCCTCCGGGCTACATCGCTCTTGATAAAGTCCTGCTCCATTTGAGGCGTGCCATACCCCTTTTTCCTGTGTGCCAGGCCCCTTTTTTCGTGACGTGGACATGAAATGTTCTGGTCACACCTATTTTTTGTGACTGGCATATAAAGTGGCCAAGTTACATATAATATAATAGAGATGCCAAGTGGTTGCCCGTTTTTGCGGTAGTCTCCTGAACATTTTGGAAGAGTTGGAAAGCACAATGTTAATAGCGGGGTTGTCATTCATTTGTAGTCATCTCTATATTAAATGGTTTGTCCCAAACTGTATTACCTATCCACAAGATAGGGCAGCATAGAATGTGAGCCCTATATGGGACAGTGACTGTCAATGTCTGTAAAACGCTGCAGAATATGATGGTGCTATATAAGTAAGCATAATAAATAATAGGAGATCAATGTGTGATCAGTGGGGGTCCAAAACTGGAACCCCCTCTATACAGTGTTCTAGTTTCTTCATCAGTCCCGCAGAGTGGTACCGCGCATGCTTGACTGCCATTCCATTGATATATGGGATCACAGGACCCCTATGTCGGGTATAGATCATAAGATGAAAGCTTTGGACAACCTTTGTAAGGGAAAGTCCACTACACCCATTAAATCGTTCCCACCACCTCTTGACCTTGTCCACATTATAACAGTGTTCTTCTATTTCTTCCTATACCAACGCTTGTTTTTAGTAGTGAAACATACACCTTCAGTCTGTTCTGTTACAGAAAAAGGCAAAGCAGCAAACCAGAGTGCAGCTAACGCTCATTTGCATTGTGTTTTCTCTGGGGCTACTGTTTATTTAACAGAGGCAGCACCCCTGAGCGAGCATGAAGGAAATGGAAGTTGGCTTCATCCTAATTTGCATTTGGCTTGAAGTGCTTTCTCTTGCTCTATGTGAAGCAGGGCGGACACAAAACAACACTTACAGGTACTGTACACAGTGCTCTAGGATAATATATAATAAAATATGTAACATAGCACATGTGCGGCTCTGCATTCATTTCTCTATGAGAGAATTTCACATAGGGTATAGCTGCACAAGTGGTGTTTGTCAGGTGAAACCCTGGAGCCTGTACAGGACACAAGCCTATCTGACTACGCAGGTATGAAGTTTTTCAGTACAGACAGATCTCTGGATTTTCATTTTTGAAGTGGACTATTAGCAGGGTATGGCAGCCATAGGTATTAGGAGAGGCCTGCGGAATAATGATACAAGGTGGATAGGACACCTAAACTTTTGGAGAGACACATGGGTAGCGGTGGAGGTACCCTCTTTAATCTAAACTGGTGCAAAGTATCTTTTTCTAAATACTATTTTCTTATCACTTTCCCCCGTCAAAGTAACATGCCAATGGCATGGTACTTGTGCCAGAAGTCCAGTAATTTCCATGCTGTCTGTGATGGCTGTACGCACAGTGCTATCGGGCACTCAGCCTAGTGTGCATGTGTTCTCTGTGTGGAGAGTGGAATATCCCACTGCCAGATACACCTGGCATTGGCTTATCTACGTTGATAAAAAAGGATCAAGCATGTGGGGGAAGTCAGGACACCCCCCTACATTTTAGATGGTTGGTCAGCCCACAAGAAATTTATGGGTTTGGACAACATACACCTATTTTGTATGGCCAGCTTTGGTTACAGGGGTTGTCTCCAATTTTTCACTAATACATAGATAGCTCAAAGACTTAAATGGATTTCCCATGAACATAACCTTTTTTTTTTAATTTGTAGACAATGAATAGTTAAACATTTTTGCAAATATAAATAATTAAAAATTTTCAAAGTTTTATGGATTTTCTCTAACCATCTTAGTGATGACAGTACTTTATCTTAGATTGCCTCAAAACTCAGCCATGATGTCTTTTTCCTTATACTGAAGCTTTCAGAGACACAAGATGATATCCTGATCACAAAAAGAAAATCGTGGCTCTGATTCAGACCATAGAAAGTTCCTGCATTGATGGTCGTATCCATTGGTATCTTATCAAGACAAAAGATTGTCACCACGAAGATGGTTTGAGGAAATATTAAAAGCTCTGCAACAGATTGAAACTTATCACCTATCCACAGGCTAGATGTACAGTGTCTGGTGGAGGTGAGACCACTAAGACCCCCCAGGTCACAAGAAGAGGGGTCCTATGTTCTCCTATTTGTATGAAGTGGCAGCCATGCATGCTTATTGTAGCTCCTTTCATCTCTATGGGACTGCTGAAGGAAGCCGAGCACATTGCTTCCCTATTTTTGACAGCCCCATAGAGATGAATGGAACCACCACATGCATGCTTAACCACCACTCCATTCCAACAGGTGGATGTGTGACCCTCTCCTCATGATCGGTGGGTCTCCCAACAGTAAAATTTACCTGATCAGACAGTTCCCACCTATAATGTCGATAGGGAATATTTTGATGTTTTTGGACAACCCCTTTAAGGTCATTCATTGAAGACTATTTCTCCTTTAACTTTCTGTCTTTTCTTGCATAGTCTTTATTTTTACAACAAACAGTTACATTGTATCTTCCCATCTGATCTGTTTACTCCTGGCGCTCTGATAAGAGACCTTCCAGGAGATACCATGGCACCCTTGCCTGTGTTTGCTTTCCCTGTGTTTGTATATGAAATATTTGTGTCTACATATGCAGGCACTCCGCCTCACTAATGCTACTGTCAATATTACTCTAAACCTTTCCTTTAAAATAATGGCCATCTGTTTCTTCATTCTCTCATTCTGCATAACAAACAGCCTGCATGTCACTGTTGATATTTTCCAGCGTGGATTTTTTTCAGTGCTAACAGTGTTTACTCCCAGATTTCTTGATATTGGGCGAGACAAATAAAAAGCATCACAACTCCGTCATTCATACTATGCCGTGTTTATTGAGGAAGGAGCAAAGATCACATAACCAGTTTCTAAATAGTCATCATTCTTCAGAAAACCCCAATGAACAGCTGATAGCAGCAGGGACATGGTTGGAGGCCACACAAGTCAGCCGCGGGCTGGGTCTGCCTGACTTCTTTTTTTAAACAGCTGTCAATACTGGTTATTAAGGGAGATCCTTAGTATGGGACAGGGCAGTGGTGTAACTAAAGTCTTGTGGGTCCAGGTGAAGACTTTTGTTCGGGGCCCCCTACCCCCTCCCTGGAGCGAATTCTTGATAGAGATGGTTAATAATACTGGGACAGTATAATGTACTCCACAGTGTCCCCCACACAGTATTATATGCTCCACAGTGGCCCCCACACAGTATTATATGCTCCACAGTGGCCCCCACACAGTATTATATGCTCCACAGTGGCCCCACACAGTATAATATTCTCCACAGTGGCCCCCCACACAGTATTACATGGTCCACAGTGGCTCCCACACGGTATTGTATGCTCCAGAGTGGCCCCCACACAATATTATATGCTCCAGAGTGGCCCCCCACACAATATTATATGCTCCAGAGTGGCCCCCAAACGGTTTTATATGTTCCACAGCGGCCCCCACACGGTATTATATGCTCCACAGTGGCCCCCACACAGTATTATATGCTCCCAAGAATGCCCATAGAGCCGGTACTATTATTATACTCTGGGGTCTCCTCAGACCCCAGAGTATAATAAGTAGAGGCCCAGGGGAAGTGATTAAAAATAACAAACACTTATACCAAACTTACCTCTCCTCTCCTGGGTATCCTCGATTCGCCTGGCTGTCTTCGACATCTTCCTTGGTCCTCTTCTGCCTGGCAACTGAGGTAAATGCCCCCAGACGTCACTGCTGGGACCTGTAATTGGGCCTCAATGATCACGTGGGGAGTGATGACATCATTACGCAGTCCGGAAGAGCCCCAGAGAGGATGCTGAGCTCAGGAGAGGTGAGTATAAGTATTTTTTTTTTTTTTAGTCACCTCCTCTGAGCTGGCATCTATTGGAAAGGGGCCCACTATACATTAACAATATGTACAGAGGTCGGGGAACCATTTCTAGCTGGCCATGGGCTCCGTACCACTCCGGGCCCGGTCGTTATGCCACTGGGACAGCGCCTAAAAATATAATCTCTCTCCATTATCTATGTGACAAAGTTCTCTCTCAATTATATTTTCGACTAAGTTTACGCCATTTTGAACTTGGTCTACTTTGCACAAGAAAATATGCGCCATATTTATTCTTTTCTGTTTCATGAATGCGTCGTAAAGTGAGACACTTCTTAATCACGTACACTCTGGGGCACAATTTTTGAAAATGTTTAGCCTGTCGTACTTTTCTGTTCTTTCTGGTGCATACTGTTCATAAATAAGTCGTACATGCCGTGCACCATCATTTTTGGCACAAATGTAGACAGAGAAGTGTCAGACCTCTGTTGATAAATATAGTTTTAATTATATTATAGCATTGGTAATATTGTATAATTAATTAGAGGAATAGTTTGTTATATATTTACTTTCATAGGAAGTCAATCACTATAGGAACTTTAAGGCTTATGACCGATCACAGTGAAAGACCTGTCAATGAGCCTGAGCGCTGGGAGAACCCAGAGGACCCACCCAATGGACACTTCTCCCAGTGTACATCTCTTTTGATTATAGCTTTATCACCTAGCCTACCTAGCAATTTTTTTTTCATGGTCTTGTTCCAGGAGCTATAACTTTTTTTTAATTTTTATTGATTAAAGGGGTTCAGTATTCACATCTTCCAGGTCATGTGATAAGTGCCAGCACCCAATCCCGAGGGAGGGAGAAGGCAGAGCGACTTGGGATCCGATGCTGGTTCTGATCACATGATCCGGGATCAGAACCAGCACAGATACTTGTGGTTTGTCTCCAACTTGTGTCAACCATGGATGAAATAAGTATTGAAACACTCCCTGGAAAAGCACTTTAACTTTTTTTTTAACTCTTTCTAGGAAACAGTGACAAAAAAAGAAAAAACAGGAATTCTGCCATTGATGTTTGCATTTTTTTTTGTTGTTTGCCATGCAGTGCAGGACTTGTTTTTTGTAGTGTGAAATGTAGTTTTTATTGGCACCATTTCGAGGTACATAAACTTCATTGATTAAATTTGATAAATGGAGTAATCTCAGATTTAGCAGTTGTAGTAGGAACGCTGGTGTGTATCCCAGCCATGTTCTTCCAGCTGATCGGATCCTCCTTGGCAGCTGTTTCACTTTTTTCCTGGTACCAGTGCAACGCACCAGCCTGCAATTTATGCATTAAAAGAAGAACCCTAACAGGAAGACCAAAATTCTGACTATACATGATCAGTGTGCAATGGTTTGTGTGCAATAATATATTGATATATTTTCTGTTTTTTCCATTGCTAGGATCAGCTGCCGGACCTGTACTCCCATTTTATGTCGTTGAATTTGGAAGCCCACATGTACGCCTCTCAATGGTTCTTGAGCTTGTTCACAGCCAAGTTTCCCCTTTGCATGGTCTTCCACATCATGGACCTTCTGCTCTGCGAGGTATAATGACTTTTATGCAGTTCTGCCTGAAACTGTATGGAAACACTGAAACTCCAGTGTGTGTGTGTATCATATATATATATATATATATATATATATATATATTTAGAGAGAGAGAGAGAGCGTGTGTGTGTGAGAGTGAGAGAGACATACAAGTTATAGGGTCTTTCTTTAGAGA
Source organism: Leptodactylus fallax (assembly GCA_947044405.1). Taxonomy (NCBI): domain Eukaryota; kingdom Metazoa; phylum Chordata; class Amphibia; order Anura; family Leptodactylidae; genus Leptodactylus; species Leptodactylus fallax. The sequence goes on along the minus strand of CAMRHE010000147.1, from coordinate 455,252 downwards.
ATGCTTGAATAATCTCTCCCAGATCTGTTGCAAACATCTCATGGAAACAACATCCATAAGTCATCCATTATTACACTTTGCTGCGGACACATTGGGGGTCATTAATTAAAGGTCTTTCCCAGGATCTTTTAATTGATGACCTATCCTCAAGAGATCTGCATACACCTGTTTGAGGCAGCAGCAGCGCTCCCTGAGGCATATCACAGGCCATGTGATATCACGTTCATCGGTCACATGGCCTGATCGCAGCTCAGTCACATTCAGGTGAATGGGTTGTGCTGCGATACCAAACACAGCCACTGCAAAAATGTATGGTGCTGTTCTTGGTAAGTATTGTAGAGGCTAGTGCGCTCATGTGAACGCTTCAACCTCTTCAAACAGCTGATTGGTAGGGGGGCCCTGGTGGCGGACCCCTGCCGATCTTTAAGGCCCAGAAAACCTCTTTTACACCAGTGTTTTAGTTGTTGGTCTTATTCATGTGGTCCACTATCATCCGGTACGCCACAAATATTAAGAGGCAGCGGTCTCTTAATAATTATGTTGCATCTCGGGATGTCTGTGTGCCAGGAATTCAAATCAACTCGGGCTAGTAGTTGGAGTAAATTTAAGGTGTTATTTAACTCCAGCTTTCTGTTACTTACACCATTACTTACCAAGTAATGTTGAACATGTCAGTCCTCGAAGGTCACGCACCTCCCCACCAGGGACCAAACTTGCACAGTCACCTGTCGCCCCGTCCTACATGTCTATTTTAGACAACACTTTCAATCCCCATGAAATAGCAAATCTGGATCACCTTTTCACATACACCTGCTTTGTGCCTTTCCTTCTGAATAATCTAGTAAAAAAATTGACAACTGGGTGTTACCAGTTGGGGGTTTATTCCCTACATAGTCTGAAACTGACCAATCAGTGCTGACATATCTGACTATGACTATAGTGACACACCGCTTTGACAAGGGGAATGGTAACACCTAGTTGTCAATGTGTTCATACATTTCCAGGAGGAATATCAGAGGAACAGCACAACACACTTATGAGAAAGATGCTTTAGCATTGTTAATACATGGGGAATGTACAAATTTACAAAAACAGAAATGTCGGGAGTGGTGACACAAAGAAGAAAAATAGCCACATCTGATTACATTTCCTGCTATTTTGCTATTATCTTCACGCGGCACCGAATTCCTTTCCTTTTCTAAGGACGCGTTGGTTTGTTAAATGTTTACAGCTCGTTCTGTGACTTTACTTTGGTACGTGTGTGTGATTCATGGCCAAAGTGCTGTCAGAGGCACAATGTAAGAAAAGAAGGATAAGAAAGTATCCCTCGCTCTGTAAAACTGTTGCATCTCCTAGAAATGCATGCTGAGAGTTATAAATCCCATCAATATTTGGTGTGACCTTTGCCCTTTGCCTTCCATCAGTTCTTCTCGGTACTTGCAGACAGTTTTTGGCAGGACTCGGCAGGGAGGTTGTTCCCGCCATCTTGAGAACAAGCACAGATCTTCTGTGGATGTACCCTGTTTCCCCGAAAATAAGACAGCGTCTTATATTAATTTTTGCTCCCAAAGATGTGCTGTGTCTTATTTTCAGGGGATGTCTTATTTTTTTTTTCAATGAAGAAGAATTCACATTTATTGCTGAACAAAAAAATGAACATTTATTATATACGGTACTGTACGGTAATGTAGTTGTCATCACAAACCAGCATAACCAGACAAACTGTGAATCCTATCAAGAATTTCTTACTACCGTACCATTATTTCCATGTACAACAATTAACAGTATGGTACATTTACCAATATTTACGGTACGAATAGAAAGTAAAATTTATTCAATGACAGTTATGTCATCATCTTCTAGGACATCATCATAACAATCCAAACCATTAATTTCCCTGCACACAGTATCATGCCCCATAGTGGCCCCTGCACACAGTATCATATCCCATAGTGGCCCCTGCACACAGTATCATATCCCATAGTGGCCCCTGCACACAGTATCATGCCCCATAGTGGCCCCTGCACACAGTCTCATGCCCCATAGTGGCCCCTGCACACAGTATCATTCGCCATAGTGGCCCCTGCACACAGTATCATGCCCCATAGTGGCCCCTGCACACAGTATCATGCCCCATAGTGGCCCCTGCACACAGTAGTTTGCCCCATAGTGGACCACCCATGAACAATTATTATACTGTGGGGTCTTTTCAGACCCCAGAGTATAATGATCGGAGACCCAGGGGAGGATAGAAACATAAAAAAACAACGTTGCTTACCTGTTCCTCGTTCCGGTGAATGCCCGTGCGCTACTCCGGCCTTCTTCACTGTTAGACCAGGCCGCGTCACATGATCCGGCTGGCGTCGCGACGCAAAATGACGTCCGCTGACGTCTGCGACGTCACCAAACAGGCCCGAAGCCTGGAGAAGTGTAGGACAGGTAAGCACATAGTTTTTTATGTTCGCTCACCTCCCCTGGGCCGCCGATTATTATACTCCGGGGTCTGAAAAGACCCCGGAGTATAATGATAGCAGAGATTGTGGGGTTCTCCCGCGGCCTCACATATCGTATATACCGTATGTTCTGTTCGGGAACATACGTCTTACTTTCGGGGGATGCCTTATATTAGGCAATTCTCCGAAACCTCTCCTATGCCTTACTTTCGGGGGGTGTCTTATTTTCGGGGAAACACGGTAGGCTTGCTCCAATCCTTCTGTCTCTTCATGTCACCCCAGACAGACTGGAGGATGATGAGATCAGGGCTATATCTGTGGGGGCCGGATCATCACTTCCAGGACTCCTCCTCCAAAGGGCAAAGGTCACACCAAATATTGATGGGATTTACATTTCTCTTTTCTTCATTCACTTCATTTTGTACATTGACAAAAATAAACTATTGACACTTCTATTTCTGAAAGCATTCTTACTTTCTGCTTTTTTTTTAGTCCAGAAGGTTTCTTTTTGCTTTCCTTCTACCTTTGTAGGATTATGTTTAGATCAGGATCCGTTCCAGAGAATAAACAGCGGGGTGCAGGTCAGGCGAGGTGATTTACATACTTTTCCTTGCCTGATACCAGCTGGATCTCCATAAAGAGGATCAGTACCCCCGAGAGCCGGTCATGCCTCTTAGGTTTGGATAAATATTGATTGGTATTGATCTGTCTGTACTCTCATGTTGCCGGCATTGCCGGTCTCTGTGGGATTTGCCCACTGACTTGTCACAGGCTGAGCACCAGATGGTCAGATTAATTTCATTTCATACCAGATTAGAGATGGAATCGGCTACTTTAGACTTTAGGTATTATCAGGATTAGCTGATATGCTGTCAGTTTTTATGCACAGTGGATTTCTTAAGCCGTGAAAAAGTTTTCAATAAATTCATGTTTGAGAACTCGTACAATCTCAGTGTTGCATTGTGTAAGGGCCGAGGTTAAAGATCCTACCAAACAGTAGTTACGGTTTATTTCTGCAGAGTCATACTCAATAATGAAATATTCCCCTGGTATAACTCTTGTAAAGGAATTTCTTAGAAATCCAGCTGTAGGAGTGGCACACCTTCTCCTGCCTCCTTCTGAACCAGCGCTGACCGAGCTCATCTGTATTATGCAGCACTGGTGCCCCCTACTGGTCTTGTTTGGAATTTCATACATACAGAGGACAAGTCTTTTATTATCTGTAAGGTGTATGTCTAATTCCTCTATTATATTATGGCATAAATGTTTCTGGTCGTAGATTCTTAAACAGAATTTTTTAAATTAGAATTAAAGGGGTATTCTGAGTCTTTGATATTGGTGACCTAACCTAGGGATAGGTCATTGTTATCAGATCATGGGGGTCTTAGACCCAGCACCCCTGATGATCAGCTGTTTAAAGAGACAGTGACATTCAGACCAGTGCTGAGGCCTATGCACTGCATACCAAGCATAGCGTTATACATTGAATAGAGCCTATGCATGGTATTGCAGCTCAGTCCCATTTTTTTTTTTTTGAATAGGACTGATCTGCAGTATGGACATGTGACCAGTTAACATCATACCTCCCAGCCATACTGGATTAGCAGGACAGTCCCAGATTTTGGTTACTGTCCCACTGTCCTGGGCAGCAGATCTTGTTCCTCTTTCTGTCATCTGAAGTTGGGATGCATGGTTAACATGATATCACGAGGTATGATGATATCACTTACTTGAGTGCCATCGCCTCTTCCTACAGGTGATCGTTTAGGGTCCTGGGTGACAGACCTCCACCAAAATGTTATTCATGACCATATCATAGTCCCGGAAAACCAGAAAGTGTAATTCATTTCCATTGAGTGTTAAAAATTGTAATATGTTTTCTGGGGACTTTTAAATTGGTGATCTATCCTTTTTAAATAGGTCATCAATTGAAGATCCTTGGGGGGGTCCAACACCCAGGATCACAGTGGAACAACTGTTTGAAGCAACAGAGGCATGTCCTGATCACTGTATCCGCTTCACAGGACATGTGACGTCACATTCATCAGTGACATGACCTGATTTCAACTCAGTCCCATTCAAGTGAATGGACTGATCTGCAATACCAAGCATATCCACCGAACAAATGTACAGCACTGTACTGAAGGGGCTGCAGCGTTCTATCAGGGGCCTGGGTGTCAGTCCCCTGCCAATCTTAGGATAAGCATAATCCTAATAAGTCCCAGAAGCCCCCTTTAAAAGCCTGTATACGTGTTACATAAGAACTCCAGTTTTCAAGTGCATCAAATTGGGGACATTCAGATGACATTTTAAATATGTCATAAATTTGTCTCTCTACACTTCAGTCAGAGACTTCCTGCATATGCGTGCTGTCAGTCCCTAGAATTTTATTACAACAGTCCAGTAAACAACATCTTACTAGATCCACAGGTTTGGAGTACATGTGAAGCCTCCAGTTAGTTGGTAATATTTAGGGGTCATATGTTTTGATCCTCTACATCTGTTTTCACAACGGATCCATTAAACAAAGTGCAGTGTCTTTATTATCCCTATGCTGTGACATCACTATATTTATTATCCATGTACTGTGACATCACTGTTGTATTATCTCTGTACTGTGACATCACTGTGTTTATTATATTTCTACTGTGACATCACTGTATTTAATATCCCTGTACTGTGACATCCCTGTGTTTATTATCCCTGTATTGTGACATCATTAACTTTATCACTATAATTAAAATAACTTGTTTAGTTTCTGTTTGTTTTCGTAGGACATGAAACTGTAGAATGTCCCATTTTTGCTGTCCTATAAAGAAATTTACAGAAATAGATCTTTATTCTTTAATTACAGAGGTGAACACAGTATTGTCACAGTACAGGGATATAGAACACAGTGATGTCACAGTACAGATATAATAATAATAGTGATGTCACAGAACAGGGATAATAAACACAGTGATGTCACAGTATAGGTATAATAATAATAATAGTGATGTCACAGTACTGGAATAATAGTGATGTCACAGAACAGGGATAATAAACACAGTGATGTCACAGTACAGGTTTAATAATAGTAAGTAATGTCACAGTACTGGAATAATAATAGTGATGTCACAGTATGAGGATAATACAGTAAACACAGCGATGTCACAGTATAGGGGTAATAAACAGTATAGGGGTAATAAACCGTTCATAGATAATACACACAGTGATATTAAAGTACAGGGATAATGTACACAGTGATGTCGCAGTACAGGGATAATACATACAGTAATGTCACAGTACAGGGATAATACACACAGTGATGTCACAGTACAGGCATAATACACACAGTGATGTCACAGTACAAGGATAATAAGCACAGTGATGTCACATTACAGGCATAATACACACAGTGATGTCGCAGTACAGGGATAATACACAAAGTGATGTCACAGTACAGGGATAATAAACACAGTGATGTCACAGTACAGGGATAATAAACACAGTGATGTCACAGTACAGGGATAATGTGCACAGTATCTTTTCTTGTAATTATGCTGCGTTCCTCTGTTCTTCATATAGGTTTATGAATAAATTGACAGCAGGGTGTTACCATTTCCCTACTGAGGGTGTGTGTGCCCACACAGTTTAGCATAGTCAGCACTGATTGGACAGTGTGAAAATGTATATGGGCACACCCTGAACAAATTTCTAGGAGGAATAACTGAACAGAGTGGCACAATGAGGAGTTGTAGGAAAACATGATTTAGAATAGTTTTATTGTGAGGAATACAGTTATGTCAGGAGAGATGACAAGTCTTAAGATACATAATGATTATAGGATATAAAGCATATAATGATATTACAACATAGAAATCATGAAAAAGTAATGCTGCAGGGCATGGATGAAGTACTGCAGAGCAGAGGTAGCCTAGGGGCTCCATAGTAAACCTTAGGATGGGACCACATTTCATTTTACATCGCCATCACTGCACCTCATATCTCATTGGAAATGGGCCCCCTGCCCCCGTTATGCCTGCCACGATAGTAGTTACACCCATAGATTCAATTATGGTAGAGTAGCCTTTCACCTTCTCCTTCTCTTTTTTTCTTTGTCCGCTACCATTTACGAGCAATCATTGATGTTAGTTTTGCCGCAGTTATACTCTCTACTGTCAGGTGGGCAGTCCTGGGCTTGAGCAGGCAGACGGGACTGACAGCAGAGAGCATAACTGTGTGGAAACTAATAACGATTGCTCAGGAACGGTGGGGGCTAGAGAAATGACAACTGTGCCAGAATTGGTGGAGTGGCACCTATTGAAGGATGCAAAGAGTTGGTGAAATGTCCTCTTTAATGACTTTAGCAGTCTAAGATACAGTCTTATGCCTCTGTAATGGTAGGAATACTCACAGAAACCAGATAGATGCACACTCTTTATCCAAGCTAAGTGAATGGACAGAACCACAATGCAAGTGCGGCACGACATTGACACATATAGTCTTAGCTTCAACATTTGTCTAGTGCGTATATGATGGGCATGTCATGTGTGCATTTTCATGTACAGTATGACAGATTATAGTGAGTCCTCACTCCTCTCATTAACCCTTTTTCTCTCTCTCTTCTTAGGGTCTGACTATCATCTTCCAGGTGGCACTGGCTCTTCTGAAGGTATGTAGCATTGAGTTAAATGACAGCCATGTAGTCCTGGTGTAATAACACATCGTATGAACAGTCCTGAGGTCAGATATACAGTACAGCAGTGACATCATACAGAGAGTCCTGTGTATCTTCACATATGTAGTTTTTAGCCATTTTATGACCAGTCCAGTGTCTTGTTCTCCTTCAGGTAACTTTCCTGTGTTGCTGCAGGTTTTGCTGAGTACACTACAATGCACTATGTTGCATCTCCCCCGGTCCTGGAGAATTAATGAATACAGTTGATTTATTTATTGTTTAGCGCCATAGCTCCCGGCCTTAAATACATTATAAATGCAAAGTATGGAAAACTTGGCCCCCACTTTCTCCTTATTCAGCACTGTACCTTCCTGCATCAGTAAGTCCGATACTTACAATTAGCCAAGTTACTTGAACAGCTTATTTCTTCATCTGGAGCCGCTAGACCCGGGAGGTTTCCTTATTGTGGACTGCACTCTCTCCTGTCTTCAGCTGCAGCTCAGGAACTGTATATGAACCTGCATTGTAGTGTATACCATCCTAATAGTGAAATCCACAATAACAGTCTCATAGGGGCACTTTTATTCTCTGCTTGTACATACACAGTTCACACAGGGCAGTGTTTTTGTGCCACATAAAAGATGCGATTACCCGACAAACAAGCATTAGTTTATTTGTTGTAGACCGATGGCACCCTTACTCTGTCCAGTTTTGGGGAACAAATATTCCTATGAACATTCCTATGAATAGTTATCGGGCCAGTGTAAGGGTGTATTCACACGGTTCAGTTGGGCTCACTTAGGACCAGAAAAAAATGTCATGCAGTTTTGACGCAATTTTTTGGTGCGGTTTCTTAATGTTACAGGTGACACACATTTGTTTAACCCCCGTTCCCAATATCTGTAATAGTACAGCGGATGTCAGGACTTTAATCATGGCACCTGCTTAGGAGCTGAGCGGGCGCCATAGCTGCCTGGTCTCCACTGTTCTCATGGGGAAATTGCCACAATGCATTAACCTTTCAGGTGTTTAAATTCCCCTAGGGGGTCTAAAAATAAAAGAGAAAAAATAATGTAAAAAAGTTTTAAAAATTAGAAAAAAATTCAATAAATTTTAAATCACCCTCCTTTTCCTAAATCACAAATAAAAATAAGTAAAATAAATAAATAAAAAATAAACATATTAGTTATCCTCACATCCAAAATTCCCAAATTATAAATATGTAAAAATATTTATTTCATAGGGTGCCATAGCGGGGGAGGTGGGAGTGGAGGAACAAAAATGGCTGAATTGCTGGGTTTTTTTCACTGTTTCTCCTAAAAAAAAAAAAAAAAAAAATGCAATAAAAGATTCAGATATCCCCCAAAATGGTGTCAATAAAAACTTCAAGGTGCGCCACAGAAATGGTGTCTTACAGAGCTCCATTAATGGAAATATAAAAAAAGCTAAAAGCTATTGGTCAGAATATGGCAACTCAAACACATATTTTTTTTTCAAAGTTTAGGATTTTTGTAAAGATATTAAAACATAACCAAAACTATATGAATTTGGTATCACCATAATCGTACCGACCAATAAAATATACGTAACATGTCATTTTGGCTGCATAGTGAACGTCATAATAATAGAACCCATAAGTAATTGGTGCAAATGCAGGTTTTCTCTAATTTCACACCGTTTTGAATTATTTTCCAGCTTCCCAGTTTATGATACAGAATATTAAATGGTGCCATTACAAAATATAATTTTTCCCTCCTCGTGGCTCTACTGTCCCCTTCTTATATATAGTACATACAGTAGAGCTGCGAAGAGGCAGGAGACCCCTTTCCTAACTAGGTTTAGACCAGAAAATTTGGCCAGTGTACAAATCAGATTTTCCGGTCCAGATTGCACTGTGTGCATGGGGCTCTACGTTGCAATTGCACGTTCAGGTTTCTGCATGCAGTTTTTGAAGGAAAAACCAGGTTTGGATCATAATGGGAGAGAAAGTACAAATGACAGGTGCTGATCCTCCACTTTTTTGTTAATCCACTCCTGGTTTTTGGTCTCAAATTTTGCATGCAAAAACCTGAATAGGTAAATGCACCAAACCTGTAGAGATAATAGTCAGAAAGCTGCTGCAAAACCTAAATACACAGAGTTTTACAAGGCTGTTCTTGAATATTTATGGTATTATAAACCACATTTCAAGCAGATGTTTTGTTACCATTTGGTTTGTATACACATATATAGCCATATACATATAGGATGATACATTGTGCAGTATTTAGCTCCTTCCTACAGGTCAGTGGTTTTGGTTGTTTTTGTCTATATGGGTGTATTTTCTTTTTGGAAGAGACTTTTCTGGCTTGGTTTATATCTTTAGTTGTGTCCCAACTTATACCTTCCAATAAGTGATGCCATAGGCGCAGTTTTTCTTTTGCATACTTTTTCCCTTTATTTATTCCTGTTGCTCATATATTGCTGCAGCATATTCCACTTTATAGACATTGTCATTACTTACTGTCCCCGGTAGGGCTCACAATCTGAATTTCGGATCAGTATGTCTTTGTTGTTTTTATGCAATCTCCAATATATCATTATGTAAAGTGAAAAATGTCTACAATATTCTAAACCCTAGAGCAGAACCCAGTAAGTGGAAATGAAAAGAATTATATTCTGACATCTGGGTTAATAACATAAAATGGCTTGAAAACATCATGACTGTAAATGTAGAAATGAAGATTGCACACGGAGGAGAGGTCACAGTTTTTCTTGGCACACATTCACACTGTGGTGCATAGTTGGAATGTCCAATAGCTTTTTTTCACAGCCATTTTGCAACCAGGGGTCCACTGTTTTCACAGATTCCTCGTACATTTGAGTGTATTGAGGGATCCATGAAAACCGGTAAAAATAGGATATGCAAAACAGGTAAAAAGGCCCGTCAAAAAAAATCAGTGATGTGAGAAGCCTCTATTCAGATATAGTGAATTTAACGCAGTTGTCTGAAGGTTGTTCAAAAATAAAATAGCCATCGCATGGCTGATTATTGCTGTCATGTGAATATAGGCTTGGGGTAGATTCACAATTGGCATTAGTTAAAGACATTTCTGAGGCTAAAAATCTATTCCATTCTTCTTAATGGGAACGAGATGGCGGCAAACATATGGATTTCTGCCAGCCCCATTCAGATAAATGGAATAGTTACAGAAATGTATGTAAAAAAAATTGGTGTGTAAGCAAATCTGTTGTATTCAGCGTTGGCTTGAGAAAATTTTTTAGCATAAAAGTTCCCTTTCAGATCAAGTCATAACCGCAATTAAAGGGGGTTTCTGGATTTAAAAACCACTGACATACCAGGTGAGTATTTTTTTATTCTTATTTATTTTTATGACATTTGCAGGGATTTAAAAAAATATATATATTTATTACTTGGACTATCCCTTTAAATGCGTGGGTCAGTAGAATATCAGGGAAGGTATTCGGTTGGTTTTATGCGATTATCACACTTTTTATATGCTTTTTGTGAACCCAGTTGCAGGGGGCTGTAGCTATCTAGATATTATGTTCTCTCCCTATAGGCTGATGTGAGGCTACTGCTTGGGACACTTCCAGATCATGTACCTGCTCCCTTACAGAGAGCAGGAAGTTGATGTGAGAGCCCAGGACACTCCTGGGCAAATTTACTAGTACTGTCTAAGTTCGCAACCAGTAAAAGCTATCTTAAAGTGGGCCAGATTTATCAAAGTGGCTAATGCTGTTTGATAAATCTGCCATATGCTTAGACTTTCCAGGTAAAACCACGTATGAGTGCAAGTCGTAAATTTGTCTAAAAAGTCTCTAAAACACTTGATAAATGTGGGATGAGGCTTGTTAGATCATTTTTTGTGCAAATTACAACAGAATTCTGATTCATTTTGCTAGTTGGGGCAGACAGTTTAGTGCAGTATGACCAGAGTGGACATAGCAATGCACGAAGAAGACCAGCGCATGCGATCCAAGATTGTCCCACTGAATTTGAGATGGTTAAGAAGCCTGCTTCTCAGCTATACTGCTATGCCCCTGCAGAGGCTGTACTCCTTGCCTGCCAAGCAGGCCATTTCTATTGGCTACTCTACAGTGATTAGAGACTTGATTGTTGGGGGAATAACTGAGCATGTGTGTCCACCATTACTCAGTGCATTAGGTGGACATGCATATTGCTATACACTTTACACACCAGGGGGCACCATACTATGTAAGTAAACATAATAACACTTCACTAAATTATTATCTGACATCATCATGATAATGATATTTAATGGTGGGACATCCCCTTTAAGCATTCACATCAGATTGACTTTTAGGCCAGGGCCCCACTGCGTTTTACAGTCAATGCAAAGTGAATCCCATCCACACATAGCAGAAAAATATGGGCAGCGGAAATCACAGCATGTCAATTATACCTATGGAAACGCCGGTGGTTTCCCTATAGGTATAATGGAAGCAGAAAGTCCACAAAGGAAACCTCTGCAGACTTTCTGTGAAAAGCACTGCGGGAAAAACTGTGATGCGTTCTAGCCGTGGTTTTTCCCACAGCGCTTTTTTGCTATGTGGGGCCTTAGCTTTATAATGGCTGCCTCCAGCTCCAAGATATATCTTCTTTTACACTTGGCAATCACCCCAAAATCCCCTTCTGAGAATGATTGGGTTAATTCTGACACAAGTCATGTCTGTTTGTTAGAGGGATTATATACCGGGTTGTGACAGTACATTATATATTTTCCATCGGCTCGGTTCGGCCATTTTGTATCTGATTTGGTCTCCTGGCAACACGACCTCTAATTACCTCCCGTGAAAAAAACCAGAGGAGCTCCGCCATTGAATCAGATAGTGGAGGAGTAGATGGAATTTCCTGCTTCACCTGACTGTACTAACCCACTAAAGCTAAAGCAGCAGATTCACATTTAACTCTCAATGGAGCAAATAACATTAGGACTGGCTTGTGCGCCTTCAACGTTATTGCTCGATCATTTCATCTCCGGCTAACATGCTAGACTAAACCAATTTCCCTGCTCTTCAGAGTGATGCCACATTATATGATCTCCCCCTTCTCTGTGCGCTCCCGGTCCCATGATTTCATTATTGAAGCTCCAGGGTGCAGATATGACTGTGTACCGGAGCTGTAGTCTTTTACTAGGGCTCCAAACTAGGTTGTGCATGTCAGTGCACCGAGCCGAGCACGCCTGATAAATCGCCTTGTCGCTGCCTCTAGTAATTGCTCCCTAGGAAGGAAAAACCTGGAAAGACATATATGTAAGATCAATAAAGACCAAGATCTGCGTGTCATGGCACCTGCATCCTGTAACCAGCAGCTGTTATATTACACGATTTGTTTAGGTTACTTCACCACACTATTATTAACCAATCTAATATGGAGTATAGTCTTAGATCATGTCTTGGTGGATGCCTGAAGCATTAAAGGGGTTCTCCGCTGTGAACTATCCCTTTAAGGTTCCCATGACCATAAGCAGAGGACAGTGCCCCTAAGTGATTAGCAGTTATCTGGTAGTAAGTGTTTAATTTCCCTGCAGCGCCATCACAGGGGAAATGCGGCATTACACAGAGCCTATATGAATCAATGAGCTGTCTGTATAATGCAGGACAGGATGGGTCCTCCAGAGCGAGAGACACTCTTTATAACTGCTCCAGTTTGACCCTAATAATGACACAGTGGGTCCACTTATGTCCTGAGTCCTGATCATGACTAGGGAGCGCACCCTTACTGATAGCAATGGCCGCAGAGAATAAATTATGTTCTCCTAAGTCTATTCAGGTATATATTCTGCATATAATACTGGGAACTTAAAAGGGTTTTCATGGCTTATCAATTGATGATCTAACCTTAATATGGGTCGTCAATTGAAGATCGGCAGGGGTCCTACACGCTACACCCCAGGTCTACCAGCTGTTTGAAGAGATTGCAGCATTTAGGTGAGTGCTATGGCCTCATAACAGAAAACCAAGCACACCGAGTTTGTTGTACAGCGTATGTACTGGTATTGAATGGAAGTGAGCTCTGAAGAGGGCATGTGACAAATGTAGATGACATGACATAGATATGGAGTGCTGCTACCACTTAAAATAGCTGATCAGCGGGGGATCCTGTTTGTTGGACCCCTGCTGATCTTCATTTGATAACCTATCCCTTGAGATCATCAATTGATAAAGCCTGCAAAACACCTTTAAGGCTAAGGCCCCACATAGTGATCCACACCCGAAAAACGCTACGGAAAAGACTGCAGAGGAAACGCATTGCGTTTTTTTTCCCCGCGTTTTTCATAGAAAGTCTGCAGAATTTTCCTGTGCAGACTTTCTGCCTCTATTATACCTTTACGGAAATCTCCATTGGTTTTTGAAATCACAGCATTTACACTGCGGATATTTTTCAGCAATGTGTGGATGGGATTAGCCAGAATCCCATTCAATTTGCAGGTACTGTAAAATGCAGCGTTTTCACAATGTGGGCCCCTGGCCTAAAGGATTATTTCCACTAAGTGTCCTCTATCCATAGCATAGGGGATAATTGTTGGATTGCTGGAGGTTCAACCACTGGGACCCCTAGTGATCATTAGAATAGGGGTCTGTAAGTGCCCCATGTGAATAGAACAGTGATACACTTGCTTGGCCACTGCTGCGTTCACGTCTATGGGACTATCATAGCGGTGATCTCCGGTAGTCCCATACAAATGAATGGCCAAGCATGTGCACCACTGCTCTGTTCACATGGAGCACTTTGGGACTCCTGTTTGTGTAACTGTCCCAGCAGTTGAACCCCGGCCTGAAACAGAGAGTGGCTAGAAAGTGTGTGAAGCACTACAAACATTACAAAATAGCCCCTTCATTTCTGTCAGTGTTGTGTAATTCTTCATTATAACTGTGGAGACGCTATAGGGGAAATTGAACACTTAGGCCTTATTCACACAAAGTGCCATTTTTCATTGACATAACGTCCGCGAGGAGCAGCCCTTTTGGCCCATTCAACTCCACGAAAGGGACATCTTCACATAGCCATTATAGAACCCATGTATGTCAGTGGGTTTATATCTATGTCTATCCATGTCCGTTGACAAAGATAGAGCATGTTATTTTTATTGATGGTCATTAAAAATGGACCATCAAAAAAAAAAAAAAAATGGACTTGATTAGACAAATTGAAATCGGGATTCAGTGCAGATTACATCTGACCTCTGCGGGTTCCTGTAGCAAGACACCTGGTGATTGCCCAAGGAGGACCGTCCCTTTAAAAGTAAATTCACATGTGGCAGATTTTCTGTGGATTTTACCTGCTGATTTGTGCAGAAAAGATCTGCTGTGAATTATAGTACAAAGTGTAACATACAAAGTGTATGAGATTTTAGATCTCTCATCCACATGCTACGGCTATTTTTTTTTTTTTTTTGTACTGAATTTGCCATTTTTAATGTAGCAGGGATAAAATCTTCTATCTTTCTGCAACACCGTCCATTGCAAAATCTGCATGTAACACATCTGAATTTTGCTGCACATTCACCTAAGATATTTGTCAGAAATAGCAAAGCCCTTGGCTGTGCATATAGAAGCAATTGATGCATAAGATCTAAATTTAGGAGGTAAATCTTAGCAGGCTTGGACTGGCCCACAGGGGAGCAGGTGAATCCCCCTATGGGCCCCTAATCCCTACAAGAATGGAGCATGACACAGTACCCTCATTGCACCACATACAGATAGGTTGCATGTGATACTGTCTATGTGCCCACATAATAAACCTAGTGGAATACCCAGTTTATTATACATAGATGCATTGGGTGGCTGAGATGACTTCTAGGTACAGAACAGGTCGACCACTATCCTCCCTCATGGGCCCCATCTCCTTATTGTCACTGCGGGGCCCCCATCACCAATCATCTTGGTCACAAAGCTAAGGGGGCCCTAATCTAAGGCAAGAGCTAGGTAGCCAGGAAAATGGGAGACAGGTAATAGTTGCATTTAGCTGGAGGGACCCCAGAGTGAACTTCAGTGGTGGGCCCTAGACACTGAATCTAACTCTGGGTTCACACTTGCACTGGGGTTTCCGTTCTTCGGGTCCGTTTGGGGACCCGAAAAACGGAAACCTAATTCGCTTACAAAACGGTTGCCCGTGGAAACCTGCGGACCCCATAGACTATAATAAAAATGTGAAGAGAAAAGTCCTGTTTGCAGGACTTTTCTTAGTGTGGCAAGCCTAGAAGAATATCCAACCCCTTAAAGTTGGAACTAAACCTTGTGGAGTGACATGCGACTGGATGTAATGATTTGATTCCATCAGCGTGCCCATTTCTTTAGGCTTGCAAACCAGAAGTATGACACTAGAGGGAGCCCCTGTATTATTTCAGATTAATATGCCATGTCTATGGCAGGGATATACTTAATGCCCCTCAATTCCCCACCCAAACCTGAAGTCATCAGAAGATGCAGCAAACCCATTACCATAGACATAAACAAGCACAAGTATACACAGGTAATTTTTCATGATGCCACACCTTTGTATAATACTGCTCTCTAAGGAGTGCCATGCAGGATATTTTCTGTTTTTAGCTTTTTTTTATGTAATAATAAGAAACCCACTTCTTATAAAATAACTCCGGGATAAAAATAAGAGGAGAGGGCTGGGATGAGCGGAGACAGGGAAGGTAGAGAAAAAGGGTGGGGGTGATAAGGGTTAGGGGTTTTTCTATTGGTTTGTGATTACAGCATCCTTTGGAAGCATCCTCCCTCCTTCCATACTCATTCACCTCCCTTCTACTCCCTCCTTCATTACTGATTCATGATGAGAGGCTGTAGCGGCAGCTTCTGTGGATGCAGTGATCTCATCGCTCGCTCCTGCAGCTCCAGCCAAGCACACACATACAGAAGCTGGGCCCTCATCTTGCCCCTGCTGCATTCCCTGCCGGCTCCATCCCACCCGTCTGCCCTCTCACACTTGCTGCAGTTTTATTTCTAGACTAATGGTGCCTTTACGTTGAGTATAGATATAGACATAGATTTTTTTTCTACACACGTATGTTATGCTACGTAATGGATGTCTGGTGGTGTTCCTCCTAAGGATACTTCCATGTGCAGCGAGGCAGAGTGGCATTACCATGTCCTAGATGCCCGGCACTGACATTTTGTATGTAACCCCACGCCATTTCACTTGTTAGCATTCCCTCTTCTTAAAGTGGGGTTATTCCTTAAGGACCCCCTCCATGGAGGAAAGAATTCCTTCTTTTACCTCACCAGCCCCCAAGCTTTCCCCACCTGTCAAAAAGTCCCAGGACGTTCAGGATGAGAAGAGCAACTTTGTCAACGAGTACGCCTGCCGTGTCCTGGAGCTTCTGGGCATGGGGCATCGTTTGTTTGTACCCCGACTTCTGGCGGTGAGAGACTTGTTGCATCGTCTTTTTTTTTTTTTTTTTTTGGCAGGGTCTGCATGTTTTTATTCTGCATGACTTTGTTGTATGTCACCAGCGTTGTCTGTGTACTCTTGTCCATGACCCAGCCCTGTCAACTGTCTGTCCTCTCCAACTGTTGCACTGTGGCTATTGACTGATATATGACGGATTTCCTCACGGGAAGGGTTTAGGCTATATATTAGGAGGGATGAGGAGGCCTAGGGGGTTGTAAGAATGATCATTATATGAGAAGCCAGAAATTCATTATATTGGCATATACGTATCTCACCCATCTATCTGTCCTATATGTCAGGGAGAATCCTAAGTGGTCTTGTCGGCCTTTTTGGAGCTTTCATTGGCCTGCCGTAGACTGGCATTGCTATGCTAATGCAAGGATTTCCATATCATGGGCCTTTGGTGGGTTTCTGAGGACAAGAGCTGTTCTTAGTGACACTCGTGTTCGGTGACAGCCAGTTTATCACCGGTCATACCAGAAGAATCCTCGTCTGCTGTTTCTACCTGCTGAACTGTATTTTGTGCTTGGTGGATTTTACACCCATCTAGGTTAGGTCACAGATGTGACTTATCTCGCCTGACAAGGATTTACTATGAATGTGTTTCTCACTTAATACGAATTTATTGCAGCCATTATATATTAAATCAAGATGATAGGACTATGACATATGCACCATCATTGCAAGACCTCCAAAGGTCATCCCCAGCCCCTACAAAGTTCACTTTCTGGTTTCCATGTTGATGAATGTATTTCTGGATGAAAGGAAGCTATACAATATATAGTCATGTCCCTTTTGCCATCTAATGGTCTGGAAATCCTAAATTCAGGAACCAAAACATATATGAAAATGCCCAAAATGAGTAGGTCGAAGGGAAAGCCAGAGTGTGAACTAGAGGGGTAGAGGTGACCTTTGGAGGTCTTGCATTGAAGCGTCTTGTGTCATAGTCTTATCATCTTGATTTTACGTACAAGGTTACCAGTAATCTCTTAAGTAGTTCCGTGGGTGCCAGACTCTTGGACTTTTCGTGACAATCCACTTTGGAACCCCTTTATTTACCTATATTTGTAATAACAGTAAACTGGATACCTGTACGGATTGTTTTCTTAAAAATATTTATTAAAAAATAAAAAAAATTGGTATTCGCCTCACTGATATCCTATTCCCATTCCTGCTGTGCCCAGGCAGTATCAGAGTGTAGAGGAAACTGTGAGTGTTTTTTTTTTTTTTGTTGTTTTTGTGTAGCCCATCCTAAGCCTTTTCTTAAAAAAAAAAAAAAAAAAAAAAGGTAACTATCAGACAACCCCTTTAAGACACCAGTTACAACAGACTGAGTACTCAAACTAGCTGTAATATGGGACTGACAGGCATTTTGACAGCGGAACATTCAGGGCCTATTCACATCTCGTTTTTCTTTGCTGTATACAGTATTGTGCAAATGTTTTAGGCAGTTGTAGTGAAAATGCTGTAAAGTAAGAACGACTTCAGAAATAGAAGGGCTATTAGTTTATTTTTGTCAATGAAGTGAATGAAGAAAAGAGAAGTGTAAATCAATATTTGGTGTGACCTTTGCCCTTTGGAGGAGGAGTCCTGGAAGTGATGATCCGGCCCCCACAGATATAGCCCTGATCTCAGCATCATCCAGTCTGTCTGGGATGACATGAAAAGACAGAAGGATTGGAGCAAGCCTACATCCACAGAAGATCTGTGCTTAGTTCTCCAAGATGGTGGTGGGAACAACCTCCCTGCCGAGTCCTGCCAAAAACTGTCTGCAAGTACAGAGAAGAACTGATGGAAGGCAAAGGGCAAAGGTCACACCAAATACTGATGGGATTTACATTTCTCTTTTCTTCATTCACTTCATTTTGTTCATTGACAAAAATAAACTATTAACCCTTCTATTTCTGAAAGCATTCTTACTGCGCAGCATTTTTTTCACACTTAACTAGAACTCTTGCACATCACTGTACACAGACATAGTCCAAAGGTATCTACTTTTGTCTACATTTAACCTCTTATTTTACATCAGCATATGTTTTTTGGTGGACAGAATATTGTAGATTACACTATTTTGTCCTAAAAAATAAAAAAATAAGTTTTTTTTACTTTTTTTCAGTGATGTGAATGCTTGACGTATGCAGATGTAATATTAAACATTTTAATTCATTTTTTTTGTAGAAAAAAGGAAAGAACTCTCCTCTGTGATCCTTCCACTACATCCTGTGCTTTGACAGACCTCGAGACAAAGGGTTCATTTACATAAAAAAGTATACATTTTTATTTTAAACAAAGGGGAGATTTTTGAGGACTGGCATATTAAACACCAGTCTTTATATCCCCTGCATTGGCAGAGGGTGCACTTCATTTATGTGGAGATGTGTTCCTCTTCATAACTCCCTTCACTGGGTCGTGCACCTGCGCCCTGTAACTGATGTAGTAACAAGGGGTAAATAATAATAAATGTAGTGGACTACCCATAAAAGTGTTGCGGATGGTGCAAAATTGAAAAAAAAATTGCTAATTTTTGAGCAAAAATATAGCAACTTTTTTATGCCTTGTATTCCGATGTTAGAGTGGTGACATATTGGTAGGTGGTTGACCCCCACCAATCCTAAAAAATGTAGGAGATGCTGCTATAGGGAGTCTGTCACCAGGGTGAATTATATTAAACCAGCAACACAGTTAGATAGGTCAGGCTCATGGCATAGGAGTTTGGAGAAAGGGAACTGCCCTCAGTGCTCCAGACTGCTCAATTCTGGAATAAGAGAATATCTCGGCAATTAAGGCACAAATTTTCATGGGGAAAAGAGCATTCTGTTCAGGGAGTCTGACCTATCTGTGTTACTTTTCCCTGGTGGCAGAATCCCTTTAAGGGATCATCACGCCACTGATTCACGAATAGTTGAGTCGGGACTGGGCAGTAAATCAGGACTAAGTTCCATTTATTGTTATAGTGCTGGTCCTACAGATCTTATAGTGGGGGAAAACCCTAGTGATTTATAAGGCTAGGTTCACATCTGCGTTGGAGTCTCCGTACGAGACTCCGCTCAAAATCAGGGGAGAGAAAAGTTCTGCAAGAATTTCAGTATAAAATTGGCAGAAACCTGGAGGACCCCATTCTAATTTATGGTGTCTGTGGGTTTCCGTGTGTAACCGCTTTGTAAGTGTACATAGTTTCTGTCTTTCTGGTCCCCAAATGGACCCAAAGGATTGAAACCCAAACGTTAGTGTGACCCTAGCGTAAGATGTGAAAACCCTTTAGGGAACGCTATGGAGGAGAGAATTAGTTTTTTTTGCCATAACACACTTCCTCTCTGAAAACTCTGTTCACAGAGTACAGACTACAATAGGCGGCCAGTGATCTGAACCAGCGTGTATTATCAATTTGGCTCCATCTTGTTTAGTAACTGATTCTATAGCGCTATGTAAAATCCAAAAGGTGCGCTATATTATGACTATAGCTCAGTTGTTCACACTGTGATGTCAACCAATATCAGGTTTATGTGCTGAAATAGAGAGAACATCGTGTATAATAATAATGATGGCGTGTTGAGAATTTCAGGTGAAGGAAGTCTGTATCCGCCATCACACCTTGAAGTCACTTGACATACACCTAAAGACTGTAAGAGAGCGAGCAACATTCCGGCTCATCGAGGATTTAATGGACTGGATCTTGTGCAGTTTGGCCTGACAAGAAAAACCAGATCTGATATTTATCTCGCTCTCTTATTGAGTGCAACACAAAGATCTGGTTATCAAGGTCCAGAAAAAAAAATCTGTAGTGAATTTTTGCACATTTTTGTCGGTGTCCAGTAAACATTTAGTCATGTCATTGTACCAGATCACAATCACGCAACATTTACAGATTCTTTGCCCAAAATTTGGCAGGGCCTTTATCATGTATCAGATCTAGAATCTTGATCCTGGAAATCTACGCCAGCTTAGATCTGCCATAGATTTCCCTCAAGGTGCACGGCCCGGTGTGCACCTTGTCATATATGAAGTGCACCCTCTGTCGCAGATGGGGTTATGAAAACTAGCATTAATAACGCCGCTTTTCCTAAATCTCCCTCATAGACTAAAATGGCAGAGATAAGTAGAGAAAAGAGAAGAAAAAAAGAAGAAAATTTCAGTCTCTTGGTCTGTGAAAAAATAAAAAATGACTTTTACAAGACTAGGTCTGTCCGCTGTCTGTTCTTTCTTGGACAGAAATTGGCCCTCAAAAAGGACCGTCAGCTCTCCAGACACATCTGTTTTAGTAAGTACTTGTGTTATTCAGAAAATAACAATTCTGGAACATATTTTCTATGAGCAGTGCATTGTGCAATTCCTCTGTTATTCCTCCTGGAAATCTATGAATAAATTAGCAACTTATTCTTACTATTCCCGTTGAAGAATGACACTACCCAACCAGTGCTGACAGTGTCAGGATGTGTCCAGACAAAAGCCTTTGACAGGAGGAATGATAATGCCTCATTTATTCATTAATTACTAGGAGGAACAACAGAGGAATGTTGAAATTTAAGAAAAGATGCTCCAAAATTGTTGTTTCATAGGAAATGCAAATACTTACCATGACTTAAATGTCAGGTGAAACTTCATTTAGCCAACTACCATCAAAATATAGCAGTCATTTAGTTGAATCCAGTAGTCTAGAAATTCTGAAAGCTCAGGAAACTGAGCAGAATGAGTCTTTTTTTGGTTAAAGCACTATTTTATGCTAACACATTTATTTTAAACAGTCTTTCACAAGGTTCGCAAATGAAATAAAGGATGTTTTTGTTGTATTGTTTTACATTAGAAATTTTGAGGCCTTGTTCCTATAGTAAATACGACCACGAATGCAGGAACTTTCTATGGACTGACACTTGTCAGTGTCCCAGCCATGATGTCCTTATTGTGGTCGATTGTGGTTGGTCCATGTGTTGGCTGGATTTACCGTATGCCAGGAGAGGGACTCCTAGCAGTATAGTTATCTATGATGTGAGGGGTCCGTGCCTCCAAGCGACAGACTGGGTCATATGTATCAATAGAAATCTGACACAAATTACGCAAAAATTTATGGTGCTCGGCATTTACGACATACTTAGAACGAATATGTCGCAGATTTTCTTGTGCGAAGTAGAACAAGTTTAAACAGTCCTGCTGTTACATGGTGTTGATAGATGAGGAAACATCCAGGAATTAGAGGTGGTCTAATAGGACTACATCAGAGGCGGCCAGAGGAGAAGTGTGGGAATATAAGAAGGAATGGATGACGTGCTCAGGCCATGATTGATCTTGTGAATGAAAGGCTGTGGTAAGGAAAAGATGGATGAAAGGTCTGCACTGCCCAGAGAATGGAGAGCCCTGTGCTGGGTATGGGTCTTTGGTTTACAGAAGGCAGAGCACTGGTCACAGAAAATTTCGGCTGTGTTCTCACAGTACATTTTATCACATCTTTATTATGACTAGGCATTTTTGGAAGAGGACCTGTATTTTGCACTTTTAATGTATGTTTATCATTGATACTCATTATTTTGGATTCAAAATACAAAAAAAAATGCTTTGCCAAAAAAACGCATGTGCTATTATATACACTATCTTCAGATGCAGATTTACAGTGTTTCAAACTACAAAATAAAATAAAAAAAACACTGCAAAAAAAAAAAAACAGAGTTCACGTAGCCTTAGGGTCATTTAGACAGTCAGGTTGGGTGCAGTTAAAACCCCACGTTAAAGGGGTTATCCAGCTTCCAAAAATTATCTGCAGATACATCCACAGCAGTGCTAACTCCTCACTGTTGCGCACCCTTTGCTTTATTTTACTTGCTACTCCTTGTATCACTGTTGTTTACATATAGTGAATATGTGGACAAACTACATTTCCCATGATTCATCTGCCTGCCCTCACTCTCTGTGTAACCCTCCCTTCTCCATTCTACCCTGCAATGAAATCACAAGTAATAAATCACTCCCACATCTGAGATCACATGCTGCTGTGATGTTTCGTTCGCTGCCTGAACTGCTCACAGGGAGGGGTAATGAGCTTGCAAACAAAATGTCACTCTGAGGTCAGTGACCTGAAAATAAATAGATAAACAGTGCCTAATTTAAACAGGATGTACTGTATATTAGGAAGTGTTGTAATGAATGTTTTTGAGTTGGAGGTGGTAGGAGATGTTGAGTGCTTGGATGTGAGGCAGGACAAGGCAGAATCAAAGATTACCCCAAGGCAACAGGCTTGTGGGTCTGGGGTAAGTGTGGCGCCATTAACTTTGATAGGTTAGATAGGGGGGCTGCATGAGATCTGGAAAAGATGATGAACCCTGTTTTCTCCATATTATGTTTAAGAAAGTAAAAAGAGATAAAGGAAACTTAGCTGACTTGGAACTATGGATAGCAGGGTAATGTAAAAACTGTACCGCTTATTACTGCAATTACAAAAATTGTTGGAAAGCTGAAAGGGGTTTTCTGAGCTAAAAATATTGATGAACTATCCTAAAGTTAGGTCACTAACATCATATCAATGGGGGTCTGACACCTAACACCCCCACAGAGAATGGAGCAGGAAGCAGACAGCTCCGTTCTCTGTAGTGGTGGAACTGGGTCATTGCAGCTAAGGTCTCAGTTAAATGGGAGCTGATCAGCAGTACCTGGCCTGGCCACTATACAGAGAATGGAGCTGTCTGCTTCCTGACCGATGACAAACGCAAGCCACATTTTTCTCATAGAACCGTAAATTGTGATGTGTACATATGGCATCTTGTATTGTATTGTGATATGGAGTAGTGAATTTACCTGCACAGATTGTATTGAGAGTATGAGAGCAACATATCAAGTGGTATCATGTTATAATGTTTGTTCCGCCACCGCCACATTCCCATACTTATGATTATGGGTTGAGGCACTAAGATCATCCATCTAAATGATGCGTAATACCCTGGGTGTTCACTATGGGAATGCTATCACTATGGACTGGATATTACTGACTGCCTATATTTATATTACTACTGTACCTCATAGATCTCTATGGCTCTTCTCTCCTGATAAAAACAATAAAAACAGTAAAAAAAAAAAAGAATAGTGAATTTAGGGCTTCCTCATCCTATACTAATATGTCTTATTTTGTAAAGTAAGTGTGTTTGCACACGCTAAAGTGTTCTTTATAGTCTTACGGGCCTCTGTGTTTGGTTTTTGATAATAGACTTCCAAGGAAGACCTCTTACAAGCCGATTTTGAAGGGGCGTTAAAGTTTTTCCGGGTCCAGCTGCCAAAACGTTACAGGGCTGAGGAGAATGCGCGGAGGCTGATGGAGCAGGCCTGTAACATCAAGGTAAAAAACGGAGGTCTCCCTTTTATTTTTCAGTTTATTAGAATATTGAAATGTTCTATATGTATATTATATGTTCTATATGTATATTATATGTTCTAAATGTATATTATATGTCCTATATGTATACAGTATTATATGTCCTATATGTATATTATATGTTCTATATGTATATTACTTTATTGTACTGAATTCTGCTTAGTATTATGTTCATGTGTTTAAGTTTTGGGAAAAGTGACACCCAATATGGAGCTCCTTTCACTAGTCCTAGCTCATGTTGACCTGATGCAAACATAGAGCCAAGACTATGTATATATGCCTGTATGTATAGGGGAGATCAGAACTGCATGGAGTAAAAATAGATTTCCTATCATGATGATAAATATTGCTGCAATGGTGTCATCTTTGCCTCTTATCACGCATCCATTGTAACAGCTGTGAGATGGTCTTCCGCCTCAAAATTCTCTGTAAAAACTGTCCCAAATCTGCCTCCCATCGATTTTAGTGCGCTGATACAAGAAGTGTCATGATCGACCTTGCCGCAATTCCCACAGCTGAGGCCTACATTTTTTATGTGAGGTTTATCATACATACAGACTCTAAGAAGGCCAAGGCTTGTCTTCAGCTTTCTGCCACTGGAATTTTTGGAAAGACAGAATTCCCCTCCAAATTTACCCATGTGAACATAGCCTTAGATGTTTATACTTTTAGATGCTTATTGAAGAACCAGACAATTTTGGCAGAACTGGACAGTAATCTAATATGTATTTAGCCTCCTTTCCCTCCAAATGTAAATATCAGGGGAGAAAAGGATCAGGCATGTGGATTTCATTATGCCTGATATTTTTGTTTTCTGGTAGATAAATTGTCTCCCCTCTCCCCATTCAGAACATAAGCATATAGGTGTCGGCAGAGAGAGCTGACCGCTCTGTCTAATGTGTATGGCCAGTCTATGAGTCTTATGGCTTATGGCAAGTGGCACCTACAGCTGCTTATGGCATATGGCCATAAGTAGAGTTGGTGCTGTCACCCAACACATCAAGGCGTTGTATGCCATTCATGTTCTTTGTGATTGTATTATGCACTGAATAAAGTTGATGATTTAATACTCATCCAAGAGCCGGAAGGTCTTTTCTCCCTTGCTGTTGTGCTCTTGCCCCATGCACCAGAACTGAGTGTATCGGCCGATCAGCTGGTCGTTTCTATATTTGGGTCATCAATATACAGTAAATGTCTTATAGGTGAGGGTCCAACTTCTGTTAGACAGTGTCAGCAGAACCTGTCTGGGGATGAGAGGATATACCAACAGGTTATGATTGGTTGGCGTCCCGCTTGTGGGGCCCCTACCGATACTAAGAATGAACAGGTCACAGCACACAGCAAATTTTCCTTACACAACAGCGTCACCGACCCTTCAGCTGTACAGATCTGCAGCTGACCCAATTCAGTGAGGTTGTATCAGAATAATGCCAACATGGCCACCCATCTAACAGAAATGCAGCACAACAGTGAAGAAGATGCAGTGCTACATCCTCGTAACAGAATTGGTGGGGGTCCCAGAAGTAGAACCCTGTACTTCACATATCCTAGTCATATGCCATCACTTTATAGCATGGGAACACCTCTCACTATTCTCATCTTCCCCTTCCACATGACTATATGTATCTATATGACATTACAATTTATTAAGACTTGTTTACACAGTCAATTTGTCCAATGTGGCAATGGTCCAAGGAATATCTCTGGTCTGCAAGTAGTCAGAAACAATGAACAATCACTAGAAGATTTACTATTTACTATGTATGTCTTCATTGCTCGGATTATCAGATTCATTTTATTAAAAATTGCACCATGGATAGCCAGGTATGAAATGGCCTGCCAGATGCCATGGAGCCAGACCCTGCTTCTGAACAGTAAACTGTGGGTGGAGATCCTGGCAGCCGTGCAGATTGCAATTTTCTGCTTAGAAACAAGCAATCTTCTTCAGAAACCTGCAGGTCTTCATGGGAATTGGTGACATCTGCAAAAGTCAAGGTAGAAATCTTCAGCACAGGAAGGATGGCGTATAACAGAGCATTGCACTTGATGTTTAGATGGTAAAGCCTTCGGTTGTCGTCTTTATTTTGCATTAATAATCTTATAATTGATGTCTATGGTGTGTTTTTTTTTTTTTTTCAATGCATGGCTTAAAAATGGGGAAAATATGGCCATTGGCCTGAATGCAGTACTGACTTTTACCTCTTTGTTCTGTGGATGAATCCAGTACTGGAATGACTGGCTCCTAGGTCATATGGTGTGCTATTGTAAGGCCCCATGCACATGACAGAGTGCGCAGTCCGAGGGGGACTCCGATGCTCCGTTCTGATCTGATAATCATAGAGCAGGTTCTATCCTGCTCCGCGATATGGAGACGGGACGGAACCTCCCCATAGAAATGAATGAATCACGGAAGGCACTACGATGTCATCTGAGTGTAATCCAAGTGCTTGACGTTTGGCCTACATACTCAATCATGTGCATGAGGCCCTAAGGCCATATTTACATGACCAAGTTCCATCCAGGAAATACTATCCTTGTGCGGGCTGTACTGCCAGACTGAACTCAGCTGTGTGAACTGAGCTCACGGCATCATAGTGCGTTATTATGCAGTGAGCTCCACGAATGGACGGTTTGCTGCAGTACTGACAACTTGCATCAGTTCAGGACTTACATAGATATCTGGCAATTCGGGAGCTCACTGCATCATAATGCACTATGTTCAGTTCACACAGCTGACTTCAGTCCCACACACAGACAGTGTTAACCGGATAAAACTTGGTTGTGTGAATACAGCTTTAATAAATCTCTGTGATTGTCCTATTACAGGGGATTCCTATGAGATATTCTGCCTTGGACAATCCCTCTTTGCTAGAAAGGTTTCCCAGGGTTAGGCTTACTGTATCACACATGCTTACCAGCTTTTCTTTGTTAAAAATGATGGTATTAAGGTCCTGCCCTGGGGACTGTCCACTTTTGGGCAGGGTTAGTATAACACCACCTATTTCCAGGAAAAAAAATTTGACTGTCTTTGCAAACTGAGGGCTGTTAACAAGGTCCCCAAGCAGTAAGCTGCAATCTGTGGGGAAACCTGTTTGCAAATGTTTAGTATTAATATACTAGTATTGAAAGGGGACCTTTCATCAGATCTATAAAGCCCACCATACACCATCTGATCGGCGCTGTCATCCTGAGTGTTTTGTTTATCCAGATCTGTTCAGCTGTTCCAAAGATTTAAGCCCTGTTAGTGTTGATGCAAATTAGGGTCTACTAGCCAAGTGGGCGGTAACACTGTGGTTACTCCGGGGCGAGGACTTTGTATGCTGTATGTCTTGCAGTGTTACCGCCCACTTGCCTAGCATGCCATAATTTGTGTCAATATTAAAAGGGCTTATATCTTTGGAATGGATGAACAGATTTGGATAAACCAAATACCAAAATTCTCTGGGTGACAGCGCCGATCAGATAATTTATGTTACGGCCATTTCAGACTTGGCGTCCTATTTAAAGGGATATGACTCTTCTGTAAGTCTCAACCACAAGACTGGTACGTATGTGGCTGTGCTATGCTGTTTTGGTAATGTCTGTCTACTACTATGGGAGTTATGGAGACTGTCTAACAGCTGTGTCTCTGTAACTCCTGACTCCCTTAGGTGGCCAGACACACAGGTATTCTCATGAAAGGCTGAAATGCAAATACCCATTGAAGTGACAACATAAGGGGTTGTCTGGTTTATAACACCCATGTCAGTTCTATTAGCCAGATTACAGAGGCCCTACAAGGACTTTGCATGTCTTTGTATTAAATGGACATCCCATTGATTGTAATAAAAAGTGTGTAATGCTTGATTACACCTGTGGAGGTGCTGCAGCAGAATTGAGCACTTGCTCTCAGGGTCCTGCACAGATCACAGCTAATCTCTGTTATCCCATCAGCAAGACACACACTATGATCAGGGTATTTTGGTGGGACTCTTCTAATACAAAGGGATTATCAAAAGCTGAAAACCCTGTTAAATGTCCTCTGTCTGAAAAATAGCATTTGGTCTCTTATTAATATTCACTATTATCACAGGCAGATTTAGCGGGTCACTGCACATGTCAGCTATAATTTGTGGTGCAGGCCACGCACCACATGAAGTTAACAGATAATACACTGGTAAAATAAGTTTATCATTTATGATAATTTGGGGTGGGGGTTATCCGCTGCATTGGAACGTTTTCTCTGCAGATGGCTGTTCTCACTGAATTAAGCCATGTAAATTACAATCTGTCATTCATTTACATATGTGGGTACTTGTATTGTTCTTATCATAGTAGTTTAGCATTAGGCTAAATAATTTGGATTTTGGTAAAAAAAATATGTCTATATTTATTGTGTTTGAAAACAAATGTTATTCATTGTCTACTGTGTTCACATTTTATTGCCTTTGCAGGGTTTGTCCAAGACCAGATAGTGATGGTCTAGGATAGATCATCAGTATCAGATCCGTGTGGTTTGATACCCGGCACAGCCTCCAGTCATCTGATATCTGCACAGTGTACAGAGCCAGAAAGAGACAGTACTATACACTGTATAGTGGCCATGTTGTGGTACGCATCTGAGCATATGTAGTTTGGCATGGCCACAACCCAGTGTATGGAGTGATCTGATTCTGGCTCAGCACACTGTGCAAAATTTCAGCTGATCAGTGGGGGTGCCGGGTGTGGGACTCCCACCAATATAATATTGATGACCTATAAAAGATAGGCCATCAATATCTGGTCTTGAAGAACCTCTTCAGGCTGTGATCAATGGTTGTAGTTTAGCTGCATGGTCTGTGAAGGTCGCTTGAAATCCGTCCCTGTGCTGTTGCTGTGTCCTCCCCATGCTTTACACTGCAACTCTGCTTATTCAAATTGCCAGCTGTGTATAAGCACAGACTTGTCTGTGTTTACATTGAAGCATTGTCACATACATGTATCCATTACATGTACTGAGATAGATGAGACTTAATAAGGCTAGAACCAAAACATCCACTTTAATTTTGCTATTTTTCTATGCTATGTGAAAGAGGGCCTCTCTCTATTACATATTATTTTTATTTTATATATTCAAAAACAAAATATCAGTATTTGTCATTACGTGCCTTTAAAAAAAGATTGGATAAAGAATTATGACATTTGCTTGCATAGTGTGGTTCCACCTGGTGTTTAAAATGTATAGCAATATGCATGTCCCCCTAGTGAATTGAATGGTGGTGGACACACATGCTCAGTCACACTACCCTCTATTCACTGCAGATCGTTCAATACAAATGGTTTTCTGCCCTGCTGGTCACTGAAGGAGCCTGGCAGTATAGCTGCAAAGGGAGACTTTACTGTCAACCGCCAGAGGGGGAAGGATGCTGATTCAGCCTAGATCTTACCCCCCCCCCCAAACATTAGCAGCAATACCAAAGGGAACACACCGACGTAAAACTACATGAAAACAGTATGTCAGAAAAACAGTAAATTACGTTGAAAGAGCTATTAACAACATGTTAGGATTTGGGATATGTAAATGATTCATGGGACAGCCCGTGTAACGTCCTGGGCCTTGTATGCGGTCAGTGTTTCTGAGTTTCTTTGAAAATATTACATTTGTCCTTGGAAGTCTTGGAGCTTCGCGCACAAGAAGTAGAGGACATCTAAGTGCGGATGAAAAATGCACAGTGCGTTCTGTCTGCAGACATAAAGAATGCTAGGAAGTGTTTCCTTGGCATAGTACAAAAGCACAGTATGAACAGTGACTTCTCCCCGCTTTGCCTTGGAGCCTTGTTTTCTTCTGACATCTGGTTTTCAGTATGCCCATCAGATAAAAATCATTCTTGGGGACGGAGAGGACAACAGCTTGTACTGGAGATCTCTATCAGGACTAGCATGTACAGTGGTCAGACTGATGTTACTAGACCTTAAAGGGCCCTATATGGTTAATGATGTATCCCTTGGTTAGATTGAAGATCTGCAGGGGCCCAACACCCAGGACCCCACCAATCAGAATAAGCTGCAATGTTTGGGATGAGCAAGCACAGCATTGTACATTATATAGCAGCTGGGTTTGGTATTGCAGCCTAGCCCCATTCTCTTGGATTCTCAGGTGTCAGACCCCTCTGGATTATCGGGCAATCTTATATCTTTAATTTACAAATATCACATTTACATAAGGAATGCAAATGGATTAAATGATCATATAAAATAGCAGCCTGCGCTAAGTTTCACTCATTGCTGCAGTAATGGTTAGGTATGGTTAGATGTAAACATAAAGCAAAAAGGGCCCTATAGAAGATCCCCCAAATTCTTGATATGGTAGCATCAGTCCAGTGTCATCCTCATTTTACAGTCTCTTAGAAGACCATATTCATAAAAATGGAGGCATGGACGTAACTACAACCATAGCAGCTATTACAGGGCTCAGAGGCTGGGGGGACAGGGCTCAGGTGCTGCAGCTATGCTGCCATACAGGATAGAGGCTTTTCACACTGCGCCTTATCCTAACAATAGGTCATCAATATTTTTAGTTTCTGGAAAATCCTTTTAAGGAGAAAAGCACCTGAGGCCGGGGGCCCACATTGCGAAAATGCTGTGATTTGGCCGCAGTGTTTTACCATACCTGAAAAGTGATGAGATTCTGGCTAATCCCATCCACACATTGCAGAAAAATATCCGCAGCGGAAATAGTTTTCCGTATAGGTATAATAGGGACAGAAAGTCCGCAGAGGAAAAAAAAATGCAGTGCATTTCCGCCGTAGTCTTATCTGTGGATTTTTTTTAGGCTGCATCTCGCTACATGGGGCCTTAGCCAAAAGGCCACTATTTGACATGTTATAGCAACATGATCCCACTTATGCCGTAGCCAGATTTAGCTTTAAAGGGGTTGTGCAGGACTTTGAAAACATGGCCAATTTCTTCTTCTCAGGGAGTGACCTCACGTCCATTAGTCACATGGCAATGCCACATCTTGGTCCTGTTAAAATAAATAAGACTGACAGTAGGTTCACACCTGCGTTCAAGTTTCCATTCATGGTATCCGCTTAAAATCCACTTAAAAAAGTGGTTTCCACTGACCCCATAGACTATAATGGGGTCCGTGGGGTTTCTGGCCGAAAAAGGCGGAAAAATGCGGAGAGGAAGATACTGCTTGCAGGACTTTTCTCTCTGCATTTTTTAAGCATATTCGGGGAAGAAAACCCCGAACATAGATCAGGCGCAGGTGTGAACCTAGCCATAGCCTCAGCATGGCCATGAGACCAACAAATATGATGTCACTTCCTGAGAAAAAGAAAAAAGCAGCCATGTTTTCGAAGTCCTGCACAACTCCTTTAAGTCAATAGGGAAATATGAAGCACATTAGAAAGCATGACGCCATTTTGTTCTCACTTTTGTTGCGTTTTTTGAGGTCCATGGGGTTCTTTTGATGTAGGTATGGTGAAAAAAAAAAAAAAAAAACGCCTGGAAAATCAGTAGTAATCCACAGCACTAGAATACTATAAGCCGCAACATATAAGTTTGACCATCCACAATGCAGGTGGTCAGACGTCTTTGCATGAACCAGCAACATGGCCGCACAAACACTTGCCTGATTAATTAATAAGTAAAATAATTAGTATTTTATTTTTAAATAAAACTGTACATTGTGTTTGCTCATAGTGGCAAATGATCAGCTAAATTCATCTGATCTTGCCATATCCCAAACGAAGGTCAAAAATTGTCCATTTCTCTGACTTGTATCTTATGTACAGTACAGACCAAAAGTTTGGACACACCTTCTCATTCCAAGAGTTTTCTGTATTTTAATGACTATAAAAATTGTAGATTCACACTGAAGGCATCAAAACTATGAATTAACACATGTGGAATTATATACAAAACAAAAAAGTGTGAAAGAACTGAAAATATGTCTTATATTCTAGGTTCTTCAAAGTAGCCACCTTTTGCTTTGATTACTGCTTTGCACACTCTTGGCATTCTCTTGATGAGCTTCAAGAGGTAGTCACCTGAAATGGTTTTCACTTCACAGGTGTGCCCTGTCAGGTTTAATAAGTGGCATTTCTTGCCTTATAAATGGTGTTGGGACCATCAGTTGTGTTGTTCAGAAGTCAGGTGGATACACAGCTGATAGTCCTACTGAATGGAGTGTTAGAATTTGTATTATGGCAAGAAAAAAGCAGCTAAGTAAAGAAAAACGAGTGGCCATCATTACTTTAAGAAATGACGGTCAGTCAGTCTGAAAAATTGGGAAAACTTTGAAAGTGTCCCCAAGTGCAGTGGCCAAAACCATCAAGCGCTACAAAGAAACTGGCTCACATGAGGACCGCCCCAGGAAAGAAAGACCAAGAGTCACTTCTGCTGCGGAGGATAAGTTCATCTGAGTCACCAGCCTCAGAAATCGCAGGTTAACAGCAGCTCAGATTAGAGACCAGGTCAATGCCACACAGAGTTCTAGCAGCAGACACATCTCTACAACAACTGTTAAGAGGAGACTGTGTGCAGCAGGCCTTCATGGTAAAATAGCTGCTAGGAAACCACTGCTAAGGACAGGCAACAAGCAGAAGAGACTTGTTTGGGCTAAAGAACACAAGGAATGGACATTAGACCTGTGGAAATCTGTGCTTTGGTCTGATGAGTCCAAATTTGAGATCTTTGGTTCCAACCACCGTGTCTTTGTGCGACGCAGAAAAGGTGAACGAATGGACTCTACATGCCTGGTTCCCACAGTGAAGCATGGAGGAGGAGGTGTGATGGTGTGTGGGTGCTTTGCTGGTGACACTGTTGGGGATTTATTCAAAATTGAAGGAACACTGAACCAGCATGGTTACCACAGCATCTTGCAGCGGCATGCTATTCCATCCGGTTTGCGTTTAGTTGGACCATCATTTATTTTTCAACAGGACAATGACCCCAAACACACCTCCAGACTGTGTAAGGGCTATTTGACCAAGAAGGAGAGTGATGGGGTGCTACGCCAGATGACCTGGCCTCCACAGTCACCAGACCTGAACCCAATCGAGATGGTTTGGGGTGAGCTGGACCGCAGAGTGAAGGTAAAAGGGCCAACAAGTGCTAAGCATCTCTGGGAACTCCTTCAAGACTGTTGGAAGACCATTTCAGGTGACTACCTCTTGAAGCTCATCAAGAGAATGCCAAGAGTGTGCAAAGCAGTAATCAAAGCAAAAGGTGGCCACTTTGAAGAACCTAGAATATAAGACATATTTTCAGTTGTTTCACACTTTTTTGTTAAGTATATAATTCCACATGTGTTAATTCATAGTTTTGATGCCTTTAGTGTGAATCTACAATTTTTATAGTCATGAAAATACAGAAAACTCTTGGAATGAGAAGGTGTGTCCAAACTTTTGGTCTGTACTGTATGTAGAGCTTTTCATCAGTGGGGGTCAATAGACATGTAAATGAATTCTATGGATCTACTTGTAGCTTTATAATCTCCGGTTTCAGCCACCCCCACCATAAAACTCCTAGATTTGGGCTAGAGAATCAAGCAGTGTGGACAACGGATTACCATACTCTCAGCTCTTTAGGATGCAACAAACACGCACAACAATATAAATGACCCACAATTTTTTTCCATCACCATCTGGAGGAAGCCATTTTCCAGACGGCCCCTAGAGGGCAGAGTTGTACAGTCTCATTTATATTTGGACCAGACACAATAAGGCTGGAGGTTCTCTGGTAAATGTGACCTGATGGCCAAGTATTATCATATACTTTACTGACATCTTCATATTTTTGTGGCTGCTTAGATCTCTTGTGATGCTGCATTGTGTGAGCGCTCCAGAAAAAGATTTCCATATCAAAGAAACATTGATATGTAAAAGAAATACTTTCATGTTGCTGCTTATGAATATCCGTACAATGTGAAGTCATTAGCATTTCCAAAGGCAATTTGTATAGTGCGGTCTACGAACACTAGTATATTCATGTATACTGTTATATCATTCTCCTTATGTAAAGGTTTCATTGTCCCTCCTCCTCCTTTGTCTGCATGCACACCTGGACTATTATGTTCTTCTGACTGATTTTTGGAAGGACAGTCACAATGATCGGCTTACGAGAAGAAGAAAAACTACTACTGTTTGTGTGTGTGTGTGTATATCTATATATATATAGATATACACACACAATACTGTGCAAAAGTTTTCAGCAGGTGTGGAAAAAATGCGCAGTAAGAATGCTTTCAGAAATAGAAGGGTTAATAGTTTATTTTTGTCAATGAAGAAAAGAGAAATGTAAATCCCATCAATATTCGGTGTGACCTTTGTCCTTTGCCTTCCATCACTTCTCAATACTTGCAGACAGTTTTGAAGGAACTCGGCAGGGAGGTTGTTCCCGCCATCTTGGAGAACTAAGCTCAGATCTTCTGTGGATGTAGGCTTGCTCCAATCCTTCTGTCTCTTCATGTCATCCCAGACAGACTGGAGGATGTTGAGATCAGGGCTCCGTATGCACAAGCACTAATAGGACCACCAGACAGATACAAGCTAGGATACAGGTCATTGTGGGTGCAACGGTCTGCAGAGAACGTGCCTGATATATGACGAGGCCTGCAGATTGCCCGCGGCTCCTAAAACTAAGGCAAAAACTCATATGGCGCAGGGATTAGCAAAGCCAGTGTACAAAATGCCATATTTGATAAATCCCCCCCCCCCCCATATGTCTTTGCTGGCTTCCATTTTTTCAATATAAATATAAAAACTGAAATATTTCCTATTTTTGTCCATGTTTCAGACAAACACGCCAATGTAGGTCAGTGTACAACACATATAGCACATGGATGCCGGGATGACAGAAACAGTAAGGATGTGCAAAACAGATCAACAATCCAAACAGTTCTTGCTTTTCTGTCCGCAAAACAGCCAACGATATGTGAATAAGGCCCTAGACCGGATCTTATCCCACGAAACTTTACATCAATCTGCTCATATTCTCCTACTCTATAACAAGATGGCCACAGATAGCACTGTATTTTCAACATGACAGGTTTCCTCTTTGAACCTGACCCCACTTTCAGTCTAGATTTAGTTGTATTCCAGATGGTGCTTGCGTAGGGTTGCATCCGTAAATCTAAAGCCATTGGTCTAATGCCTGGGGCTACACCCCATGACTAGGAGATGCAATGATAATATCAACATAAAATGACATCACCTTCATCTATTTGTTGTATGAGATCCATCAAATA
The DNA here is from genome assembly GCA_947044405.1 of Leptodactylus fallax. Classification (NCBI taxonomy): domain Eukaryota; kingdom Metazoa; phylum Chordata; class Amphibia; order Anura; family Leptodactylidae; genus Leptodactylus; species Leptodactylus fallax. The sequence continues at coordinate 420,149 of CAMRHE010000147.1, read as the reverse complement.
ACCATAAGGATAAGTTAACACATGGCGGAAAAGGTTCTATGGTGAAATCCAGCGAATCCATGTATAATTGTGCATTTTACATTACAATGGGATGATACACTTGGTAAAATCCTTTAGGAATGGAGCATGCTGAAGCTGTTATATCCTGTTACATGACCCAAAACATGGAAGGATTTTTCTGCTGCATGTGAATGGGGTTTTTGAAAGAGATTTAGACACCCTTTTAAAGTGCTTTTCATGTGGTGTTGACGTCATACCAGAAACCTGCACCTAATGGACGTTAAACCAGGCTATGGCTGGGCTCCAAGGCAAATAAATGGGGACCACTTGACTTGGTGATGATGGAAAGAAGTCACAATCTGCTGTATGGTTTCGGTAGAAGTTCTGACATGGAAGGAACTTCTATAATCATGGCAAGGTCACTTGTGACTCCAGACTCCAGCCCAACCTTTTCTGACCGTCATAGGATAGCTCCAGCCAAAGCAGGTGATTGTTAAAGCAGTTGTCCGAGATGTAATATCGGTGTCTATTCATAGGACAGATCATCAATATCTGATCAGTAGGAGTCTGACACCCGGCACCCCAAATGATCAGCTACTGCAGCTGCCAAATCTACACAGTATGCAGAGCTTCATGCAGACAACGCCGTACCCTGTGTAATGGCCAGGTATCAGCTTCTATAAGGAAATAGGACCTGAGCCGCTATAGCATGACCTGGCCACTACGTGGTGTACAGAGCTGTCTGCTTCTGGTTCCATATGCTGTGCAGATCAGTCAGCCAGTAAATGATCGGTGGGGTTGCCAGATGTTGGACCCCTGCTGATCTGATATTAATGATCTGTCCTAGGGATAGGCCATCACAATAAAGTTTTGGACAACCCCTTTAATGGTTACCTCTACATACACAGAGTTTAACGTGAAACTTTAAGGATAGACCATAAAAAATCTAAATTCTTTAACGCATTAAATACACATATATCACTAAAACAATTGATTCTGCCATAACAGATTTTCTCTGGTTGTTCCCGGTTTAATGCTGTAGTTTTACCATTTACTCAGTTACGTATCAGAGAGCACCCGTGACGCGGTGCCCATAAATCATTTACAACCATTAAAGCAATTTTCTACAGCAGCAAACATGACAGTCAGTGCAGGAGAGATGACAGTTCTCCGCAATATTCATGACTTCTTATTTCTACAGATTTATTTCTGTTTGACTTTGGGCTACTGACCATCTGTACTGTAACCATCTACTAACCGGGTCAGTATGGAATCTGTCATGGATGGTGTCATTCTGGCACCCGGAGGCTGCTGTAACAGCTGATCTGTGCGGGGTCTGGGTGTCTGACCCTGACAGATCACATACTGATGATCTATTCTTTGGATAGGTGATCAGTATGAAAATTCAATTTGGGGCCAGACAACCCCTTTAACCCCCAATGTAAAAAAAAATATATAAAACAATAAGTCACACATATGCCGCCGCACATGTCGGGCCAGCATGTGACTAAAGGACGCACTTCTGGCATATGCTCAGTGCATAGAAGCCTATGAACATGTTTAGCATCTGTGCAGGGGATTTTTCTCACCCACACACCAAATGTGTATAAAACAATGCAAGATGTGAACTGAACCTAGGACCACCTTCACATGTCAGTGTTTTGCATCAGTATTTGTAAGCCAAAACCAGGATCTGAATATGGATGTAAAATTTGGGCCAACAGGTTGTCCCCACTTCACCTCCATGTCTCAAACACAAGCCACATATTTCAGGTAGACAGAGACTTAAATGTTACTCAGCTAGTTAAAAAGGGTCTTTTATTGCTTCCAGTATTGGCCGAGTGTGCATATCTTCTGAATGAGTAGAGGGTTGTAAACCGCTGCAAGACACCTCATGTTCCCTGAGAACAAAAGGAGCAATATGTTAAAATTCATCATGCCTGATCCTTTTTTTCCCCGACATCTGTCTTTGGGGGAAATTAGAGAGTCCCCCCGTACACATTAGGTAGTCGACCGATCCTGCTGAAATTGTCAACTATTAGCCATAACATTAAAGCCCAGAAAGGGTAATAAAGTCTCCAAAGTCAGGGATTAGAATATTTTAGGTAATAAACAATCAGTTATTGATGGGCAAACGTAAGAATCTGAGCCGCTCTGACAAGGACCATATTGTGATGTCTAGACAGCTGGGACAAAGCGTCTGCAAAATGTCAAACCGTCTGGGGTGTTCACATTATGTAGTGGCTAGTACCTACCAAAAGTTCACCGGTTGTCCAAACCCTGTGATGGGGTTCATTGATTTGTGTGGGAAGCAAGAGGCTAGCCCATCCGATCTCACAGAAGAGCCAGAGCTGTTTTTGGAGGCCCATAGGGGACCTGTGCACTATTAGACAAGTGGTTTTAATGTTATGGCTGATCAGTGTATATACTTTGTGCCATATATAAATTTTCACAGTGAAACCTTTTTGAGACGATCACCCAAAATTGCATTAAAAAGTGGTCTTCTAGTGAGGGGATCTTTGCAAAGAAGATGGCTGAAATATCAGTAATGGGTGCAACTGCAACCCTGAGAACCATCTACTGTCCTCTCATATACTCAGAAAAACAGGCAGCACTACGATAGAAAGTGCAAAATGGATCCTTTAATCTATATGTGGCAAAGTTTCGGTCTTGAGAATGGTTCCTGTTGGAACCGAAACGTTGCCACATATGGAATAAAGGATCTATTTTTGCATTTTCTATCAGAGTGCTGCCCATTTTTTGGGAGTGTGTGTGTATGTGTGTGTGTATGTGTGTGTGTGTATATATATATACACATATATATATATATATATATATATATATATACAGGTGCATCTCAATAAATTCATTCATTTCAGTAATTCAGTAATACAATCCATAATCAGCGTCTTCCATGATTGTGTGTCCTACTGAACCAGACTGAGGGACCATGTAAAGGCTTAGGAAACCTTGGCAGGTGACACCCTGAATTTACAATACTGAACTGAATTTACAATATTCTAATTTTCTTAGATTTGGGTTTTCATTACCTGTAATCCATAATCAACATTTACAGAAATAAAACACTTGAAATAGAAGACTCTGTGTGTAAAGAATCTTGAAAATATAGGAGGTCACTTTTTTAATTCAATTACTGAAAGAAATAAACGTTTCAAAGATATTTTAATTTATTGAGATGCTCCTGTATGTCATATAAAATATGTGTGTATATATATATTAAGAAACCTATACTTCTGCTCAAAATCCTCTCTTTGTATTAGTTTTGATGCCCTCCCCTTGGTTGTCCCAGACAGAACAATCCACATTGGTAGTAAATCTCTTGTATCTAGGTTAACACACAGAACATTCATGTCAAATTACCCTTGGAGCCATTTTTCTTGCATATTTCCTGCACAAGACTACAAAGCCATCATACACTATCATCTGACTTTTACAAGATTTCACATCTGACAGACCACCGCCCCCCTTTCTTCCTTTTTTTTTTTCTATGAGCTGTGGCTTTAAGGAAATGGTGATCAGTATCACTACGTGCTTCTCTCCCCACCCCCTCCCCCAGCCCTGGTCACAGAATGCCATTTTTTTCTCTATCATTAACCAAGCCGAATGCCTATAATATGCTGCCGGTCCTGCTCTTTTGTGAAGACTGTGTCCCCAGCTGCCTGTTGCTGGGCATCACCCCGACTGGCCAAGGGGAATAGTAGTCAGCAGCATCTCCTGCAACAGGTGTCACGCTCCCTGTGTGCATCTGGAGACTATCCAGGCTCTGCAAGAAGCTTGTGCTGGGAACATCTTTGCGAAGGCTCAGTGTAAGGATTTTTCACATTTTACTGGCCCTGCTGGCAGTGACAGATCATCACGTCTTGTGGGAGGGAGCAGCCTCTCCCAATGAGATAAGGACAGCAGACAGGTGCTTTCTGCTTTAGTTATATCCTGGTTACACCACACATCTCTGGCTGAATTCTGTCTAAATAATCAGAAAGGACCTCGGTGTAGCCTTGTCAAGGGCGAGGCAGCAGTTCCAGCTGGAGACCAGCACCCAACCGGTTAATGCTCTAATCTCCAGGATGTCATCAAATATTTCATTTCCAACCTATTAGATGCCGCCGTTTTATCAGGGATGGCAACAGAATATCTTCCTGTTCTCCGCCTGCACAAACTATGGACATTACCACCGCTGCTGCCACCGCCACACTGTACCTTATTATCCTTGCTGCTGTTTTAGCAGCCCATTGAAATGCAAACGATCATCATGCCTCTGTGCAAATATTGGACCTGAGCTCCAGGAAAAGCGACTGAGGAAACCACAAGAAGGATGAACGTGCAGAGAAAGTGAAAATGTCATCCTGTTTGTGCTGCAAACTAAGGAAACCGAAGAGTTTTGTTGGTATTTGGTACATGACTCGTGTGGCTTTTTGGGACCTCAGTTGACGTCCACCTTCTACTCCGAGAACCTTTTTTCTTTTTTTGGCTATCCATCAGGTTCTACATCGATTTATGGACTTTTTTTTTTTTTTTACCATCCATGGTTATCTTTTTTGTCCATTAATTGTAATTTTTTTGTTGGTAAAGTTTTTGGAAACTTTCGTAAAAAATTTTACCAAAAAAGTTTTGACTGACTTGCTGACTGTTGGCCGATATACTGTTACTATCTTGGTACTATTTTGCAGAGTTTGCATTGTCGCTTGCGATGTGTTTATAGTCTTGTTTTCTTAAGAACAAAAATTCTGCGCAAAGAACAAGCTGATGTAGCAATCCCCGGCCGTCCTGACATTTTTTGAATATTTTCACGGTCTTAAGCTCCCTCCTTCACTAATACTCCTCAGCATTGAAGAGACTGATTCATGCTTAGTGTTAGGTTTGTGTGTTGGTTACCGGTATCTCCCTATTAGACACAAGTACGACTGACTGACCAGACCTTAAGACTTTTCATTGAGAGGAAACTTCCTTGACTTGCAAACTTGAAACTGAGAACACTCATTCAATTAAAGGTCTATGAACAATACATGGTGTGTGAATAGGATCCAGGCAACACAGTCTCCTCCCAGAAACCCACCTGCTACAGAGGTGAAACTTCACTTACCGAAGATTGAATTTTGTTAGACCGGACTCCTCCCCTACTTTGAGACTTAAAAAGTCTGGTCGTGAAAGGGGGTCTTATTATTGTGACCCTCACTGATAAGCAGGTTGGATCTCTTTGCAAGTGGTCTAGGATTTCCCTTACGTGGACTTGCCAAGATGATGGAAGAAATCTCTATTTCCATGGCCTATGATGCCCACATCTTCAGTCAGCTTTCAGATGAGGACATTTTGGCCCAGCTGGTGGAGATCAGTAAGCCTAAACCAGTGGTAAGTTAGACCAATGGGTCAATGACATCAATATTTGGGATACTTGAAGCGGTTGTCCAGAATTTGGAGAAAATTCAGGGATGGCAGGGGTGGAACATAGTTTGCTTTCCCCAGGACTCCTTTATACAGTCCTGGTCCCCTTTCCCTCCCGTGCTCGGAATCACTGCTTCGGAAGCAGAGAGGGTCCAATCGGCAGAGAGAGAGACCATTGACATCTTCCGGTGTAGCAAGTCCCAGCATGGGAGGGAAAGGGGACCAACACTGGAAAACTGAGCGCCAGGGATAGGGGAGTACTTTTTTTGGGGGGCTTTTACACTCACTGCCGTCCCTGAGTTTGCTCCAAATCCTGGACAACCCCTTTAAATACATAAAAACTTCCAAATGATACTTAATATTGTTTTTATGTATCAACAATTGACAGAAGGAAAAGAAAGAAAAAGGTGGATGATGTTTGTTGACCTTGAACGACACTTAAGTATTATACAGGTGAATTCATTTGCAAAAGGCAATATAAATGATGATTTAGTGTCTGTGTTTGGGGTGGGTATGGTTTTTTTTGTGATTTTTATGCTATTAGATATTTTGTAGCTTTCCATGATGATTTTTGTTTAGCTGTGATGCAGAATATTGGTTATGTCTAATCGGGTGTCTTAAAGGACACTAAACTTAAAGTCCTTATTTATGTAAGCTTTTGCTCTCTGTGAACAGCCATTTGAGGCTGGCTATGTGTTCTTCAATGAGGTCAATATTTTTTAGCATTTACACTTTTATAAGTTCATTGAACTTTTACATCGGTTTTGTAAGAAAAGACTTAATAGTAAAAATTCTCAAACAATTGCAAATACATATACACCACAGCCTTATATAAATATGATAGTAATGATATTCAGTTATATATGCCTCAGGGCTCAAATATTGCTTCACATGATGTAACATTTGCTATGAAACTCCTTGCAAACTATTGTTCTATGTTATCAGCCACTGCCCTCTAGAGAGAGTCTGCCTGGTTCCTTAATGGGATTAACATACATGATGTGTGTTATACATAGAATACAGCAATATGTTTTAGCATTTTTCATTCTGATAATCTCCTCATATTTATGCATATGTTTGGCTGCTATATATAAACTAATTTGAAATGTAGATTTGACATGAAAATATTTTTTTGAAGCAAATCTGTCAGCGATATATCCTGCCCTGGATAGGACCCAGATATGATAAAGGGAGAGAAGCCGAGCTCTGTGATATAACCCTATATATCACAGAGTTCAGCTATTCTCCTCTATCATATAACCCTATATATTACAGAGCTCAGCTTCTCTTCTCTATCATATAGCCCTATATATCACAGAGCTCAGCTTCTCTCCTCTATCATATAACCCTATATATCACAGACCTCAGCTTCTCTCCCTCTATCATATAACACTATATATCACAGAGCTCAGCTTCTCTCCCTCTATCATATAACACTATATATCACAGAGCTCAGCTTCTCTCCCTCTATCATATAACACTATATATCACAGAGCTCAGCTTCTCTCCTCTATCATATAACCCTATATATCACAGAGCTCAGCTTCTCTCCTCTATCATATAACCCTATATATTACAGAGCTCAGCTTCTCTCCCTATCATATAACCCTATATATCACAGAGCTCAGCTTCTCTCCTATATCATATAACCCTATATATCACAGAGCTCAGCTTCTCTCCCTCTATCATATAACACTATATATCACAGACCTCAGCTTCTCTCCCTCTATCATATAACCCTATATATCACAGAGCTCAGTTTCTCTCCTCTATCATATAACCCTATATATCACAGAGCTCAGTTTCTCCAAATCTATTATATAACCCTATATATCACAGAGCTCAGCTTCTCTCCTCTATTATATAACCCTATATATCACAGAGCTCAGCTTCTCTCCCTCTATCATATAACCCTATATATCACAGAGCTCAGCTTCTCTCCCTCTATCATATAACCCTATATATCACAGAGCTCAGCTTCTCTCCTCTATCATATAACCCTATATATCACAGCTCAGTTTCTCTCCTCTATCATATAACCCTATATATCACAGAGCTCAGCTTCTCTCCTCTATCATATAACCCTATATATCACAGAGCTCAGCTTCTCTCCTCTATCATATATACCTATATATCACAGAGCTCAGCTTCTCTCCTCTATCATATATACCTATATGTCACAGAGCTCAGCTTCTCTCCTCTATCATATATACCTATATATCACAGAGCTCAGCTTCTCTCCTCTATCATATAACCCTATATATCACAGAGCTCAGCTTCTCTCCTCTATTATATAACCCTATATATCACAGAGCTCAGCTTCTCTCCCTCTATCATATAACCCTATATATCACAGAGCTCAGCTTCTCTCCTCTATCATATAACCCTATATATCACACAGCTCAGTTTCTCTCCTCTATCATATAACCCTATATATCACAGAGCTCAGCTTCTCTCCTCTATCATATAACCCTATATATCACAGAGCTCAGCTTCTCTCCTCTATTATATAACCCTATATATCACAGAGCTCAGCTTCTCTCCCTCTATCATATAACCCTATATATCACAGAGCTCAGCTTCTCTCCTCTATCATATAACCCTATATATCACAGAGCTCAGCTTCTCTCCTCTATCATATAACCCTATATATCACAGACCTCAGCTTCTCTCCTCTATCATATAACCCTATATATCACAGAGCTCAGCTTCTCTTCTCTATCATATAACCATATGTATCACAGCTCAGCTTCTCTCCTCTATCATATAACCCTATATATCACAGAGCTCAGCTTCTCTCCTCTATTATATAACCCTATATATCACAGAGCTCAGCTTCTCTCCTCTATCATATAACCCTATATATCACAGAGCTCAGCTTCTCTCTCTCTATCATATAATCCTATATATATCACAGAGTTCAGCTTCTCTCCTCTATCATATAAACCTATACAGTATATCACAGAGCTCAGCTTCTCTCCCTCTATCATATAAACCTATACAGTATATCACAGAGCTCAGCTTCTCTCCTCTATCATATAACCCTATATATCACAGAGCTCAGCTTCTCTCCCTCTATCATATAATCCTATATATCACAGAGCTCAGCTTCTCTCCCTTTATCATATAACCCTATATATCACAGAGCTTAGCTTCTCTCCTCTATCATATAACCCTATATATCACAGAGCTCAGCTTCTCTTCTCTATCATATAATCCTATATATCACAGAGCTCAGCTTCTCTCCTCTATTATATAACCCTATATATCACACAGCTCAGCTTCTCTCCTCTATCATATAACCCTATATATCACAGAGCTCAGCTTCTCTCCTCTATCATATAATCTTATATATCACAGAGCTCAGCTTCTCTCCTCTATCATATAACCCTATATATCACAGCGCTCAGCTTCTCTCCTCTATCATATAACCTATATATCACAGAGCTCAGCTTCTCTCCTCTATCATATAACCCTATATATCACAGAGCTCAGCTTCTCTCCTCTATCATATAATCTTATATATCACAGAGCTCAGCTTCTCTCCTCTATCATATACCCCTATATATCACAGAGCTCAGCTTCTCTCCTCTATCATATAACCTATATATCACAAAGCTCAGCTTCTCTCCTCTATCATATAACCCTATATATCACAGCGCTCAGCTTCTCTCCTCTATCATATAACCCTATATATCACAGAGCTCAGCTTCTCTCCTCTATCATATAATCTTATATATCACAGCGCTCAGCTTCTCTCCTCTATCATATAACCTATATATCACAGAGCTCAGCTTCTCTCCCTCTATCATATAACCCTATATATCACAGAGCTCAGCTTCTCTCCTCTATCATATAACCCTATATATCACAGAGCTCAGCTTCTCTCCTCTATCATATAACCCTATATATCACAGAGCTCAGCTTCTCTCCTCTATCATATAACCCTATATATCACAGAGCTCAGCTTCTCTTCTCTATCATATAACCCTATATATCACAGAGCTCAGCTTCTCTTCTCTATCATATAACCCTATATATCACACAGCTCAGCTTCTCTCCTCTATCATATAACCCTATATATCACAGAGCTCAGCTTCTCTTCTCTATCATATAACCATATGTATCACAGCTCAGCTTCTCTTCTCTATCATATAACCCTATATATCACAGAGCTCAGCTTCTTTCCTCTATCATATAACCCTATATATCACATAGCTCAGCTTCTCTCCTCTATCACAATCTGCTCTAAGATACAGCTGTAAACATCACCATAGAGGTTTGCGTTAAATAACCTCAGAGGTTGTCAGATGCAGTTATAATTCAGCTTAGTTTACACTTGTTGGCTCCAGGGTCACCGGTTCATCTTCAAGGACAGCTCCAGACTTTATAGCTATGGCCCTGGAAATGTCTCTGTATATTGCATTCCTCTCCTACCCTCACATTATGCTCATTTTTATGCTCATGAATTTGATCTGTAAATAATCCTTCCCCCATCCTATATTTATAGTTGAATGCTACCTGGATTAATAATGGGCTATCAAACATCAGCTAGGAGCTTCTTTTCTCCATCCTGGAGAAGAGGGACAACCCTGCTTGGTGCTAGGAAATAGGACAAATACAGGTTGCCATTGTATAGTCTCCAGTAAGAAGCTCCTGCACTAGTCACTAAGGTATCTTAAAGGAGTCAAAGGATAGGACAAGTATCAAAAAATGCCCCCAGCCTGGAAATCTCTTTAATAATTCTGCCTGCAGACACCACTAGACCAAACTCACTGGATAAAGATGTGCGGGTGTACACGAGTTACACAAGGGTACTGCCACATAGTAGTAATGGTAATTCTCATGTAGTGATAAAACTACATCAGAATAAAACACATGTAGTTCTCCGGCAATTTTCAATGTGGTTTCTGCAGGTGAAAGACATTTATTTAAAGGGTTTTCTGGGCCAAAAATAGCAACAACATATCCAAAGGATACCAGGTTATTGCAGATCACTTGTCTGAGAGCTAAGCTGCAGTTGCTCAGTTTAGCCATTATACAGAGAACAGCGCTGTTTGATTCTTGCTCTATTTTCTGTGTATCATCTGCTGAGAACAGCTGATCAGTGCGGGTGCAAGGTGTCAGACCCCCACTTATCTGATATTTGTAACCTATTCTCAGGATAGGTCAGTAATGATTTAACCCGAGAAAACCCATTTACAAAGGTTTCCCAGACTAAAAATATTAATGACCTATCTTAAACATAGGTCATTAATATCATAATGGTGAGGACCTGACACCCCCACTAATCAGCTGTTCTCAGCAGCTAACACACAGAGAATGGAGCAGAAAGCAAACAGCGCTGTTCTGTGTGCAGTGGCTGAACTGAGCTATTGCAGCTTATGTCCCATTCAAGTGAATAGGAGGTAATCTGCAGTACCCTGGTTTGGTCACTACACAGAGAGCGGAGCTGTCTGCTTTCTGCTCCATTCTCTGTCTATGTGCAGCTGATCAGTAGGGGTGTGGGGCCCTCACTGATCTGATGTTGATGACCTCCTCCTTCTTGTTCCTAGGATATGTCATCAATATTTTGACCCTGGAAAAAACCCTTTAACTACAGATTTTTGCTCCCCTCTCTCCCACCCTTATTAGCCTTATTGTTGCTTGTGGATAATAGGTATACCTGATAATGCATATTTAAGGGAATTGCTGTATATGCATTTCGCTTTCTTGTTGTGGGAGAAGGAAGCACTGTTACACTACTGGGAGGCGAGGGGTCAAATTATGGAGGGAATGGAAAATTAGACCATGCGTACTCACAAGGGTTACTCCATATGACTGACATTGTGTTACTGGCATGGAACAAGAGTCACCAGTGATGTATGTTCATGATGATGATGCTACAATTTTTACTTCTGTATTCCAAAAGTCACTATCAGATACGGGCCCTCAGTTGTCCTCTTCCCTTAGACAGAGGGGTTTTCTATCCTTAGTCCCATGTAATGGGTTCTGATGCAGCACCTGCCTGGTGTCCCTTTCATTGTATTGATTTTAGTCATTCTTACAGTTTCAGTAGAATATTTTTAGCTTTGAAAAGTTTGGTAATTTTTCTAACAAACAGATATTTCAGTTCTGACCATACTTTGATTTTTTTTTTTTTTTTTTTTGCAAATTTTGAGGTTCGCGTTCAGACTTGTTGAGGTTATTCCCCTGCCATATTTCCCCTTGTCTTGTTGCTGCAATTGTACATGACAATAGTGACTGTCTAAAGAAAATCAGTTTGGTTACCATCATTATTCACTTTTTGTGCAATCACTGAAAAATTATTTATTTGACTTTTACAGTCCCCTTAACTTATGTGTATAGCAATAGCGCCATCTATTGATGATTTGTTCATGAAAAATATAGCTTTATAACTTTTAAGGGTTGTGTGGTGGTAGAAAAGCTCTTCTAAGAATGTCCATAATGTCAAGTACAGATGCAGCTTGGGGATTAGCAGTAATCCACATGTATATACTGTGGTTCAGGCGCACTGTATATAGATACCCTCAGACAGGTTCAGGACCGAATGTATTAGCTACAGCTGCAAGGATCATCTTGGAAGACCCAGCATGTCCATGTATTACATGGGCAGCCTATTGATGACAGTGGCCAGCGTGCAATGCTTCACTTCCCCTTTGGAGGCGCTGCAGTGTATTTAAACACTTGTAATGTAATGTTGTCCACAAAATACTGCTGATGTAATTTGCAGGCGGTCAATAAAACCAACCTGTGTGAATATACCCTTAAAGGTCTATCTGTACGTAACATCCAGTTACACCAGAATGACCACCTCCTCCTATCTTTTGTTATGTTTATTCCCTCCATGTTGTTCAGTCTTTGATTGACTTGTAACTTTCTTGTCCCATGATGATCATTTGTTTTACCCAGGATAAGAAAACCTGCTCCCTTCTGAAATAACAAGCCCATACAGGTTCATGGAGTCTGACAACAAAACTGACCTGTGTGAATATACCTTTAATGGTCTATCGGTACATGATGACCAGTTGCACCAGATTGACCACCTTTTTTTGTTATATTTATTCCCTCCATAGTTCTCAGCTTGCGATGGACCTAAACCTTTCTTGCCCCCCTGAATCTCACTACAAGTAACTAACCAGCATGGGGGTGTAGAGAGTATCCCTTGGGGATTATGTTAGACATGTAGATGTCTCTTTTCACCCCATCATACAATGAGTTGAGTCACTTGACTTTTACCTGTGGTTTTCTAATCTCTGGTTACTAGAATTACAATTATTATTCAGAACAAGCAGCACAGGAGGCGCCAAAAACCACAAGGTACACAATAGGGTTGTGAACGGGTTGTCAGGTGCATAACATGTTTGTAAAGCAAACCTAATAATCTAGTATATTCCGGGTTATTGGATTATTTTTTATAGAGAAGAACCTGAAGCTAAAGAGTTATATCCCCAACCTACATAGTGAGGAAGCAGAGCATGTGCGCAACTCTGTCCACTCACTTCTATGGGAGTAATAGGAAAGATCCAAGCAAGACTATGTATCCTCTTTCCATAGGATAGAGGATAAATAGCTGATCGGTGGGGGGGCCACCAATCCTGAGAACAGTAGGGTGTTCCCCTTCTGTCGTAAATTTAGGCTGACCACAGCCACGCTGAATATAGTCGTGTCACTCGGTGACAGAGATAGCCATGCTTCGGCTACCTCCGACACTCCAATTGAAATGAATGCGGATTTGTTTATCTACTAAGAGATGCTGCTTTCAGCCTGGCTGTGGTCAGGATCGGTGGGGTCTCAGCGGTCAGACCCCCACTGATCATTTATTTATTCTCTAAAGCATAAATATTCTTGGTGACATAACCACTTTAGCTCCCATAGAAGTGAATGGAGAGATCTATGGGCATGTGGCCACCTCTGTTTACTCTCCTGCGGCGCCCACTAGCTGTCACCTCACCAGGTGGCAGAAGACACCGCTGTCCTGGTGATAGGCGTGTGTCCAAAAGGCGGGACCTGTACCCGTCCATACCCATTGGATATGCTCTAAATTTCTAAGATGGGAATATCCATTTAACTAAAAGTCTATTCATATTTACTTTTCAGACTAATACAATCTATTGTTCCCTGTTATCAGACACCTCCAATAGGCAAAGGCTGACTGTACTTTTTTTTTTAGCAGGGTCACAGGCAGTAAATACAGAAATATAATCCTAACCTTATAGTCAATACTTGGGACTATAGAATTTTCTTACATCCCTTTCTAAAGTGCACATTTATGCGATTCAGACTTTTTGGAGAACCCTTTTAGTATGAAGGGTCCATTTGAGTTGATGGTAGGGACCCCTTAAACAGCTAGCAATACAGAAAAAAATGAAGCATGACATAGTTCCCATTGAAATGAATGGACTATTTTCTCCACTACATGAGGGTCCCCCTGGTTTATGGGTGTATCATATTGCTCTATATGGTTGTGCCTCTTATAAGATGGGTGTCTAGGTCTGTCCTCGTGTTACTTTGTATTTAACTTTCATTTTTATGTACTTGTCAGATCAGAATATGATTATGAGATTAAACGTCGATTGTCAGGAGGTTGTTTTTTACTCTACATTTCCTGTCAGTTGTAACCAGAGAGACAGGAATAAGACAATCGAAACCTAAAAAAGCATTTTCCCCTAAAGCCAAAATGAAAAAGTGCAGGTTTTCTGCTGTCCTGGTAGTTTAGCTTAAGGTGGACATGTACAGTCATGGCCAAAAGTTTTGAGAATGATACAAATATTAATTTTTACAAAGTCTACTGCTTCAGTTTTTCTAATGGCAATTTGCATATACTCCAGAATGTTATAAAGAGTGATCAGCTTAACAGCAATTACTTGCAAAGTCAATATTTGCCTAGAAAATGAACTTTATCCCCCCAAAACACATTTCAACATCATTGCAGCCCTTCCTTAAAAGGACCACCTAACATCGTTTCAGTGATTGCTCCATTAACACAGGTGTGGGTGTTGATGAGGACAGGGCTGGAGATCAATCTGTCATGATTAAGTAAGAATGACACCACTGGACACTTTAAAAGGAGGCTGGTGCTTGCCATCATTGTTTCTCTTCTGTTAACCATGGTTATCTCTAAAGAAACACGTGCAGTCATCATTGCACTGCACAAAAATGGCCTAACTGGGAAGAGTATTGCAGCTAGAAAGATTGCACCTCAGCCAACAATCTATCGCATCATCAAGAACTTCAAGGAGAGAGGTTCCATTGGTGCCAAAAAGGCTCCAAGGCGCCCAAGAAAGACCAGCAAGCGGCAGGACCGTCTCTTAAAAGTGTTTCAGCTGCGGGATCAGGCTACCAGCAGTGCAGAGCTTGCTGAGGAATGGCAGCAGGCAGGTGTGAGTGCATCTGCACGCACTGTGAGGCGGAGACTCTTGGAGCAAGGCCTGGTCTCAAGGAGGGCAGCAAAGAAGCCACTTCTCTCCAGAAAAAACATCAGGGACAGACTGATATTCTGCAAAAGGTACAGGGAGTGGACTGCTGAGGACTGGGGTAAAGTCATTTTCTCTGATGAATCCCCTTTTCGATTGTTTGGAACATCTGGAAAACAGCTTATTCGGAGAAGAAGAGGTGAGCGCTACCACCAGTCTTGTCTCATGCCAACTGTAAAGCATCCTGAAACCATTCATGTGTGGGGTTAAACGCTTCTCAGCCCCGGAAATCGGCTCTCTCACAGTCTTGCCTAAAAACACAGCCATGAATAAAGAATGGTACCAGAATGTCCTCCAAGAGCAACTTCTCCCAACCGTCCAAGAGCAGTTTGGCGCTCAACAATGCCTTTTCCAGCATGATGGAGCACCTTGCCATAAAGCAAAGGTGATAACTAAATGGCTCAGGGAACAAAACAGAGATTTTGGGTCCATGGCCTGGAAACTCCCCAGATCTTAATCCCATTGAGAACTTGTGGTCAATCATCAAGAGACGGGTGGACAAACAAAAACCAACAAATTCAGACAAAATGAAAGCATTGATTCTGCAAGAATGGACTGCTATCAGTCAGGATTTGGTCCAGAAGTTGATTGAGAGCATGCCAGGGAGAATTGCAGAGGTCCTGAAGAAGAAGGGTCAACACTGCAAATATTGACTTGCTGCATTAACTCATTCTAACTGTCAATATAAGTTTCTGTTACTCATAATAAAAAAAAATTTTTTTTTATTTTTTTTTAAAAAAAAAAAAAAAAAAAAAAAAAAAAAAAAAAAAAACAGCAGAAAAAAAAAAATTATAATATTTTTTTTTTCTCTAAAACCTACACCACACACCAAAACAAAAAACCCAACACCCCCCCCCCCCCCCTCTCCCCCCCCCCCCACACACCCCCCCCCCCACACCCCCCGCGCCCGCACCAACCCTAAAAAAGGAAAAAAAAAAAAAACCCCAAAAAACCCACCACCACAGAAAAAAAAAAAAAAGGAAGAATAAAAAAAAACACCCCCCCCCTTTTTTTTCCTTTGCTACCATGGAGTTGGGCCCCCCCCCCCCCTTTAGTCCTTGGGGGGCCCCTCTAGCGGTGTCAGCTGATGTTCATTATGTGTATGGGTATCTTAACTCTGTGCTTCCTTTATTGCACCAAACCTTTATATTTCCCCAAAGAAGTTCTATACTGTCTTTGTCTGCATGTGACTGCAGGAGTAAAGACCACCACATTTGGAAGTGACTTTGGAGACCATTATTTGCCACCAGGGCACATTGGTTCTTAAAGAGGACCTTTAATGTCCTCATCGATCTAACAGTACAAGGCTATGTAAAGAGAACAGCTTGGGGGGGGGGGATATTCCTCACAGCCCCCAGATGACGCCAAAATTAACGGCACCGATATCTCCAGCACCAGGCACATATACTCTTTAAATAACCTATATTGACTGTATTGATGATATGTTCTGTGTGTACAATGCTGATAAAGTTTATAAAACCGTTGAAGTCTGCCGTGTGATCTCTACTGTCTTATCTCAGAAAAGGATGTGATAGTGGAAGAGAAGCTGAGCTGTGATATATAGGTTATATGATAGAGGAGAGAAGCTGAGCTCTGTGATATATAGGGTTATATGATAGAGGAGAGAAGCTGAGCTCTGTGATATATAGGGTTATATGATAGAGTAGAGAAGCTGAGCTCTGTGATATATAGGTTATATGATAGAGGGGAGAAGCTGAGCTCTGTGATATATAGGGTTATATGATAGAGGAGAGAAGCTGAGCTCTGTGATATATAGGGTTATATGATAGAGGAGAGAAGCTGAGCTCTGTGATATATAGGGTTATATATGATAAAGGAGAGAAGCTGAGCTCTGTGATATATAGGTTATATGATAGAGGAGAGAAGCTGAGCTCTGTGATATATAGGTTATATGATAGAGGAGAGAAGCTGAGCTCTGTGATATATAGGGTTATATGATAGAGGAGAGAAGCTGAGCTCTGTGATATATAGGGTTATATGATAGAGGAGAGAAGCTGAGCTCTGTGATATATAGGGTTATATGATAGAGGAGAGAAGCTGAGCTCTGTGATATATAGGTTATATGATAGAGGAGAGAAGCTGAGCTCTGTGATATATAGGGTTATATGATAGAGGAGAGAAGCTGAGCTCTGTGATATATAGGGTTATATGATAGAGGAGAGAAGCTGAGCTCTGTGATACATAGGGTTATACGAGATATATCACAGAGCTCAGCTTCTCTCCTTTATCATATAACCCTATATATCACAGAGCTTAGCTTCTCTCCTCTATCATATAACCCCATATATCACACACCTCAGCTTCTCTCCTTTATCATATAACCCTATATATCACAGAGCTTAGCTTCTCTACTCTATCATATAACCCTATATATCACAGAGCTCAGCTTCTCTCCCTCTATCATATAACCCTATATATCACAGAGCTCAGCTTCTCTCCTCTATCATATAACCCTATATATCACAGAGCTCAGCTTCTCTCCTCTATCATATAACCCATATATCACAGAGCTCAGCTTCTCTCCTCTATCATATAAACCTATATATATCACAGAGCTCAGCTTCTCTCCTCTATCATAGAACCCTATATATCACAGAGCTCAGCTTCTCTTCTCTATCATATAAACCTATATATATCACAGAGCTCAGCTTTTCTCCCACTATCATATCCTGATCTGACATAGGGTAGTAGAAGTCAACTCGTAGAATTGCTTGAAACGTTTATATGTCCTGTATATGTAGAAGGTGGGACCTCAGAGCCATTGAGTATACTTGACTACTGTCCATGCATATATTGGAATACGTGGTAACACAGTGGCAGCCAGAAACCCTTTACAAAGGGTTATATTTTGCACAGACACATCTGCATGCAGAGATGAGTGAACCTGATCTGTTGTATTGTTTGTGTCTGACACAATCTAAGGAAACGGCGTTGTCTCCGTGAGTACAGGAAACCTATGTTACGTCAGTCATAACACCATTTAGGAAAAAAGCCTCACAAGTAAATCTGTAGCATCTGACTTTCCTACACATGACCGGATACTCATGCTGCTATGGAAATGTTATCTGCGCTTTTCGCCCCAAAGCAAAAAATATTGTTGATTGTGAAATAGACAGGTTACGAAGAGTTAACCTGTCACCTGATGTCGAAAATATTCAGGGTATTGCTAAGCTCGAGAGACCGTCCTGTGGATGTAGTGCAAGGGTTAACCAGGTGTGGTTTGGGCAGCTTGCTCTTGTAAATGAAGCTTCTGCCAGTCCATTACCATAAACTGTTTTATGTCATTGAGATAGAGGGAACCTGGTATAAGGCGCCCCCTGTTGTGCGGCAATTACTAGGTTTCAGTGGACACAAGAAGACAGCAGAGAGGGATGGAGAGGAAAGCCTCAGGTGGTGGGCAGTGGACACTCCGGATATTCCTGTAGGGTTGGTATAACTTGCTTGGCTGAAGTTCCAGGATCAAGACGCATATGTAAACGGATACCAAGATCTCCGAGGACTGTAGAAACAAACAGACTCTCAATTACTCTAGGGTGGAACTACTACTCCCAGTATGCTCACTCAACACATTTAATAGTTTTTGAAGATTTGGGTGAAGTTGTAAGAGCAGAACTGAAATTATTATTTTTGCCAAATTTCAGTATGTTTATGCACAAAAGACAAATTCAGCTCTGCTATACAGTACTGTGCAAAAGTTTTAGGTAGGTGTGGGTAAGAATGCTTTCAGAAATAGAAGGGTTAATAGTTTATATTTGTCACTTAAGAAAATTAAATAAATGGAGAAACATAAATCCCATTTATATTTGGTGTGACCTTTGCCCTTTGGAGGAGGAGTCCTGGAAGTGATGATCTGGCCCCCACAGATATAGCCCTGATCTCAGCATCATCCAGTCTGTCTGGGATTAAATGAGGAGACGGACGGATTGGAGCAGAATACATCCACTGAAGATCTGAGCTTAGTTCTCCAAGATGGCGGGAACAACCTCCCTGCCAAGCTCCTTCAAGAACTGTCTGCAAGTACCAAGAAGAACTGATGGAAGGCAAAGGGCAAAGGTCACACCAAATATTGTTGGAATTTAGATTTCTCTTTTCTTCATTTACTTCATTTTATTAATTGATAAAAATAAACTATTAACCCTTCTGTTTCTGAAAGCATTCTTACTGTGCGTGATTTTTTTTCCACACCTGCCTAAAACCTTTGCTCAGTACTGTATATGCTCATGTAATGCCATACCCCAAGACTACAAGCAGTGCGAAGCTAGAAGTACCTGGGTGCCGACCAATAACAGTAATTTCACAGTCCGTGGAGTTGCCCTTTATATCTGTCAGCGTGCTGCAGTTTGCATAAGAAGCCTAGGGGTGAATTCACACACTCCGCAGCAATTTACAGCGCAGTACATGTAGATTGACTTTTAAAAACCCATTCACATGTCGCTGAAAAAAAAGAAGTGCAGAATTGAAAGACTGCTGTAGATGTTCTTATTTACCCAGATTTTTGCAATGCATAGGGCAAGGATCTGCAATCCTGCTGTTGTGAAACCACAACTCCCAGCATGCACACTTGTTGAGGTGTTCACAGACCTTCCACAGAAGCATGCTGGGAGTTGTAGTGTCAGAACAGTTGGTGTGGTGAAGGTTGCTGGTATTAGGTAACCCTTGCAATACCACATTATGTTTCATATAGATATATATACATATATATAATATGCCTTTTCCAATCAATCATAAACTTGGTCTCCTATTGGTGCGGCCGCCACCTCTGATCAGTGTACGTGTACAATTAACCCTTTCCAATGATCATAATGAAATATATTCATTAGGCTTGTGGTGAGCGTATTCGGGGAAGGCGCTAGACACAATGTGGTCAGGAAGTATAATATTTTTTCCGTCTCTCTTTGGGTGATTATCTCCTGGTATTAATCATATAAAGTAGCTCAGTGTTTTCTGAGAGATTAAACCCATGAGATTTAATCAGACGCTAAGCAGCCATGCTGTGTATTGTGCGGGGTGCCATGTGGGTAATAATAGAGGCCGGGAGGGTGGCGCAGCCATGAGCTCATCTGCAGAGAGTATTGATGTATGCAGACGACTTATATCAGAACCTATGCCATAATAATGCAGTCCATTCTGCAGGCCACATGTTATAGGGCTAGGAGGAGCTGAGGAGATTGATATATAGGGTTGTGGGAAAAGATCCAGTATAACATATAAGTACAGTGTATTATTGAAATCCCTGTTTATTCAGGTCTTGAAGGGGATATGACGTGGAGCAGATTTATCTCTATACATAGGATGGAGGATAAGTAGCTGATCGCTGGGGGTCTTGACTACTGAGTGGGGGTGTTTAACCCCTATTGTGAATTCAGCCTGAATGCAGACGCAGCCCCTGCTGGACAAGACACATCTGCTCTCCCATTTGCTTCAATGTACAATATTCGACTGTTTTGCAGCACTCCCATTGAAGTGAATGAGAGCGGGGATGTGTCCCATCCAGTAGGGGCTCACTTACCTTCAGCCCGGCTGCCTTCAGGCCGAACTCTTAACAGGGGTAAAACTCCCCCTTCTCATCGTTGGTGGTCTTAGCAGTCAAACCCCCACCAGTCAGCGATTCATCCTCTATCCATAGCATAACCCCATTAAGGGGCTGTTCACATGGTGAAAAGTGAAGAGGAATATGAGGCCATATACTATGAGGCCATTTTCTGGCCCTGAGCAACCCAGAGCAGAAAGCCAAAGAAGAATCCATCTCAAAATCAGCTCCAAATTCCTCCATGAGTCCAGTGGATGGTCCTACTGAGTTACTGGCAGCCTCCCCTATATGAGCACGCATATACAGATAAAATGCAAATTATACTGGGTCTTTTCTCTATATACCAGTTTGCTACTCCTGCCTTAGAACATGCTGCCTGCAGATTGGACCTCATGTTTAGTGTGACAGGTTCCCTTTAAAGGGGCTTTTTATGCTGATAACCTGATCAGTGGGGGTCCAACACCTGGATCCTGCACTGATCAGCTGACCTGGCCATATCCCAACATCGGAAGCTATTGCGGGGGACGGGGCTGGAAGCAGTCTGCTCCTATTCAGATAACTGGGACCAGGGTATTGCAGCTCTGCACACATTGCATGAATAAGAGCAGAGCTGCTTCCTGCCCAGCCTGGTGCAGTAGCTTCTTGCACCGGGACATGGCGGGATCAATGTGGGGTCAGTATCCGATTGGATACTGATGATCTATCATGTGGATAGGTTATCGGAATAAAATTTAAAAAAAAAAAACGGAAAAAAAAACTGGGGCCTCAGAAAACTCCTTTAGGCTAAGGCACCACATAGCAGGCCGCAGCAAAAAATCGTTGTGGGAAAAACCGCAGTCTGTTTCCATTATACCTATAGAGAAACTGTTGGTGTTTCTGTAGGTATAATTGACCTGCTGTGTATTTTTCCGCAAGGTGTGGATGGGATTTGCTAGAATCCCAAACACCTTGCAGTGACTGTAAAACGCCACGTTTTTTCCCGCAGCGTTTATGCCACGTGGGGCCCCGGTTTTAATGTGTGGCTACATTTTTGTTTTGAAGCTACATTGGATTCAGCATGTCAGAGCTTGCTGGAAGTTGTAGTCACACAACTGCTGGAGAACGATAGGTTGCTGATAACTGGTTCAGACACTATATTATACAATATATTGGTAGATTTTGGAGACCTTTCTGTAAACCTTTGAGAACCATAGTAGCTGGATATAGAAATAGAATGTTATCATATTAGGAGGATCCTTTATTTTGGAAAATGTTGGGTTCTTAGTCCGAGACTTTACCCAGTCACCTTAAATCTCTTGAGTGATGTGACCTATTCCTGCAGTGAGCCGGGGTGTGTAATTGATCTGGGTATGGAATATGAGCAGGTTACATTGTATCACACAGCAGAATGCTGACCGGTTATGGGCGACCAGCCAAGCCTTGAGAAGGAGGAAGTGGCTCCGCATGGTGCCTCCCGGAGCACTGTTTGGTAAAGGAGGGGCAGATTACTGATAAATAATTGAGGGACTAGTAATGTTATCTCACCTCTAAGAGGTGAAAAAGAGAAATGCTTGTAAATTAGTTTCTGAACTCCAAATGAGTTTTTTATGGAGCTCGCCGTATGTGACGGTCATACAATGGATGCTGCCGATTATGTACGGCTGACAGGTACCCAGTCATTTGGGCTCTGGCCACCACTGTGCTATGTGTGTCTCCTTGTGCTCTGGATGGTCAGGTTGGATCTGTGTTGTCTCAGTCTTTTGTTTTTATGCGGCCATGCGAGGACTGACCATGTTTGCGTCTGCGTGCACAATTTCTGCTTCTGACCAAACACCATGGCTAGAGGATCATTACACTATGGATGAGTGCTTATATATGGGTTTTCTTACAATTATGCCATATGTCGTAGTTATGTTCGTGTTTCAGGGTATTTATATAGAAGGCTAGGTGTACACAGTGACTTATGGCCACGCAACATTAAGATTGCAAACATCTCGGTGCCGGTTGCAAATTACGATAGTAAATGTAACCCCGCAGTGCGGCTAAGTTTCTGACAACTGTGGGTCATGCTTGTGACAAATTGGAAATTGAATTTACTTTCATTAGGTGAGATGGGTGAGGTTGTAGAAAAACATTGTGATCTTAAGTCACACAGATACCAGTTGCTTTGTAGTCCTAGCTTTAGGCTTTGTTCGCATCACATGAGAGGTTTATGTTGGGAAATACTTTGTACTGTACATATACAATCTGTGACATGTGCAACATTACAATGGCATTATGTCGCCTAAAGGGTTTTGTTAGTAAAAACTTATACCTCACAGTACAGGTTAGTCCTGGGTGTCTCTGATGGATAGCATAGTCTAAGACACTATTCTGCACAGTGAAAAAAAAGTTATTCCAACATATACCGGCCTGACACGTGCCAGAAGGACATCGGGCCGAAATGATCCTCTCTACTGGTGGTCGGTCTGGGCCATCCAGAGCCCGTGTGCCCTCACGTAGCCATTGCTTACAACACCCCATCTGCAAGGAGTTTGTATGTTCTCCCCGTGTTTGCGTGGGTTTCCTCCGGGTACTCCGGTTTCCTCCAATACTCCAAAGACATCCTGATAGGGAATGTAGATTGTGAGCCCTATATGGGACAGTGACTGACAATGTAAAGCGCTGCGGAATATGATGGCGCTATATAAATAAGCAAAATGCAAAATAGATAAATAAATGGCCTGTGGTAATCACATTAGTACAAAAAGTGTAGCATGTGCAACAATCATGTTCACAGAGATATTGCATATTGTTTAGATGCTGTAGAGCTATTAGCCACAGCATGCTGGGAGTTGTAGTTAAGGACGGCCGTATGATTAGCCCTTGTCATTATATCACGCATTGCAGAAAAGGTATTTTTGGCTTCTTCCCATCTTTAAGTGTGGACTCGTCTGACCTTCCTGGGAGGACATCTGCAAAAACCTGCCCATGTGGCTGACAACTCTCTGCCTCCTACAGAGAAAAACATCAACCTACAGGGTCGGGGCCGGGCTTTCCTAGAGATTATGCTCAGCCAAGCTTTTCTTGGAGATTAAACGGAAAGTCGAATTCTGTTTTTCTCCTTAATTCTCTCCTAGGCCTTTGATTTTGGTCTGCGAGCAGCCAGTTTAGCAGAGATCTGCAGTGTTCTGTTGCTAGGAAGCTGCAAAAACACAAATCCTCCCTAAAGCCCTTCTAGAATGACAGCGCTGATCTGGTGCCGTAATGTGCGGAGAAAATAAAGTGCGGTATTATTAGAAACATTGATATATGGTATTTCGGGATTATGTGAGGCAGGAAAAGAGCCGACACAATGGAGGAGTGCTGATAGGCATGGCGGCTCTGGGTTAAAGGAGAACTCGGCAGAAATGTGCTTTTATTACTATTCACCAGTCCTGTCATTGATTCTAGCTGCTGCCAGAGATGTGACTTGAGGCTCCTGGGCCCCGATTCACATTCTGTAATGGGGCCCCAATTACCATGTGCTGTCTATAATACTGGTGTCATCTTAGGTTGCAGAGAGGCCTTTGCGTCCCTGAGGCTCCAAAGCCCAGTAGCAATTGCCACCTCTGCACTCCCTATAACTATGCCCCTGGCCGCAGCAAGACCTGTAAGGGCATATGAGCCCAAGCACAAAGTGAATCCTAATATGGAAGACTTAAAGGGGTTGTCCAAAACTGGATATTGATGCTTATCCTTATCAGATCAGCAGGGGTCGGACACTCGGCACCCCAGCCAATCAGCAGTCCGCCAGCAATATATTGGCGGTCTTCTTTTGCCTATTTCCGCACCTACCTTTGGCGATGTCACCTACTACATGATGTCCAATGTCTTGATAGTTTATTTCCGTAAATTATTGTCATAACAATTAACTAATATATAGAAAAGTGAAAGTGTTGGCGTCTTTATCAGAACTTATTATAATTGATGGATATTGAGCAAGTGGCACCTCCCAGGTCTGGCTATAACACATCTCTTCTCTGTGCTGAGACACCGGCTGAGCGAGATGTACCGGCTCCATTCTGAGGTGACAGGGAACTGAACAAGGACTCCTTTCTCCTCTCACTGGAATCTAGGTCAGGCCACCATCATGTATCTGGGGGAAAGCTCCAGCCAGGCCTGAAACTGCTGAGTGAATCAAGCCTGGGAGAGCACGAAGTACATGACATGGGGCCCCTGCCGGTGGTCGGGAGAAGAGGCGGCGATGTTCATTGTAGAATATGGAGCAAGTGTAGGAATGATCTATGCATTATCCTGTATGTCGCAGGGATGGCAGTATACACACGGTGCACCTAGAAGGATTGTCTCACTATGACACCCGCAGCCCATTTGTCTTGTTTGGTCATATATACATGACTACCGGGGACAGAATATCCTCAGTGGACCCCCCGGTAGCTCTGGCACTTGCTCAGTTTGCCCGGGTGCTGACACTGGCTTTGGGCTGAGGCCACATATTGCGGAAATGCAGTGTTTTTAGCTAGTGTGGCCATTTTCAGCTCCCTCAAAGTAAATGAGATTTCATTTACTGTCATCCCCACATTGCTGAAAAGAAAAAAAAAACACTGCAGAAAACACTGAATTGTAGAAAAATGCAGCATGTAGTTTTACCTGCCCAGACCCTGCGTTTTACCCATAGACAGCGGTGTAGCAGTGTGTTTCACTACGTGTGGCCTTATTTAAATTACCTAAGGATAGGTCATCAATGTCAGATTGTTGGGATTCTGGCACCCACAACAGAAACAGAGAATAGCACAGAAAACAGACAGCATACATCGACTTTAATGGGCACTAAGCTGCAGTGACTTGGTTCGGCCACTACACAGAGAACAGCGCTGTCTGCTTCCTGCTCCATTCTCTGTGTATCAGCTACTGAGTACAGCTGATCGGTGGAGGTGCTGAGTGTCTAATTCTCACTAGTCATCAATATTCTGCGTCAAATAGGTACCTTAAAAGGGTTGTCCAGGATATTTTATTATTGCGGCAGGAGGCTGGGGAAGGTGAAAAATTAAAAAAAACAAAACATACTCTCCTGTTCCTGGTGCTCCAGTGTCCCAGGCCACTGTCTGGGTCCTGCGGCGTCTTGTGGCTTTTTTGGCGGAAATCCCAGCAGCGCATAAACGCTGAAGCCATTCAGTGGCCTAAGGAAAGGAACCGGGACGTCACTCGCAACTAATAGGTGACATCTCAGATTAATTTCCTTAGGCCGCTGACTGGCCTCATATGTGAGGGGACTTCTGGCGGAAAAATCCCGGGTGCCGCCGAGACCGGACATCACATAATTATTATTTCTTTTCAGAGCACCATGAATTCCATGTTGTACATTTGAGGGTTTACATGCAAAGCACAAAATACACAGACACAAGTACAACCAAGACTAACTTAGTGACCAACTGGTACAGGGGCATAGAGGGACCTGCCCGCAAGGGCCTACAATCTATAAGGAATGGGGGAGATGAGGGTATTGTGGTGTTATCATTGTGTCTCTACTGCCCAAGGAGCCCCAATCCAGTACTGCTTGGTTGTGACAGATTTTCTTGCGCCAGGTTTGGCACCATTGGTGTTTCCTGCCAACACTTCAGCCTGGTAGAATTCCATCACCGTCACACTTTCCATCACCGTCCATTATAAACCATGAATCTAGAAATGTACGATGTTTCCCACTACCTACGCCGTGGGGTTTATCGCGGCCAACCCCCGGACCCTCCACTCACAATGCAGCCATTCTGTCTTATTAATATTATTTCATCCTTTCATTAAGCAGGAATTTCCAATCTGTCACAAGACTGGCGCTGCCCTAGACATGGGCGCTCCGGCTTCAGATTAGTTCATTAAACCTTGGATTCAGATTAGGTAGGCGTCTGACAGCGGCCTATTGTAAGGACCGAGCTGGAGGAGATTTTGAGATTTGCAGAAAGAAAAACATTTAATGCAAATCCTTACAGTAGAATTTGGTCCATGAAGTGCTCGATTCACATTATATAGGGTGGGCAATTGACTCTGTAGGGCTGTGGCGTCCAAACAGGTATTGCAAAACAACAACTCCCAATATGCCCAGACTGCTGTGGCATGGCAGTGCTCAGCCCCATTATTATCAACGGAGCTGAGCTGCAATACCAGGCACAGCCTATGGACAGGAGTGGCGCTGATTTTGGGACAAAGCAGCCATGTTTTTTTAATTTTGCAACCCCTTGTTCCCTGGAACATTTTGCAAGCCATATGTGTGGGCACATAACATATGCAACATGCAGGGGAGTAACTTGAGCAGATGAAGGGGGTGAAGTCGCACCTGGGCCCAGGAGTCAGGGCGCCCATAAGGTGTCTCCTCTTATTATAGGAGACTAGTACTACAGTCATGGCCAAAAGTTTTGAGAATGATACAAATATTAATTTTTACAAAGTCTACTGCTTCAGTTTTTCTAATGGCAATTTGCATATACTCCAGAATGTTATAAAGAGTGATCAGCTTAACAGCAATTACTTGCAAAGTCAATATTTGCCTAGAAAATGAACTTTATCCCCCCAAAACACATTTCAACATCATTGCATCCCTGCCTTAAAAGGACCACCTAACATCGTTTCAGTGATTGCTCCATTAACACAGGTGTGGGTGTTGATGAGGACAGGGCTGGAGATCAATCTGTCATGATTAAGTAAGAATGACACCACTGGACACTTTAAAAGGAGGCTGGTGCTTGCCATCATTGTTTCTCTTCTGTTAACCATGGTTATCTCTAAAGAAACACGTGCAGTCATCATTGCACTGCACAAAAATGGCCTAACTGGGAAGAGTATTGCAGCTAGAAAGATTGCACCTCAGTCAACAATCTATCGCATCATCAAGAACTTCAAGGAGAGAGGTTCCATTGGTGCCAAAAAGGCTCCAGGGCGCCCAAGAAAGACCAGCAAGCGGCAGGACCGTCTCTTAAAAGTGTTTCAGCTGCGGGATCGGGCTACCAGCAGTGCAGAGCTTGCTGAGGAATGGCAGCAGGCAGGTGTGAGTGCATCTGCACGCACTGTGAGGCGGAGACTCTTGGAGCAAGGCCTGGTCTCAAGGAGGGCAGCAAAGAAGCCACTTCTCTCCAGAAAAAACATCAGGGACAGACTGATATTCTGCAAAAGGTACAGGGAGTGGACTGCTGAGGACTGGGGGAAAGTCATTTTCTCTGATGAATCCCCTTTTCGATTGTTTGGAACATCTGGAAAACAGTTTATTCGGAGAAGAAGAGGTGAGCGCTACCACCAGTCTTGTCTCATGCCAACTGTAAAGCATCCTGAAACCATTCATGTGTGGGGTTGCTTCTCAGCCAAGGGAATCGGCTCTCTCACAGTCTTGCCTAAAAACACAGCCATGAATAAAGAATGGTACCAGAATGTCCTCCAAGAGCAACTTCTCCCAACCGTCCAAGAGCAGTTTGGCGCTCAACAATGCCTTTTCCAGCATGATGGAGCACCTTGCCATAAAGCAAAGGTGATAACTAAATGGCTCAGGGAACAAAACATAGAGATTTTGGGTCCATGGCCTGGAAACTCCCCAGATCTTAATCCCATTGAGAACTTGTGGTCAATCATCAAGAGACGGGTGGACAAACAAAAACCAACAAATTCAGACAAAATTAAAGCATTGATTCTGCAAGAATGGACTGCTATCAGTCAGGATTTGGTCCAGAAGTTGATTGAGAGCATGCCAGGGAGAATTGCAGAGGTCCTGAAGAAGAAGGGTCAACACTGCAAATATTGACTTGCTGCATTAACTCATTCTAACTGTCAATATAAGCTTCTGTTACTCATAATATGAATGCAATTCTATTTCTGTATGTGATAAAAACATCTGACAAACACACATAAAAACCAGAGGGCAGCAGATCATGTGAAAATAGAATATTTGTGTCATTCTCAAAACTTTTGGCCATGACTGTATAAACAATACATTATAGTTGGGGGGTCTGGTATAGATTTTGCATTTGGGCCCAGGATTTTGTTACAAGCCATGAACTAACACACAGGGCTCGTCTGTGTATTATAGTATCGTACAAAGGTGCGTCTTAAAGTTTTATTGTGGGCGTTAAACAAGGTGTAAACAAGGGTACAGGAAGTAAGACATATACTGTGCAGCATGTTCACACATTTATATATTTTAATGGAAATTATGAATAACGCTGAAGTGCAACATGAAGGTAGCAAATTTGTGGGGGCCTGATAATGACCTTTGTATGGGAACCCGGAGAGGTGGTAAGTAGGAAGGTGTGAGTCAGGGGTACTAGTACTGAATTTACAGGGCATGTCTGAATACATCAGGTCTCGGTGCTTTCATGCAGGCGTTTACCATTTCTCTGATGTCTCGGCTAATGTGTATTTCATTGCCAGCCTGTAAGTTTGTTGCAAAGACAACACATGGAATAATAGGCTGGTATTATAGCTAAACAGGCAGGTGTTTTATAGCAAAAGTGTTATTTCCTGCCATCTGGTGGCAAAATCAGTAACTGCAAATGTATTCACTTATTACTTTAGATTGTACTTGTAGGACACCTAGTGGTGAATTTGTAGTATTGCATGCCTTCATGTATGTTTTTTTTTTTGTTTTTTTTTTCTATAGGTGCCTACAAAAAAGCTGAAGAAATATGAAAAGGAGTATTTGGCAATGAGAGAGAGCCAACTACAACAAGAAGACCCTATAGAGAGGTACAAGGTAAGAAATATATGAGCGCTTTCTACTTACTATAATGTATTCTGTACATTGCAAATGAAATGAGCAATTGAGCGATTTCACACCTACATTGTGACAGAACCCTTGGCTGCTGCTGAACATATTTGGACTGTCTTGTAATGTATGTAATCCATAGTCCAGTTACCACTGCACCCAGTATTATAAGTGTCCCCACATACATAGCATTGGATCAGTGTGATATGTGATAGCGTTCTTATATACCATACTTCTTTTCAGCCTTGTGTTATTTTTCATAACGTTTTGCAGCCAGGCACTTGGCGGTAATATAAGCCAGCTGCTTCAATGGAACGGACTGTATCTATGCTTAGAGGAGATACTAAATACAAGGCCACTCATGGTGTAATTATATATATAGGGCAGGATATGCCACTGCCTCTTATGAATTACCTGCATAATAACTATGTATACCTTGTATTCTAATGCAATTTGACATGTGGCATATTATATTAAAAAGAGTGAGCAAGCAGGGGAGAGCATTCGGGGGATACAGCCACAGCACAGGAGAAATCTTAGAGACGTGAGTGGAGGATTTTGATAAGGGAGAGCAGAACAATGAGCTTGGGTAAATTGGTGAAGACATGGAGGAGCATACACAGTGCGTTATATGGCTCTGAGGGCAAGAACAGATCGCACAATATAGACTTGGTGTGTGGTGTTATATATATTTCAAGAGTGAGTCCTAAATAGGGGAAAAGTATAAAGCAAAGACTTATAGATCACCTTTTTTTTTTTTTTGCATCCAGTTATGATTTTAGCTTAAAGTGAGTCTGCCATGTGATTTCTGCTGCCCTATCTGAGAGCAGGCATGATAGAGAAAAGAATCTGATGTCTGTGATATATACGTTTATATGATGTGGAGCAGGATTTGTGTAAATCCAGACAGGACTCCTAGGAGAGACAGTGAGAGTCCTGATGACCCCTCCCACACAGGATGATTGACAGCTCTCCCTGTATTAGTGTGTACTTAGAAGGCTGTCAATCAGTGTGTGTGGGCGGGGGTCACCAGGACTCTCGCTGCCTCTCCTAGGAGTCCTGTCTGGATTTACTCTGCTTTTTACTCACAAATACTGCTCCAAACCAGGTGGGTATTTAGGGGTCAATTTGAGAAGCACAGATGATGTCTGAGAGCGTCTTGTGACTGTAGGGGAATGGCTGAGGTGCCAGACTACACATCAAGACGTCCATGGTTTTCCATATCATTTGTGGTCTTACTAGAGCAGCCCTGAACACAATATGGCCGTGATAACACGCCATTCCTGGCAAACACGCCTGATTGTTTCACTTCCTTATCTCTGGGAGATTTACTAATGTCGCGTTCCAGCCAGCCCTTTAATCAACTTGGCCTGAGTAGAATAGAGCAATGGTGAATTGACGGCAATGAAATACATTGTCCCCCGAGTACAGAGCCCCATTGTTTTACAGCAGTCATTTAAGAGTAGGCAGAGGGCTTAGAGCTCTGTGGACATAGGACAGATTAAAAAAAAAAATGGTGGTGTTGCCCATAGCAACCAGTCAAGTGACCACTTAAATTTTCCAATCTGAACTGCACAATGAACCTCATTCATGTGACCAGTCATTTTTACCGTCTGTTGGGAACATAAAAATGTCCCATGTATGGAATAGAAAGGAACAAATACCCCTTTCAGTAGCAGCCATCTTGTGTTATAAAGCAGTATTCTCACTGGGTCTTTTTCACACTGTGTTCCCCCCCACACATTTAAGTATTGACTCATAGGCCCCCATTTTACCAATGTCTCGGCATATACGTTAACCATGCAGGGGGTGCAGCGTGGAAAGAATCAAAGAACCGTGTCATGAATATTGGGACAGGACATAGAAATGCTGCTCTATATATAGTGAGAGGTACTTACAAAAAAAAAAGCTATTGTCCCTTTTCTTTCAGTTTGTGTTTGTAAACCCGATGTCCTCTTTCTACGCTCTGTGACTTGGCGTCTGACTGATCATTCGCGCAACATGTGTGAGATCTATGTCCCGTCCGTTCACAGGTCTTGTTAGCTTGGAAGGAGACTCTGCAGTCCCGGCCCTGTGTCATTTAGTGGTATTTAATTCCTGTAAATATCATTAGTGTTAATAAAGTTATTTTGGTGTGAGACCTCTCCTCTATTTCTTCTGATGGTAATATAACATATATATAGTGTATACGTACGCATGTATATATCTAATGTGTACTTGATGCTATCTCCCTGTGGAATGGGGTTCCTATGCAAGTACATAGGAGGCTCTACTGTATTTCTATAGGCCTCTGATATCAGATGTAAGTAACATATATATATATATATATATATATATATATACACACACACTGGCGTAACTAAAGGGTTCGACATGTGTTAATTCATAGTTTTGATGCCTTCAGTGTGAATCTACAATTTTTATAGTCATGAAAATACAGAAAACTCTTGGAATGAGAAGGTGTGTCCAAACTTTTGGTCTGTACTGTATATCTACATATATGGCATTTTCCATGGCATACTGTATGTACCAAGCTTTGAAGTAATGTCACAAACACATGTGTTAAAAACAAAAAAAAAAAACAACGCTTGGCCCGGCCTTGTGAATAACCTTAATATATCCATATAGAACAGCCATACATTTGTGTGTATAATATGATACAGTTTCAAACTTTTTTTTTTTTTTTTATTCGTCTTTTTCTAAATCACCTTCGTGTCATTTTTTTTTTCCCAAAGCAGTTGTGTTAAGTAATATGCCTTATATACTTGTTCACATACATGCAGTAAAATCTTGCGGCCTACATAGATTTGCTGACAGTCGTTTTCCAGTATTGTTTTTGAAGAAGCAAATCCTCAGGGTCGGCCATGTACAGTCCACACATGAGTCACAATAACAGGAAATAAGAGCGCAGCAGAAGCCGTATCTCTCTGAAACACATGAGAAATTCTCCTGCCCGGTGAATATCACCATCTGCATGTGTGTGCCCGCTGCCCGCGGACTCTCACAGGACACAAGTATGCTCACACCAGATTAGTCCTGTTTTGTACGCTTTTTGAATTTTTTTTCTAAAAAGTATAGAAGAGCATCCATGAAGGTGTTCCCTTTTGGTATAATGTCTTTGTGAATAATTTATTTCTGGAATTTTCCAAAATAAAAATCTCTCTGGACGTTTCGCTGCCTTCACTGCAGATCTGGCACAGATTCTGAACATCCCAATAACAAGCTCGTAGTTTTTTGGTGCTAAAAAATAGGACATATTTTTTGATGGATGAAAAACATGGTGGTGTGTATGAGAACTTACTGAGACTTGTAGTTCCTCTACCACTTATAGAGCATTTTGGGAGGTTTTTAGTACTAGATCAGCCAGAGGAGCCTACTTGGGGATTTGTAGTTTCCCAAAATCTAGTAAGAAGAGAGTGGGCAGCGGACGCCTCCTGTGTCCCCACCGCTGGCTCCTCTGTGATCAGTAGCTGCAGATTATCATTACCTCCAGGAGGAAGTAACAGGCTGCAGCCGCCTCCCTGTGTCCAGCCCTGTCAGACCTCCTGTGAATCTTCTCCTCTTCCTTCTGCTCTGGATTTCTTATCAGGCAGTGCACATTGTGTGGCTGGACGGTGAAGGTAAGTCCCTGCTTCACTGCTTGTGTCCGTGTCGCCTGCCCCCAGGATATCCCTTGCCTTTAGCTATGAGCAGCCTGTGTAGGTGTCGTCACTTGGATGTTTTGTCGAAGCTTTCAGTGTGGCCAGTGCAGGATAATGCTACCCCTGTTTTAGTTTGGTGAATCTGTTCGCAAAATTTTTATTATTTTTAATTATTGAGTTTTTTGTGTTTTAAGGATCCCATTTGAAAAAGTAAAGAGTGCTTTAGTATGTAAGGTGCCATACTTCTCTTTGCCGATTGGCTGATACAGATCACCTGACAGTCCCCCTGGCACCCACTTAGAGACTTAGATCATGGATCACGCGATCACCAGGCTTTCCTGTCAGACTAGTAGCCCGCACACTGCTATGCATACAGCATGCACCTCCATTCAGCCCCAAAAATATA
Organism: Leptodactylus fallax; assembly: GCA_947044405.1. Classification (NCBI taxonomy): domain Eukaryota; kingdom Metazoa; phylum Chordata; class Amphibia; order Anura; family Leptodactylidae; genus Leptodactylus; species Leptodactylus fallax. Next base: position 386,977 of record CAMRHE010000147.1, on the reverse strand, counting down.
GGCTCAGGGAGCAGCCTCTACGTACATCAGAAACTATGGCACTTACCTTATTTTATTGCATTGTGCCGTGTTTCTCCTAAAAGAGGTCCCAATATTGTAATATATGTGTCCACGTTATACCAGTATACAGCAGTAGATTGTGAGAAATGTATGAAAGTCCTCGCTGCATTGTCAACAGTGCCAAACAACGACCATACGAAGGACTCTCTCGATACACGACCTCCAATAGGCTAAGTCTCGGGAATGTTTCCTCTCTAGATCAGATAATCCTCTTGTGTTTCCTATACAAACAAGGTTCAGAGTTTTCACACTTTCTGTGCACACACAGTGTATATTTATACACACCTGGTGTCATTGTCTGAGGGACTTCTGTGACATTAGTTATGGTGGTTTGTGCTTCACCACAAATAGATATAGTAGACTAGACACCGACTATGTGCAAATATAGATATAGTACATTATAGATACCGACTATGTGCATATATAGAAGTAGGACATTATAGATACCGGCTATGTGCAAATATAGATATAGTACATTATAGATACCGGGCACAGTTACTACTATAAGTATAGAGCTGTACCTCATAAACCATAGGGGCGCAGTTGTAGCGCCAATATCTAATAGTGATGGTCTAACCCAAGGCTCAGCCATCAGATTACAGGTTCCAGAAAAGCCCATTAACATTGTATGAAGCCAAGTCATCATCCGCATCAATGTTCACCTCCATAACTGGTATGACTGGTTATTCAGGATTGTGGCTAGTGATTTAAATAGTGAGCACTCCTAGAACAGAAACAGGGAAAGCAGCAAAAACTAATAAGAAGGAAAAGATTTTATTTTTTTTTTTTTCATTTATTGTCTTAGGTTGAGGCCACATGTTGTGGAAAAGTAGTAGGGAAAAAATGCTGGTTTTGGCTATGGCCAGGTCCGCTGCAGGATGTCTCTGGCTGATTCTATGCAACTGACCCCAACACATGGATTCTTAGGCTAAAGCCCCTTGCGAGATCCGTGTGCTATCCGTGTTTTTCCCAGATAGCACACTGACCTATTCGTTTCTATGGGCTCATGCACACTACTGTGACTTCCATGGATCAGTGTGCGGGCCATGAGTCCACGCTGCAAAATATAGAGCAGGTCCCATTGTGTTCAGTGTTTGCGGCACAGACTTGCCCATAAAAGTCTATGGGAGACTAAAAACCACGGACGTACTCAGTGTGTCATCAGTGTGCTGTGCGTATTTGCGGACAAGCTAGGGACATCATTAGATGTCTCCTGTGATGACACACTGTCCATTTTTGGGGACATTCGCACTGATGCTGAAGACACACTGATGACATACAGTCCACAAAAAAGAAATACTGATTACTAGTTTGCGGACCGCACGGTCGTCAATTTTATTTAGTTTTCCCCAGAGACAAAAGTACAAAATGCTGCATTAAAGCTACAGTTTTGCACACTGCATTTCTGCTGCATATTTTTCCCAGTTGTTGTTACACCTGGGTGCACCAGTATATCAGTGGGGCGAGGCCTGAATTTACAGATAGACTTCTATGCAATGTTTACATTGTGACCTTTTCCTCGTATAAAGTCAGTAAATACACACACGGATGCCCTCAGGCCAGGAATCCATTATATGTTCGGCCTTAGATTATGTTCCACTGTCCCAGGGTGTCATACTGCCACATGTGATGTAATATTCCTTATTAAACTCTAGGGGGCTCCATGTAGGGGGTTAATTAAAGGAACAGAATTTGCCGCATTGCTGCTGAACATGGCGGTGTGTGCAGTGGTTTTATTTTAGAAGTTGTCTTTCCTTAAACGTTCTGAAGATTGCACAAGTTTTATGCAATGACCGCACATAATGACATCATATAGTTCTGCAATATTGCGTGCACCTCTGTGGGGCACATTTTCATCTTTATAGCTTTGTATTGCAGGCATAAAAGTGGCTGACACCAGGGAACAGTATGGAGGTCAGTTATTGGTGGTCAGAGATTGCGTCAGTGCTGAGAGTTTAGTACTACACAAGGGTGCACGATTTCAATAAGCTTTATTTACAATGAAAATGACCATCCCTTTAATACCAAAAAGATAATATACAGATAACTGCGTCTATTGCACATTAGGATGTTGCACCTGTTTTACTTCTCCCAAAAACCGCCTGATACAACACTATAGCCTTCACCTTTCAATGCTCCTGTATATAGTCAGATACCACATATTGTCTATTGTAGTGCTTTATATCTTTAATAACTTACGCCGCCATATGTGGCCTCCTCATGGCGCCGTTCTCTCGGTAACGCTGGTCTATATCTCCGTAATATGACATCTGATGTAACATGGCACGATCTATTTCAGATTCATACGAAGGTACCATAGAAGTCTACAGATTTCTGCCCTATATGGCCTATTGTACACGACCATAGTTGTTTTCCATATATTATCCACAATTACAGAGAGTATAGACCCATTCATTTCTATGACCCCATACACACGTCTGTAGTTTTTACTGATCAGTGTCCAGGTCATAGAAGCCATTTGCAAAATATGGAGCGGGAATAAGTGTGTGGGGTCATACCTGTCTTTTTGTGGATGCATTATGGACATGTTTTTTTTGTGGAACATGTGTCCGCTGATACAGATAGTAAAACTCACTATGGACATGTGCTTGTAGCTTAAGGCCTTATTCACACATCAGTGATTGTCAGCCAGGACCAGGTATAATGGGGAGATTTATGCCTGTTGTTGGCTGAGGCTGGTTCACACCTGCGTCTGCGTTTCCGCTCTGGTCGGTCGGAGGACCAGGAGTACGAAAAAACAAATCTGTAATACAACAAACACAAATGGAGCCCAACCTGATGTGTGAATAAGGCCTTACTGTATCATGGTTGTAAGGAGCTGTAATATGGTCATGTGCACGAGCCCTAACTATATGACACAGGAGGACATACTGTATATTTACTGGGGATTTTTTTGGAATTGGAATGACTGTCTTAAGAAAGGGAACCTGCTTGTCTGTCAGTGCCATCTCTAAGCTGTTAATAGCTTTCTTCCTGGTAAACTAAGCCGCTCAGAAATGAAGATGAAGCCAATAAGGTCCCCGCCCAGGGTGGCTGTGTTCACTGTTTGCAGAGGTTTTCTTACTAGGTGCAGTTTTTTTTTTTTTACCTTCTAAAGCTAATAGTGTTACAATAGTGTCCAGGAAGACGACATTGTGTTCACTTCTGGTAAATACCCAGTCTTACCCTGTATCGCAATACATAGAGCCGCTCTGTTTCCTGCCCAGCAGCAAGTCAGGAAATAGCCCGACCTTCCTATCACAGTGACAGTCGGCGGCTTCACGACAACTTATCACTAATAAGCCAAAAGCAGATCCAGAAATAGAAGACACATCCAGCTCTGTGTGAGTATAGTGCAGAAACCAGAACTGGATGCTAGAGGAGAGGTCACTGCTACTGATACTACAACTCCCAGCATGGCTGTCAGGTTATGTTGGAAGTTAAAGTTTCACAACAGAGACCGGTTTCTAACCAGGGATCAGATAGACGTACAGAGAATATCCAGGAATAGTTGGGTTTATGGGCCTGCCACCTTCTAGGAGTACGTGTGGGTTTAGGAAGCCGCCGTGTTGTAAACACACATTGCCCCAGGCGGGCTGCTCCTCTGCTTGTGAAATCCTTGGCTTGTTGCTTCTTCCTGCCTTGTCCTGCCGAGCATTGTACAAGATGCAGTGCTGTCAGGACCAGCTCCCGTCCAGCGTGTGTACAGCTTTGCCACCTCTACATTGCGACCAGACCTCAGAGACCACTGGTTTATATCACGTCTGCACTGCTTTTAGGTTACAACTCTCATAGTCCTTGTCATAGGCAGGACAGGAGATGTGACCGAACAGGTAGAACTACTGCTGCGAGACAGCAGAGACGTGGCCATGAGGTCTGGTCTCAGGTGCTCTGGTTTTACTAAAGATGCTTTGCTTTATTTGCCGCCATTGCAGATGTCAGTAGCTAGGAGTAGTCCGTGTAACCTGTCTGCATGTTATCCACCCACAGAGAGAAAACCGCAGGCTCCAGGAGACCAGTATGAGACTGGAACAGGAAAATGACGACTTGGCGCACGAACTGGTCACCAGTAAGATCGCTCTGCGCAATGATCTGGACAAGGTGAGACATTTTATACAATATAGACATATATATGTACAAAGGGTCTGCGCCCATACACGTCACCGCACACCACCAGCTATCATGTGGACTAGGTACGTATTTTAATGGGGTTTCCCATGAACATAACCAGTTACATTTATAGACAATTAAGAGTTAAACATTTTTACAAATATATATTAAAATTTTGGTTTAGAGATCTTCTCTACGCATCTCGATAGTGACATCTGTTGTCTTGATCAGTGGCCAATAGATACAACAATGAATGCAGGAACTTTCTATATTCTTGGACTTGTCAGACATCCAGCCATGATTTCCTTAGGACATGTTCACACTGAGATTTTTTTCAGACAGATTTTGAGGCGGAATCCACTTTTAAAACCGCCTCCCAAATCTCCCATTCATTTCAATAGGAATGAGCTAGATGGAAAAAAAAAAAAAATTCCAGATTTTTCTACTGGAAGAAAAAAGAAGCGTCATCTTCAGGCGGATCTCGCCTTGCAAACCCCATTGAAATCAAAAGAAGGCAAACAGAAATGATGGGAAAATCCCGTTCAATGTTCCCCATCATGTTGTTCACCATATGTGGGTGAAATACTTCATAAAGTTCCATATCCCTCACTACATGCATATGGCTAAGCTGCCATGACCTCTGGATAGATATAGATGTAGTTGCAGACTCCGGTTATCATTACCAGGACTATGCGGATGTCTCTGAGGGGCCATGAGGTTTACAAGTAACATGGCTCCCTTATCTCCTCGGACAGCTTTCCTTTACCAGCTCTATTCTTTGTGAACATGGCTCCACTTTGTAGGTTTATGATCATAATCGACTATTGTATTTTCCATCGACAGGCTGAAGACAAGGCCGAGGTGTTAAATAAGGAACTTCTGCTCACTAAACAGAGACTGATAGAAGCCGAGGAAGAAAAGCGCAAGCAGGAGGAAGAGACGGCACAGGTGAGGGGGCTGCACATATCATATCGCATCTGTAAGTCCTGGCGCTGACACGTAGGAACTTGGCGCTGATTTTGAGGCCCTCAACATCAGGGGCAAATTCCACCCTGAATTTGCCTCACATTGTATTCACTGGGAGGCAGAGATCAAAGCAAGATGCTGCAAAAATAATCCTCCTGCTCGATCTGGCGGCAGAATCCATGGCACAAGACCATCTTCTGATCAGCGAGAGAGGTCCGGTTCACATCTGCGTTCAGTTTCCGTCCGGGGGATCCCCATGCGGAATCCAAACGCAGATGTGAACCAGCCCTGAAAGCCACAGGGCTGGAAAATGAATAGGAATCTGAGGCAGAACTCCACCTCAATTCCTCTTCATTTTCTGCTGTGTGAACATGCCCTAACCTGTTTGCAGTTTCCTTTTTCTATTTCCTAAATTGGTTTATGCCCTGAAATCTTTCCCCAAACCTCAGTATAGACAGGAATCCTAGTCTGGCTCTACCAGACACGTGCAGTAGCCAATAACACGGCAAGTGGAGATGTGTAAAGTGTACCCAGGTTTTAGGGTTTTATTTTCTGCTCATTCTGGGCTAAGGAGTCCAGTGGGCGGTCCCTCCACAGTGATTTTGAGTCATCCTACAAGGAAAGCTGAACCCTTATGCCCAGAATGCGCATGAGCTATAAATGAATAAAATGCACGTCATACGGAGTCCTTTCTCACAAAACTATATATCAATCTGCTCCGCTCCATAACCTCCCCTCACAGCTCAGACTGCACTTTTGACATGACACATCATTCTTTTTAAAGAGGACCTTTCATGTGCTCTGACACCAGTGGTGATATAGTCCGCTAGAAAGCTGATAGTGTGCTGCCGGTATGTGTCCCAGTCCCAGAGATATCCGTACCATTAGTTTCAGCACCGATATATCTGCACTGACAGGAGGGCGGGCCTTACTGCTCAGCGTCATCCCTGGGCTGTGAGGAACGCTGCCCATTGGGGTACCAATATTTCCAGCACCCGTGTGTATACCGGCAAAGCTAAATTCAGTGAATTGTCAGCTTTCTAGCAGTATATAACACCACAGGTGTCAGAGGATGTAAAAGGTCCTCTTTAAGTAATAAAAATTGTTTGCCTGCTGTCACCACTAGGGGGAGCTGCATGAATATTTCACCCAATGTAAATATGTGTGTCCTTACTGCAATGACCAAAGGACAAATAAATTTGAGATAAAATTATTCCTACTATCCATCATATGTAATGTCATCTTCATGTATAATGTAAAGAAAAAAAAAAAAAATTGGGAAAAATTATGGGACCAGGTAATAAACATGTTTATTTTCAACCCTGCAGCTTAAAGAAGTTTTCCGAAAGCAATTAGAAAAGGCAGAACAAGAAATTAAAAAGACAACAGCCATCATAGCAGAATACAAACAGGTACGTGCCCGCCGTTATGGTCATTAGTAAGGGATTGTTCACATACACAGTGGAGCTGCCTGCAGGGGGCGCTCACTTACCACAACACGTACATGAGGTCTGTGGGTTCCGGGGTTTATTGGATTCATTGTTAGACATCTCACCCCGGAATGTAGTATTAATTACCCGAAATGGAACAATAATAAAGATCATTTAAGAGATCACATGACTTCCCAAACATCTGATATTATACCTCTTAATCCCCTCATCTGCTCTCAGATATGTTCTCAGTTGAGTACACGGCTAGAAAAACAACAGACGGCAAGTCGGGAGGAGCTGGAGATTGTAAAGGTGAGACCGCGTGACATACTGTAAAGCATCATCATGTGTATTGGAGCCAAGCGTGGAACATGACTTCATCCATCCTGTCTCTTCAGGCCAAGGTGATGTCCTGCAGTCACTGCAGCGAGATCTTCAGTAAGGAAGGATCAGCACAAGGCGCCGGCAAAGACCAGGCTGGAGAGCTGGGAGATGACGAGAAGGACTCTCTTATGAAGCACCTGCGAGAGATGGAGCTGGAGCTGGCACAGACTAAGCTGCAGCTTGTGGAGGCCAAGTGTAAAATACAGGTATGTGAATGAGCACACGACAGCAGCTGCTGGTAGTAGTAGAGTCATTTTATTTGCTTTAATGCAGCACAGTATTAAGGGGCTCATCTATAGTAGTCAGTCTTAGTCCCGTGCCCAGCAGATATGGATAGATGGCAGCGTTCCTATTTATCCCTGTATATATAGTGTTGGCCCAATGGCTTACTACACTATGGAAACTACTTACTTTGCACTGAAAGATTTGCTAACGTTTTTAGTTCATTTGTCCTACTTTAGGACTTCCCTTTTTCTAAAACTTAAAAGTTGCTAAAAAAAAAAAAAAAGTTTGAAAGCAAATTCCCCCATTGGCGCAACATGTGCTGGAATTAAAAGCCTCCACCCTCCTAATTCTGGTGCACCTCAGGTGGTCCCATGTGCCAGAACAGGAATCTTTCACCAGCTAGGGTACGGTGCAGATTTTAGGGATAACTCTCACCTTCTGGTGTGAGTTACAGTAAATCTGAGGGGCCAAAGCATCCCCACTCCAACCAGTGTCTTAAAAAGAGGTTATCAGGGCGTGAAAACAACAGCGGTGCATCCGTGGCACACATCACAACCATGCGCCACGTCAGGATCTTGGTGGACGTGTGATAGTAAGTTCCCCCAATGAATTTAGGCTCATTTTATGATAGAATTCTGGGTGAAAATTTCAGGGGAAAAGAATTGTGAACTCATGCCCATGGGTAACTAACTATATAAATAACCCACTCTTGAGTTTTCAAGATGGCGGCAGTGGCTTCCTATACCAGCGCTGAAATGTTAAGTGCAAACACAGGACATCCATGGGTTCCCAAGATGGCTCATCTGTCTCCACTATTGTGCCTGCGTGACAGTTGTCATCTTGGAAACCCATGGCCGATTTAAGGGATTGTGCAGTTTCCCAACAAACAGGACAAAACAGGATGCAGAATCATTGCATTTTGTTTCAGTAGCATCCAATTACAGAGGTGTGAACCCAGCCTTAGCTAACATTATAAAATGCTAATAAGACGCCATCTTTGACCTCTCTATTTTCATCTTTCTAGGAGCTGGAGCACCAGCGAGGAGCACTGCTCAACGAAATTCAAGCTGCCAAAAACTCCTGGTTTAGTAAAACCCTGAACTCTATTAAAACTGCCACAGGGACCCAGCCCACAGCACAGTCTCCACAGGGCGCCCAGGCCTCCAGCCCCGTACTACAGGCCCCCAAGGAGAGCACATAACAGCAGGCAAGAGAACCTTACAAGAGCACAAGACGACCAAACAGGAAGCGGAGAACCACGAGCAGAGCAAGCCTACCGCCCACTGGACCCGGTCACGTGTCCAGCCAGATTCTACCCTCCTCGCCGTGGATTCTTTCTGCCTCCTGAGACTGACCTTTGGGCTGCTGCCACTTTTACACTTTATTATTTTAACGAACTTGTATTATTTTAGTATAAACAAGGGCCCTGAGGCTTCCGCCAGCAGGTGATCCTCTCGGAGACATACATCGGCTTTAGCCTGGGCTGCCTGATTCATGTGCGTGTTTTGTATGTATAAAATATGTTGCCGTGAAAATACAAATGTTTATAGAAATGCATATTTACATATCCGATCAAAAGGTTTTGACACATTTGCTGCCTAAAAAGTGCAATTTTTTTTTTTTTATGTCATCATTGGTCTTTGGGATTTCTGCCCTTGGACACAGTGTTGTATTGTATGCAACCTGACATTTTATTAACCCATCACAATACTATCCGTAATAAAAAGTCATTGCTAAAGCTTGGCGTCTCCTTTATTGTACTGTGTATGGCCTGGATGGTGATAAGTCGCCCTCAGTAGATTTGGTTCTAAATAGTGAATTTAAAGGGAACCTGTCAGGTCAATTTGGGACACTAGAAACCACCCACAGGTCCTTATCGACCTGGGGTTTAGTGTCCCAAATCATCCTGTTCTAAATACAATCTGTGGTCACATTAAAAAATAAAAAACTTTCATACTTACCTAGAGATGAGATTCATCAGACTCCTCTCTGGTGCTCCATATGCCATAAATATCTGATAGATGTGGGGCCCATATCTAACTCTAAATGGAGTCCTGTCCTCTACTACCCCTCTTACCATGACCTTGCTTTGAAGACTTAGAGCTATGGCCGGGCTTTATAAAATGGTATTGCTCTGAGCTACACAGTTTCCATAAGTCCCTCATAGCAGAAAGCCAGGTAAGTAGGGGAGCATGGAGGGCTCATTTTAGAGATAGATGTGGGTCTTACAAGTAGGACCTCCACCTATCAGGCATGTGGATATACCAGAGATATGTCTTTTGTGGGAAAATCCCTTTATTGATGATGTATAGAATTAGGAAAAACAAGGCTGCTTTCTATCAGAAACCGTTCCAAACCTGTCTATGGACTGTGCAAGTGAATAAAGCTGCCTGGCAATACCACACACAACCTGTGGGCTGTGATGCTGTTTTTGGAAAAAAAAAAAAAGCCATTTTTTTTTCTGAATAACCCCTTTAACGAAACACTAGGAAAAACTAACCTGACATCCAAATAGACGTTGTAACCACCTCAATGACATTCTAAATATACTTTTATTTAAAAAACATACAAAATTGATATTTGCAGCAACACAATCGATGTGAATTGTCCATCTAAAAAAAACTGTAAGCTCAGCGAGAAGTGCACAACTTCTCCCAGACACATTGAAGTTAGATCACCCCTTATATGGAAGTAGAATGGGTCCACAGAAAGTAATAACCCATAATAACCCTACAGGAGATGACTGGATGTAAGGCAATCACATGACCCTCCTGGCCAAGGAGCACCCAAGTTTTCATAAGCGGAGGTAGATTTAATCCAGACATTGACCTCCATGTTATTCAGCCCCTGTAATAATGATGCAATCCTGCTAGAACAGGTTCCTACAGGGACACACCTAAAACTATTATAGAGTGCTCCTCACCTGGAATGTGTTAGTCTCTCGACAAGCATGTGACCTTAGTCTTATCACTGTAATCCGACAGGTCCAGAAATGTAACAGAGCCATTCACATCAATCCGTGTCCACAATGTACCCTCTCGGCTCAGCTTTACTTCTCTGCTGTAACCTGTATATGATAGGACTGCAGGTCCTCCGCGGATACAAAGTCCGGTGCGTTGCTCATAAGGTCATGACCCCGGAATGATTTAGGGAATGCAATAACGTCACGTATACTCTGCGCTCCAACAATAATTGAGATGAGACGATCTAATCCTGAATATGAAGAAGGCAAACAATGAATGTCATCATTTATGGGTTAAAAGGATAAACCCCTTTCCCCATATAATCAGATTGTGGGTTCAGTTAGGCAAACCTATAGTTAAAAGGTTGGCGATACACATTTTATATTTTGGGGGGAGGGCTACTGACTACAGCAGATGTTGGAGGACAGGATCAGGCATATGGGCTTCAGCTGCCCAATCCTAATGTTCTGAGGGAAATTGCTCAGTTATTCACTTTTCAGCAATCCTCATTGGATAGTGTACAGTTCGTGACATATCCTTTAGCCAATGGCAGTGATAGACAGGATGGCATGGAGGCAAAATAATTGAAAATCAATTTCAGCACGTTCACAATTATTTGCGCTGCACTTAGTTTTCGGTTATTTTTTGATTAATTGCCCAGCCCTATTGTATAGTGCTAAACTTTTCCAAAAAATAAGCTCAAAACATTCTACTTTGCAACTTATTTACTCCAGAATTGTGCACAAGTTGTATACATAAGGCTAAGTGTCCAGACAGTGTTACAGGTTGTATCATCCTCCTGAGATAGTGTACAATCTGATCATAACTCAGGAGGACAAATACTAGAAGTACCAAAAGGTACAAAATGCCCCAAAGGTCAGAAGAAAACCAGATAAAGGCTGACTATGCTGATTCTTTATTTGGAGCACGTCTTACTTTTTCAGAGTAAAACTAAATGAAGACACATACCTAAAGCGATGCCACCATGAGGGGGCGCTCCGGATTCCAGGGCCTCTAGAAGGTGTGATAGGAGAGTGACATCTTCCTGCAGAAACATGCAGATTATTTCACAACTAGACACTTAAAACCATTATCAGGATTCTTTTACTTGCACTTTATAATTTGTGCTAGACACTACTAATAGGATATATGGACCTATAGATCTATGCTTTATAACATATATAGAACAGGTCTATAAAAGATCTACATCAAGAAGCTGGGAGATAAGGAGATTCTTAAGGTAACACCAGCAGGATCTTATAATAACAGTGTATAAGATAATGACAACCTTCTCCAAGTTTCCTTTCTAGGTGTATACTGTATAATGTACACATTGTCCTATAGACCCATCATTATACTAGGATTGGATTGGTGATAAGAGAATATCTGACCTTTAAAATGTCTTGAAGAACACGACGTTGAATTTCTGAGTTGTGAATACGAACTGAGCCACCGCCAACTTCATTTCCATTTAAGACCAAGTCATAGTGCTGGCCGCGAACCTGGGGAACACAACATGTCAGTGTTAAAGGGGTTTTGTCATTACAGACACGTATTCCCTGTCCACAGCAGTCCGATCCCCAGCGATCATGAGAACGCCACCCTGTTAGTCCCCCTGTGTGCTCCATGGGAATGAAGTGTCACTACAAGTGAATGGAGCACCAGTTCGTGTGCACTGCAAGGAGGGTGTCAGGACTTTCGGGCCCCTGTTGTCCTGATCATTGGGGGTCCCAGAGGTCAGACCCCCAGGAATCTAATATAGATCACCTATCCAATGATAAGGAACAAAATACCCTTAACAACTAGACCATCTGAAGTAATAACATGTCTGCATCCTGTAAGAAAGGTGTCAGGTACCATATAGACAACCTGTCACCTGTAATGGACAAATATGCAACTCATGACCACTAAGACAAGAGCTCCTTGGCCTCTAGGATTCCTGTGGTCATATGCTTATAGTTTTACCTTAACTGGGTCTTTGTTCAGGAGCGCCATGTCATCTGGGTGGGGGGCAGTGAATGGATGGTGAGCAGATTCCAGCTCCTCTGGATTTTCTTCTTTAGGAAGAAAGAGTGGAAAGTCAACTACCCACAAGAAGTGGAAGGCATTGGGGTCACGGAGTGGTACTCCACCATCTTCTAGTAAAGTAGCGAGTTCAAGGCGTAGCTTGCCTAAAGCAGTGCACTATAGGAGATACATAGACATGATAATGACAGTCCTATACCGTTCCCTGTCTATAATCCCCTGGATCATTTTTCACAAGACACGAAAATCCATCTGTGAAGCTAAAACGCTAAATAAACAAGACTATAGTCTGCATAAGGCCTTGTTCACACAACAGTGATTATAAGGAACTAGTGCAAATCTTTCCATTACATCTTAACTGTGTCGTCTCCATTCTGGTTTTGGCTTACGAGCACTAATGCAAAACACTGACGTGTGAATAGGAGCTAAAGTGATACAGAGCAGACACTCACAGCTGTGTCATGTGTCCCTGCCGCCAGCAGGAGGAGATCTTCAGCCTTTGCCTCAGTAGGTCTTGCAAGAGCTTTCTGCAGTTCTTCAGTGAGATTCTTCCCAAGAGGAGATTTCCAGGATCCGTCTGATCTAACTATAACCGCCATTACATCCTGCAAATAAATATACTCTAATAAATGTACATATCAGGGCATTACGTCACATTTTGAGGCTACATCTGGATCTCCCAACACAAACAGGAGCATCTCAATAAATTAGAATATCTTTGAAACGTTTATTTCTTTTAGTAATTAAATTAGAAAAGTGACCTCCTATATTTTCTAGATTCTTTACACACAGTCTTCTATTTCAAGTGTTTTATTTCTGTAAATGTTGATTATGGATTACAGGTAATGAAAACCCAAATCTAAGAAAATTAGAATATTGTAAAAAAGTTCAGTATTGTAAATTCAGTGTCACCTGCCAAGGTTTCCTAAGCCTTTAAATGGTCCCTCAGTCTGGTTCAGTAGGACACACAATCATGGAAGACGCTGATTATGGATTGTATTACTGAAATTAATGAATGTTCCAAAAATATTCTGATTTATTGACATGCTCCTGTATCTCAGGCAGAAACCTGCAGCACATTCTACTTTAGTGATGTACAGATGTAGCAGAGTTAACACAAACTTCTGCAATTGCTGCAGCGTAATATCTTATCAGGGAAGACAACAAAAACCAATAAACTCTACATCTACTGCTACATTTGTACAATAGGATAACAAAAAAAAAAAAAAAATTTGTAATGTATATATACGCACAGTATAGATTTATTATGCAAAACACAGGCCTTGGTTTTATAAGGAGTATCACCAGGGTGAGGCACATTAAGCTAGCAACAAGGTTACCTAGGTCAGGATCACCTGAATATAACATCTTTTTCCCCATAAAAATTCTGTTGCTGAGATATATACAAAGATATATACAATATACAAATGAGCAGTCTGGAGCACTGGGCAATGTCACCCCAAACTATAACACCCCACACTGCGCTAATACACTCTTCTTCCCTCCTCCAAGTGATGCTACGCTGAAATCTCACCTTGCCCTGTGTGCTCACATTTGCATCAGCATATTAGAGCAATGTGGGGTGTAGCGGTTTGGAGCAATGGAGCCGCCCTCGTTGCTCCAGACTGCTCATTTGCATATACTGTAATAAATGAATATCTTGGCAACAGATGCAAAAATTTTCATAGAAAAAAAAAAAGTGGATATAGTCAGGTGAGCCTGACCTGTCTAAGTGTGTTGCTGGTTTAATATGCTTCACCCTGGTAAAGGATTCCCTTTAATGGCCCTTTAGTGCACCATTGCTTTCCGTACCTGCTTATACTGGTCCCTGATCATCTGCAATACTGAATCCAGTGCTTTTCCCTTTAGATGAATCTGCAAGAACAAGATACAAAAGATCAATACAACATTGCACTACGACTAAAGTGTGACTGTAGCCCCGTGTTCATCCAATATACTTTAAAGCACCCCTGCATCTACTAGTAATGCCTTTTTTTTTTTCTTCACTGAAAGGTTGATAAAGTGGTCCCTCTAACTGCAGAACTAGTAACCAATGAAGCAGGCATGGAGGTTAAAGAAAGTAAAGCGAATGCGAAATGCCTTTTACTTTTATTAGGTTTTAAGTTTTTGGATATTTTTATATTTTTCACAAGGAAGGAAAACCATAAAAATTAAAAAGTGGGATTTTTGTGTACTCACCGTAAAATCCTTTTCTCGTTGTATTCACTGGGGGACACAGCACCATGGGTATAGACCTGGTCACTAGGAGACAAGACACTAGGAAAAAGCAAAAGCTGTTGACTCCGCCTCCAGGCTATACCCTGCCACAGCCACTGTGCATGAATCAGTTTGTACCATAGCAGTAGGAGAGAGAGACACAAAGGAACATGGAACCAACAACCCCCAACAATGCCCGAACCCAAAAAGGAACCAACACAGTTCGGGCAGGAACACTGAAAAAAAAACAAGGGAGGGATCTGTGTCCCCCAGTGAATACAACGAGAAAAGGATTTTACGGTGAGTACACAAAAATCCCACTTTCTCGTCTACTTCACTGGGGGACACAGCACCATGGGATGTCCTAAAGCAGTCCCAGAGGGTTGGAATAACACAGCCATGCAAACCCTTAACGCTCAGCCGCTTCCAGAAACTTACAACCCAAACTGGCATCAGCAGAGGCCACAGAATGAATCTGGAGAAACTTAGAGAAAGAGGATGGAGGCCCAGTGGGATACTTACAGACCTGGGAAGCATAAGCCTGATGCCGGAGGCCCCGGGAACTCCAACAGCTCTAGAGGAGAGAGCCGTGACACGGGAGGCAGAGCCTTACCCTTAAACAGATAGGTCTCCCTAATCTCAGACCAAAGCCATCGGAAGATGGGAGCTCTGGAAGCAGGCAGGCCCTGGCAAGGGCACTCAGGGAGAATGAGCAAAGCGTCCGAACAAGAGAAAGGATCCGTGAGGAAC
Organism: Leptodactylus fallax; assembly: GCA_947044405.1. Taxonomy (NCBI): domain Eukaryota; kingdom Metazoa; phylum Chordata; class Amphibia; order Anura; family Leptodactylidae; genus Leptodactylus; species Leptodactylus fallax. The sequence goes on along the minus strand of CAMRHE010000147.1, from coordinate 371,847 downwards.
AGTATACACGCAAATTGCCCGGGCAACAACCGGGCAGGGAAGAGCAAGCACTCACGTGGACGCCTGGGGACCGAGCAGAAGGAGGGCAAGACCAAGTCCTCGAAGTGGAAGCAGGAAAAACACCCTAAGAAAAAAAGACTGTGGCAGACAGAGGAAAACCTTATCCTTGTGGAGGACCAGAAAGGGAGGCTGCCGAAAAAAAGGGGCAGCCAATTAGGGACCCCTGCGGATGGAGGTAATGGCCACCAGAAACTCATTCTACTAGGACAGAAGGCAAAAAAAGGATATCATAGGCTCGAAGGGGAGAACCTGAAGCACCTTAAAGATGAGGTTAAGATCCCACGGATCCAAGGGTTCCAAAGGAGCACAGAGTGGCACTCCTGTAGGAAAGTCTTTTAAAAAGAAAGAAGACTAAGACCTTGATCCAGACCAGACTGGAGAAGATCCGATGAGAATTGTTACTCTTCCAACGGTGGACGTAAGCCTTCCACGTTTGATGGCAGATCTAAGCTATCTGGAATTTCCGGGCCTTGAGTATGTTAGAATAACAAACTCCAAAAAAACCACGATGCCTCAAACCTCGGATTGAACAGCCATGCCGTGAACGCAGCTGAGTCAAGGTGGGGAGGAACAGCAGTGCTTGAGACAGCAGGTCGACCAGCAGAGGAAGAGGCCAGGAGCATCCGCCAACAGGAAAATGAGATCCACATACCAGACCTGGCAGGGCCAATCTGGTGCCACCAGGATAGCTTGAACCCCCTTGGTCTTGAGATTCTGGAGGACCCAAGGGAGAAGAGGAAGTGAAAAACCGAACTTACAAGAGCGCCAGCGGTGATGGCTCGAGGATCCAGAGACCTGGCAATTTAGCCGGGGACCTTGTGGTTCCGGCGGAGGCTAAAAATGTCGACGTTTGTCACACCACAGCGGGAGCACAGTGGATGGAAGATCTGCAGATAAAGCGACCCTCGCCCGGAGCAATATTTTCTCGACTCAAGTAGTCTGCCACCCAGAAAAAGGTTGACCACCGAAAGAGCTGGAACAAGGCGCTCCACCCAAGGAAGAAATTGTGAGGCTTCTAGTAAGGCCGCACGGCTCCTGGTGCCACGCTGAGGGTTCAAGTAGGCGACCATGGAGGAGAGGTCAGTCAGGACTGTGACAGATGTCCTTGGAGAAGAGAGGTCCAAGGAGTAAGGGCAAATAAGATAGCCCTGGGATCCAGCAGGTTGAACCAGAGGGAGGAATCGGCCCTGGACCACAGGCCCTGAACAATCAAAGCATCGAGGACCACTCCCCAGCCGGGGAAATTGGCGGCAGTGGGAATCACTTACCAACAGAGGGGAAGAAGGACTTCCCTTGAGAAATTCCTGGGGAGGAATATACACTAAAGAATCTCTAGTGAACCAAGGTGGAAAGAGAACCAAGCAGATGAGGCTGTCCGGAGATTTGTCCCAGCAGGCCGTAATCTTCAAGAGGAGAGAACGACAGAGTGAATGAAAGGTACAGCCTAGATGGTTGAGGCGATCGTGCGCAGGACCCACATGCCGATTCAAAGACAGCAAGGAGAGTACCTCCAAAGGTGGGACACTCAGGATCTTGGCCTCCGGAGGGAGAATCACACCCTGGAGCGAGCAGAGGATCATGTCCCGGATTCCATGTGCTTAGAGGACACGAGACATCCTCATAGATGAGCTAGCAGAACCGGCGAAGAACATCCAAGGTGAACCACAAGCTGGTCAGATTATCTGACCTGGAGGGGCTTCACCAGGAGGTCGTCAAAGTCTGAAAACACGGCAGCACCTCTGGCGCAGAGGATGGCCATGAGAGACGCCATCACTGAGGGAAAAAACCCCCGGTGGCAGAGGCCAGCCTGAAGGGGAGAGAGACAACTGGAAAGGTCAAGGATCCACAGCAAAAACGAAGAAACCGCTGACGGCACAACGAGATGATGTAGATGGACGAAGAATTCGCCCATCTCCAGGGATGCCACCACAGACTGCATAGACTACAACGGAGCCTGCAGGCATGGAAGAACCTGTGGAGCCCTTTCAGGTCCATGATGGGACAGAGGAAGCCGTCCTTCTAGGCGAATGGAGAACAGGTAAGAATAGTAACCCCAGATACACTCTGCAACAGGAACAGGGACGTTGACTCCCTGCCGCTGGAGATTGGAGACAGCCTGGATTGTCCGACATAGCGAAGGCAAAGAGACTCCAGCGAAAACTGGAGTAGCTGGACGACACCACCTCTCAGGCCCAGGCTCCAGACGTCCCGCCATTTGAGATGCCCAGAGAGGGGAAAAAACTTCATGCTGAGGAGGCTAGGAAGAGGAAGACCTGGACGACCTAGTGCAGAACCGCCAGGGAGGCCTGGACTTGAAAGAAGCTTTCTGGAGCAGGAGAACGGCTGACACATAGGACGTCTCTGAGGGAGGAAGAATCTATTCCCCCGTGGCCTCAGGGATAAGCTTCTCGACGCCCTTAACAAAAAATTTTGGCCCAGGACGACCTGGAAAGGGAGAAGGGCTGCGTTCGCCTTCTTGGAGGCGGACCCAGTATTCCACAACGGATCCCAACGGTATGGCAGATAATCACTGCATTGGCGGCCGCCTTAGCAGATTTGGGAGGCATCTCCAGTTATTGGGAAGCGTTCAGGATCTCAGAGACGAGCGGCTGGAGGGAAACTGCATCAGGGAGGTTTGACTGAAGCTGTTTGGCCCAGGAAAAGAAGACCTTGATGACCCAAGAGGCAGCGAAGGAGAGCCGCAGGGAGAAACCAGCCACTACGAAGCCACCTTCTTGCAGCAATGCAATAGCCAGCATTTAGGGCAATGCAATGTATCAGTTCTGCATTGCAAACAATACAACAGATGCGATCCGATCTCACTCCGAGGGATCACTGAGGTAGGCAAAAACCGCTGAAGGCAGACTAGAAGCCTTGGAGAGCCTAGCTATCATGGGATCCACCGTGGGAGGCTCTTAGTGATAGGAAGGGACACATGGGGCGGCTCGCTGACAAAATGTCAAGACAGGCCAGCTTGCGCTCACTAGTTACTGATATCTAAGTACCGTGCGCTAACAGATTGCACCACTGGAGCAACCTGCTTCCCTTGCCTTGGATGTTCATCATTGCCAGCCAGGGAGAGCTAGAGACGTGTGTCACAGCATAGCCTGGCAGAACTGCCCGAGCTCACCTTCCACTTAGAGACACACAGGTCAAGGGAAGGGATGTCCGATTTCCTAGTCGAAGACAGAGGATGGTCCAGGGAGAAGTCACTGTGCCCTCAAGATGATATCAAACATCCAGTGGCAGAAAGAGATGTCCACTTGAGAGGATGAGTCCGGGTCCTCAGAGATCTGTAGGGTCTCTATCGCATAGATGACTCCCGCGTAGCAGCAGATATAGATGAGCCTAGCTGAAGCTCCGAGTCGGAGTCAGAGGCGTCCCCAGTTAAATAGACCGAGCAGAGGGAGGGAGGTATCCGCCTGTCGGAGTGGAGCCGTGAGCTGAGTTCCTATCTGGGGAGTACCCAGAGGAAGGGGTGGCGGACCGTGAACCGTAGGAAGACTTCCTGGTCCTTTTGAGGCTCCTGGAGCTGCGACGGGAACTATGAGGGTGTCCAGGGAGATCCCTAGAAGCAGCCGACTGAGCGGCGATCTGGGAAAGCAGCCATTCCAAGTTTCCAGCACTGACTAGTTAAGTCTGGTAAGGACACCATGGCCAAGGTTAGGGAGGCCGCCCAATCCGGGGGATGGAAAAACCGGAGAGGGGCCAGGAGGTTACTGACTGGCTGAGGCGGAAGGCAGAGAGAGCACATGGGCTCGGGCTGTCCGCATGGCAACTGTTTTTGATACAGCGGGTGCACGTATAAAAACGTGACGCAACCAGAGGGGCCGGAGGGGGAGCCCAAGAAAATTAGGGTAACCCAGGGGTTAGCCTACCAGACTGCAAAAGATGGCCGCTCACAAACTGCTGCAGCAAGGGTTACGCAGGTGCAATGTCTCCCAGGGAACTTGGAAGAATCCCTGCTGTCCCAGCAAGCCAAAAAATAATAAATAAGCCAATAAATACATAAATTGAGAATATGAGGAGAGCAAAACTCTTCCCCTGGTAAATACAGGCTCAGTAGCTACTGGGCAGGCTGGATGGCTTGCCAGGACAGCCCCCTGGCCAATGGAAGGCCCTAGGCGGAGTCTGGGTACCAGAAAAGCCCGGGAAAGGGACGGGCCCGTTGCGGCCTAGATCCCGGCCAGGCCTCGGACTCGCATACAACGCGGCTGCCCGCGAGGCACCATCGGCGGCGCGGCGCGACCGTGAACTCCGGAGGTTCCACGGAGGCCTGGGAAAAGGTACCGGGGGGCCAGGAAAGGGGGTCCCCACACGAGCGGGGGGGGAACCGGGTGCCCCCCCCGACGGGGGCCCCTCGGTAGGAGCGACCAGAAAGCCCAAAAACGCCCCAGAAAAAAGGGGCTTATTTACTAAGATTTAAGGCCCAGTTCAGGGGAACCCTGTGATGCCCCCCCTAAACAGGACCCATACTATTGTCCCCCTGGGAAATGGCACTAATGGGCTGAGAGGGGCTGAGGGGAGGTGGAGAGGGCCTGAAGGGGAGATGGAGAGGGGCTGAGGTAACTTTCATACTCACCTGCCTTCTATTCTTCTCATACTCACCAGTCTGGCGACTTCAGGCGCCGCAGGGTCACCCCCTCGGTAGGACCTCGCACGTGGGAGTGGGGTCACCGGTACTCCGGCCGCTTTCGGGGTGCGGCGAATGGTGAGTGGGGACTGGGTGACCGGCGAGGCTGCTCTTTTGCAGAGCACTGCGCCCGCAGGAGGGTACGACTAGTGTGGCGTACACGCTGACTACCCCCTGCACCTGAAAGAAAGGTAAAAATAAAAACGATGCAAGACAGAAGACCTGAGTCAGGTCGTGTCTGCCTCCTATGACACTAGGTTTCAAACTGATTCATGCACAGTGGCTGTGGCAGGGTATAGCCTGGAGGCAGAGCCAACAGCTTTCTTTTCCCTAGTGTCTTGTCTCCTAGTGACCAGGTCTATACCCATGGTGCTGTGTCCCCCAGTGAAGTAGACGAGAAACAACAATTTCTATTGTTTCCCCATTTTGGCCACCAGAGGGAGCTTTTCCCATAGTTACAGCAAGTTGAGTCAGGTAAAGCAACATGATCCATGGTTGCTGTAAATTTGGGGGGTATTCTCTTTACTTGTGCCATCAGTCAACACACCCCTATCATTTTCTGGCTACATGCCAGGGGGTACTTTAAATTTCCTACCACTGTGCAGTGCCATTTTGTGAATGACTGCACAGTGAAAAGACAAGAGACCAAAGAAGCTGCTAGGTGAAAGAGATTTATCAGTAACCACTCCATGCCAGTTCCTAGTTGAAATCATTGCCTGCCGTTCGTAACAGTGGGACAGCACTAGAAATGTGCAACTGTCCCGCTCGATCTGGGGGGGGGGATGCGGCTGAACCGTTGGCCCTATGGTTAAAGCGGCCCTGTGTAGTATAATCAATAAATCGGCTTTTCTGCAATGCGTCTGAAAAGGACATGTACCAAGAGGTGGGTTCTGTCATTTGGCAAGCAGCGAACAGCACCACAGGACTACAAAAGCAGCAAGAGCCTCTGTAAAGCGGTTTTATCTGTTCATTGAAATCTTAAATAGAATCTCCCAGCAGGAGGAGCCGGGCATATGGATATATGGTTTTGTGTAGAGATTTGGCATAACCTGCAACTTATTGAAATGCCTGCTCATTCCGGGCTAGAGAGTCCAGTGGGCAGACTGACTCAATTGTTGTATAGTGAAGTGGCTTGTCAGTCACTGATAGGACCGCCCACTGGACTCCTAGGCCCAGAATGAGAAGAGACTTAAAGAAGTTACAGAACTTACAAGTTACCGAATCTTTTCGCACAAGACCAGACACCTTGTTCACTGACAGTCTAACTTCAGGGTGTCCATATAAATTTAACAACGAACACCCACAGCTTTCCCATACACATGTATCCTTGGCCGAGAATGCCGAATGGGGAAGGGGGAAGTGTTATCTACGTTATATATTAGTAGTATAGTAGTTTTGTCCAGGCTTACTCACCGCTCCCTCTGGAACCCTTATGGCTTTCACACATCCATGAGATTTCCTAAGAGCTTCTTGTACAAATCCCAAAGATAAGGCCATCACGTGAGCCGTCACATCAATGATCTGATGAAATGAGAGTCATTAAACTATGGTATACCTGAGACTGACAGATCTCCTTCCAAGCATTGCGCAGGTTATGTACATGTGAACTAGGATTGCTCTTGCTGTATGACCACAAAGGTGGGCAGGTGGTATCATAACAGATGTGTAAATTTTGAGAATTGTGGTCATGCTCTATGCACTGTACCATAGGCAAGTGGCCATTTAACCTAGACAAGGGGACAGAGATGAAATAACCGGTATACAAAGTGCATCATACCTTCATCTGGAAGCGAGTGTCCGGCTTATCTACTCCATAGCTGCTCATGGCTTCGGCGTACGTCATGATTGGGAATGGATCTGGTAGAGTTCCTTTCTCTTCAGGCCAGGAATACCTCAATAAACCCTCTATCAGCCTCTGGATCCCCAGCTGGTCCACAAAGGACATTTCTATATCAACCTAAGGATGAAAAGTGGCACAAGAGATAGCTGCAAAATAATTCACCAATTAAGAAAAAAACTAATACCAAAAAACTTTTCCAAAGTTACAAAGCACTTGAAGAAATAAGAGGAGGTAATATTAAAGACCTAGAACATTCTGCATTACAGAGGGATTGAATTAATAGTGCCCATACACATTAGTGATATCAGTGGAATCCTTTGCCAATCTTAGGCTGTGTTCACACTGCACTTCCCAGCCTCCATCAGCCATCCATAAGTCAACGATATCCATTGGGCGCTGTTTGCTTCCATTGTATAATGTGCCCAGCAGTGTCATGGTTTTTGATATGAACAGAAAAACATTAAGCACATGTGAACAGAGTCTAATACAGCTGCCTCCTGACTCTACACTGGTGGCATATCAGGAAACATAAGGATAGGGTATCCTAAGTTTTAACATGCCCAATCCTACTGTTCTGCCAGGAGATGCAGCTGCCAATGGTGTCTCCTCTTCACTGAAGAAAGCTTTTGATTGGCAGCTATATGACAGGCATAAGAAGTGGCAGGTGGCATATTAACACTATTTATGTCCCTCACCCTGCGCCATTCTCCAGAGGATAGAAGTGATACTGATTTATAATTGTAAAGTCTTATACAATTTACCTGTGTGAACTCCGGCTGCCGATCTGGTCTTGACCCTTCATCTCGATAGCAGCGAGCTACCTGAAAGTATCTACAAATACGTATAAATAAAGTCAATACAATGTGCCAATGACTTTGTAAAGAATAGCTAACTGTACAGCTACATGTAATTTCAACAATAAGTAGGATGGCATGGTGGTGCAGGGGTTAATATTGCCATCCTGTAATACTGTAACATCTATTGGGGTTACAATAGAAGAGAACACAATTACAGGGGTTTTATGCTATGGACAATACAGACCTTTTAGAATTGTCCCATCACAATAACATGATCACAAAGTGCACCCCCTGCTGGCACCCTCAGAGATCAGCTGTAATTTGTTGAAAAAACTTCTAATAATCCAAATTCCCTAAGAGGATGTAGCATAATGGTTTTCTAGACTAGAAATCCCCTTCATACTTAAGGTTTAGCAAATCTGTGCTTTCTAGCTTCTAGTAAGGGATCATAAGAATCCACTGCACATTAATAAAACAAGACACTAGGGGGCACTCAAGCTCCGACTGTAATCATACCTGCTGTCACTAAGACTTCATTTGCCTGTCTTTAGAGCAATAACATGGTATCCAACAGATCAGATTACATACGAGTCTCATTATTGGATCTTGCACTTACCTGTCTAGGCCGCCAACCATGAGAAGCTGCTTGAATTGCTGTGGACTCTGGGGTAATGAGTAAAATTTGCCTGGCTCCTGCGTAGGCACCAAAAATTCCTTTGCACCCTAAAAACATTTAAATGTGCAGTTGTGTAACCAGTATAGATTTATGGCATACAAAAAGCAGACATTTAACACTATATAAAGTGTATGGAGAGGAACGATCCGGCTCAGTGTGCACTGTACAGAACCAGACAGAGATCTCCAGGACATTACTATAGGAAGCCTCAGACTGCAGGCAGACACTTTGTCTGCACACAAGGAGTTATTTGGCTTCCATAAACAGCTATATCATGAATTGTGTATTATGTGACTCAAGGCGTGGTCAGTGGGATTCGAACCGGGGTCTCCAGCGAATCTTAGTTCTTTTAGAGACGGTGCTCTTAACCACACAGCCACTTAATCACATGGAGCACAAGTACAGGCTCCAGTATAGTACACAGTACATTTACATACCCCTGGGGTTCTCTTGAACAAAGTAGGAGTCTCCACATCCACAAACCCTAAAACACAGAGGATTATCATGAGCTCAACACATTCTCATCTCCGACAAAGGAGATCAACACTACATTAACATATAAATACCATGTAAGTGCCCAACACAAATACTGAAGAAACAGGTGAAGACACACAATGGCATCTTCTAAAAAAAAAAATACCGCCATTATCGAAGGCGACCAAAGAAATATACAAATAAGTCTAAGAAGTCCCTGTATGTGGCAAAGAAACCTCTCTGAGATATAGTATATAGATATAGTACTGAAGGTATATATAGTATTTTTAAGTACGGAAGGTGACCATATACAGTAACCCTGAAACCATACGAGTACCTCTTACCCTCACCCATTGTCTCTAAATACCTTCTCTTACAGATTGTATGGGTATTATTATTATTTATTTATATAGCACCATTAATTCCATGGTGCTGTACATTATTATATTAATACCATGGTGCTGTACATTATTATATTAATACCATGGTGCTGTACATTATTATATTAATTCCATGGTGCTGTACATTATTATATTAATTCCATGGTGCTGGACATTATTATATTAATTCCATGGTGCTGGACATTATTATATTAATTCCATGGTGCTGTACATTATTATATTAATTCCATGGTGCTTTACATTATTATATTAATTCCATGGTGCTTTACATTATTATATTAATTCCATGGTGCTGTACATTATTATATTAATACCATGGTGCTGTACATTATTATATTAATTCCATGGTGCTGGACATTATTATATTAATTCCATGGTGCTGTACATTATTATATTAATTCCATGGTGCTGTACATTATTATATTAATCCCATGGTGCTGTACATTATTATATTAATTCCATGGTGCTGTACATTATTATATTAATTCCATGGTGCTTTATATTACTATATTAATTCCATGGTGCTGTACATTATTATATTAATTCCATGGTGCTGTACATTATTATATTAATACCATGGTGCTGTACATTATTATATTAATACCATGGTGCTGTACATTATTATATTAATTCCATGGTGCTGTACATTATTATATTAATTCCATGGTGCTGTACATTATTATATTAATTCCATGGTGCTGTATATTATTATATTAATTCCATGGTGCTGGACATTATTATATTAATTCCATGGTGCTGGACATTATTATATTAATTCCATGGTGCTGTACATTATTATATTAATTCCATGGTGCTTTACATTATTATATTAATTCCATGGTGCTTTACATTATTATATTAATTCCATGGTGCTGTACATTATTATATTAATACCATGGTGCTGTACATTATTATATTAATTCCATGGTGCTGGACATTATTATATTAATTCCATGGTGCTGTACATTATTATATTAATTCCATGGTGCTGTACATTATTATATTAATCCCATGGTGCTGTACATTATTATATTAATTCCATGGTGCTGTACATTATTATATTAATTCCATGGTGCTTTATATTACTATATTAATTCCATGGTGCTGTACATTATTATATTAATTCCATGGTGCTGTACATTATTATATTAATTCCATGGTGCTGGACATTATTATATTAATTCCATGGTGCTGTACATTATTATATTAATTCCATGGTGCTGTACATTATTATATTAATTCCATGATGCTGTACATTATTATATTAATTCCATGGTGCTGTACATTATTATATTAATTCCATGGTGCTTTACATTTGAGGGCTTACATACAGTACACAAGATGTACAAAACAGATAATACTAACAGTGACCACTGGCACAGTGGAATAGAGGGCCCTGCCCGCAAGGGCTTACAATCTACAGCAGAATTTGAGGTGTATCCGCTTCACATTCTGCTCCAAATTCCGCCAGAAACCAACTTCCATTGATTTCAATAGGAAGCAGATTTTTTTTTTTTTTAACTAGCAGAAAAAAATAAGAGTCATGCTCGATCAGGTGGACTTTGCCTATAACTCCCATTGAAGTGAAAGGAAGGCGATAAAACACCACCTCACGGGGCGGAATTTGACATGGAATTTGGTCAAGCGCAAAAATTCATCTTCACATTCCTGGAGCTCAAATTTTCAGCTAGGAAAAATTCCACTGTGAGAACTCTATCTTACATGTATCAGGTTAGTCTTAGGTTACCTATATCTTGTTAGTTTTGTGTTTATTGTTATATTTGTACTGACTATATAAACCCCCTCAGCATGGAAGTAATGGTGCTATATAAATAATGTCTGAATGACCATTTAATGTGTATCAGTGTCCCAAACCTCCCCTGCCGGCAAATGAAGGGGTAAAATCAGAGTCGCACTGTTAGATTTCAACAGGTTTTTTGATCTTAAGACATAAGCCGTCACCAGAGACATCTGAAAGTCTGAAATTGGCTTAATGCTGTAAACTGGCAACTTCAGATTGTGTTGTAGTCAGGAAGTAGCATCAGATCTATACAGAAATAAATACACCGCAAAGTAGCTGCAACACAATAGGTCACTGTAGATCTGCTTCATTACCCTGGGAGTAATGGGGGTGGGGCTTACAAAATAATTAGACTATGTTGCAGCAGCAACGATACCAGAAGAAGTAGCAAAAGGCATCACATAGTCCCATTAGGGATGCATTAAATGGAACCTGTCAGGTCGATTTAGGATACTAAACCACCCACATGTCCTTATGGACCGGGGGTTTAGCATGCCAAACTGCCCTATTATAATACAATCCGCATTAAAAATAAAAAAGCTTTATGCTTACCTAGAGATGAGCCCAATGACCCTCATCAGACTTACGTCTAGTGCTCCTGCCCCTGTGCTGTTCTTCAGTGAAGCAGGAGATGTACACCCCGGCCTCACTGCGCATGCACCCAAGGGATGACGCATGCACACTAAAGCTGAGGTGTTCTCCGTCTTCACTGGGCAACACGGACTTTCAACTCCCTCCAAAGGTTTTCTATGGGGTTGAGAGCTGGAGACTGGCTAGGCCACTCCAGGACCTTGAAATGCTTCTTACGAAGCCGCTCCTTCATTGCCCTGGCGGTGTGCTTGGGATCATTGTCATGCTGAAAGACACAGCCATGTTTCATCTTCAATGCCCTTGCTGATGGAAGGAGGTTTGCACTCAAAATCTCACAATACATGGCCCCATTCATTCTGTCATGTACACGGATCAGTCGTCCTGGTCCCTTCGCAGAGAAACAGCCCCAAAGCATAATGTTGCCACCCCCATGCGTCACAGTAGGTATGGTGTTCTCTGGATACAACTCAGCATTCACTCTCCTCCAAACACCACGAGTTGTGTTTCTACCAAACAGTTCTACTTTGGTTTCATCTGACCATATGACATTCTCCCAATACTGGCTTAAGCAGGGGGACACGTCTGGCACTGCAGGATCTGAGTCCCTGGCGGTGTAGTGTGTTACTGATGGTAGCCTTTGTTATGTTAGTCCCAGCTTTCTGCAGGTCATTCACTAGGTCCCCCCGTGTGGTTCTGAGATTTTGGCTCACCGTTCTTGTGATCATTTTGACCCCACGGGGTGAGATCTTGCGTGGTGCCCCTGATGGAGGGAGATTATCAGTGGTCTTGTATGTCTTCCATTTTCTAATTATTGCTCCCACAGGTGATTTCTTCACACCAAGCTGCTTGCCTATTGCAGATTCAGTCTTCCCAGCCTGGTGCAGGTCTACCATTTTGTTTCTGGTGTCCTTCCATAGCTCTTTGGTCTTCACCATAGTGGAGTTTGGAGTGTGACTGTTTGAGGTTGTGGACAGGTGTCTTTTATACTGATAACAATGTCACACAGGAGCCATTACTACAGGTAATGAGTGGAGGACAGAGGAGCCTCTTAAAGAAGAAGTTACAGGTCTGTGAAAGCCAGAAATCTTGCTTGTTTGTAGCTGACCAAATACTTATTTTCCACCATAATTTTCAAATAAATTCTTAAAAAAAAAAATCTGACAATGTGATTTTCTAGATATGTTTTCTCATTTTGTCTCTCATAGTTGAGGTCTACTTATGATGTCAATTACAGGCCGGCCTCATCTTTTTAAGTGGGATAAATTGCACAATTGGTGGCTGACTAAATACTTTTTTTTCCCCACTGTATCTTAACAGCGTGCATTTGCATCCATTCTATATAGAGTGTCTGGAGAGGAATGATCCTGCTCAGTGTGCACTGTACAGAGCCAGACAGAGATCTCCAGGACATTACTATAGGAAGCCTAAGACCGTGAGCAGACACTTCACCTGCACACAAGGAGACGTTCGGCTTCCACATACTACACTTCATTTTTGAGATTGCATCATTACCTATAAAATTGCCCAGTGATAGATCAAGTTCTCTTTACAGCCGGCAAACTTCTTATGTATAATCTGTAGCACGTATGTTGCTCTTACTGAACTTGTGCTTTATAATGTGCAGTATATGACTTTCATGTGTGATTTGGGTAGACATTTCACAAGGGCTCTTACCATGCTGACTACACAGATACTCCCTCATCTTCATCACCATTCTGGACCTCAGCCTGAGGTTATACTGGAGATGGGTGCTGCGGATGTCCAGATAGCGATACTGCATTCTCAGGGACTCCGATTTCTAAAAAATAGCAACCAACAGCTTCAGCATTTTTATATTGGAGCAGAGAATTTGTGTTAATATAAAGATGAGAGGTCAGAGATGCATATTACTAGAAGACATGACATCATATTCTGTATACAAGTGAACATAAGAACCTTCACAGAGTCTTTAATCTCAAACGGCAGCTTCCTGCAGGTGTTGAGGACATGGACTTCCTTTGCTTGAACTTCGATTGCCCCAGTGGCCATTTTCTGAGATGGAGAAAATACACAATATCGGTAGTAAGAGTTTATATGATGTGACAATAATTCATGGTATTATGGCCATAAGAGTAAGAGGTAGCATTTATTCTCACCAAATTCTCTTGACCAGATGGCCGGGGTATGACTGTCCCTTTCACCAACAGCACAGACTCTATTGAGACTGCCCTCATTCTTTCCTTTAGCTGGGAACCGACCTAATAACACAAGCACAGAAACCCAGGGTAACGAATATGTTAAAAAAAAAAAAAGAAGCAAAATGGTGCTAATTTATTATGGACAGTCACATTGAGTTTTGCGCCCTACACGCCAGTTTCCTCAAAGGAGGCGGAGCAATCAGCCCAGTCAAATCGTCATTTATGCTAGTTTTCTGGCATAAATGATGCCAGAAATTTACGCCGGGAAGGAGAAGACATAAATTTCTGTTTAGATGCACAGACCCCAGAAGCTGCACCTAATTTATGTGCAACCTTTCATAAATTAAGGTAGGCGCAACCTTCAGCAGGACTAATCAAAACGGGCATGGAAAATGCTGATCTTGATAATTTAGCCCTATTAAGTATAAATAAAATTACTTATAGTAGAAAACTATGAAATCCACTTATACTGACCACTAAATCACTGCAGTACTGTAGCCCATAAACTGCATTCACATATTCTTTTGTGGTGTTTTTGTAACTTTTAGTCCCTTAAAAAGGTCAAAAATGCAGCAGTCATGTGTCTAAAGCAAAGTATTAAAAAGCGCACACCGCCCCACATTGGTAGATGGGTTACACCTGCGTTCATAATCTGTATTGGCAACCAGAAAGAACACAGAACCCATCTGGACAAGAAAAACTATACAACCCATAAACTGGATTTTCTCACTTAGAGGGGTTGTCCTATGATTAAATATTACTGTACATTTCTCTGTTAGATCACACAAAACTTTAATTTTTGGACTAAAACTATTGATGACCTACCCTAAGGATGGATTATTAGTATCAGATTACGACACCTAAGAACCCCAACTGATCAGCTGTTCTCAGCAGCCAATACACTGAGAATGCTCCACTCTGTATATTGGCTGTTGAAAGTTAGACCCCCACCTATCCTTAAAGAGGACCTTTCATGTCACATGAGGTTTTATATACCGCTAGAAAGCAGATAGTGCGCTGAATTCAGCACACTGTCGGCTTTCCCGTTATGTGCCCCGGGGCTGGAGAGATCGGTGCAGTTACCGATGTCAGCCCACTGTCGTAAGGGCATTCCTGACAGTCTATCTGGGATGTGAGGAACGCCCCCCCCCAGTACAGGGCTATGGACGAGTACTGTCAGGGAGGGCGTTCCTCACAGCCCGGGTAGACTGTCAGGAACGCCCTTCTAACGGTGGACGGTGAAACTAAGACCACCGATTGCTCCAGCCCCGGGGCACATAACTGAAAGCCGACAGTGCGCTGAATTCAGCGCACTGGTTTCTAGCGATATGTAAAACCACATATAAGGTCCTCTTTAAGAGAGGTCATCAATAGTTTTAGCCTTGAAATCCCATTTAACAATTTCTCAATGTAAATTATTTAAAAATGCTCCTCAGTGTACACATTGCCATTATCGCCTGATTTCTTCACTCTTCCACACATTGCCATTACAAAATTGGTTTGGTGCCCCATGCTGTTCTTTTAAATCCATCTCGGAATACCCGTCTAATGTGCCCATGCTGCTAGGAAGAGGCTGCTTCTAGTGCACTGATGGCGAGCACAAGAATCACTGCCGCCGGCAAGCAGATTAAGGATCTGAATGATCTACTGAGCAAATTAGATGGATTTATTAAGAAGGAACTCAAAGAACAGCAGGAGGTGCCATAACAAGTGTGTAACAGTAATATCTGGACACAAGAGCATTTAATAAAAAATATATGTTACCGTTTAAAGTGCGAAATCAGCGAATGTGCAGATTACCTAGGTAATCTGCAGATTAACTGATTTGCTCCATTAAAGTGCGGAATCAGGAGTTTTCCGCACTTTACCTAGGTAATGTGCACATTCACGGCTTGTGGGTCGTTAAAGTTCGGAAGTTTGTTTAACTCGTAGTCCTGCTGTCCCTACTCCGTGCCCCCCTCTTCTCCCTCATTTCGCCAGCAGAGTCTCCGGTCGTCGCCACTTGTGTTTTTTCTTCATGTGTCACAATCGCCGTCGGCTGCCAGCACGTAGCATAGCTAAGACTGTTTGCTTTCAAAGCCCATTCAACTTGAATGGGTTCTGAAAGCAAACGGGCGGGTGTGTGTGTGGCGCGCGCTTAACACCTTCTGCGCCGCGAAGCAGCCGGCTTTTTTTTATTTTTTTCGGACACGAAGGACTTTGTGTTTCCGACGAAAAAATAAAAACCGGCTTTTCGCAGCGCAGAGGGTGTAAGCGCGCACACACACCCGCCCATTTGCTTTCAAAATCCATTCAAGTTAAATGGGCTTTGAAAGCAAACCGTCTTCAACCTTTCCCTATCCTGTCCTCGATCCTTTTTTTTTTTTTTTTTTGCCAGCATTACGTTCGCCTACAGCGACATTGCTGCTATTGTTCCGGCATAACATGTCGTTATCTGCACTTTAACGAGTGCCTAGTAGGTAATGTGCAGATTACCTAGGTAATGTCACAAATGAAAGAAGTTTTCTGCACTTTAACGGATCGCCCTAGTTAATGTGCACATTACCTAGTTAATCTGCAGATTAACTGATTTCTGCACTTTAATGGTAACATATATATATTCCACTTGAAAAATGGGGATTTTTTTTTCTGACACATAGGTTATCTTGGGACAACCCCCATTAACTATTCATATTGAGTTTTACATATTGCAGGGAGCCTGACCAATACACAACTTACCTTATCTGGGAGAACAACCTGGACGAGCCCATGAAAATCTCTGAGTACTAGAAATATATCATGTCTAGAAAGAAAATATATAATAGATATCAATAAGTTAACCAAAAGGTCACTCATTATTATTAATGGACAAGGACAGTCATAACTCGAAGGTAGGATTAGAAAAGAATCATCAAATTTTAGTTATTTTATACAAATAAAAACAATAAGGCCTTATGCACACGGCCGTGTGCAGTCTACGGGTCAGTAAAAAACGCACGGATGACACATTGGTTTGGATTGGTATTCACTGACTCATACATTGAAAATGAATTGACAGAGCTGCAAGTACAGACAAATATAGGACCTGCTCTATATTTTGCGGCTCTTCATTTCGGCCTGGACACACACCTGCATAAACTATGTCTGCGTGTATGGGCCCATTGAAATGCATGGGTCTGTACTTTTAACCACAGTTGCGGATAAAAAGTACGGTTGTGTGCATGAGTATCAAAATTAATTTTTAAATTGGCCAGGGGGCGGTAATAGAAAAAAAAAAAAAAAAAAAAAAAAAAGAAAATCATACTCACCTTTCCCCGATGCCTCCCAGCACGGTCCAGTACTTCCGGTGTGTTATTGTCTTCTGTCGGAAGTCCCTGCCTCACGTGACCGCTGAGGCCAATCAGTAGCTTCAGCGGAAGGGATCCAGGATGTAACAGCCGGTGAACAGTTTCACTTTGAGAAGAAACCAGACCAGAAGTACCATTCCGCCCTGGGAGGACAATGGAGCACTGGGGACAGGTGAGTAACATTTTTTTTTTTCACCTCCCCCAGCTTATTTTAAAAATAATTGATTTACCCAGACCACCTCTTTAAAGGAAGTGCATTTACAACGCTACCCTGTTACATGACCAATGATAAAAGGTTATTTCTGGATTACTGTAAACCAAACAATCAAAAGCAGTAAAATATATTCCATCATCTCACCTCTGATACTGCAGCCATCCGCACAACGTCACTTCCTGTCCAACATGAGCTGGACGCAACTCACCGCACGTGTGCGATCGGAAGGCAAAGCTGTTCAAATCTAAAAATAAAAAAAGAAACACTTTGCAATGATAATGTAATACCCAGATAATATTCACAGTAGTGATATAAACATATACAAGTGAGCAGGGCTCTTTGCCCATATAGTCAGGTGACCAGATGACTAAAGCTATTTTGTGAACTTTGGTGAAATTTATGAATGAGGAGATATCAGCCGATCTCTGGAGCATATAAGTGTCTGACCCAGGACGATAAGCCCATTATCAGGTGACAGTACCATACAGAATTAGGCATCTTGAAATTTAACATGTCCATTCCTGCATTCCCCTGACATTTGCCACTGTGTAGAATCAAGACACCACAATACATATTAGATAGTCGGCCGGCAGTGCCAAAATTAGTAGATTCAGACATCATTTATATAATGTGTATGGTCACCTTTCAGAAACATAGTTCTGGGGGGGTTTTGTGTTCTGTTCCTCTTTTGCATTATCACTGGCCTTTTCCCTGAATTACAAGCACTTTACCGCTCCTGTCTGACCATGGCTGTCAGACATTTATGAAGTAGTGGGAGCCAGAGTCAGGCTGTGGAAAAATAGAGGAGTCAGAATTGGCGTCAGTGGCTTAGCCTAGCGACTTAACAGGCCTGGTTACCTGGAGTCCTGGGAGTCTCGTGACTTGCCGTGACACCTGCAGCATTTCTCCTGTGTGTTACACACAACGTTCTGGTGCTTGGTGGTCTCAATAAATGGCCACAGCCCACAAACAGCCTTACAGCAGTACGAAGAGCCATCATCTATTCAACACAGAGTCCTGTCCAATAGAACATTACAATGCATCTGAGAAATGGAAAAAAGAAAACACACAGAGTCAATCACCGAATAAAAGCATTTTATACAATATACTTTCAAGGGCTCTGTTTACCATCAGTGAATGAGGATATTCTTATTTACAGAGTACAGACCTAATGCTTCTCAGAGCTGAGTGTTTGCTACCATTATATACAGTTTAAAGGGGTTATCCAACAAAAACCATTTATCACGTATGTGCACTACTGTTCTATGCAAGCTTTAGAGGATTTGTTCATTCAAACTCAGCTGCAATAAAGACTTGAGATCATGGGGGTGCACGATCTGGAAGTAGCTGGTAGCAAAAACACATAATGACGGATTTTTGCAGGCCACTTGTGCAGTAGTAGTTTCTTTCAGCAGCAGGGTTTGCAGGTGGTGTCAGTGTAGTGTCACACCTTTTCAGCTTGTCAGCAATCTGTCACAGTGTCTCAGTGCTGTACTCTCTGATGTCTCTACACATCGCCCTCAATAGGTCTTGGCCCCTCTCACTCTGCATTGTTGAAAAGCAGCAGGCTGGCTCGTGACAATACACTTTTGCACACAGGCCACTTCATGGACGTATCTCGCCTGTCACACAGGACACAATATCCCTCACCTGTCTCTAGCAGTCTCAGCACTCTAGGGTAGCAGGGACTTGGTCTAGTCACAGTAGTCATGCAGTTGCACATGATATACATCAGTTTCTGTAGTCTCAGGTCACACTAGTTGTACCCACAAGCAGTCTCAGAGTCAATGGGGCAGGGATTTATATTTCAGGTATAACTCACAGCAGTTCTATGGCATGAATTACAGTAAATTTCTCAGACAAGGCATCCCCAGTCCGCCTTGATCTCTGCCTTGCCCCGCCAATTTTGGTAAAAGTGGCAAGCACAGAAATAAAGCCATTCACCAAAGATGTGCAACATCTACGCCACAAAAGTGACGTCAATGTGGAAGTAGATTGCCACCAGTAAGCTGTCTCTCTCAGGTCTTTAGGGTTAGGTACCCCTCCCCTGTGTCACCCCTCGCTGTCAGGTGACGCGCTGGTCTCTGTAATAGTCTTCCTCAGTGCACCTATCCCTACTGCTATCTAGCTGCTTCCATAAATTCCGCTTTGTATCCCAATATGTAACACGGATTGACATCAGGACGGTGCATGGAACAGTTTTAGAGGGCTCCCATGTGACCTTGACCAGCCCAGCGGCCTACACATTTAAAGGGACAGTACACCCCTGCAGTATAGTATGTGCACTCCCACACCACATACATGGCTGTCCGCCCCACCTGAACATCTCTCACCTGCCAGTCTGCAGCAATGCAGGAGTCCAGGCTAATGTACTCACACAGAACTGCCTGCAAGGTAGGAAACGTCACATGTAAACAAGAACATGTCATTCACTGACAGCAAGCAGATATATTGATGTTGAAACAAAGAGCCCAGTTAAACTCATAAGGGCGAGGAATTACCTCACAGCAAGTTACTAACACTAAAAGTCTTGCTATAAATCTAAAAGAAGCGAAACAGAAGCAGCGCCATCTCCTCACACCGTCACATGCCGGCCGGGCGTCCTTGTGAAACCAAACGCACTCCAGGCGCAATCAAACCTGACAGAACGCGAGTCATCACGTGACACATTGAAACCAACCATTTTCAAGTCAGACCTACAAGGAAGAGATAGAGGCGGCCATCTTTACTGAGGGCGCCGCCCCGCCCCGCCCCGCCACCTCTTCGATGACATCATCTTGATGAGGTTTGCGTTCCAGGTCTCGTTTTCGCAGGGGCTGCGGTGATTTCCGGGAAGTTAGGAGGGGAATTTGAAAAGTGTAACCGCCAAAATGGAGGAGCTGGATAGCACAGCGCCTGGTGCACACTGAGCGGTGGAGGGAGCGCTGTGTCCTGTAAGCCGGCTGCCTTCTCCTGGACTGCTGTAAGGGCCTCACTACCACTATATGTATAAGTATATGGTCTATATGTTCAGCGGGAGGGGGCGGGGCGATGTATGTATGGTAGGTGTGTGTATATAGAAATGTATTCTAATTGTGTTTTTGTTTTGTTTTGTTTTGGGGTTTTTTTTTTGGGGGGGGGGGTTGGTGCAAATCTTGCAATTGCAGGGACCTCCCTGATTGTATTTTATTTGTCTCTGATCATTGCCTTCAGTTCCTGAGTTGCACCTGCTGTGGACATTGTTTACATAGTGGTCCATATCGATATTATACATTTATAGATGATTATGGACCCCTATCATATAACCCTGCAGCCGTGATCCTGGAGATCGGGGGCAAATAGGCCAAATTTGGCTACTTGTTATTAAAACACTTATCACCTATCCCCAGGTCAGCGCCATAGACTTGGCAGTGCATAGACTTAACATTAACATTGCACATACCTGACATTTCTTGCAATGAAGGGGAATGGGGTGTCAGAGCCCCAATTCTCATGGATGGGGGATCCCCAGTAATAAGATGGTTCCATTTATAGAGTATTTGGGTGAGTGCTGTGGCCTCTTCGCTGACTACCAAGCACAGTGCCATATATTGCTTAGCAGCTGTGCTCAGCCCCTACCACATGACAAATGAACTTGACATCACTGGCCTGTGAAGTGGAAGTGGCACTCAGATGAGCGCTGCTGCTTCAGTCATCTGATCTGTGGGAATGCTGGATATCAGAACCCCACAATAATATATAGATGCCGTATCCTAAGGATAGGTCATCAATGTGAAACCCCTTTACGTGAAAGCTTGAAACTGCAAGTTATGGTGCTAATCATAGGGGTTAAATTAAACGTATCTGCAATCCACAAAGTAGGGGATACATGTCAGACCCCCACCTAGCACTTGAGTCCTGTGTCCCCCATTTGAATGGGAGTGGTGGTCTGCAGTGGGACTGACAGCTGAGCGCTGTATTCTGCTTCTCTTTGCTAGTTTCATAGAGATTAGTTGAGCAGCAGTGGGTATGACTATCACTCCATTCAAATGGAGGACAAAGGATCCCTGTTCTGGTGATCAGTGGGATTCGCTAGTGGTCGAACCCCCAGTGCTAAAACACTTATTCCTTATTCTGTAGATAAGGAATACGATTTTTTTTGGTTTCTTGTTTTAGGTACAGTAGTCATGTTATAGTAATCACAATCCAAGGCTAAGCACAGCTATGTGATATGCCCAGTGGTAATGTCCTCCATCGCTCAAAAACTTTCATTTGCTCTTGTGATATGTGGTCATATCAGCATCTTCACTTAACACCATGAATTGCTGATAATCCCACATTTACTTCCAGCAGAGAATTTCAGTTCTATGTGGAGAATGAAAGATGCCAAAGACTGAGCAAAAGGAAACAATTTGTAATATAATATATGGGTTTTGGCTTTCATCCTTAAGGGTCTCTAAACGTACAAATGATTACTATATGACCACACAAAAATCCAGAATCTGACAATCTGTCACCTACTCCACCTGTTGATGCCTGTCATCTGAAGCAGTGATGACTTGATGCTGTCACTGTTGGTGTTGTATATACCTTAAATAATGGTGTATTTTGTGCAGGATATGCAAACACCTAGTGATGGGGTGTTAACCCCCAGAAGTAGGCCATCGGCACAAAAGAACAGTCATGTCCACAGCTCGCGGTACCCACCTGGAAGTTTAACCTCTGCACGTCGACGGTCTGCATTTCGAAGCTTGTCTAAAAGGAAGATCCCACAGAGCACCCCCTTAGAGGTAGACGTCACTCTTTATTTTTAACAATGTCTTTTTGTCAATACCCATTATACTGTGCCACCACAGACCCCTTGCCCAGGGCAGGCTAATATCAAAACACATGGAGTCTATATAATTCGGTTACAGAGCTGTAAATAGTCCATATTCTGTGCAATATTGTCCCCGAGCGTGACAAAACAGATCTATAATTCGGCCTTGTGTATCAGACTGTATTCCTTAGTGCCGTACACAGACTGTATTAGAAAATGTTATATATTCTTATGTATCCTGTGCACTATTCAGACTTATTTAAAGGTTCATAACTATCTCATAAAATCATGGCATATTGCAAGTATCAGTCATCACTTCATGATCAGTGAGGGTCCAATCTCTGTGATCCCTGCGGATCCTAAGAGTGATGGGACTGTGGGGCTAATCCATTCTTTTTCTTTGCACTGCGGCGCACCCAGTTGTGCAGAGAACCACAGCCAACCCCGTTCAATTGAATATAGTTGTGCCGCATAGGTGGCCATGGTGTCATTGTGCACTTAGACTGTAGAAGGCAGCAAGGTTGGGATCTACTGGTTATAGTGATGATAAAGTGCCGGCATATCCTAACAATATAGCATCACTTTGAGATGAGAATTCCCCTTTTTACATTGCATTCTGACAGTGCATGCAAGTAACTAGAAAAACACAGTCCTCAAGAGGGTGACACTGAATGATGAATGTGCTTTACAGCTGATGTATCATTGATTTGCAATTTCAGGAGACTCTTGATCCGGTGAAGGCTGCTTTGCTCATCCAAAAACAATGGACTCTGTACAGCGTGACTCCAATGTATAAGTTCTCTTACACCAGGCTGAAGGAGTATTCCAGGCATCTGTCAGCCCATATAGCTGCTGAGAAGCAGAAGGGGATTGCAATTGAAGTGGGCTCAGAGCTGAACTTAAAAGCCACCTTTTCCTGTTTACCTGGACTCAAGGGCAAGGACAGAGATCCACTTGCAGTGCTTATTCAGGTGAGACTATAATGTGCTGGTTTCAAGACAGATCAGTTTTTCTATAGACTTAAGTGTAGAGGAAAGATAAATGCAGTATGCTCCCCACAGAGGGCCAGCATAAATGTACAAAATATCCACTCCACTTTTTGTACATTTTACGTAGTCCTCTGTGAAGGTGGCATTACCAATGTGCCATGTTAATCAGTGATGCCATCTGCTATTATTTGGCACATTTTGCGCACCTGGCATGTCTGTTTTAGAAAGTGCTTGTATTGGAGCATCTTTTCTTAGATTTCTGCATTGGGCCATTCCTGTTTATTCCATCCTGTAAACATACAGTATGAACAAATTGATACATGGGTGTTACTATTACCTTTGACAAAGGGTCTATCTCTGCAGAGTCTGGCACTATTGACACAGACTAGTTCTAATACACCTCCAAATGGTTAACACCCAGCTGTCAATTTATTTTCACGTATCCAGAAAGAATTACAGAGGAAGGTCAGAGTTCTAGGAAGAATGCTCCATAATTATCTCATAGAGAATACAAGAAGTTACTAAAACTGGCATGTCAAGATTGGTTAAAGGTCCTCTTTAAACTAAACAATTTATATTGAATGTCAGCAAGTAGACATCTTGAAAACTGGGCATAATTGATACAGAAAGTGTATTAGATAATTTTCTAGTTAGTTCCTTAAAGGGGTATTCCCACGAACATAACCGTTTTACAATTTGTACATAATTAAAAGTTAAATTACTTTGCAAATATAAGTAATTAAACATTTTGCAGAGTTTTAAAGATTTTCTCTAAATATCTTGTTGTCACCGGTTGTTGTCTTGATCGGTTGCCAGTGGATACGACTATGAATGCAGGACCTTTCTAAGGTCTGAAAATCAGCCATGATTTCCTTATTGTGACCAAGATCTCTTCTGATACATGTAGTGTCCCTGCTTGATAACCCAGCTACAGTAAGGAAATCATCCCTGGGTTCCTGACCATAGAAAGTTTCTGCAATTGTGGTCGTAATCCTTGGCAATAGACTGTCACCACTAAAGATAGATAGAGAAAATGTTTAAAACTCTGCAGAATTTTAAACTACTTATATTTGCAAAAATGTTTAACTTTTACTTATCTATAAATATAGATATGATTATGTTCATGGGAATACCCCTTTAAACCTTATTCACATGGCTGTGAATCTGGCACAGTTTCTCTTAGTCCATTGTGCATGTACGTATACGAAGATAATTTGCGTAGTCTCATTAAATTTTTTACCCTTCTCTTTCTCTCCGGAAGATTTCATCCAAACCTCCACTCACCAAGGCAGGCACAGAGGACCGTATTGTGTGGACAGGTTGGTTTTGTGGACTGTACACAGAGGATGACATATTGGAGGTGGTACCAGAGACCTTTACTTGCCTTCCCCTCTTTCTGTATAATGGCGCAGAGACCCTCACGGCTATAGTTGGGACATGGTTCCAAAGAAACTTTGACTGTTGTTTTGGTAAACTGGCGATCAGTTCTCAGGACCTTACATGGTTGGCAGCTATGTGGACAGGGTATGAAGTGCATGGACATGTCCCAGCCACAGAGCTTGTTTTCTCTGTGCCAGTGGAGCCTCACATGGACATTTCTTATACCATCCACGCAGAAGACTTTAAAACTTTATGGAATGATATTCATAAATCACAAGACGAGGTGACGGTGGAGGAAGTAAACCATTTATTCCAGTGTCTTTACTCACATTTCTTCAGACACTTTAAAATCCACTTGTCTGGGACACAGCTTGTAAAGGTGACGGCCTCTGTGGTATCGGCACATTGTGAAGGAAAAGTGAAGGTGAGTGATTTACATCTCTTGTATACACAGCATAAAACAGTAGTGTGCACCGGTATTGGAGATGGACACAGGGAGTGAGAAAGATGTACAAGTACCATGCTGTGGATCTGAAAATTGTCAGTATTCCCCTCTATCTGCTTTAGATTTTACAGCAGAATGTGAATGTGAGTATTTAAAAGGGATTTTCCACTATATATACCACTATATATACTTGTGCCCTATTCATAGTTTAGGGCAGGGGTACTCAGCTACTTGTAATAAAGGTCCATTGACCGCATTCTGCTGTAAAGTAAAGGTCCAAGCTGAACACATCCAGTATTTATGGTCTTTCTCAGACAAAAAGATTTGCCTGACTATAAGACGCACCCAAGTTTTAGACAGGAAACATTAGCGGCAGTCGGGATTGGCAATTGTCCCAGCTGCCTGTACAAGAGCACTCACGTGTGAAGGCAGCAGGATGATTACCGATCCCTGCTGCTGCTAATGCAAGGGATCAGTGCTTGGGGAGGGACAGGGGGCGGGAGGTGAAGGTTTCTCCCGGCCACTGCCATAATGAAAGAGGTGGGATCCAGATCCGATTTGGCCCATGGTCCACCAGTTGACTATCCCTGGGATAGGGGATAATTGTCTGTTCCCCAGAGAACCATGTCCAAAAGTTCCTCCAAGTGCCCCATGTGAGGGGAACAGAGGTGAGCATGCTCATCCAGCACTCCATTCACTTCTATAGGGCTTTGGGACAGCCATCTCTGGTTAAGCATGGCACAATGTGAAGTTCCCAATGCTTGGATCCCCAGCGACCAACCTTTTATTCCTAGTCCTTTTGGAAAGGGAATATATGTTGTTAGTGGGGGGAAAACCTTTACATTTCATCCACTTGCTTTACTTTTTTTGTGTGGAATTCTGTAAAATCGCCAATATCTTGTATCCTATATCCAATATCCCTGTATCCTAATTCTATATACTGCCAGCATTAAGCCTGACCCTAAAAGACATGGTGTGATAATATTTCATGTAACAGAGCTGTGGAGTCAGAAAAAAAACGAAATGATTTTTCAGATTATTATTATTATTATTATATTGAATTGGATACATAGTTTATTGTATAATGAATTGGATACATAGCTTATTGCATATTTTAGTTTTATAGGAATCAATCACTAGATTTTCTTCGTGCTATCTGACCATGGATGTCAGCTATTTATGAAGATTATCAGCACTGGTGATAAATGTTCCTGGCAGCGACTGGAGCTCCTGCTTGTGGGTTCATTTTGTTGTAGTCTCTGAGATGTGGCAGTTTTTTCCAAGAGGAAGAGCACAACAGACTTATCTGTTCACACCAGACTCCCTACAGCTCCAGGACTATTAGACCACAGGCTGAGTCCCTGTGTATTATCCTCGCTTGTTCTCTATAGATAAAATTGGAAGTCACAAGTTTAGACAGTCGTGTAGTGAGCAGCTGTTGGGCATAGTTCTTTTTATATAATGTATAGCAGCCTTATATGGTGGCTGTGGATATATTCTATATAAAGGAGAACGATAGAACTGACCTTCATCTATGTAGATGAGCTATGGGAACAGAAGACGCTGTTCACATTATGTAATATCCCATCAGGGAGTCACTGCCATCTCATGGCAACACCCAGTTGTCAAGTTGCTCAAAAATTGCTTTTAAAGGGGTATTCCCACGAACATAACCATTTTTAAATTTGTAGATAATTAAAAGTTCAACATTTTTGCAAATATAAGTAAACATTTTGCAGAGTTTTAAAGATTTTCTCTAAATATCTTGATCCGTTGCCAGTGGATACGAGCATGAATGCAGGAACTTTCTAAGGTCAGAAAATCAGTCATGATGTCCTTATTGTGGCCCGGGATATCTTCTGATACATGTAGTGTCCCTGCCTGATAACCCCATGACAATAAGAGAATCATGTCTGGGTTCCTGACAAGTCCCAGACCATAGAAAGTTTCTGCATTTGTGGTTGTATCCATTGGCAACCAATCAAGACAACAGATGTCACCACTAAGATAGTTATAGAAAATCTTTAAAACTCTGCAGAACTTTTAACTACTTATATTTGCAAAAATGTTTAACTTTTAATTATCTACAAATATAGATATGATTATGTTCATGAGAACACCCCTTTAAGAATAATAGATACTGACTTGTGGTCCAGATATAAGAGCATGTAAGGTTCTGAGAGTCACATGACATAGTGGAAGACCCCAACTAAACAAATAATTAGTAAGGCACTCGGGGAAATAAAAAAAAAAAAAAAAAAAACACTCACCTACAGTTTACTACTTCTATAAGGGCTGGTTTCATCCAGCTGTAATATGGCAATAGGTTAGTGCCCATCTTGTGACCACAAGATTTATACCCCCATGGTTATATTGAACCAAACCACAGCAAGACACACAAAATAATCCGTAACTTTTTTTCAAGAAATTCTGCATTAATCAATAGAACCAGCAAATACTGTATAAGAAACTTTTTAATAGATCTGATCAGAAAAATGCTGCTTTCTCCACTCATCATATGGGCATATGTGCCCTTAGACATGTATGGAGGACAAACATGACCGAGTTTCGTTCATAAACCTTGGCCCGTGTGTGAGCCATATTTAGTGGCCTGAACACTATGCCAGGAGATGGACTCCTAGCTTTAGGCTTCATGTACACGTCCAAGGGGGTGTCCGATGATCCATTCTGTTCCGTTAAAGAAAACTCACTATTAGATTTTATCTCATCCATAGTTCTTTATTCACTTCAGTACTTCTCTGCAATGTCCTATATGCCAATGCTTCTGTTTAGACAGGGAGCAGGATATAGGAGACGACATAGCAGCTAGTCTCAGCACCAGCTCAGGGAAAATTTAAATTTAGAGATGGTGTCTGCAGAGGAGAAAAATGCTAGAAAATGCAGAATACATGTCCTATATTGACCAGAAATGGAGTTACTTATCATGTACACACATAGCAGCTTATCCTGTATAATCCTCTGTTTTATATTTTATTGCGCCTGCTTATACAGACTTGTGCTCCCTTCATTCCCTTTCTTTATATCTGACTCTCTCTTTTTCCCTAGTTCCTCAGTAAGGACTACCTAATACGAGTGCTGGGATTCATCACGGAGCTGGCGATCAATAACATCCAGTATTAGATACACGGACTCTCATCTGAGACTTGGTCCACCATGTTCAGCACCCTCTTGCCTCCCATGGACATGTCTTATGTGTATAAAGACTTGCCATGTATTATTACCGCTCTATTACAGTAACTGCCAAAGCTGTATATACTATGGCTTATTTATGGAAGCTTTGGGAGCAACCAGTGACATCCCAGCATAGCCTGCTTTATAGGAATGAGCTGGGATCTGCTTGGCTGCTTTACATTGCATCAGATTTCCTCCACGGACCCCATACACCTCATGATCAATGTGCATTACATGGTGGTTACTGTGACACTGGCCGTGTATCCCTTCTTATTGTGAAAGCACTTTTCGGTCTGTGTCTTAAATATTGTGGTCTTGTCCTTTATAGTATTGTATGTATGTCATTGTCTTCTATGTCAAATAAACATTTTTTTTTTTTTTCAGTGCAGTTTATGTATAAACTTGATGACTCCTCCAACAATCTTAAGAACAGGGGTCGAGCATGCACACTGTATGTATTATCGCAATGGAATTGCTGAAGGGATGCAAACTACAGTGTTTGCTATCTTTGGTAGTGCCATAGAGATGAATGGAGCAGCAGTGCACGTACTGATTGTCATTCTCAATCTGTCTATGGACATCATAGAGGGGAGCCCCATGCTCGGGACCCCTTCTGTGGGCCAGGACAAAGATGTAATAGATCGAGGTTCAAGACCTCAATATATTACATGGATGAGCCTTTATCTAAATGACTGCCACATAATACTACATCTCCCCAGCAGTGCCCACCACAGGTCATACGCCTGACTGTGGCTTCTCCTGGCAGAATCTGCTATCTACTGGGAGTCGTCCTATGGCAAGTAAATTATTTTGAGTAATTATCATTGTATTTTATTTATTTTTTTGTAACTGAAAGTTTCCAGGAAAGGTTTCTGATAAGTGCTTATTCACACAATAGGATTCAACGGCGACCAATTCTGTTGCAGATTTGTCCATTTTCCTCATATTTTTCTTCTTTGCAGTAAATATGGTAAAATCTGCATGGGATATAGACACGTTTCATTGTGAATCCACAGTGGAAAAAGTTTGCACTGTTCAGGTTCACACATATCTATCTACAGTATACTGTGTGTGTATGTATGTGTATATATATATATATATATATATATATATATATCTACACTGTATATTGTTTTTAAATTCTTTTTTTCCCCCACTTGCATACAGTGCTTATGTGCATGGAGGAAATGGACTGAGAGTCCTAAGGAGACCATTGTGTCCAATGGTCCCCAAGCCTGTGCATGCTGAATCTCCTCCCGCTTGCCCATGTGAATTAGGCCTTGGAATTGGCAACAATGCTGTAGACCCACTGCAAGCAAGCTAAACCAGTAGCACGTAGGCTACATATCTGCACTAAAGATCTGCTGCCCTCTAGTGTCATCTCAGTTGATGAAATGAGTGCTAGTAAGGATTTCAGCATCCACGTCTGGTACATGGCTGTATATGCTCAGTACTACTGACTCAATTATGAAAGCACTAAATCACAGTTTGTTTGTTTTTTCCAATTTTGTTTTTATTGAAAGTCAAAACTTTTTACAAATATACTGCAAATAAATATGTAACATAGAAAAAAGATGTATGATGAATATGCTATGTAAAAAGATTTCATGAGACATGCTTCTGTAGACAATTGGAGCTGGATGGATTGTTATATCACTTTCCCTGGGTCTAGTTCCTATTGGGGTTTCTCAGGTGACACGCCATCCCTCACCCTGTGCTAAAGCAGTAGGGGTCATGAGACTGGCACGAAGCATCCTTGTGATGTTTTGAGGGTTACAAACAGTGAGCGTATGGCGTATTAAAGGGAGACTCCACTTTTACATGATTTATTTTTACCTTTACATGAAATTTAATAAACTGTCAAATTTTTGGAAGTTCTCTTCGCTTACTGTATCTGTGTTCATACAGGACATTTAATCTAAGTTTATAGCACAATTGAAAATTCTACTAGATTCAGAAATCCCAGTGTTCTGCTGATCCACACAAGACTTGCTGGTGAAACCCTCAGTAAATCTGCTGATATTGTCAGGGAAAGTTCTTCATGGCAATATACTGGCAATGCTTAGCCAGGATGAGTGGTCAGGGTGGTAACCCCTCTGGCTACTTGGTAGGGGTCCATAAAGGAAACCTGTCAGGTTGATATAGCACCCTAAACCACCCAAAGGTCCTTATGGACCAGGGGTTTAGTGTCCCATATAGACCTGTAGCAATGTTATCTGTGCCTTCATTAAAACAAGCCTTTATACTTGCCTAGAGATGAGTCTCAGCAGACTTACCTCTGGTGCTCCCACCAGTGAAGCTGGGGACGTACACTGGTTTCACAGCGCATGCAAATGTACTCTGGCAAATATACAGAAGCAGAACTGCGCTGGCACCGGGAGTGGCAGGATGAGTATAAATGTTTTTTTTTATTTTTTTATCTCTGGCATGGATGGCATTAAAAGAGGGCTATTTGGAACACTAAACCCATAACAACCTGTTGGCTGTTTAGTGTCCCCAAGCACTTGCTGACCTCCGCAACGCTCACATGTTGTCGATGTGATGTCATCACTTCAGCCCATTAAGGGGTTGTCTGGAGAGTTAAACTTACCTGACTTCCTCCAGTGGTTTCTTCATACTGGACCCGTGGGGGTAGGGGGTGCTGATACTGATCACGTAACCTGGGGTTGGAACCACCAGGTCGAGCATGAAGAAATTGCAGCCAGGTAAGTTTAACTACCTGGCCAAACCCCTTTAAACAAAGACTGGCCAAGGATGTAACAGGTAAGAAATGCTTATTTTGTTAGTTTCTTCCAGGGGTCGGCAACCTTTGGCACTACAGGTGTAAAACTACAACTCCCAGAATGCATACTTCCTCTGTTGTTCTTGGAACTGCCATAAAAGTGAGTGAAGCATTCTGGGAGTTGCAGTTTCACAACAGTTGGAGTGCTGAAAGTTGCTGATCCCTGATTTATATCGTTGCCTGTCTTTGCTCACCCCTTTAATAATGTTTGACTTTATATTTTATTATTTAAATATATTCTCATGTAGACAGTGAAAAAATTACCTGTGTTCTGTCCTGTGCATTGCAAAGCATCTAGGATATTAAAAAGTGGTGCAAAGAAAAAGTAGCTCTGTAGCCATTGCCGACCTGTCAGATGCTGCCATGGATTTCCAAGCTTTTACAATTACCTATGTAATCTGGTACCTAAGGGCAAAGTTCTCCACAACTTAAAAAAAAAGTGTTCACTACCCATACGAATGATGAATGAAAAATTATTCACAAAAGAGACCAAAGGTTTGTAAGCCGTGACCTTCCGGATCTTGGGAATGTACAATTCCCATGTGACTGCTTCAGGCTGCAGACCCCTGGAATATACTGAACTGTGATACTATGAATAGTATTAGTATAAAAAAATATGTTGCTGTGTACAAAATGCTGTCAGCACGCCAGACAGGAAGAGCTTTCACCTATAATTAGAATTTTGACTGTCTTCTGTATTCGCATTTTTGCAACAAATAGCGATGGCTGCCGCCCCTTTACCACCTTTTGGATTGAAGACAACGCAAGTGTTATCAACAGAGTAAGCCCCCAGAATGTAAGAACCACGGGAATAGGCATTACAACCGGTCAAGGTCCAGCCATCGTCACATGACACTGTCACCTGGAATGCCAAAAACAAAAAGTTTAATTTTTATGTACCATGTAATAACAACTTATGACCACAAGGTGCTGACCTAATAAATATGGTGGTGGAGGGGAAAGGAATTTATTTCATACGTGCCAGTCTTAGAAAAGGTCCTGGCTAATGCGAGGCATCCCTGAATTATCAAGAGGCTTCGGCTTCTTAATAAATCAGGTGCACACCCGAGCACCATAATGGAAATCCACGTCAGTCAGGAACTTGCACAGATTTCAAATGTAATTCATAACCGGTTTCTGGAGTAAATTATAATAAAAATGTCAGGCTAAGGCATTCCTGACCTGCAACGCTCTGCCCGCATTCACTAAACGTTGCCAGCAAGGCACAGAACGGGGGATGGGTTGATAACTTCCTCCATTATGTGCCAATCACAAAGATTCAATACTGTTAATTGAGGGTTAATAATAAGGGCTGATTTATTAAGACTGGTGTTTGTCCAAGAATTGGTGTAAAATAAAAAAAAAAAAAAAAACATAGCACCTGTCACCGCTCCATTGTCCGCCACTGGTGTAAAAAAAAAAAAAAAAAAAGCTTACCCACCTGTCCTGAAGCGCCGTTGTCCGTCATTGGTGTCCATTCAGCCTCATGCTGGCGCCTCATTGCTGGAAGTCCTGAGCCCCATGTGACCACTGAAACCAAAAGTCCTTGGTAAGGAATCAGTGACATATATGAGTGACATCACCGGTTCCTTATCAGCGGCCACCGTTTGATCTCATGGGGTGCAGGACTTTCTGCAATGAGGCGCCGGCATGAGACTGAATGGACACCAATAGCAGACAATGGACTGCCAGGGACAGGTGGATATACTTTTTTTTTTTTTATTATTATTATTTTACACCTCCCCCTACCTCCACAAAGGATGCTCCACCTCAACCTCTTCAATAAAGTCCCCGACTGGCACAAGAGGTGCCTGAATTATTAAGCAGCTCTGGCCTCTTAGTAATTCAGGCACCTTCCCCTGCTCTAGAATTTCAATCTACACCAGCCAGGAGCTGCCATAGATTTCAGGCCTAACTCATGACTTTTTTCTGGAGTGAGTTATAGTAAATTTGTCAGGGTGAGGATTCCCTGCTCTGCCCACTTTCACAAAAAGTAGCGAGCAGGGTGCAGAAGGAACAATATGGCACAAGAAAGATCTGTGAGCCAAAGATGCAGCACATTTATTAGTAAATCTCCCCACCCTTCAGTATTTGGCAACAAGATGCTTACCTTATCTGTGAAGCCCACAGGAAAGTGTTCCTTAACTTTGCAGGAGATGCTTGGAGCATGGCAACACAAGGCGTGAGAAGTGATCTCACTTTTCCCAATGCATACGGGATCTCTGTCCCTGGAGCTGTGTACGGGCCTTACATGATCACTGAAATGGCCATTTAAGGAATGGGAACTGCAGCCTGAGAAATAGAAAAGGAAGAGTTACTTGTGATAAGATCTGATAGTTATGGCCGAGTATGGCAGAACAATGATAAGAGTAGATACCGGTCAGAACGTGGTCCTCCTGTGGGCAGCTCGCAGTGGACATTGTGCTGGTATCATCGGAGGTACTTGCATTAACACTGCAGCTTGCTTTAGGCCAGACGCAGCATCTAGCAATTGCATACACTCCGTCTCCACCAAAGGCATTGTGTGCAGTGCAGACTTTCTTCCCATCTTTATCCTGTTGGATGTAGATTATTATTATTACTGCAGCATGACAGTAAGGACGGTTTCAATATGGCAGCCTTTTAGCATCCATAACACACAAGTAGAGTTTTACAGTCATTTATGGTCAGGAGAACAGTAAGGTAGGAGGGATCGGGGTCATAATTAAAATGCAGCCATATTGCAAAGTAAACCTATTTTTATTGTGTGGGTTTAGTACCTACCTCAACCTGTTCCCCTTTTCTTTTACCATTTCTAGAAAAACTGGAGCAGCTGAACATTTCCTCATTTCCAGAGCACTGCACTGATGTAGTTGCTGTACGAGCAAAGCCTGATGCTTTTGACCAAACTGTTCGGCATAAAAGCTGCTCATCTAAGAGAGAAAAATATAATATATTGGAAAATGCTTGACTTTAGAGGTTTCATGAGATTAGAAAAACATGGCTGCCATCTTCTAGAAACACTCTTGTCCATGGGATGTGTCTCCTGCCAGGGTACATGTTTTCGCCTGTAGTTGCCACCCAGACCACGCCTTGATATCAAGATTGACAGGTCCTGCTGTACATCAACCACAGGTGAAACCATATTCTCCACCAGTTGCAGCCACACATAGGGTGCACCAAAAAGTTTATTTGCTTATGGATTAAAATTTTATCGTGAAAGAGTTTTCTAGATATGTTCTGTGCAAGGAGGAGGAGTAGATAAGCTGTGACATCATCTTTTTTCAGCAGTGGATGCAATGATGGGTGTTATATCGTGTGATCTATAGAGGTGTTATCTTTTATTGTAATACTGTCTGTGAATTTAAAAAATAGGCAATTTCCTGGTGACACATTCCATCTATACAGCCATAGTGTTTAGTAACTTGCCATTAATAAGTTTCACAGGCAATCCGGCCACCCTGTTTGGTGTGATAAGCCTCTGATCATCAGGAAACCAGGCTTCATTGATGGCGTTCTTGGTAGAAAAGTGAATGAGTCTCTGTCTCAGTTCTGTCACCATTAGCTCTGGCTTACCATTTAGTATCATTGCTGCGATACCTGAAACAGAACCATTGATACACTGGTCAGTGACATCCTGATACTAGTATGAAAGGATTAAGACCCTATGTACACAACCAATTTTTCAGCAGAATGCAGTCGGATGACACTCAGAGCAACATCCGAGTGCATTCCATTATGCACTTCCCTCTATGGTACCTTCCGATCCATTCTGTTCCGATAACACGGAGCAGAATAGGACCTGCTCTAAGTTCATTGGAACAGAACGGACCCTTGGACGCCCCTTCGGATGGCACACTCGGATGTGTGCTTGAAATCTAAGATGGTCAGGGAAGGGCAATGACTAGCAGAGGGGTGCGATCCTAAATAGCCTAATATCTTGAACAAGGGCCATTGCTTAGGGCCCAGCACTTTAGACAATGATTTTACTACAGTAATGCACAGAAGTACATTTTCATAACAAAGATAAAATATATTCTACAAGCAGAGGTGTAACCTGAAGCTCCTGAGAACCAGTGCAAAATCTGTAATGGGGCCCCTACGTCCCTGTCTATATGCCTAACTGAAATAGCACAGAACTTCTGTAGTAGTAGACCTCCGTACCTGCCACATGTGCAGCTGCTTGAGATGTTCCGCTCTTAGAGGTAAAACAAGTACTGCAGTCACTGGATGCACCAATGATATCATCTCCAGGAGCGAACATATCCACACAATTACCAAAATTAGTGCCAAGAGCTCCCATTGTTACTGGTTGATCTTCATAGTTGGTGGCGCCAACTGTAATAACCTGTAAATGGAGAAGATCCAGTATACCATATTATTCTCTAATGGTACAGTCATGTCCTCTCCATTGTAAGACATCAGATTAGGCTACTATTAGGCTACATTTCTATGCTGATTTGTATGGAAAGTTGTCTTCTCCACATGAATGGGACAAAGCTGCAATACCCAGCACAGCCCCTACTAAATGAATGGTGTTTTGGTGTAAGCAATGATGCAGCAATGCAGCCCTTTTAAAGAGGATGTTTCGACATTGCCACCAACTCCAGCTCTGTGCATCCCTTAATAGGTATCTCGGTATAAATAATACAGCTTCAACAGACATACTAACCTCTGGTTCTGAAGCTGGTGAATACAGACAAGCATTGTCCTTGTAATTCCCAGCAGCGGCAATAATTATTACCCCGGATTTCATAAGCATCCGACAGGCCATATTGAGTGTCTGGCTGAACCCTCCAACAAAGGGAATAAGAATAATCATGGGGCTATATGGCTGTTCAGCCAGTGCTTTCTTTATATATTCCAGACCTGCAAAAAATACAAGTATAACAGGATTAGAAAAAAAATGTCTGTTTTTGTTGTAGAGAAACAGCACCATTTTGGCTGTATCTGATATTGTAGGTCGGTCTTATTCACTTGAAGAGATTGAGCTGAAATATCAGGCACAACATAGGCCACTGTATATGTGGAAATACTTCTGAGGTATATCTCCGACCGAAGGTTCAAACATGGTGTGAATACGGTCACAAGCAATGTGTTGATATAATAACTAGTAGCGTACATACCCATTAGGCTTCCACTCACTGTCCCTTTACCCTGACAGTTCAATACTCGTAAACTGCGCAGATTTACACCTTTAGCAACACCAGCATCTCTTCCATTCAGAACACCTGCCAGGTGGGTGCCATGGCTCTCACATTTACTGGCCTGTAAAAAAAAAATTATGTTGAAGACATCTGAGCTTTTTATAGTTTCATTAAAGGTCATTATGCACCTCCACCATGTGCATGTTCAGGTATTCTGTGTAATCACCATGTACAGACTAGGGCCTTATTCACATGACAGTTTTTTTTCTGTAATGTGTGGATGAGATTAGCCAGAATCTCATTAATTTTGCTGATACTGTAAAATTCAGAATTTTTTTCTTGCGCATTTGCGCAGCAGGCAAAAACATTGCATTTCCACAATGTCGGGCCTTAGCCTAAAGGGGTTTTGCTATTACAGACACTTATCATATTATCCACAGGGGATCACTGAGGGTCTGACCGTTGGGACCCCAGCGATCAGGAGAATGGGGGCCTTAAAGCCTCCTTAAAGGGATTCTATCATTAGATTTAGGCAAATTTGCCTAACAACATGTTGGAATAGCCTTCAGGAAGGCTATTGTATCCCTACCTTCTGTAGCTTTTCTCCTACGCCGTTTTTGAAATAAATACTTTATACTCCTCTTGCTGCTGCATGCCCCTTCATGTGAAGATATCCTCTTCTTCTTATTCTTCACTGCTTTAGAAACAGCACTTCTCACTACAGCGCATGCAAATCAACGCACATGCGCTGTAGTGAGAACTGCTGCTGCTGACGCAGCGAAGAATTTCAGGCCCCTGTTTTCTTGACCCCCAGTGATGCAACACTTATACCCTATCCTGTGACTAGGGTATAATTATCTGTAGTGGCACAATCCCTTTAAATAGCACATGGTCAATCATGGTCAACCCCTTTAAATAGCACATGGTAAATCATGTGACCTTCTAACGGGTATGTTCAGTGGGTTTGCACTAAAAACCATGACCAATGAAATTCAACAATTTTTTTTTTTCTTTACGAATTGTTAAAAATGGGTGACATTTGGACATACAAGAATGGATTGAAAATGGACAAAAGACGACTATAAAAAACCCACAGACGAATACATCCATTTTTCAAGGACATTTGACACATGAAAAATTAAACAGTCGAGTGAATAAGGCCTAGAACTGACCTGTCGATAAAATCTGGTCCCATCTTCCTCAGGAACATTCTCAAATTCTGTAACGTGAACCTTCCCTTCAATTTCCCGATGGTTGCTCTGTATGCTGGTGTCTAAAAGGTATACCCCCACTGACTCCCCTGTATCTGAGGAGAAGATAGAAGGTATTAGGTAAAAGTAAACATGTAACACAATATAAAGCAATGATAAATGAATGGCAATGCTTGTGTAGTGTGCAGTCTGTTGTGTAGACTTGTGACTTGTGTGATGTCTTGCATGGCATCTTGTTGTGTGATGCCTTGTGTGGCATCATGTTGTGTGGTGTCTTTTTGTGTGATGTCTTGCGTGGTGTCTTGTTGTGTGGTGTCTTGTGTGTTTACGTAGCTTCTTATTTTGTGATGTCTTGCATGGCATCTTGTTGTGTGGTGTCTTGTGTGGTGTCTTTTTGCGTGGTGTCTTGTTGTGTGGTGTCTTGTGTGGCATCTCATTGTGTGGTGTCTCGTGTGGCATCTCATTGTGTGGTGTCTTGTGTGGCATCTTGTTGTGTGGTGTCTTGTGTGGCGTCTTGCGTAGCATCTTGTTTTGTGATGTCTTGCATGGCATCTTGTTGTGTGGTGTCTTGTGTGGTGTCTTTTTGCGTGGTGTCTTGTGTGGTGTCTTGTGTGGCATCTCATTGTGTGGTGTCTTATTGTGTGGTGTCTTGTGTGGCATCTCATTGTGTGGTGTCTTGTGTGGCATCTTGTTGTGTGTTGTCTTGTTGGTTTCCACAGTAATACAAAATAACATAATAAGACAAATCTTACTTGGGGGGTTGAAGTGGTTGGCTACATGTGGAGAGGGCACAATCCTGTCAAGGTTCCATGGCACACTCTGGCCAAATACATAGGAATCCTCTTCAATGTAATCCACATGTGGCAGCTTCAGGGCCTGATAAGTGAAGGAGCGAGGTTATATGTTAACGTAAATCTTCTCTGTAATATACCAAATGACCACCTCTTTGAGAAGATAACCCCCTTATTCACACCGGATTTCCACATTTTCACTTTCACCATTTAATATGCATAGTGGCCATCTTCTTTGAGAAGATCACCAACCTAGAACACCACTTTTCCTTGGACTTTTTGGTTGATATCTAAAGGAAGTTCACTGTAATTTCAAGTGACAGACCACCATTTGGGCATCAGTCAAGAACCCAAAGATAGAATGGGCCTATCAACCCTCAGTCAGGTACAGAACTTCTTAAAGCTCAGGTGCGCACCCATTATTAACAGGGAACCAAACCACTCTGAGACTGCCCACGTAGTACCAATATAAAGACTGAATCCTATAAAATATCTCATACAGTTCCCATAATATATAGTCAAAGATGCCTATAGATAGATAGCTGGTTAATAAATGGACATTGAGATGTGTAGCTATAGAGGATGCTGGAATAGCAGGCACAGCTAAGGCCTGGGCTTATAAGGAGGCACAAAGCCATGTCTGCCACATACTGTAAGGCCACATGAACACGACCATCAGTAAAAAAAAAAAAGGCACGGATGACACACAGATTGGTATCTGCGTGTTGTTCGTGATTTAGACTGACCCATACATTGAAATGAATGGACTGAACCGCAAATATGGACAGGTATAGGATAAGGCCTAAGGCCTCATGCACATGACCGTACTTTTTATCTGCAATTGCAGATCAAAATAAGGACACATTAATGTCTATGCGCCCATATACACATAGCCGTAGTCTTTGCGGCTGTGTGTCCAGGCTGTAGTGAAGAGCTACAAAATATGGAGCAAGTCCTATACCTGTCTGTATTTGAGGCTCAGTCTGTTATCTTCAATGTTCGGGTCAGTGAAAACTGGATGATACCAATCCATGTGTCATCGGTGCCGTTTTTACTGACCTGTACACTGCACACGGTCGTATGCATGAGGCATAAAAAATATCTGATAAATGGCACATAGTAAGTGGGGGCCTGTTACAGATTTTGTATTGGGGTAGATAGCATTACAACATGCCTACTGGTCTAGACTACACTGCCGCTGACTAAGCATGAGCCTCCTGCAGAGAAGAGAAATAGAGCGTGATTACATCTGTATAATTATTTTCCTCATTAATTCACAACCTTTAGCATATGAGGACCCAAGAGGATGACATAATGGCTGTAAATCTGATATAACAGCAAGGTGAAAGATGGCACCTGTCAAGCTGTTGCAGACAGAATAAGATGAATCTGGTCCTATGGCCACATATAAGGTACAGAACTATTCACTCATCTTGATATTATTTGGGATTTAGTGCAGTTTTTGAGTTGGAAATACATAAACATTAATACATTTATTTGACAAACTGACAAACTTATGTGAATCAATATGAAAAAAAAAAGCATGAAACACAGCACCGAGCAGTGCCTAGTGTAATACTGTAAAAACTGTACAGATACTATTCAATATATAAGGATGGCCTATCACCTTATTCATTTGTGAATATGGTCACAACTACCTTATACACAGAGAGAAATAGTCGTATCGCTGGGCTTAATGTAGCTGCTGGATCACCACCGTCACAAGAACGTCCAAGACAATACCGAAGGACGACCAGAAGAACATAAAAGGATCTGCCAAGGTCTTGTAGAAAGTTTTTCTTTATTAACACCAGAACACAATGTGTTTCGGGGCACCACTACCCCTGTTTCAAGTGTATATACAGATGTCTGTTACCCACTATACACTTGAAAAAGTGGCAGTGGAGCCCCAAAACGTATTGTGTTTTGATGTTAATAAAGAAAACTTTCTACATGACTTGGGCAAGTGCAGATCCTTTTGTTCTTCTGCTTGGAACCGGTCCTCCTTCGGTATAAACTTATGTGAATGTCCGATTGGTTCACCTCACACAGCTACTATATGGAATCCTGTGACCAATAGAATAACTTCTGCTTCACCGAATGCTTGATTCTCTTTCTACATGTATAATCAATCTAGCACCAGTCAGAAAATGTAGGTGGCTTTAAGATATATGTCTAGCAAACACTTGTTCCGATTATATCCCAGGAAATAAATGCAAATATAATCAGAATTCAACACATCCAATATCCCTTTGAAGGCGCCATACACCATGGAATCCACTATCTCAATTGAAGTGATGAATGTCTGTCACTTACCATCTCCAGCAGATCACTGCTCATCCTTACCACAAACCCTCGAAACAGTTCATGGAAGGTATAGATAATTTTGGTAAGGTATCCATGCTTTGCCGCCTTGGTCTGCAGCCGACGAATCACTCTTTCTGTCTGGGACTTGTGAACATTTTCTTTTAAGACCACCATATACTGGCCGGACATTCTCCAGGATTCCTATAAAGCAACATTCTGTGGTCATGAAATGGGATAAGGAAGAGCAAGACAAGTAGGGATACATGATTTTAGCACCCAAATAAAGTCATAAATATGATGTGACAAATTTGGACTAAAATTTATAACAATTCTCGTTACTCCTCAAATCTGAAAAGCGAAAATATGGGAGTGTTCTTCAAGGAGTTTCAGTCTGCTTAAACGGGCCAAATTTATGAAGAAGAAAGCACCTTTTAAAGGGATTCTGTCACCAAAAGCCAGCATGTCAACCAGATTGAATCAGGTGACCCAAACCTATCTAACAGTGTGTTCCCCTTCTAAATTTCTACCTCCATTACAGAGATATTGCTGTTTTTGTCAATATGCAAATTAGCTCATTAGAGCAATGAGGGTGTTGCCATTGCTCCAAAGAGATAAGTGGCAACGCTGTCATTGCTCCAAAGAGCTCACTTGCAAATTGACAACAATTGTGATATCTCGGCAATTGTTTGACTCAGGTAACCCTAACCTATCTATCTGGGGGAAGGGCTGGGTTGATGTGCTGGGTTTTGGTACCACACTCCCTTTAATAAATTTGGGAAGAATTACTCTAGCTACCTCTTCTTCTCTTTTTAAAATGTAAAGAAAGCCCAGCTTTAGTAAACGTGTGCCATTATGTGGAACCTCTAGGATTGATGGCTGCCATTCCTGGATTCTTATGAGGAGTCATGCTTGAATTAGTGGGTTGAATGCAGATAAGTGAAAAATATGCCCAGAGAGGGGAAGGGGGTGTTAAACTGGGAAGGGGAGTTATTGTGGAGCAATTTGGCCTCAAAGGGAGTCTGTCACCATAATCCAGCATATCAACCCAGCCTCGCAGATAGATAGGTTAGGTTCGCTTGAATCAAATGGTGTTTTCCCTTTGTGAATTACTGCCTCCATTGTTGAAATATTGCCATTTTTGCCCATATGCAAATGAGCTCTTTGGAGCAATGAGGGCGTTGCTGCTTACCTGTTTGAAGCAACGTCTGGTTTGATATGCTGGGTTCTGATGTCAAACTCCCTTTAAGTATTTGTAGACCTTAAATTGCCCATAATAATCCATCTATATGGATATGTGTTGTAGTCTTGTCCCTTATGACTAGATTCATACAACTGGCCACCATTCTATATTACAAGCAACATTGGTATATAAGTGAATGGCACAGTGTGGTACCACCGAACAGGCAAAATAATCTGTTCTATAAGGCCTGGATTATATTTTGGATGGTTAACACTTTGTAAAATGAAGGAGATCCTCTCAATGTAAACTAAATTTCCTCCACATTCACCAAATTGATGCCAACCCATGTATTTGTATCACTCAACCATACTTCTTTTCCAAAACTACACCCCCAGTGACATGATTAGGTGACATCAGGTGAACATGCCATTTCAGCTTCAGAACACTTGGACAGAAATGGTCCAGATAGTGTCCACATGGTGTTTGGTCCATTCGGTAAAGCCAATGAAATGAGCAAACAAAACCCAACAATATGTAGACTATTTGGTCCTCAGTAGATCCTATAGATATTTGCATATCTTGTAATAAATCTATAACTAATGTTCTCTAGAGCGAGCTATTATTAGAAACAGCCTTTGGCCTTTTGTATGTGACGGATCCCTCATAGTGCCTCTTTATTTGCATTCCACTTCCAACAACAGCGGAGAGAAAAACATTGAAACAAAACATGGATGACATCAGACGAGACCCATGGAAATCACTGGTTATCTGTATATATATATATATATATATATATATATATATATAATATATTTTTTTGCGGGGGGCAGGAAAGGGGTTATATCTTTAAAATTACTTACTTATGTACCAAATATGAGAAGACAACAAATACAAACTATAGAACGTACCTTATTACTCCAGAGGAAGACCCCTGGAGTTGTTTTCTTCTCTGTTTCAACAAGAGCATCTTCTTCCAGGGCAAGAGTGAGGACGATTTCTTCTCCGTAATCGCTCTCGTCTGCTTTGGTTTGGACCGGACCCAGGAGCAAGCAGCAGGTCCAAAGCAAGATGGAAAAGCTTAGGATCATGGTGTGACCTTGGACAAGAACAATTGCTAAAAATTGAATATATCCAAAACTTTTCAGATGGAAAGATGTTATAAAATGTGCTATTGGAATGATACCAATGCGTAAATTCTCAAAACGTACTCACTAAGTTTGTAGCCTGTGCAGCCTGGTTTTGGGTGGGGAGGAGCAGAATCACACCACCTCTTGTCTCATCGGATGATCCCGTCTGGTTACTGATTACCTGGTTTTGCTGAACCTTATTCGTAGAGTCGAATTACAAAAGAGAAAGCTTGTATGTTTAGGGTTTTATGCCACCCCCTCATAGGAACAGGCACAGGACTGTGCACGCAGTGCCCCTCCACTCCCACCAAAATTCATGTCCAAACACAAGCTAGATGCATCTATGTGACAGCTCACTCCCACACACAGAACCCTCTGCCCTCCCATACTACTAGAGCTTCTTCCCCCCCACATTTTGGGTCCTGCCAGCAATCCGTCTGCTCCCTGCCCCCTTTTTTAATTCAGTCTCCAATTATCTTCCATGCCCACTGCTCATCATTTGTGCTATTTTAGGAATCATTTTGCATATCCTCCGAAGCTAATTTTTAAAGCTTTGCCTTTGATCTCTAAATCTCTGCAAATGTTAATTTTTCAGCTCTACATGATGTATTATTCGCACTAAATTCTTGTCTCCTCGCGTCCCCTGAATGCTTTTGCCATGAGCTGTGTATCATACTGGGAGATTATATAACGGATAAGTAGAAATAATTATTCTTACTCATTTTGTAGGGTTTC
This sequence comes from Leptodactylus fallax, assembly GCA_947044405.1. Classification (NCBI taxonomy): domain Eukaryota; kingdom Metazoa; phylum Chordata; class Amphibia; order Anura; family Leptodactylidae; genus Leptodactylus; species Leptodactylus fallax. Next base: position 328,815 of record CAMRHE010000147.1, on the reverse strand, counting down.
GGTTCCATATTTCTAAGTAGCATACTGTATAGTGACCCTGACTGGCCACTGGGTGGCACTGTCCACTTTGTACTAATGGGTAAAGCAGATAAACACAAAACTGGTCAATACTGCAAAGCAGATTGGAGTTACCATTGACTGTGTGAATTTCCCACAAACATAACTTAACCTTTACCCACAAAGTAGGAGATAAGTTTTCAATTAAAGGGGTCCCACCAATCATGAGAATGGGGTCCTGTGTACCTTAAATAGGGTGATGGTTGCACAGGCATGCTGCTGCTCCATTTGTCTCTCTGCCTAAGGCTTCATGCACACGACTGTAGTTTTTTTCTGCAACTATACGTAATTATAGAGAGTATACAGACCTATTAATTTCTATGGCTTCTTCTACACTACTGTATTTGTTAAGGATCAGTGTTCAGGCCTCAGAAAAATGCCGCAAGTCGTATTATTGTACATTTTTGTGGCTCGGTCTCATCCGTTCTATTGAAAGGGTCAGTGAAAAACATGGACTGCACAAAGATAGGGGTTAAGTGTCAGATTGTTGGGGGCCTGACTGCTGGGAAACTGAACGATCAGGAAATTGGGGACCTGAACGTCCCGCTGCATTTTTCCTGTGAATGAAGCATTGGCATTCCATACACTTCTATAGAGCTGTCAGAGATAGCGGTCCTGGATGTCCCATAGAAGGGAAAGGGTCACACAAACGCGCTGGGACTTCATTCTCAGGGAGGATGCATGGGGACTTTCGGTCTCCCATTCCCCGGATCACTCAGGTCCTAGTAGCCTGAGCACCAGCGACCTAACACTTTCCCCTATCCTGTGGTTAGGGGATAATTGTCTGTAATGGCAAAACCCCTACTCCAGTGTCACTTGCGGACGTCACAGGTGACATCCCGGTTCCTTCCCTTAGGCTACATGACCACCGGAAAAGCCCCATGGCACTGTGGGGACCAGACAGCAGCCTGGAACACCAGGGACAGGTGAGTATGTTTTTTTTATTATTATTTTTCACCTTCCCCTCTGTCCTACCACAATAATATAATATCATGGACAAACCCTTTAGGCTAAGGCCCAACGTTGTGGAACGCAGCTAAGCGTTTTTCTCTGCAGTGTTATTCGTTGCGTTTTTGCTGCATGTTTCTCTGTGGATTTTCTTCCCTTATTAAATCTATAGGGAAAATGCGAGTGATTCCGCAGGTATAATTGACATGCTACGTTTTTCAAAAACGTGTGCATTTTTGAAAACACGGTTTTTACGCATCGTTCTTTTTCTGCAATATGGGGATGGGATTAGCCAGAATTTCAGTCACTTTCCTGATGCTGTAAAATGCTGCGCTTTTTAAAGCAGTGGAAAAAAAACACTGCATTTCCGCAACGTGGGGCTTCAGCCTCAAGTTATATTCACACACAAGTGGATAATGGTCATATTACGTCTGTTTTTTTTTTTTTAAATAGACATCACATGGCAGAATTATATTCAATATCTGTGAATGGGGGCTATTCACATGACTATTTTGACGGTCACTTGTAGTGGGCTGACGAAATAAAGGTCATGTTCTATTTTGGATTCCCCCATAAACTGTAATGTATGAGGGATACGTGAAAATGGCTGCCCCTCGGGTGCAAGACAACCATGAAAAATGGAAGTTTTTCACAGCTGTTCTGCACCTTGGTTGTGTGACCTAAGGCTAACTAAACGCAACGTTTTTTGCCGCTGAAGAAACACAGTGGAAAAAAACACTGCATTTTACAGTACCAGTAAAACTAATGAGATTTTGGTCAATCTCAACGACACCTTGTGGAAAAAATAAACTGCAGAAAAGCTGAATTTTCAAATTGTCTATTTTAGCACAAATATTTCCCCTATAGCTATAATAAGAGAAGAAAAACGCTGCAGTTTGCTACATGGGGCCTTAGCCTAAGGGCGGGGGCCCCACGCGGCATAAACGCCGCGATTTGCCCGCGCTGGAAACGCCACAGAAAAAATTGCAGCGTTTTACAGTCAGAGCATAGTGGATGAGATTCTAGCGAATCCCATGCCCACTTAGCAGTAAAAACCATGCTGTGGACACGTGGAGTTTTCCGAAACTGGCATGGGGCCTTAGCCTAAAATGGTTTTTCAGGACTTATTAACTGAAGAGCATCATAAGTCCGACACCTATTTGAAGAGGCAGTGGCGCTCCCTGGCGTTGCTTCCACTTCACAGGTCATGTGGTCACATGGCTATTTGCTTCTCAGTCTCTTTTCAGTGAATGGGTTGAGCTGTGATACCAAGCACAGCCACTGTATAAATGTACTTTACTGTGCATGGTTAGTAGTGAGGAGGCTGCGACCCTCCCCCGAACCCTCACCTGACATTCGGTACCTCTGGCAATGTTCAATTGATTGCCTATCATAAGGATTAGTCAACAATTATTGTGTTTGCAAAACCTTTTTAAAGTCACTAGAGATTTTGTTTGTACCCTGTAAGGGTTAAAATATAACTTGTATTATATGTTATATACTCTATACACAGAGAGTGGAATGTTTTGCAGACAGTCAGCATAATTTAGAGTTGTTGCAGACACAAAGTCTGGGATAGCATTCAAGGTTGTGCTGTTCTCAGGAAAGATAAAAGAAAACATACAGATAAGTAATGAGAAGTAACACATATTATGAGAAACTGTGAATCTGCCTAGCAGCGGAACCGTAAAGACCAAATATGTACATTGGTCACATGATTATTGTGTAATCAACTTGCCTTTAAAACTTGTACGAACTATACAATAAACGAAATCATTCTTACTAGATACCTTGGGTGTGTCTGTAGTTTGTTTTCCCGAGCTCGTAGCTGTTCTATATTTAATTAGGAATACGGTGACATCCATCCCAGGGGGACTTGCCCCCCGACAACCCATATCTTGGATAGACTGTTGCCACCCTAAATAGGCCATAATGTGTCAGTAAATAATTTCCTGATTTTAGCTATGTTCGCCGCCTTAGGTTGGGTCCATATCCAATATATTACATAGGGAACCCTTCCCTTATCTGTGTATCTCTGGAGGGTATTTGATTTATAAGGCAACATTAATGGGTGGAATTACCTTCAATTTGGGTCAGATTCTACAAACTGTACTCTTCCTCCATACTATATTGCAGAGTTCTCCACTCTGACCTTGTTTTCCAGAAAACACCATAGAGATTCCTCTGCTAGTAGACGTGTTTATCCTAAAATAATGGTCATGTAGTTATCCATTATACAATCTGTACTTGTCTTTATACCACCCTCCCTGTTACACTTGCTTGTCCTGCAGATGGCGCAATATATTATCTTTAAGTGTTTGCGTAGGGTTACGGTACAAGTCTACAAACAGTATAATTGCCATTGCAAGGACAATCCTGCTTGTGTGAGCGGCGCTTTATTTACTACTAAGGGGCTGCTGCGACTGTAATCTCCAGCAGTGTGCACAACCTCATAGCAGTGAATGGAACGCCGGTCACACAAGCGCACTGCCTCTCCATTCATAATGTGGCTTCAGTGGGACATTCGGTCACTTGTGCACCTGATCACTGCGGACCCAGAGCTTAGATCACCACTGATCGGATACTTATCCCTTATACCAGACACCCTGCCTCTCATCACTTTTATTATGACAATGGGAAACTATCATCTCCCTCCCGCTGTCCCCAATCCTTTGCATTAGTGACAGCAGGGATCGGTAATCTTCCCTGCTGCCTTACCATGTTGCTCAGGCAACAGGGGCGATTGCCGATCCCTGCTGCTGCTAGTGTAAGGGATCAGGGTTTAGGGACAGCGGGTGGGAGATGAATGCTCCTCCCGGCCGCTGTTAATGTTAATTATGTGTAGGGGCACTAATGGCCACAATTATACCGTGGGGAGAAGGGGGGCGGTACTATGGAGCATAACATGAGGAGGCACAATAATGGGGCATTATAGTGTGTGGGGGCACTAATGTCCCCACACAATGTATAATGCTCCTTAATTCCCCCACTCAACATATACTGGTCCTTAGTGCCCCCACACACTGTATAATGCTCCTTAGTGCCTCCACCCACAATATAATGCTCCTTAGCATGTATTTTCCTAATTTTTCTTGTGCATCTTGTAGTCAGACGCATCATTTTGTCCGAAAAATATCATAAATACTGGACGTGTTCAGCTTGGACCGTAATTTGATGATGGCCCCTGCTCAACGGACTTTCAGTAAAACTAGTTGAGTACCTCTGTCCTATTCTGTCGATAGGAAATACAGTGGGTACGGAAAGTATTCAGACCCCTTTAAATTTTTCACTCTTTGTTTCATTGCAGCCATTTGCTAAAAGCAAAAAAGTTCATTTTATTTCTCATTAATGTACACTCAGCTCCCCATCTTGACAGAAAAAAAACAGAAATGTAGATATTTTTGCAAATTTATTAAAAACTGAAATATCACATGGTCATAAGTATTCAGACCCTTTTCTCAGTATTGCGTAGAAGCCCCTTCCTTTTGAGCTACTACAGCCATGAGTCTTCTTGGGAATGATGCAACAAGTTTTTCACATCTAGATTTGGGGATCCTCGGCCATTCTTCCTTGCAGATCCTCTCCAGTTCCGTTAGGTTGGATGGTGAACGTTGGTGGAGCCATTTTCAGGTCTCTACAGAGATGCTCAATTGGGTTGAGGTCAGGGCTCTGGCTGGGCCAGTCAGGAATAGTCACAGAGTTGTTCCGAAGCCGCTCCTTTGTTATTTTAGCTGTGTGCTTAGGGTCATTGTATTGTTGGAAGGTGAACCTTCGGCCCAGTCTGAGGTCCAGAGCACTCTGGAAGAGGTTTTCTTCCAGGATATCTCTGTACTTGGCCGCATTCATCTTTCCTTCAATTGCAACCAGCCGTCCTGTCCCTGCAGATGAAAAACCCCCCCATAGCATGATGCTGCCACCACCATGTTTCACTGTTGGGATTGTATTGGGCAGGTGATGAGCAGTGCCTGGTTTTCTCCACACATACTCCTTAGAATTAACGCCAAAAAGTTCAATCTTCATCTCATCAGACCAGAGAATCTTATTTCTCATAGTCTGGGAGTCCTTCATGTGTTTTTTGGCAAACTCTATGCGGGCTTTCATATGTCTTGCACTGAGGAGAGGCTTCCTTCAGGCCATTCTGCCATAAAGCCCCGACTGGTGGAGGGCTGCAGTGATAGGTGACTTAGTGGAACTTTCTCCCATCTCCCTACTGCATCTCTGGAGCTCAGCTACAGTGATCTTTGGGTTCTTCTTTACCTCTCTCACCAAGGCTCTTCTCCCACGATTGCTCAGTTTGGCTGGACGGCCAGGTCTAGGAAGAGTTCTGGTCATCCCATACTTCTTCCATTTAAGGATTATGAAGTCCACTGTGCTCTTAGGAACCTTGAGTGCTGCAGAAATTCTTTTGTAACCTTGGCCAGATCTGTGCCGTGCCACAATTCTGTCTCTGAGCTCCTTGGGCAGTTCCTTTGACCTCATGATTCTCATTTGCTCTGACATGCACTGTGAGCTGTGAGGTCTTATATAGACAGGTGTGCGCCTTTCCTAATCAAGTCCAATCAATTTAATTAAACACAGCTGGACTCCAATGAAGGAGTAGATCCATCTCAAGGAGGATCAGAAAGAAATAGACAGCATGTGAGTTACATATGAGTGTCACAGCAAAGGGTCTGAATACTTATGGCCATGTGATATTTCAGTTTTTCTTTTTTAATAAATTTGCAAAAACATCTACATTTCTGTTTTTGGGATAAGTGGGGGTCTGAACACTGAGACCCCCACTTATCCCAAGTATGGGAGATTCTTTTCCCCTCCTGTGCATTGAGGCATGACTGGTGGTGGACCGCGGCCCCATTCTCTTCAGTGGGTGCACCGGAGATAGCCAAAGTACAGCATTCAGTTATCTCTGGCGCTTACATTGAAGTGAATGGGAGTGCCGTCCACCACCAGATACGCCTACATTAAGCAGGAGAAAAGAACCCCCCTCAATTCTTGGGATCGGTGGGGGACGCGCTGTCAGACCCCCACCAATCAGATATTTGTCCCCTATCCTATGGATAGACGATACATACTTTTCATGGCAGAATCCCCTTTACAGGGTTTTATTTTAAGCTTAATACCTATTACAGTAGCCATTTCCCACAGCTCTGACACTAATCTATCCTGACCACTAGGACCACCACGATCATCAGAACAGGGGTCCTGTATTTGTACTACTGCTCCATTCATCTCTATGGGACTGCTGAAAGAAGTAAGAGTTCAGAATTATCTTTGGCAGCCTCAAACAGATGAATGGATCAGCAGCGCATTGTGGATCATCGTTCTATTCATATAGGGCAGAAACAGGACACGTGATCAGTGGGGGTCCCAATGGTCAGATCCCCAGTGATCTACTTTTTATTCCTAGAGGGAATAGCTTGTTGCCTCTGGTGCTGGAAGCAGACATCTGTGTCCCTGGTATAGCAGCAGTGCCGACGTACTACAGCTCTGCCCCCAATGACTAGGAACACAGCTGCAGTATTCACTGTCTATATACAGTGAACAGAGCTGCAGTATTCACCACCGCCTATATACAGTGAACAGAGCTGCAGTATTCACCACCGCCTATATACAGTGAACAGAGCTGCAGTATTCACCACCGCCTATATACAGTGAACAGAGCTGCAGTATTCACCTCCGCCTATATACAGTGAACAGAGCTGCAGTATTCACCACCGCCTATATACAGTGAACAGAGCTGCAGTATTCACCACCGCCTATATACAGTGAACAGAGCTGCAGTATTCACCTCCGCCTATATACAGTGAACAGAGCTGCAGTATTCACCACCGCCTATATACAGTGAACAGAGCTGCAGTATTCACCACCGCCTATATACAGTGAACAGAGCTGCAGTATTCACCACCCTCTGTATACAGTGAACAGAGCTGCAGTATTCACCACCCTCTGTATACAGTGTACAGAGCCTTTTGCTCCAGATCCACCCCCTGTATAGGTTCTAGCACTGGACGTCTGGAAGAGCTGAGTGCTGGACCCCCACTGATCTGATACTGGTGACCATATCCTAAGGGAGGACCATCAGTATCAAAAATGCCCTCCAGCACAGAAAACCTGTTTGATGAACATTTTTTATAGACCACAGAGAAAACAAAAATGAAAACAGGACAATGAATATTTTTAGTGAAAAATCTATTTTAATTTTATATTTAGTATCAAAAAAGTTTTAATTACAAATAAATAAAACACTATATAGGCACAAAATATAGAAAACCCCACACAGGGGGTATACAAATAAAGATCATATATAAAAACCCATAATGTACAGCATAATGTAAGGAGAAAAAACATAAACTATAAAAGGGAGACCTAGAAGGGGAAAATAAACAAAGAATGGGAAAGGGAAGGGGAGAGGCCTGGGAAGGAAATCCCAGACCACATCAAGTTAGAAGAGTATATAGTAGATACTTAATAATGGACATCCATGGGGCCAGGGTAACAGCTAGTCTCAGATCCTGAGGGGCCGCATATACACTGCACTGGGATTGGTTGCTATTAGCAATAGATGGATTCACAACTGCACTTAGTTTCCATTGGGGTTTCTGTCCCCCATTCCACAGGACTTTTCTCTCTGCATTTTTCGGGCAGAAACATTATAGTCTATGGGGTCCGCAGGTAACCGCTTTTTAAGCAGATTGAGTTTCCGTTTTATCCCTAGGCAAATGTTCATTAGTGAGAGGTACCCCCCACGTGCAGTGGCCCACCCAAGTTTGTGCTGGGTGGGCCATTGTGGGGTATTATATTGCACGGAGGGGCCACTGCGGGGCATTATCCTGCATGGAGGGATCTTTGGCATGAATGGAGAGGGAGGCACACTTTCTGAACAGCCCCCAAGGCCCATGGCAACCTCAATCCTCCCCAGTAAGAATTGTAATTTACCACTTGCTTCTTAACTCCTTCCAGCCGGTGACATTTTTCGATTTCAATTTATGACTCCCCACCACCCAAACCCCATAACTTTTTTATCTGTCCATTCACAGAGCCATATGAGGGCTTAAAGGGGTTTTCCGGGCTGTGTGTGAGCAAAAGGGGAGAATGGGGTTGCAGGCAGTGTGTGATCAAGAGGGGTACATGGGGGTGCAGGGTGTGTGTGGGCAAGAGGGGGGAATGGGGGTGCAAGCTGTGTGAGCAAGCGGGGGAAAGGGGGAGTGCAGGCTGAGTGTGAGCAAGAGGGGTACATGGGTGTGCAGGCTATGCGTGAGCAAGAGGGGTACATGGGGTGCAGGCTGTGCGCAAGCAAGAGGGGAAAATAGGGGTGCAGGCTGTGCGAGAGCAAGAGGGGTACATGGGTGTGCAGGCTGTGCGCGAGCAAGAGGGGAAAATAGGGGTGCAGGCTGTGCGAGAGCAAGAGGGGGAAATGGGGGTGCAGGCTGTGCGCGAGCAAGAGGGGTAAATGGGGGTGCAGGCTGTGCGCGAGCAAGAGGGGGAAATGGGGGTGCAGGCTGTGCGCGAGCAAGAGGGGGAAATGGGGGTGCAGGCTGTGCGCGAGCAAGAGGGAAAATCGGGGTGCAGGCTGTGTGTGAGCAATAGGGGCGAGTGCGGGAGCAAGGGGGTATATGGGGGTGCAGGGTGTGTGTGGGCAAGAGGGGGGGAATGGGGTGCAGGCTGTGTGAGCAAGCGGGGGAAAGGTGGATGCAAGAGGGTGATGTCCGGGGGGAACCCTCATCCCCCCTCTTCCTCACACACAGCCTGCGTCCCCATTTTGCTCACATGCAGCTTGAACCCCCTCTTGCTCACACACAGCCTGCACCCCCATTTTGCTCACACACAGCCTGCACCCCCATTATCCCCCTCTTGCTCACACATGTTGTAAGGGTAGATGCTAAATCCTAGTGGGCTAAAGGACCTCTGAAGATGTCATGACCACGTGATCAGACTCTTGTGTGGGCGGAGCTATTCTGGATTGTACAGCACAATGTGGTGTTACACAGGAAGAGGAGGCTGCTCTACCATCTACCCTGTGGGTAATCAAGATGGGGGTGCAGGCTGTGTGTGAGCAAGATGGGGGTGCAGGCTGTGTGTGAGCAAGATGGGGGTGCAGGCTGTGTGTGAGCAAGCTGGGGGTGCAGGCTGTGTGTGAGCAAGCTGGGGGTGTAGGCTGTGTGAGCAAGATGGGGGGACATGGGGGTGCAGGCTGTGTGTGAGGAAGATGGGGGACGTGGGGGTGCAGGCTGTGTGTGGGGGGAGCAAGAGGGGGTGCAGGCTGTGTGTGATCAAGAGAGGGTGCAGGCTGTGTGTGAGCAAGATGGGGGTGCAGGCTGTGTGATCAAGATGGGGGTGCAGGCTGTGTGATCAAGATGGGGGTGCAGGCTGTGTGATCAAGATGGGGGTGCAGGCTGTGTGATCAAGATGGGGGTGCAGGCTGTGTGTGAGCAAGATGGGGGTGCAGGCTGTGTGTGAGCAAGATGGGGTGCAGGCTGTGTGATCAAGATGGGGGTGCAGGCTGCACGTGAGCAAGATGGGGGTGCAGGCTGTGTGATCAAGATGGGGTGCAGGCTGCACGTGAGCAAGATGGGGGTGCAGGCTGCGTGTGATCAAGATGGGGGTGCAGGCTGCGCGTGATCAAGATGGGGTTGCAGGCTGCACGTGAGCAAGCTGGGGGTGCAGGCTGAGCGTGAGCAAGATGGGGAATTGGGGTGCAGGCTGCGCGTGAGCAAGATGGGGAATTGGGGTGCAGGCTGCGCGTGAGCAAGATGGGGAATTGGGGTGCAGGCTGTGCGTGAGCAAGATGGGGAATTGGGGTGCAGGCTGCGTGTGAGCAAGATGAGGAATTGGGGGTGCAGGCTGCGCGTGAGCAAGCTGGGGGTGCAGGCTGCGCGTGAGCAAGCGGAGGGACGTGGGAAGTGCAGACTGTGTGTGAGGAAGATGGGGAGAAATGGGGGTACAAGCTTTGCAAATGAGGCAGTTTCATTGAAGCTAACATTTAAAATATGAGGGGCTGTGTTCACTGTTTTGTTTTTCATGGGGCCTGTGCTTTTGCTGTCACGTGGAAATCTGGACGCTCCTCTGGTTCTGATACTTGCTTTTTTTTTTCTAGGTTTATGTGGGTAGAAGAAAGTGACCTCAATGGTGTGAAAACTCCACTACTAGATCCCTACAGTGCTGGCCAAAAGTATTGGCACCCCTGTAATTCTAATACTCAATTTCTTCCAGAAAATGATTGCAATCACAAATGCTTTGGTAATAATATCTTCATTTAATTTGTCTTCAATGGAAAACTACAAATAGAATTGTCAAAAAGCCAAATTGGATATAATTCCACACCAAACATAAAAAAGGGGGTGGACAAAAGTATTGTCACCCTTTGAAAAATCATGTGATGCTTCTCTAATTTGTGTAATTAACAGCACCTATTACTTACCTGTGGCACATAACAGGTGGTGGCAATAACTAAATCACACTTGCAGCCAGTTGAAATGGATTAAAGTTGACTCAACCTCTGTCCTAATGTCCTTGTGTGTACCACATTGAGCATGGAGAAAAGAAAGAAGACCGAAGAACTGTCTGAGGACTTGAGAAGCAAAATTATGAGGAAGCATGAGCAATCTCAAGGCTACAAGTCCATCTCCAAAGACCTGAATGTTCCTGTGTCTACCGTGCGCAGTGTCATCAAGAAGTTTAAAAAGCCCATGGCACTGTGGCTAACCTCGGTAGATGTGGACGGAAAAGAAAAATTGATGAGAGATTTCAACGAAAGATTGTGCGGATGGTGGCTAAAGAACCTCGACTAACATCCAAACAAGTTCTAGCTGCCCTGCAGTCCGAGGGTACAACAGTGTCAACCCGTACTATCCGTCGGCGTCTGAATGAAAAGGGACTCTATGGTAGGATACCCAGGAAGACCCCACTTCTGACCCAGAGACATAAAAAAGCCAGGCTGGAGTTTGCCAAAACTTACCTGAGAAAGCCAAAAACTTTTTGGAAGAATGTTCTCTGGTCAGATGAGACAAAAGTAGGTGCTGGTGCTGTAGACTGATGGTGTCCAGAGCTTCTACCTCATGTGTCCTGTATAGTATATGATGTGTAGACCTCACTACAAGATCCCTAGGTGCTGGTGCTGTAGTGTGATTAAGTCCATGGCTTCTACCCAGGGGCCCACCTTCCATGAGGCAACCGTAGGGGATGGCCTTATTGCATGTTTTATTGCAATAAGCAGCTGCTGATAATTTTTACTCACCTCTCGACGCACTACAGTTACATCACAACGCTGAAGAATGCCGGGATGCTACGTACAAGTTGGCTACGGTGCACACTGAAGGGCGGCCAAAACAGTGTTTCCTCACCTGTCCACGATCCTATTGGCCACTACTCTGTGGTGAAGGGTGGGGGGTTCCTAATTTTAGTTGCTGGGCGGGAAGGTGTGTGTGAAAAGAAACAAAAAGGGGGGGGGAGGGTCATTCACGGCTTTAAAAAGGGGGTCATATACTGTCTGGGGGCCATAAAAAAAGGGTCAGCTATGGTGTGGAGTCCATAAAAAGGGGTCACATTGTGGTGGGTGCCATAAAAACGGTTCATATACTGTATGGGGCGAAAAAGGGGGTCAGATATTGCGTGGGGGGGCCATAAAAAGGGGTCAGATATTGTGTTGGTGCCATAAAAGTGGGTGGTGCCTTAAAAAGGTGTCATATACTGTAGACAGCAAAAAGCCCACTAGGATTTAGCATTCTCTTCTCCCATTCTTGACACACCGAGAGCAATACCGCAGAAGAAATGCTACCACAGGTCTTCTGTATCCGTTGTTTCAGGTGCCCCACATCCCGGATCTTCATAGAGTATACCATAGCCTTGCTCTCGGTGTGTCAAGAGTGTGAAAAGAGAATCGCGTTGACAATTCAACACAATTGGCAGCACTTTGAGCACATCCTTTAGTGGGTTACTGTCGTTGCTCCATGTCATAAATGTGTCAATAACTCAATAATGAATAAAGCTACGTTACAAATGAGCACACCATTGTTTTCCTTGTGCAATTCTACATGTGTTTGAGGTGTCATATGACCCCCTTCCCATTGAAAAACGTAAAGTTGAATCCAAAATGGCGGCTTTGCAGATGGGCGTCACCCGGCCTCAAATGTTTCCCCCCTCCCATGTACTAATATGCCACAAACGGTAAGGTGATATCAGCAACCACTTCCATTTTATCTGGGTGTATCCATACTTATGGCCCACCTGTATAAAATGACTCTCACAGTGCGACCACTTATAATAAAATGGCCCCAAGCTAAGTTATTTTTAAGGAGCAAGTGGTAAGCTGCATTCATTACTTACCATTCAGGTGGATTTAGGGTACCTTTGGCTGCTCAGAAAGCGAGGTCCCCCCATTCATGCCAAAGATCCCTGTGACAGTATGTCACATAGCATCCCTTGCACACAGTATAATGTCCAAACAATTTTGGGTTTGGCCAAACCCGAAATTTGAGGCTTCGCCACTACTTTTATACTCTTGGGGCTATTCAGACCTGAAGTGAGTAAATATAAGAATAGAGTTAATCACTTTAACTTGGGCTCTGGTACGGATCTAGTCCTCTTTGGCATACCTCCCAACCGTCTCGGATTCAGCGAGACTGTCCCAGTCGGCTGGAGGTATGTCCCGTCTTCAATTCATCTGCGTCCTCAGACAGAGCGGTAGAGGAGAGGGAAGGAGCAGTGTTTTTTTATTTTTGAGTGCTTTTGCTGGTTTGTTACCAGCAGGAAGACCTTAAACTGGGTGGCCAGATGAGGGGGACATTAAACTGGGGGTTCAGATGAGGGGACATTAAACTGTGGGAGGGGGGGAGAGATGAAGGGGACATTAGACTGTGGGGTCTGATGAGGTGGACATTAAACTGGGGGAGGGGGGTCTGATGAAGGGGGACATTAAACTGAGGCATATGGAGGTGCACAGTAAACTGTGGGAACACCAGGAGGATGACATTATAATGTGGGGGTGACTGTAGGGGCATTATACTGTGTAGGGGGAACAAAAGGAACGGATGTGAATGGGCAGAGTCAAAGTAGAAGTGGGTGTCCCTCTTTCTATTTTTTTAAAGTTGGGAGGTATGCTCTTTGGACCTCTTCTGGTCTCCTGAGTGACATCAGGGACAGCTGAGGCCTGTGTGTTATACTTACATCCCCGTTGTCTTTGCTAATTATTTTCTGAGGGTCTAAAGAGACTCCATACTATAGAAAAAGTGTGTGGGTGGTGAACCCCATCAACTCCTATTATTTGCCTCTTACTGCTGCACATTTCCCTGGTGATAGCTGGACATACATTGTACAGTAAATGATGTTCTAGTTTAGCAGAACTGTCTATATTGCTATTAACAACCAATCCCAGTGCAGGGTTTATTCATCTTTCTGCTGTGTGTTTTTTTTTATATATGAGGCCTTCTCTGGATAATATATTTTTATAAAGATTTCTCCAGTATAATGTTTTGCTTTTTGTTTTGTGCTTAAAATATAAAAATAAAATGGATTTTTCACTAAAGCCATGTATTGTCCTGTTTTTTTAAATTTTTTTTATTTTTTTTCCCTCTGTGGTTTATAAAAAACTTTCTTTAGGCTAAGGCCCCACGTTGCAGAAACGCAGCTTTTTTTGTTGCAAATTTTGTTTTTTGCAAAAAAGTTTTTTGAGTCAAAGCCAAGAATGGCTGCAAAAGGAATGGAAAATATCTAGAAAGTACTGATACTTCTACCTTGTCCTCAATCCACTCCTGGCTTTGGCTCAAAAAAACTGCAACAAAATCAGCAACAAAAAAAGCTGCGTTTCCGCAAGCTGGAGCCTCAGCCTTACAGAGTTTATTGCTCATAGGCAGACTTTTAATAAACCTCTTAAGGACACAGACAATTGCCAATACTAATTAAAGGGAATGTATCAGCAGGAAAACCAGTATGAAACGAATGACAGAACCTTTTAGGGCTGTTTCTAAACTTTAACCCCTTAATGACCGGGCCATTTTTTGTTTTTGCATTTTCGTTTTTCCCTCCCCACATTCCAAGAGCCATAACTTTTTCATTTTTCAATTCCCAGAGTCACATGATGGCTTATTGTTTGCGAAACAAATTGTACTTTGTAATGTCACTATTCAATATGCTGTGCAATGTACTGGGAAGATGGAAAAAAAATTCAAAATGAGGTGCAATTGGAGAAAAACTGCATTTGCGCCAAATTCATATGGGTTTAATTTTTACAGCATTCACTGTGTTGTAAAAATGACATGTAACCTGTATTCTGCAGGTCAGTACGAACACGGCGATACCAAATTTATATAGTATTTATAATGTTTTGATACCTTTTAAAAAATTAAAAACTTTGCTAAATAGAAAAAACATTTTGCGTCGCCATATTGTGTCACCTGTAACTTTTTCATATTTACATGTATGGAGCTGGGTAAGGCGTCTTTTTATGCGGGACAACATGACGTTTTTATTGTTACCATTTGGGGAAAGATCTGATGGTTTGATCACTTTTTATTAAATTTTTTATAGGAGGCAAAGTGTTGAAAAAAATGCTATTTGGCCATTTTGATTTTTTTTTCCCCGCTACGCCGTTCACCATATGGGATAAATATTTTAATAGTTCGGGCCTTTTGGAGCGCGGGGATACCTAAAGTGTTTATGTTTACTTTTGTTTATTTACTTTTATATCTGATCTAGGGAAAGGTGGGGTGATTTGAACTTTTGTGTTTTTTTTTATTTTTTCATACTTTTAAAAACTTTATTTTTTTGTACTTTTACTTGTATGATCAGACTCCCTAGGGACCTTGAAACCTAGGGAGTCTGATTGATCATACTATACTACTGTATCACAGTGAATAGCAAAATGCCGTTACTGCTATTAGACGATGCCTCTGGCATCGTGTAATAGATCTAATGTAATGACAGGCCCGGGAGCCTTCAATAGGCTCCCGGCTGTCATGGCAACCAATCGCCGCCCTCCGATGACGTTCTGGAGGGCGGCGATGGGGGAAAAATGGCGGCGCCCATGGTGGCTGTGCTATTTAGACACCGCGGTCCCGTTTGACCGCAACATCTAAAGGGTTAACAGCCGCGATTGGTGCAGGCACCGATCGCTGCTGTTAGCAGCGGGTCCTGGCTGTATTATACAGCCGGCACCTGCGGTGTATGGAGAGCGCTCTGCTCCTGACATCGTCATGCGACTCAGGACTTACTATTACGCCCTGGGTCGTTAAGGGGTTAAAAAGATGTCTTTGTTAAAGGGGTTGTCCAGGATAATCACATTTTTAACATGAGGCTCGGGAAGGTGAAAAAAAAAAATGAAATAAAAAAAGAAACTTGCTCAACTGTCCCTGGTGCTCTGATGTCTTGTTTTGGCAGAAGTCTCTGTGGGGATGTCAGCTGGAAGAAAACACTTGAGCACCAGAGACAGGTATGTTTGTTTGTTTATTTTTTTAAACTTCCCTGGCCTCATATAAAAAATAGTGTTATCCTGTAACACCCCTTTAATCAAAGGAAAATGAGTATTATTCTCTTATAGGAGCACACTGCAACATGGGTATAGACCTGGACACTAGAGGCTGACACTAGGAATACCAACAGATGTTGGCTACGCCTCTTGACTATAACCACTCCACAGACAATGTGCTAGTCAGTTTTAGCCTACTGTCTGTAGGAGGTAGACACGACATGCATGCAGGTCGGCTAGCCTGTAGGCTGCGGAGGTGGAGAACAATAACACCTTAATAACACTGCACTCCTCGTATTTAGTATCTGTTCATTCACAGATACCGGCTGCTGATGGATTCATACAGCTTCAGTCACACAACCTTTTCTAATAAAAGATGGCTGGACCATTGTAGCAAACAAGCCCTCTGACCTCTTATTTCCCCCTATCTCCTCATAGAATGTAAGCTCTTGTGTCCGGGCCCTCACTCCTATTGTGTGATATGTTTATTTCTTTGTCATATTGTAATGTCTCATATTGTCCATGTGTCCTCTGGTTTGTAAAGTGCTACGGAATATGTTGGTGCTATATAAATAAAGTTGTTGTTCTTAATATTGTTGTTATTATTATTGGCGGCCACCTGAGCATCAGTCCACACTTTGACCAACTTCGAATGGATCCATTCTGTGGCCTCTTAAAATGCTAGCTTGGGTTGTAAGGTTCTTCAAAAATCAAAAAATAACAAAACCCCATTACACTTCTATATACATTACATGTCCTTTAGCCCACTAGGATTTAGCATTCTCATACAGAGCAGGCTAAATTCTAGTGGGCAAAAGGACCTGGTCCTTCTGCTCAAAACTAGCTATATGTAGTGTGCAATGACAGATTGCTAGGAGTCCACAGATGATCAGCGTTCACGTGAGCTCTGTTTGATTTCACAGACCAGCTCATTTATTTGAATGGGACTGAGCTGCGATCAGGTCACGTGACTTACGTCATAGGGCCTGTAAAATGGAAGCGGTTCCCATAGAGCGCAACTGCAGCTTCAAACAGCTGATCAAAGCCCCACAGATCTTAAAGGGAGTCTATCATTAGAAAAACACATTTTGAACTAATGGCATGTTGCAATAGCCTTTAAAAAGTTATTCTACTCCTACCTTGCATTCTTTTGTTCTCCCCGCCGTTTGATAAAAATCAGTTTCTTGCATTATTCAAAATAATTTGAATAATGCAAGAAATGGATTTTTATCAGAAATGTGTTTTTCTAATGATAGACTCCCTTTAAAATGATCCGATAAGTCATCAATAAAAAGGACCAAAAACCTGAAAAGCGCTTTGGAATACGTTGGCGCTATCAAAAAATAAAAATAAATGGAAAGAAACCATTTTGATATTTTTAAAATAATAATAAAAAAAAATTTCACTTCTATATACATTACATGTCCTTTAGCCAAATGGGATTTATTTATTTTTTTACATAAAACAGGCTGAATTCTAGTGGCCAGAGGGACCAGGTCCTTTAGCCCACCCTGTGGTTTTCTCCCCCCCCCCCCCCCCCCCCCCCCCCCCCCCCCCCCCCCCCCCCCCCCCCCCCCCCCCCCCCCCCCCCCCCCCCCCCCCCCCCCACCACACCCCCCCCCCCCCCCCCCCCCCCCCCCCCCCCCCCCCAGTTTCCCCCCCCCCCCCCCGCGCCGGGCCCCCCCCCCCCCCCCCCCCCCCCCCCCGCGGCCCCCCCCCCCCCCCCCCCCCCCAGGCCCCCCCCCCCCCCCCCCCCCCCCCCCCCCCGGGGCCCCCCCCACCCAAAGCCCCCCCGGGGGGGGCCGCCCGGCTGGCATCCCCGCCCACCTCCAGCGTGGCGTCAGTCCAGGGTCCCGCTCTTCCGCCACAGCCGCCAGTGGCCTCAGCTCGTCCTATCAGGGCAACGAGGTCACCGGAGCGGCTGTCTCCAAACAGGGCCCCGCATGACAGGGGCAGAGCTCTGGTGCGGGGGGCAGCCCGTTCCCCTTCCCGCCGCTGGGAAAGGTCGGTCATTTTGCCGCCTGCGCGCCTATCAGCTCCTGCAGGGGGCGGTGTAGTGAACACTGAGCGTGCAGGAGTGGGGCATAGCGCCCCCTTACCCACTCCTGCATTGTTAACCCCCAGTCAGTCCCAGGTGTTGATGCCCCCTCCGCTGCCTGGCTGGTTGACCCGGTGGATTGGCCAGACGGCCACCTGGCCGGTGGTGGAGGGGGCCGGCTCCTCCGCTGTTCCGGTCGGTTCCGCGGCTGGGTTGGCGAGGGTGCCTGTTCAGGCCCCAGCCACTGCTGCCCCACTAGATGTAGTGGCCTCCCCAAGTGTCCTTCCTTACAGCGATGAGGCGTATTTTGAGCTGGATTACGTTTCAGGTACTCGTCACGTGCTTCAAGAGTCACGGCTGCATTCAGTGTCCCGCGACTCCCATTACTCGGCGGCCTGCTCCTACAGGGGTTCAGAGGCTGATTCTGGGTCCGCTAACCGCTCTCATAGCTATAGGGATTCCCGCTATAGCCGGCGTAGATCCCGTAGCAGGTCACGATCTGCAAGTCGACGAAGTCGTCATAGTTCCCGGTCACGTAGACACAGAAGACGGCGCTCCCGTAGCTCTGATAGGGGGCGATCGTTGTCACACTCTTCATCCTCTTCCCGGGAGTCGTACAGGTCCGGACGGAGGCGTGACCATAGGAGGTCTCGGAGACGGAGTGACAGAAAAGAACCCAGGACCATACAGGACAATTCATTTGTGCCTGTTGCCACAGTGCCTGGACCAGCTCCACTGCCTCCACCCTCTGCCAGACCGGTGCAGCCAGCCATCATCCCGACCGGTGAGTTGACGTGTTCTCAGGTATGGACTGCACAGTCCTCCGCCTCTTGCGTGATGTGCTTGATGTTTTAAAAGTGATGTTGCACAAACTAGAAGGTAGGGGGTGCCTTCTGTGGTTACCCCAGGTGTGGTTGTGCCACAGCCCGAGCCAGCTTTCCCTACCCCTGGTTAGTTGTTTAGGGACTCTTATTTTGTAATGTGGCTCCATTGGGCATGCACGTGCCATTGGATGTTAAAGGGATTCTATCATTAAAAAATCCGTTTTAGGCTAAGGCCCCACGTGTCGTAAACGCCACAATTTTCCTGTAGCGGAAGCACTGCGGGAAAAAAAATCGTGGAGTTTTACAGTCAGAGCAAAGTACATGGGATTCTAGTGAATCCCATGCCCACTTTGTGGGAAAAAAAACGCACTGCGGACACACAACGATTTCCAAAACCAGCACGGGTTTAGAAATCGCAGTTTGTCAATTATACCTTCGGAAAAGCCGGTGGTTTCGCCATAGGTGTAACTGAAACAGAAAGTCCGCAGAGGAAAACTCTGTAAACTTTCTGTCTAAAGCGCTGTGGGAAGAACTGCGATGCGATGCGATCCTGCCGCGGTTTCTCCAGGAGTGCTTTTTTTTTGCTGCAGGATGCCACATGGGGCCTTAGCCTTAAACTAAGAGCACGTAGGAATAGCCTTTAAGGCTATTCCTCTCTTACCTTTATCTTGAAGGTCCGCGCTGCCGTTCTTGAAATTTTATTCATTTTTCATTGTGCATTCTCAGCACAATGAAAAATGAATAAAAATTCATTCTTAGTTTAAAATGTGTTTTTTAATGATAGAATCCCTTTAAAGGGTATTCCCATCTCAATGATCCTATCTATACTGGTAGCTTATGGAAATTGAAGACATTTCCTAAATACATTGCTTTAGCAATGCTGCTTTGTTTTCCTGCTATGTGAAATTATATCTCCCATTGTTGCTGTTGCAGCAGCGTGACACTGCAGCCAAGTATAGCGGTTGACTCCCCTTGGTGATTGGAGGCAGCCACGACATGCCAGCGGGACTATCCGGAAACAGCATTGGGCCGTGTGGCGGGTCCCCTTTGTTGATCCTCTATTTCCTAATTTTAGTGTGTCCCCTTTGGGGCTGGTCCCCAAGACAGAGGAAGGAACATTTAGGCTTATTCATCATCTTTCCTTCCCTCTGGGTGAGTCGGTAAATGATGGAAATCCCCAAGGAAGAGACAGCGGTGTCCTATGTTTCCTTTGATAGAGCCGTATTGTTGGTGGTCCATGCTGGATGCGGGGCTCTTCTGGTAAAATCGGACATGGTCAACTTTCCGTCTCTTACTGGTAAACCCTGACTGTCTTCTTTTGCTGGGTTGTCAGTTTATGGGGATGTTTTAGTATGACATGTCTTCCTATGGGGTGTTCATTTCCTGCCGTTATTTTGAAGTTTCAGTACTTTCTGGAGTGGGTGGTGCGGCAGGAAACGGGGTCCTCATCGGTGATACATTATTTGGATGATTTTTTTTTATTTGTTGGTCCTGCTAATTCACCTTGCTGTTTATATTTGCTTTACATGTTTCATTTCTGTGCAGAATATTTTGGAGTTCCTTTAGCGAGTGATAAGACTGAGGGTCCGGTGTCGTGCCTCTCCTTTCTGGGATTTTTGATTGATTTCGACCACATGATTCTCCAGCTCCCGGAGGGCAAGTTGTCCCGTTTCAAGTTGGACATTGATGTGTGTTTGACAGCTAGGAAAGTTCCGTTGTCCCTGTTGCAGTCGCGTCTGGGGCAATTGATCTTTGCTTGTAGAATTTTTCCTATGGGTAGAGTTTTCTCCAGACGATTGGCTATGGCCATGTCTGGAGTAAAGCTGCCTCATCATTATGTCCGGATAACTAGAGTCCTGTGGGATGACTTGAAGGTATGGAAATCCTTTTTACTGGATTATGCGGGTATATCATGTTTTCCAGAGGAGGAGTTGTGCAATTCGGATCTTCAGATTTTCACGGATGCTGCGGGTTATGGCGCAGTGTTTGGTGCTCATTGGTCAGCAGCCCCTTGGCTGCAGAGATGGATTACATCCTGTGCCACCAAAAACTTGACATTATTGGAATTGTTCCCCATAGTTGTTTCCCTGGAGTGTGGGGGGCTGCTATTAACCGTTTGTCCTCCAGCTCTTTACCGGTGTTAGCTTTGTTGAGACACCTAGTTCTTCGTTGCCTACAGTTTAATATTGTATTTAAAGCGTGACATGTTCCTGGGGTTGACAATATGGTTACTGTTGCTCTTTCTCGTTTCCAGTGGGAGTGCTTCAGGAAGTTCCATCTGAGGGTGGATTCGGTGGGATGTCCATGCCCTCCCTTCCTCTGGGACATGGCACTCCAACATTGACTCCGTTTTTGAGAGAATCTGTTTCGGCTTCAACAGGGATTGGCCACGGTAAGGCTCGGAGTGTGTGGTTGGCCTTCGTTTCCCCGAAAAGGCCCTAGGATGCTGACTGTTGTAGGGATTTAATGTTTTCCTACCTGATCCGCTTGAAGTCGACTGGTGTCTCTGTGTGCACGGCTGGAAGGCATTAAGCGTGGGTGGCTTTCGGTTTAAAGTTACTGGGGTTGCTTGATGTGACCAAAGACTTCCCATTCCAGTTAATGCTTAGGGGTTGGAAGAAGTCCAGGAGGACATTAGATTGTCGTAGGCCTGTTTGTTTCCATCTTCGACGCCTGGTAGTTGCGGCGGAAGCTGTCTGTTTTTCAGCGTATGAGTCGCTCCTTTTAGATTATTTTGTTTTGGCATTCTTCGGAGCGCTTTGGGTTAGTGAATTGGTGGCGCAATCGCGCCATGCACCGTAGGGCTTGGCAACGGAGGATGTAGTCATCCTGCCAGATGCGCTTAGGATTAGGGTGCGTTTCTCTAAAACAGACGTTTACGGGCAGGGTACGTGGCTGTCTATTGCAGAGTTGGATGGCCCATTGTGCTCTGTGGAGACGGTCCGGCGTTATGCTACCGGCTGCCCATCGGCCAGCCAGTTAATTGTTCGTAGTGACGGCTCCTTTTTTACGAAGTTTCAGTACGAGACCATGTTTAAACGTTGCCTCACGGCGGTTGGGGTTCCCGCATCTGAATTTGGGACCCATTCGTTCAGCATAGGGGCTGCGGACGCGATGGGGTTGACGAAGGAGGAGGTTAAGCGTATTGGCCAATGGCGTTCAAACTGTTATCGTCGTTATGTTAGGTTGGGTTTGCTTACTAATTTTAAAAAAATAGTTTTTTTTTTTTTTTTTGTAAAATATATGGACTAATATTGTTTGTTTGCTTATTTCAGGTACCCACCCATTGGTTTGGATCATTGGCCATTCATATATTTACTGGGCAGCGAGACATGCAGCGGCTCAGCCTGGTGGCCTCCAGTTGGGCTTCCGTGATGCCGAATTACGTTGGCGTGGCATGCGTGACATGCGGTGGTTGCAGGTCTTGCCTGATGTCGTGTCTGCCAGTAGAGCTGCCCAGGCCCCTGTGGTGCTGGTGATCCATGCGGGTGGCAATGACCTCGGTTCAGTGCGGATGTCTGAGCTAATCTCGCTGATTCGGTCGGACTTTGACAGATTCCCTTCCTTTTTTCCTGCTGCAGTGATGGTGTGGTCGGAGATTGTTCCGCGGGCCCATTGGCACGATGCTAGGGACCTGGCGGCCCTTGAGAGATCCAGGAGGATGTTGAACATGCGGGTGTCGCGGCATGTGCGGTCCCAAGGCGGAGTGGTTGTTCGACACCGGCAATTGGAAGGTGATAATAAAGACATGCTTTGCAAGGATGGAGTCCACCTCAACGACAGTGGCCTGGATATTTTCCTGTCTGGTATCCAGGATGGAATTGAAAGGGCCCTGTTGCTTCTGCGAGGGGGGGGTCGGTCCCCGGTGTAGGTTTACACCGAGCTCTGGTGGCATATGGCAGGACCTTGGCTCCTTTCATCTGTTAGAGGAGTATGGACGTGTCGCCCGGCGGAAAATCTAAAACATGCCCACCGTGGACACGGTGGTTGGCATTCAGTGACACGTCATACAGGTCATCATGGGGGTAACAAGGTTCTGCTTATATGTTATAGTTATTTAATAAAGCTATGGCCGACCCCCACAATTTACCCTCAAGCAGGTGTCTGTCATTACTGGTCAGTCTTTATTTGTAAGGGGTGTGTATCGTAAGGTTGGAGGGAGGGGGTGTTTTAAATGGTCCAGTGCGGCTGGTCATGTTCGGTCATCCAGAGAGACCCCTTACTGAAGCTTCAATTGTACTTACCTACATTATAGGTAGATACATCTCAGCTGATAATAAGTGTCAGTGAGTGAGGCTTGGCCTACACAACGCTTTATTGCTCCAGCTCAGTGTACAGGACACGTTTTACTTAGAATATTTTTTTTAAATCAAGTTTTCATGTTAAAAAGAATATTAGGAATTTTTGTTACATGTTTAAAAAATTTTCATATCCATATTTAAAAAATAAAAAAAAAAAGTACTAAATCCTGTAACTTTCACTCTGGCCACTAATCCTAACAATAGACGAATTCCATAGGGGTTTTCTTTGCAGCAGTTAACTCATTTTACATCATAGACAGGGTGACAATAGAACATAACACCTGTATAGATAACACTACTGACGGATCATTGCATCCACTACCTACAATAGATGATGTCACAGCTTATCTCCTCCCCCTTATTGCACAGAGCATGTCTAGAAAACTCTCCCATAGACCTCAATGAGTTTGCTCCCGTCTATTACTGCCAATGGTCTTGACCCTGCTGTAAAGCATATCACTTAATGCTGTAACAGAGCTCAGACAAGATGGCCAATGGAGAAGGCAAATGGGTGAATTGACGGTCATAGGTTCGTGCATCGGTTCATAAGTCCATTTGCTTTCTCCATTGTTGTTATCAATTGCACTCCCATCTACTGAGTTACGGTAAGTCCTGGCTTATTACTATTCATGGTTCCAGGCTGCTGTGCTTGGATTTATCTGATGGTGTATGATTTATGTACAATAAGGACACGTGTGACACCGGTGTATGTTTTTATGACCCAGGGTTTGTTGTTTTCTATGTACATACATTTTTGTATACTTCTTTTTTTTTTTTTTTTTTTTTAAGTGATTTATTAAAAGTTATGCTTTCATTTATTGATCATCTTTATGTACATTCTGATTTGACTTATTTTTGATTATCATTTGGAATTTCCAGTTTTCATTTGTTCCCAATGTATGGAGATCAAAGAGATAAATTGATAAATATATCTATTATGACTATATATATATATATATATATATATATATATATATATATAAATGTTTTCAAATGTGTAAAATATTCTGTGAGACATGGGTGTGACAGCCATTATACTGGAGCCTCCGTCCTTACCTTAGCTTGAATTTGGTTAAAGACTCCAATTTCTCCTAAAATTAATTCAATAAAATATCGCTACATGATAACAAAACCCTTGACAGGCTGCAATTCACAACACAACCACTGGATGGCTACACAGAGATACATTAAGGATATCACTATGTGACATAATATCACAAAACAATGTCTTGATAAATTTTATCATGACGCATAACATGTCCAACCAAGAGGAGAGATAAGGAAGGACCCATCTGTATACTATGTGAACTGGGTTAAGAACAAAACCTTATACTTCTGTGTATACACTACATTAATAGTAAATACATATTGAAAGGCTTGTCTTACCACTCTGACAATAGACCAGGAACACTTACATTGATCGCCTTCCTCTAAGACCCCTGACAATCAGCAAAAGTAAGGAGCCCCAACATTCCTGCAAGCCCCATTATTGTTTACCCAACCACAGCCACGTCTATAGATATAAAGCATCAGACTGTACACATACATGCTTGTTTCTAGCTAACAGCAGACATAATACTCATATATTGCGCTTATTGTATTTACTTTTGGTATCTTTAACCCCTTATTGACACAGCCTAAAAGTGCCTTATGGACACGGCCTCATTTATCAAACCTGACATATCACTTTATATGGCAATAAGTTTGCCACTTACACAAGTGATTTTGAGTGCTTCATCATGACACATTACCACTAACAGGAAGTACAAACACTGATCAATATTTTTGTACTTTTTTTTTATAAAAATAATTTGATGGAAATTTTGAAAAAATGGCAATTTTCAAAATGTGAAATGCTCTGCTTTTCAGACAGACAGTCATACCACACAAATACATTAATACATATTATCTACCATATTTCTGCTTTATATTGGCATCATCTTTTAATCGGCCTTTAATGTATTTTGGACGTTAGAAGACTTACAAGTGTAACAGCGATTTCCTAGATTTCAAAGAAAATTTCCCAAACTGATTTCTTACAGACCATTTCAGTTCTAAAGGGGATTATAAAGGCCTATATATTAGAAACCCCTATAAATCATCCCATTTTGAGAACTGCACCCTTCAAATAATTCGAAACAGCATTTGGGAAGTTTGTTAACCCTTTAAGCATTTCCCAAGAATTAAAACGATATGGAGATGAAATTTAGACATTTCATTTTTTTTCAGTAATATATTCATTTAGCCCTAAAATTAACACACTCACAAAGGGTTAAAGGAGAAAATGGATCTCACAGTTTGTTATGCAATTTCTCCCGAGCTCAGAAATACCCCACATGTGGGTGTAAACTGAAGTTTGGGCACACAGCAGCACACGGAAGGGAAGGAGCGCCACTGGACAGAAGATTTTGCTGAAATAGTTGGGGGGGGGGGGGGGGGGGGGGGGGGGGGGGGGGGGGGGGGGGGGGGGGGGGGGGGGGGGGGGGGGGGGGGGGGGGGGGGGGGGGGGGGGGGGGGGGGGGGGGGGGGGGGGGGGGGGGGGGGGGGGGGGGGGGGGGGGGGGGGGGGGGGGGGGGGGGGGGGGGGGGGGGGGGGGGGGGGGGGGGGGGGGGGGGGGGGGGGGGGGGGGGGGGGGGGGGGGGGGGGGGGGGGGGGGACCTGGGGATTGGGCAGTTATTTCCTGATGGATCTTATCAATTTTATCATGGAAATAAGTGGACAGGTCATCTGCGCTAAGGTCTGTGAATAGCATCTGCACCTTGGGAGTTAGTAAGGAGTGAAAAGTTTCAAATAGCCTTTTAGGGTTACAGGAGAGAGAATAGATGAAAGCGGTGAAATTTGCTTGTTTGGCTAGGTGAAGGGCAGAATTATAGCTTTTAAGCATAAATTTAAAGTGGAGGAAGTCTGCAGGTGTATGTGATTTTCTCCACAGACGTTCAGCACACCTAGAGCACCGCTGAAGAAAACGTGTCTGTGGCGTGTGCCAGGGTTGCTGCCTCCTGCGTCTAACCTTTCGAGTGGAGGGGGGAGCCGCCTCATCCAATGCACTGTCAGGGGGGCGTTCCTAACAGACCAGCGATGACGCTAGGTTGTAAGGTCCGCCCTTCTGGCAGTGGGGAGATGTAGTCCCGAAATTAACGGCACCGATGTCTCCAGCAGTGGGGCACATACCAGGAAAGCCTCACAGTGCCCTGAATTCGACTTTCTAGTGGTATATAATGCCGCACATTGATGAGGACATGAAAGGTCCTCTTTCAGGCCGCTTTTCCCTTGGCATCTAATGCGGCTTTGCAGATCGGCGATATAGTTCTGAGTAGTGTGAATAAGCCGGGCGGTTTGTTGCTCAATGATGTTTTGATATATCCTACGGAAATTCGTATTTGTATCCGGATGTCTAAGACGGATTAGCTGGGGGGTGGTCAGTGGTTGACACTTAGAGCGTTAGAAGCTGGGGTTTGCTCTGTCAAGTTGGTGTGTGATTTTGCCAGATCGAGGCAGTCGGGCACTCATTTTTCAGTTCATGCTTCCTGTTCACCCTTAACATGTTTTCGGTTTTCAGTACTTTTCAGGAGATGTTAGAAGGAGTTGGGCCTTGAGACTAAAGAACTTGGAACACATTTGTTTCGGATTGGAGTGGCAGTGGATGCGTGTGGTATTGGGTTGGAGGGAGTTAAGTCACCCGGTCATTGGAAGTCCGGTTGCTATTGCCCATTTATTAGACCGGATCTACTATCATTGTACGTTCTCAAGTTTTATGTTGTCTTTTTGTCATTGGGGTTTTGGGGAGCAGTAATTTAGTTTTTGTTCCTTTTCAGGTTTTAGACTCGTGCCTTTGTGGATTATAAGTCATTCGTATATATTCTGGGTGGAAAGGAAAGTGTCAATATGGCCTTGTGGAGAGGGAATGGGGCTTCCGAATGCCAAAGTCCAATGGAAGGGTGTCCGGGGTCTCTCTTGGACTCAGATTTTATCGGAGGTTGTGTATATTGGTATGTTGGCAGAAGGTATAGTGGTGATCCTTATTCATGCTGTGGGCAATGAAGTGGGAAAGGTGAAATTGGGTGAGTTGATAGCCTTTATGCACCTCCTCCCACTTCTCAGCTACCCATGTAGTTGCTCCCCTGCTTGTGTACCCCCTCCCCTTCTCATCACCCGATATAGGTGCCCCCTGCTTGTGCACCCCCTCCCACTTCTCATAACCCGATGTAGGTGCCCCCCTGCTTGTGCACCCCCTCCACCTTCTCATCTCCCGATGTAGGTGCCCCCCTGCTTGTGTACCCCCTCCACCTTCTCATCTCCTGATGTAGGTGCCCCCTGCTTGTGCACCCCCTCCACCTTCTCATCTCCCGATGTAGGTGCCCCCCTGCTTGTGTACCCCCTCCACCTTCTCATCTCCTGATGTAGGTGCCCCCTGCTTGTGCACCCCCTCCTCCTTCTCATCTCCCAATGTAGGTGCCCCCTGCTTGTGCACCCCCTCCACCTTCTCATCTTTTCATGTAGGTGCCCCCTGCTTGTGCACCCCCTCCCGCTTCTCATCACCTGATGTAGGTGCCCGCTGCTTGTGCACCCCCTCCACCTTCTCATCTCCTGATGTAGGTGCCCCCTGCTTGTGCACCCCCTCCACCTTCTCATCTCCCAATGTAGGTGCCCCCTGCTTGTGCACCCCCTCCCACTTTCTCATCTCCCGATGTAGGTGCCCCTGCTTGTGCACCCCCTCCACCTTCTCATCTCCTGATGTAGGTGCCCTCTTCTTGTGCACCCCCTCCACCTTCTCATCTCCCGATGTAGGTGCCCCCCTGCTTGTGTACCCCCTCCACCTTCTCATCTCCCGATGTAGGTGCCCCTGCTTGTGCACCCCTCCACCTTCTCATCTCCCGATGCAGGTGCCCCCCTGCTTGTGTACCCCCTCCACCTTCTCATCTCCCGATGTAGGTGCCCCCCTGCTTGTGTACCCCCTCCACCTTCTCATCTCCTGATGTAGGTGCCCCCTGCTTGTGCACCCCCTCCACCTTCTCATCTCCCGATGTAGGTGCCCCCCTGCTTGTGTACCCCCTCCACCTTCTCATCTCCTGATGTAGGTGCCCCCTGCTTGTGCACCCCCTCCACCTTCTCATCACCCGATGTAGGTGCCCCCTGCTTGTGCACCCCCTCCACCTTCTCATCTTTTCATGTAGGTGCCCCCTGCTTGTGCACCCCCCTCCCGCTTCTCATCACCTGATGTAGGTGCCCCCTGCTTGTGCACCCCCTCCACCTTCTCATCTCCTGATGTAGGTGCCCCTGCTTGTGCACCCCCTCCACCTTCTCATCTCCCAATGTAGGTGCCCCCTGCTTGTGCACCCTCTCCACTTTCTCATCTCCCGATGTAGGTGCCCCCTTCTTGTGCACCCCCTGCACCTTCTCATCTCCTGATGTAGGTGCCCCCTTCTTGTGCACCCCCTGCACCTTCTCATCTCCCTATGTAGGTGCCCCCTGCTTGTGCACCCCCTCCACCTTCTCCACTCCCCTTGTAGATGTCCTGGAATCTTGTTCCTGTTCCAATTTCTCTATCCATTATGGGCACATTTTGATCCATTTCAGGCACATGGAGGCTACTCTATACTGTAGGGGGACCTGATGGGGAATTGTATACTGTGGAGGCAACTGAATGGGTTTGTATACTGTGGGGACAACTTGAGGTAGCCTGCATACTGTGGGGGCAACTGGAGGGGCTGTATGAGACGTGGCATACCCTTAGTGCAAGAAAGGGCAACACATTATCATGAATCTATGCCAGAAAACTGGCATGAATGCGTTGCTAAATTCCTTCCCAATGTGATTTAAAAACTGATGAGTGACGGCCATTTACAACCCTGAGGTTGGACCTCCAGCGATCTGACACTTATCCCCCTATTCTGTGAATAGGGAATAAATGTCCTTAATGGCACAATCCTTTAAGGTCATGTCCAAATGGGAAGTGAATTAACGGCTGAATTTGCAGCAACATTTCCATGCTTTACATGCAGACATCAACACAGGTTTTCAGTGGATTTCACCCTATTCTTTGCAAAGCGGAAATCCGTAATATAAATTGACATGTTGCAATTTCCGCATATAACTTTATTGGCGTCACATGGATGAGGTTTATAAAACTCTCACACACTTTGCTGGTACTGTAATTCACTGCACAGTTTCCACCTGCAAATCCCGATGGGATATTTGAGCTCATCTACATGTACAGATGTTCACAAAAGGTGAAACCTGCTACAAACCTGCAACTAAATTCTCATGAAACACATGTGGTTTATGCCACGAGTCTGAAGCAATATCCATGGTGGATATAATGTGTGGTGGACAATTTGTCTATGGCTGATGCTGAGGCATGTACGTCTAGGTTTGACTGCAACCTGTGCACCTCCTCTAGCTACACCCCTGGCCAGTGATCACACAGATATAGCTGATATTATACCTGTAACACTCCTACCTTCCTACATCATCTTCAATGCCCCGCGCACCTAGCATGAAGGGCACAGCCTGGTCGGGCAGTGTTTATTATGAACACACATCTACTGAAGTGCTCTCTGCAGATCATCTCACATTAAACCTCTCCCCATGAGAGCGCCACTCCTTGTTTCCCTGCAGAGATGTTCGGTCATCCAGAGAGACCCCTTACTGAAGCTTCAATTGTACTTACCTACATTATAGGTAGATACATCTCAGCTGATAATAAGTGTCAGTGAGTGAGGCTCGGCCTACACAACGCTTTCTTACTCCTGCTCAGTGCACAGGACACTTTTTACTTGGAGTATTTTTTAAATCAAGTTTTCATGCTGAAACGAATATTAGGAATTTTTGATAAATGTTTAAAGAATTTTCAATGTCATTATCCATATTCTTAAAAAGTACTAAATCATGAAAATTTTCACTCTGGCCACTAATCCTAATAATAGACCAATTCCATAGAGGTTTTATTTTCAGGAGTTACCTCATTTACATCATAGCCAGGGTGACAATAGAACATAACACCTGTATAGATAACACTACTGACGGATCATTGCATCCACTACCTACAATAGATGATGTCACAGCTTATCTCCTCCCCCTCATTGCACAGAGCATGTCTAGAAAACTCTCCCATAGACCTCAATGAGTCTGCTCCCGTCTATTACTGCCAATGACCATGACCCTGCTGTAAAGCATATCACTTAATGCTGTAACAGAGCTCAGACAAGATGGCCGCCTCTATGTATAGAACATAGAATAAAACAATCTATAATCAGAAAATAAAAACAGATTTGAAAATAATGACAGATTTCAGTATTTTATTCTAATAAATTAACCACTTTAGTGCTGGGCTATTTTCCCTGGTTCAGGATTGGACACATTTTGAATCTTTTTTTAATAGCGCAAAGTTTTAAAATCGTCGTCCCTCTCCCTTATGGTAATTTTTATGAGGGTGACACATACTGTTGTGTCGCCGGGGCGAGAACCTGTGACATGGGCGGGGTAGTGGAGTTTTTCTTTATATTCTTTTCTATACATTGTGCCTCCTTATAAGGTCATATTTCTATTATTTCCTGGTCATATACATATTTCCAGCCATTATACTGGAGCTTCCGTCCTTACCTTAGCTTGAATTTGGTTAAAGACTCCAATTTCTCCTAAAATTAATTCAATAAAATATGGCTACATGATAACAAAACCCTTGACAGACTGCAATTCACAACACAACCACTGGATGGCTACACATAGATACATAAAGGATATCACTGATATCACTATGTGACATAATATCACAAAACAATGTTGTCTTGATAAATGGTTTTTTTTTTTTTTTTTTTTTTAAATAGGCCGTTACCTGCTGGAGTAACTCCAGCAGGTAATGGGCCCTATTTACTTACCAATCCTCGCTCCTGCTCACGGCCGCCTCTGCTTCACCTTCTGTGTCCAATATGATGGCGCTGGGGCCCAGAAGGGAAAGCAGAGGCGGCTGTGAGCAGGAGGGGGATCGGTAAGTGAGGCCACGAGCCTCGAACTCCAACAAATACTGCTATTATTATACAGTGGGGTATTTTCAGACCCCAGAGCATAATGATCGGCGGCCCAGGGGAGGTGAGCGAACATAAAAACCTGTGTTACTGACCTCTCCTGCTCTCCGACATTCTCAGGCAGCCTTCGGGCCTTATTGCTGACATCTCAGACGTCACGTGGGCCAGGCTAGCATCATTATGCGTCGCAATGCCGGCCTGGCCAACATGATATCTGCACCGACATTGAAGAGGGCACTGGAGCCCAGGAGAGGTAAGCAACCTTGGTTTATATGTTTGTCACCTCTCCGGATCTCCAATCATTGCAGAACCCCTAAAGTACCAGTACAATAGAATCCCCCCAAAAAGTGACCCCATTTTGGAAACTACACCTCAGTATCCAATACGTTGCGCCCACTTTGTTTCATCAGAGACATACACTCCTAAAACTATTAAGTGGCCTATTCGGGGCACAAAAAACTTATATATGTGGGTGTAAATTGCTGTTTGGGCACACAGCAGGGCTCAGAAGGGAAGGAGCACTGCACTTTTTAGCTTTTGGAGCATAGATTTAGAGGCATGTTGTTTTTGTAGGGCCCTGAAGGTGTCAGTAAATTTGAATTCCCCAACAAGTGACTCCATTTTGTAGGGGCGATTTTAGGGTCTCTGCAAATGTGACATGGCGTCCAAAAACCAACAATCTAAATCTGCACTCCAAAAGCACAGCGCTCCTTCACATCTGCTCCCTGCTGTGTGTCCAAACTGAAGTTTATGTCCACATGTAAGACACTGCTGTATCCAGGATAATGTACTTAATGCCATATGGGGGTATAAACTGCTATTTGGGCTCAGCTGGGCAAAGAAGGGAACTGCTATTTGGTTTTTGGAGCACAGTTTGGTTTTGGACATCGTTGCCACTTTTGCAGAGCCCTGAATGCCAATAAAGTGGAATCCGCAGACAGGTGACCCCATTCTGGAAACTACATCACTGAAGAGATGTATCAAGGTGTGTAGGGAGCATTTTTAATCCTTGAAAGTTGCATGAATTTAATTTCTAGAAATGAATGCGCAGCTGATAATGAAAAGTGAAAATTGCAATTGTTCCAGAGATTCGCCATTTCAATGCCCGATATGTTGTGCCCAACTTGTGTCAGCAGAGACACACACTCCAAAAAACTGTTAAGCAGGTATCCTGGGCACAACAGCTTATGGAGCATTTGTCTCTGATACAAGCCGGGCACAACATATTATGTACTGAGATGACATATTCCTGGAAAAATTCTCATTTTCAGCTCTCAACATCAATTACGTATTCATTTCTGAAAAATATATTATAGCAACACTTGGGGGTTAAACATGCTCACTGTACCCCTGGATAAATTCCTTCAGGGGTGTAGCTTCCAAAATGGGACTACATGTCAGGGATTCCACTTTACTGGCATTCAGGGCTCTGCGAAAGTGTCATGACTTCCAAACCTTCTAAATCTAAACCCCTAAGGTACCAGAAAAGTGGAATACCCTGGGAAGTGACCCCATTTTGAAAACTGCACCCCTCAAAGAATTTATCAAGGAGTGTAGCGAGCATTAGTATCCCAGACATGAATGCACAGTGGATGCAATAAAGTGAATAAGTAAGCTGTGCGGAGTACATTGAGAACACCAAATTCCCTACTATATCCCCAGTAGCATCTATGATTGGGGGGGTCACTGTGGGGGTCACTTCTGGTTTCTTTTCCCTTCTAAGCTCTAAATTTGGGGTGTACCCTGATATACGCTCGCACAGCTTATACATTCCCTTCCTGCTGCAGCCAGTTGTGTTCTAATGATTTGGCGATTTTTGGGGGTTTTGTCTTCACAGTGTACAAGCTATATTTTGTATATTTTTCTGGTGATGTAGCCATATGAGGGCTTTTTGTAATGACATCATTTTTGGGTGCCTATAACTTATTGACTAAATTTTATTAACTCTTTCTTGATAAAAAAAAACATCAATTCTGGCATAGCTTTTTACATTTTAATTTTTTTTGCCGTGCAGTGTACAGCATAAGTAACATGTTACCTTTATTCTGCGGGTCGGTGCGGATTACGGCTATACCTCATTTATATTGTTTTTTTATGCTTTACTAATTTTGCAGAACAAAAATCCATTTGGGGACGTAAACCAATAATTCTGGCATCACCATCTTCTGAGATGTGTAGAATTTTTATTTTTCAGTTGACAGATTTGGTTGAGGGCTTATTTTTTGTGGGATGATCTGTGCTTCTTATTGGTACTGTTTTGGAGTACATATGACCTTTTGATCACTTTTTATAGCATGTCCCGATGGGGGACATTTACATGGCGGAACCCCTTGGATAACACAGTCATGTTTGACCACAGCATCCAAGGGGTTAAAACCCCCAAACGAAGCTGAATCAGGGACGTAATAGCACGTCCATTTGCATTAAGGCCCAGGCAGCCAGGATGTACTATTACGTGCTTGGTTGTTAAGGGGTTAATCCAATGCCTGGCCCCATGCTTAACCCCTAATGACTGCCACTGTCTTTTGACAGTGGGAGTTGCAGGTCCTAAGTCTGCAGTGGTTTCTTTTTGTGTCATTTTACAATGAGAGAGAATAAATTGCAAGTAACAGGTCCGGTTCTTACAGCAGCCTCCTGCTTTACAGCCTGAAATGAGAGGACACCCTAATCCTGCTTTTTAACCTATTGTTTACCTGAGTATATGATTGTATATGATTAAGGTGGACTCCACACTTAAATAATGTCACCAGGTTATTTCTGAAATAGTTTAGCCGAAACCTCGATAGATGTTTCTATTTTTTATTAGAGCATGAAAGGAACAGGTGGTGGGTGAAGGCGCAAGACGCAACCTTCTGGTGGTCCATGGCCACAGGGAGGGAGAAGGCGCAAGACGCAACCTTCTGGCGGTCCATGGCCGGGGGGGAGAAGGCGCAAGACGCAACCTTCTTGCGGTCCATGGCCGGGAGGGAGGGGAGAAGGCGCAAGACGCAACCTTCTGACAGTCCATGGCCGGGGGGAGAAGGCGCAAGACGCAACCATCTGGCGGTCCATGGCTGGGAAAAGGGAGAAGGCGCAAGACGCTACCTTCTACTGGTCCATGGTCGGGAGAAGGCGCAAGACGCTACCTTCTGGCGGTCCATGGCCAGGGAGGGGGGGGGGAGAGAAGGCGCAAGACGCAACCTTCTAGTGGTCCATGTCCAGGGGACAGAAGGCGCAAGACGCAACCTTCTGTCAGTTCACCATCCTATAATTAGGCTTCTTGCTCTTTGTCCATGTCCGGTAGTATCATCACCACGTTTATAGCTGATATGTCCATGTCCAGATGGTTACATAGCAAGGATGACTGAAATAGGTCCTTCATTTCCAGTCTAATGATTACTTGCTATGTTGATCCAGAGGAAGGCGAAAAACCCCTGAAGGACTAAATGTTTGGTATGTCCTCAGTTTAGGGAAAAAAATTCCTTCCTGACCCCAAATATGGCGATCGGAATAAATCCCTGGATTGTTGCTGCTGGACTCTACATGGATGTTACGTGGTGGGTTTGTCACAATTTGGTGAAGAATGTCTGAGATGATGCCAATGAGTCCTGTAAAAAGACAAATACGCATGTGTGAGAATGAGCTCTTCACATATATACTGTATAAATGTGGGGGGTCATGAGTGTGTCTACTGGTGATACATTTATATAGAGAAGCAATAAGAGATTGGTCTAGGATAGTTTGGGGTCGATAGGGATATTTTACATGACATTATATATTAGAGGCCATAAGTATCATATAATCACTCAGTCCTATTACTCCTACAGTTCCCTTTATCTCCTAGGCACTATGACTGCTTCTCTTGGGTGGCGCAATCCCTGCATGAGAGTGATCGCCTGTAGTCTCTGGGTAGATGCCGCTGCTATAGTTATCCCAATACTGATCTATACTTATATCTGTGGCTGTGATACCAGATGTCTGGATTCATTATGTGTAAAATCAATTATTTTCCTACTTGTCATATGAACTTCAAGGAGGAAACAATAATGGAGACTTACTGAAAAATGTGCCAGAAATCTGCAGTAGTAAGTGCCAAAAACTGGTGTACCTGCCTCTACTACATTTATTCAGTGTTTTAGACACTTTTTTTTGCCTAACAAGAGGGTATGGTTTACCAGGACATGGCTTGTCAAAAAGCCAAATAATAAGTGGTATGACCCTAGGCTAGACAAACTAACCGTGCACTCTATTTATCATCCAGCATCTGCCACTGTGAGAAATCTGAGGAGTTTTTAGACTTTCTACTTCACATTTTCTAAATATTAGACAGGATTAGTAAATATCGCCCAGTATATTATAACTTCCAACTCACCTGTCATTTCCATGTGCTGATCTCTTGTATTAGAAGAGGGTTAATCCACTGGTGTTAGCGGTGGCAAGTCGTATGGAGACTGGGATGGAGAACAAGGAAGGATTTGCTTTTCTTTGGATCATTCACCAGCATTGTCCTTTGACCATTCAGTTTCTTTACTTTCTGGATGACCTCTTGGTGAAAAGTTTGGTTATCCAGTTCTTGGTCGGGATGATGACTGGATGATACTGTTTAGACCACTCGGGACATACAAAGCTGAATTCATTAAACACCTTCTGATATTTAGATTTGATCTTATGTGGTGGTTCAGCATAGTCCAGATTTTCTTCAATTGTTGGGTCAACAGAACTTGCCATAAGGATCGCTGGTGGTGCCATTCTCCTGGCTTCCACATCTTCCCAATTGATCTCAGAGAAAAATGGATGTTTTCTAATCTCCCCGATGACTCCCAGCCGCTGGAACTGGTCTTTGCACAGCAGTTCTTCTATGATGCTGACTGTGTGGGGAGTTAGAGACTCTGGGTAGTGTGGAGTATGGTAGAGGACAGAATGCTTCATTTCTCTAGGATAATTCCCAGGAAAAGGAGGCTGAGAAGTGGACAGTATGTAGAGGATCACGCCAATAGCAAAATAGTCTACTCCTCTCCCATGTTCCTGGCCCATCACCATTTCAGGAGCTGCATATCCTGGTGTACCTTGACACTTTTCTTTGGTGCTCTCATACACGCCTGTCACAGCAAGGCCAAAATCTGTTATTTTGATGTGGCCATCTCTGGTCAGAAGGATATTTTCTGGCTTTAGGTCCCGATGAAGAATGCCTTTTCCATGCAGGAACTCTGTGCCACAGACCACTTCTGCTATGATGAATGTCACGGTGGCGGTATCAAGAGGAGAGTTGTCTAAGAAGAAATCAAGCAGGTCCCCTCCGGTGGCCAATTCCATCACAAAGTAGACAAAGTTTAGTGTGTGGAAGGCAGCCAAGCCATGGATTAAATAAGGACTTTCATGGGAGACTTGAAGGATATGGCGCTCTACAAAACTGTGTTTAAGCTCAGTGAAATTTCTTTTATCTTCTACTTTTATGGCAACATGTTCTTTGCGGATGATGTCTGTTGCCAAGAAGACTTGTCCAAAGCCTCCTTCACCCAGTATACGGTGGAATGTAAAGGAGTACAATGATAGGGGCGCAGTACCAGGTGATGGTATCGTAGACGTGCCAGGTTCTTCCAAGGAGAAGTCGCTTTTGTTAGACTTCTCCTCATGGCATCTACTGATCTGAGATGTTGTAGATCTGCGGAGCTCCTCAGGTGTCTTTAGGACATTAAAGCTGAAATCTTTCACAGATCCACCATTTTCCATCATCTTTTCACTGGTTTTTATGACGTTTTCTTCCCCCTCATCGTCTTCCGTTTTCTTTCCTTTACATGACCTTTTGTCTGTTTGCAGAGAAAAAGAAACATAAAATGTTATCAGAACGGGACATTGTATATTATAGCAGTAAATAGCTGTATGTTATAGTGTATTGAGCTGATATGATACTTGTATCTACTATATGTCACCTCTGTGTATGGGTCTGAAATGTTACATGTTGTTTGATATGTGTATTTGGGACTGATATATATATATTCATGTATGTATTTACATATCTAAATCTCTATGTAAATAACCATAGTAAATAAAACATGATATGACACGATTTCCTACCTCTGCTGTCCCGTATACTAGTGAAGCTGGGTTCTGGGATGTCACAGGTTTCTTCCTTGAGCACATACGTCCCTCTCCATTTTAATTCAGCAATCCATGCCAAGGGTTTCCCCAGACGGGCTAAGAACTTCATCTTTTTTCCTGTCTTAGCTTTATCCGCCTTCTCCAGTTGTTCTCCTTGTGTTTGGATTTCTCCATCACATGTCTCAAGCTCAGGAACTCCTGATAGTGAAATAATAGGGAATAATATAATGACATGCCGCCTCTCAGGTCTATACCATATAGTTATTAAGCAATGAGTAGAATTCCTAAGAACTTGACAACCTAAGGTCTTGGATTCAATGTTGATGCCTTTTTTATTTTAAGGGGAGTTTTATAAAGTGATATATAACATTGTGGGGGGACTATAATATATCTATATGTGTATCATGGCACTGGTTGGCACTTCTAATATATAATTTAATAATTTTAATATTTTGTAATAATGATAAGATCTTATGACCGTTGGATAAAACCAATGTGCGGTGCGGTTAGAAGAGCCTCAGAGGCTCAATATATGTATAAGTATAAAAAAATATACATGAAAATGCATATCTATATCTCTATCTATCTATATAAATAATTATAGAATAATAAACATGATATGACATGATTTCTTACCTCTGCTGTCCCATATACTAGTGAAGCTGGGTTCTGGGATGTTACAGGTTTCCTCTTTGAGCACATACGTCCCTCTCCATTTTAATTCTGCAATCCATGCCAAGGGTTTCCCCAGACGGGCTAAGATCTTCATCTTTTGTCCTGTCTTAGCTTTATCCACCTTCTCCAGTTGTTCTCCTTGTGTTTGGATTTCTCCATCACATGTCTCAAGCTCAGGAACTCCTAATAGTGAAATAAAAGGGAATAATATAATGACATGCCGCCTCTCAGGTCTATACCATATAGTTATTGGCTCTATGGAGAAAGAAGTGAATTCTGACCGGTCTCTATTATACATTATAATGAAAGATTAATTAAGCAATGAGTAGAATTTCTAAGAACTTGACAACCTAAGGAGTCAAAGATGAGACCATTTTTATCTTAAGGGAAGTTATATAAGTAATATATAACCTTGTGGGGGGCTATAATATATTGGTATGTGCATCATGGCATTGGTTGGTTATATATAATTTACTAATACTCATATTAATTTGTAAAAATAATAAGATCTTATGACCATTTGATATAACCAATGTGCAGTGAGGCTAGAAGAGCCCCAGAAGTTCATTATATCTAGAAGTTCTGCTCCTATACCAGTAAAACCAATTGGCCATTACATGGAAGTCGGTGGTAATAGTTATAGTGTACAGACGATAAACCATTCTAGTTATTACATGACGTCCTACCTGGGCTGTCCATCAGATGAATATTGCTGGGTCCTGGGAGTTCATCTTCACTTCTCTTTTCTTGGCTAGAAGTGTTCCTCCTCTTACACCCAGTCTTCCGGGCCCAGATTTCTTGCAGACGCGCTAAGAACGGAGTTCTTCTTGGTTCCTTAGTTGTAGTTGTCTGCTCCTGGCCATCTTCTCCACCATTCTTCATTGTGATGTTATATTCTCTTTTCTCCTCCTTCTCACCTTCTCTATCTAAATGATTTTTCTTTTCCTTTGCCTTCATTTTTGTGAAAAAAAAAAACCAAAACCAAAAAAAAAACCGGGGGGCCCGCCCCCCCCCCTCACCCCGCCCGGGGGGGGGGGGGGGAAGAAAAGGAGGCCCCCCCGCCCCCCCACACAACCAACCCCGCGCCGCCTCTTTTTTTTTTTTTTCTCCCCCCTTTTTTTTTTTCTCCCCCGCCTGTGCAATTAGAATGTTCTCTGGCATTGTGATGTCATCAAACTGGTGTGTGTGTACACAAATGTATAGTGATATATATATATATATATTGTGTGTGTGTGTATTTATGTGTGTGTGTGTTTTAAATATAGACTTTATATATATATACAGTATATACACACACATATACAGGTTCATCTCAATAAATTTGAATATTTTTGAAACTTTCTTTCATTTCTTAGATGTAAAACTGATAGAGGAGGTTATAAATATATCTATCTATCTCCTATTACTTAGCATAGTGTGAAATGGCCCCCGAGCAGCTCTCAGTGTGGTGGATTTAGGTCTGGTGGCAGATGAAGGGGGGACATGAAACTGGGGACAGATGGAGGTGGACATTAAACTGGGGACAGATGGAGGTGGGCATTAAACTGGTGTTAGATGAAGGGGGGACATGAAACTGGGGGCAGATGGAGGGGGGCATTAAACTGGAAGCAGATGTATGGGGGACATTAACCCCTTAAGGACCCGGCCATTTTTGGTTTTTGCATTTTCGTACCCCCCCCCCCCACCCACATTACAAGAGCCATAACTTTTTCATTTTTCAGTTCACAGAGTCACATGATGGCTTATTGTTTGCTAAATAAATTGTACTTTGTACTGGTACCATTCAATATACTGTGCAATGTATTGGGAAGCTGGAAAAAAATTCAGAATGAGTTGCAATTGGAGAAAAACTGCATTTGTGCCAATTTCATATGGGTTTAATTTTTATGACGTTCACTGTGTGGTAAAAATGACATGTTACCTGTATTCTGCATGTCAGTACGAACACGACGTTACCAAATTTATATAGTATTTGTAATATTTTGATACCTTTTAAAGAATTTAAAACTTTACAAAATAGAAAAAAAATTTCGTGTCGCCATATTGTGTCACCTGTAACTTTTTCATATTTACATGTATGGAGCTGGGTAAGGCTTTTTTTTATGCGGGACAACATGACTTTTTTATTGATACCATTTGGGGAAAGATCTGATGGTTTGATCACTTTTTATTCAATTTTTTATAGGAGTCAAAGTGTTGAAAAAAACGCTATTTGGCCATTTAGTTTTTTTTTCTCCACTACGCCGTTCACCGTATGGGATAAGTATTTTAATACTTTGGACATTTTGGAGTGCGGGGATACCTAATGTGTTTATGTTTACTTTTGTTTATTTACTTTTATATCTGATCTAGGGAAAATGGGGTGATTTAAACTTTTGTGTTTTTTTTTAGTTTTTTTTTATACTTTTAAAAACTTTTTTTTTCTACTTTTACTTTTATGATCAGATCCCCTAGGGACCTTGAAACCTAGGGGGTCTGATACTATTGTATTGCAGTTAATAGCAAAATGCCTTCACCTGTATTAGACGCTGCCTCTGGCAGCCTGCAATAGGGCTAATACAATGAGAAGCCTTGGAGCCTTCAACAGGATCCCGGCTT
The DNA here is from genome assembly GCA_947044405.1 of Leptodactylus fallax. NCBI lineage: Eukaryota > Metazoa > Chordata > Amphibia > Anura > Leptodactylidae > Leptodactylus > Leptodactylus fallax. Next base: position 288,814 of record CAMRHE010000147.1, on the reverse strand, counting down.
TCATGGCAACTGATCGCCGCCCTCCGATGATGTTCTGGAGGGCAGCAATTGTTGAAAAATGGCGGCGCCCGAAGCACCTGCGCAATTTGGACGCCGTGGTCCCGTTTGACCGCGATATATAAAGGGTTGACAGCCGCAGTCATCGATCGCTGCTGTTAGCGGAGGGTGTCGGCTATATTATACAGCCGGCATCTGCCCTGTATGGAGAGAGCTCAGCTCCTGAGCTCTCTCCATACAACCTCATGCGACGCAGGACGTACTATTACGCCCAGGGTTGCTAAGGGGTTAAACTGGTGGCTGATGAAGGGGGAACATAAAACTGGGGCAGATGGAGGGGGGCATTAAACTGGGGGCAAATGAAGGGGGAACATCAAACTGGCGGCAGATGAAGGGGGGACATTAAACTGGTGGCAGCTGGAGTGGGACATTAAGCAATGGGGGGGTTCACTGGACTGAGACATTAAGCTGGGGGCAACTGGAAAGGGACATTAAACTTGGGGCAACTGGAGGAGGATATTAAACCTTGGAAGTAGCTGGAGGGGGACATGTATACCTCTAGTTTCCTACAGTTTAATGTCCCCCTCCAGCTTCCCCAGTTTAGTGTCCCCCTCTAGTTGCCCCCAGTTTAATGTCCCAATGCTCCTGCCATTAATTTATTGTCCCCCTCCAACTACCCGCACTGTTTAATGTCACCCTCCAGCTGCCCCAGTTTCATGTCCCCCTCTAGATTCTGCCAGTTTAAACTGGGGCACCAGGAGAGGGACTCAATACTGTGGGGCAATTGGAGGGGGACAATCTAATGTGGGGGCATATAATATTAGGGTGACTGTAGGAGCATTATACTGTGTGGGGGCACAAAGAAAAATGAATGAGAATGGGCGGAATCAATGTAGAAGTGGGTGGAGCTATGAACGACGCACATTTTCTCCCTCTTTCTGTTCTTTGCAAGTTGGGAGGTATGGCTTTGGCACCTGCAGGAAGATGTCTGACAACCTGGAGTAGCTTCTTTTGGACAGGATTCAAGCGGCTGGACCACATTGGCTTGGGGAATTCCTTGAGACGGTCCGCACGCAGGCACCGTCAGCAATATCCAATGTACTAACAACCAGTGACAGGGGTAGGCCGCGAAGACTTCTTCCACCGACCATCCCGTCTCAGCCCAAGCACACCCATGCGCTCGAACGTTCAGAGGGCCTCAAGGACCACCCAGGGGCTTTCCAAAGGGTCTAACACCATGGGGAGGACATCCACTGTCAGCAGGACCTAGGAAATGCTGGACATGGAGTTGAAGGATGCCCAGAGATCTGTGGCAGTGGCCAGAAGGCACCTGGTTGCAGACACCCAAGTCAGCGCTGAAGTTGTTTTGGAGACTGCACCCAACACAGCTAAAACGGGCGTGGCCGGGAGGATGCAGAATCAGGTTCCATTAGGGGAGAGTGGCAGAAAGTGTGGGCACTGGTACGAGAACTCCCTGGGGCTTCGACAGTTATAACAGCCTGGGGGGAGGGGTTGAGCCTTCAGTTGTGGGGACACAGCTTTCCTGGGTGGGGATCATCCTGGGGAATTTGCAATGTAGCTCCAAAGTGTGGCAGCTTCTGCCCCTATACCTGGACCTATATTAGAACCAGAGTGTTGGAGGTTGGGAGCAGGTATGGTGATCCTCAGGGAATTTGCTTGTGCAGCAGTGGCACAACCGGGGTTAGTGGGCCTGCAGGTTGACCCTGGGGTGGGCACTGGTTTCCCTAGGTGGCACAATTAAGATAAAGTTTAGAGTGAGTGGGTGTCCTTCTCTGGCAGAGTAATAGCCGCAGGGGACTGTTCTCTTGTGGGTTACACCTTGAAATACTTAAGTTGGTTGCGTCAACATGGGGCCTCGGTTGGTTGTGCTCAGGACTGTTTGGGCGGTGTGGCTTTTATGTTTAAATTGTTTGGGTTTCTGAATATTATGAAGGAATGTGTTGTGCGACAGATTGTTTTGGGGATGGAAAACAAAAACAAAAGACTTCAGTGGGGGATAGTAGGTGTAAGCTCACCTTTTGGGTTGCTGGAGGTGGTCTGTTGAGATGAGTCATAGAAGATTTTGTTTAAAGAGGACCTTTCACGTTCTCATCAATGTGCGGTATTATATAAAGCCGAAAGTGTGCTGAATTTAGGTATGTACCGCTAGATAGCGAAAGTTGCTTTAAATTCTGGTACGTGCCCCAGTGCTGGAGATATCGGTGGCATTAAATTCGGCACCGATATCTCCCCACTGTCACTATCAGAAAAGAGGGCCTTACAGCCTAGCATCATCACTGTAATAATAATAATAATAATACATTTTATTTATATAGCGCCAACATATTCAGCAGCACTGTACAATTTGTAGGGTTCAAGTACTGACAAAAAAGATACATTACAAAGAAATATTCAATTCACAAACTGGGACTGAGGGCCCTGCTCGCAAGAGCTTACAATCTATGAGGTAGAGGGGGTGACACAAGAGGTAGCAGGGGTAGCAACAGACATAGCATTGCTTGTACAATGGTCAGACAATTCTGTAATAGAAGTTACTGTCATTACACATATATAAAGCTGTATGAGCCGTCACCAGTCGTGTCCTTTAACATGCAGATAGTGCCTGAACATATAAAGCTAGTCTGATACGGCATCATATCCTGTGAGGTATTGTTGGAGCATCAACAGAGGAGGGTACGTTTTAGGGATTCTAACTACAGAAGGGTTTACATTAGGAGTTGTGATAGGCCTGTCTGAAAAGATGTGTTTTTAGTTTACGCTTGAAGCTGTGGAAATTGGAGGTTAATCTGATAGTCCGGGATAGAGCATTCCAGAGAAGTGGTGCAACTCGGGAGAAGTCTTGTATACGAGCATGGGAGGTTCTGATAATAGAGGATGTTAGTCTTAGGTCATTGAGTGAACGAAGAGTACGGGTTGGGCGATAGACAGAGATGAGGGAGGAAATGTAGGGAGGTGCAGCATTATGGAGAGCCTTGTGGATTAGGGGGATAAGTTTATATTTTATTCTGTATTGAATAGGCAGCCAATGTAGTGACCGGCACAGATCGGAGGCCTCGCTGTAGCATCTAGACTGATAGATGAGCCTGGCCGCCGCAGTCAGAATAGATTGTAGAGGGGAGAGTTTAGTAAGGGGAAGACCGATTAGTAAGGAGTTACAGTAGTCAAGGCGAGAGTGAATCAGGGCAACAATAAGTGTCTTTAGTGTATTTGTGGTAAGGAAAGGGCGGATTCTGGAGATGTTTTTGAGGTGGAGATGACATGAGCGTGCCAGTGATTGGATATGGGGGGTGAAGGAAAGGTCTGAGTCAAACATAACTCCAAAGCAGCGGGCATACTGCCTAGGAGTTATGGTAAGGCCAGAGACTGCAATGGAGATATCAGGGACAGATCTATTAGATGGTGGAAACAGCAGTAGTTCAGTCTTTGAGAGATTCAGTTTCAGATAGAGCAAAAACATGATATTTGAAACAGCAGAGAGACAGTCACTGGTGTTCTGTATTAGTGCAGGGGTGATGTCACAGGATGACGTATATAATTGTGTGTCATTAGCATAAAGATGGTACCGGAAGCCAAATCTAGTGATGGTTTGTCCAATGGGGGCTGTGTAGAGGGAGAAAAGCAGGGGACCTAGGACCGAGCCCTGAGAAACTCCCAACGGCAAGGGGAAGAGGGGAAGAAACAGAGCCCGCAAATGATACACAGAAAGTGCGGTCAGAGAGATAAGAGGAGAACCAGGAGAGAGCAGTGTCTGTGAGGTCGACAGAACGGAGCATAGTGAGGATTAGTTGATGGTCAACAGTGTCAAATGCTGCTGAGAGATCTAGAAGAATAAGAAGAGAATAGTCACCTTTGGATTTAGCCGTCAGGAGATCATTGGAAACTTTTGTGAGGGCCGTTTCAGTAGAGTGCAGAGTGCAGAAGCCAGATTGTAAGGGGTCAAGAAGAGAGTTAGCAAAAAGATAGCGGAAGAGAGAGAGAGAGATTAAATATTTTAGTAAGGTAAGTCGTGATGGCAGGTGACAGAGACTGGAGGTGTGAGGGGGAAATGGTCCCTACTGCAGGTTGTAGGGTGAGAAAAAGAAAGTAGCTGAGATACTTCCTCCTCTGTAACTGGTTCAAAAGATGAGAATGAACAGTCTGAAGTGCGGCTGGTGAGGGGGTCAGTGCCACCTGGGGATTGGGCAGTTATTTCCTGATGGATCTTATCAATTTTATCATGGAAATAAGTGGACAGGTCATCTGCGCTAAGGTCTGTGAATAGCATCTGCACCTTGGGAGTTAGTAAGGAGTGAAAAGTTTCAAATAGCCTTTTAGGGTTACAGGAGAGAGAATAGATGAAAGCGGTGAAATTTGCTTGTTTGGCTAGGTGAAGGGCAGAATTATAGCTTTTAAGCATAAATTTAAAGTGGAGGAAGTCTGCAGGTGTATGTGATTTTCTCCACAGACGTTCAGCACACCTAGAGCACCGCTGAAGAAAACGTGTCTGTGGCGTGTGCCAGGGTTGCTGCCTCCTGCGTCTAACCTTTCGAGTGGAGGGGGGAGCCGCCTCATCCAATGCACTGTCAGGGGGGCGTTCCTAACAGACCAGCGATGACGCTAGGTTGTAAGGTCCGCCCTTCTGGCAGTGGGGAGATGTAGTCCCGAAATTAACGGCACCGATGTCTCCAGCAGTGGGGCACATACCAGGAAAGCCGACAGTGCCCTGAATTCGACTTTCTAGTGGTATATAATGCCGCACATTGATGAGGACATGAAAGGTCCTCTTTCAGGCCGCTTTTCCCTTGGCATCTAATGCGGCTTTGCAGATCGGCGATATAGTTCTGAGTAGTGTGAATAAGCCGGGCGGTTTGTTGCTCAATGATGTTTTGATATATCCTACGGAAATTCGTATTTGTATCCGGATGTCTAAGACGGATTAGCTGGGGGTGGTCAGTGGTTGACACTTAGAGCGTTAGAAGCTGGGGTTTGCTCTGTCAAGTTGGTGTGTGATTTTGCCAGATCGAGGCAGTCGGGCACTCATTTTTCAGTTCATGCTTCCTGTTCACCCTTAACATGTTTTCGGTTTTCAGTACTTTTCAGGAGATGTTAGAGGAGTTGGGCCTTGAGACTAAGGAACTTGGAACACATTTGTTTCGGATTGGAGTGGCAGTGGATGCGTGTGGTATTGGGTTGGAGGGAGTTAAGTCACCGGGTCATTGGAAGTCCGGTTGCTATTGCCCATTTATTAGACCGGATCTACTATCATTGTACGTTCTCAAGTTTTATGTTGTCTTTTTGTCATTGGGGTTTTGGGGAGCAGTAATTTAGTTTTTGTTCCTTTTCAGGTTTTAGACTCGTGCCTTTGTGGATTATAAGTCATTCGTATATATTCTGGGTGGAAAGGAAAGTGTCAATATGGCCTTGTGGAGAGGGAATGGGGCTTCCGAATGCCAAAGTCCAATGGAAGGGTGTCCGGGGTCTCTCTTGGACTCAGATTTTCTCGGAGGTTGTGTATATGGATGTTGGCAGAAGGTATAGTGGTGATCCTTATTCATGCTGTGGGCAATGAAGTGGGAAAGGTGAAATTGGGTGAGTTGATAGCCTTTATGCACCTCCTCCCACTTCTCAGCTACCCATGTAGTTGCTCCCCTGCTTGTGTACCCCCTCCCCTTCTCATCACCCGATATAGGTGCCCCCTGCTTGTGCACCCCCTCCCGCTTCTCATCACCCGATGTAGGTGCCCCCCTGCTTGTGCACCCCCTCTACCTTCTCATCTCCCGATGTAGGTGCCCCCCTGCTTGTGCACCCCCTCCACCTTCTCATCTCCCGATGTAGGTGCCCCCCTGCTTGTGCACCCCCTCCACCTTCTCATCTCCCGATGTAGGTGCCCCCCTGCTTGTGCACCCCCTCCTTCTCATCTCCCGATGTCCCCCCTGCTTGTGCACCCCCTCCACCTTCTCATCTCCCGATGTAGGTGCCCCCCTGCTTGTGCACACCCCTCCACCTTCTCATCTCCCGATGTAGGTGCCCCCCTGCTTGTGCACCCCCTCCACCTTCTCATCTCCCAATGTAGGTGCCCCCTGCTTGTGCACCCCCTCCCCCTTCTCATCACCCGATGTAGGTGCCCCCTGCTTGTGCACCCCCTCCACCTTCTCATCTTTTCATGTAGGTGCCCCCTGCTTGTGCACCCCCTCCCGCTTCTCATCACCTGATGTAGGTGCCCCCTGCTTGTGCACCCCCTCCACCTTCTCATCTCCTGATGTAGGTGCCCCCTGCTTGTGCACCCCCTCCACCTTCTCATCTCCCGATGTAGGTGCCCCCCTGCTTGTGTACCCCCTCCACCTTCTCATCTCCTGATGTAGGTGCCCCCTGCTTGTGCACCCCCTCCACCTTCTCATCTCCCGATGTAGGTGCCCCCCTGCTTGTGTACCCCCTCCACCTTCTCATCTCCTGATGTAGGTGCCCCCTGCTTGTGCACCCCCTCCACCTTCTCATCACCCGATGTAGGTGCCCCCTGCTTGTGCACCCCCTCCACCTTCTCATCTTTTCATGTAGGTGCCCCCTGCTTGTGCACCCCCTCCCGCTTCTCATCACCTGATGTAGGTGCCCCCTGCTTGTGCACCCCCTCCACCTTCTCATCTCCTGATGTAGGTGCCCCTGCTTGTGCACCCCCTCCACCTTCTCATCTCCCAATGTAGGTGCCCCCTGCTTGTGCACCCTCTCCACTTTCTCATCTCCCGATGTAGGTGCCCCCTTCTTGTGCACCCCCTGCACCTTCTCATCTCCTGATGTAGGTGCCCCCTTCTTGTGCACCCCCTGCACCTTCTCATCTCCCTATGTAGGTGCCCCCTGCTTGTGCACCCCCTCCACCTTCTCCACTCCCCTTGTAGATGTCCTGGAATCTTGTTCCTGTTCCAATTTCTCTATCCATTATGGGCACATTTTGATCCATTTCAGGCACATGGAGGGTACTCTATATGGTAGGGGGACCTGATGGGGAATTGTATACTGTGGAGGCAACTGAATGGGTTTGTATACTGTGGGGACAACTTGAGGTAGCCTGCATACTGTGGGGGCAACTGGAGGGGCTGTATGAGACGTGGCATACCCTTAGTGCAAGAAAGGGCAACACATTATCATGAATCTATGCCAGAAAACTGGCATGAATGCGTTGCTAAATTCCTTCCCAATGTGATTTAAAAACTGATGAGTGACGGCCATTTACAACCCTGAGGTTGGACCTCCAGCGATCTGACACTTATCCCCCTATTCTGTGAATAGGGAATAAATGTCCTTAATGGCACAATCCTTTAAGGTCATGTCCAAATGGGAAGTGAATTAACGGCTGAATTTGCAGCAACATTTCCATGCTTTATATGCAGACATCAACACAGGTTTTCAGTGGATTTCACCCTATTCTTTGCAAAGCGGAAATCCGTAATATAAATTGACATGTTGCAATTTCCGCATATAACTTTATTGGCGTCACATGGATGAGGTTTATAAAACTCTCACACACTTTGCTGGTACTGTAATTCACTGCACAGTTTCCACCTGCAAATCCCGATGGGATATTTGAGCTCATCTACATGTACAGATGTTCACAAAAGGTGAAATCTGCTACAAACCTGCAACTAAATTCTCATGAAACACATGTGGTTTATGCCACGAGTCTGAAGCAATATCCATGGTGGATATAATGTGTGGTGGACAATTTGTCTATGGCTGATGCTGAGGCATGTACGTCTAGGTTTGACTGCAACCTGTGCACCTCCTCTAGCTACACCCCTGGCCAGTGATAACACAGATATAGCTGATATTATACCTGTAACACTCCTACCTTCCTACATCATCTTCAATGCCCCGCGCACCTAGCATGAAGGGCACAGCCTGGTCGGGCAGTGTTTATTATGAACACACATCTACTGAAGTGCTCTCTGCAGATCATCTCACATTAAACCTCTCCCCATGAGAGCGCCACTCCTTGTTTCCCTGCAGAGATGTTCGGTCATCCAGAGAGACCCCTTACTGAAGCTTCAATTGTACTTACCTACATTATAGGTAGATACATCTCAGCTGATAATAAGTGTCAGTGAGTGAGGCTCGGCCTACACAACGCTTTCTTACTCCTGCTCAGTGCACAGGACACTTTTTACTTGGAGTATTTTTTTAAATCAAGTTTTCATGCTGAAACGAATATTAGGAATTTTTGATAAATGTTTAAAGAATTTTCAATGTCATTATCCATATTCTTAAAAAGTACTAAATCATGAAAATTTTCACTCTGGCCACTAATCCTAATAATAGACCAATTCCATAGAGGTTTTATTTTCAGGAGTTACCTCATTTACATCATAGCCAGGGTGACAATAGAACATAACACCTGTATAGATAACACTACTGACGGATCATTGCATCCACTACCTACAATAGATGATGTCACAGCTTATCTCCTCCCCCTCATTGCACAGAGCATGTCTAGAAAACTCTCCCATAGACCTCAATGAGTCTGCTCCCATCTATTACTGCCAATGACCATGACCCTGCTGTAAAGCATATCACTTAATGCTGTAACAGAGCTCAGACAAGATGGCCGCCTCTATGTATAGAACATAGAATAAAACAATCTATAATCAGAAAATAAAAACAGATTTGAAAATAATGACAGATTTCAGTATTTTATTCTAATAAATTAACCACTTTAGTGCTGGGCTATTTTCCCTGGTTCAGGATTGGACACATTTTGAATCTTTTTTTAATAGCGCAAAGTTTTAAAATCGTCGTCCCTCTCCCTTATGGTAATTTTTATGAGGGTGACACATACTGTTGTGTCGCCGGGGCGAGAACCTGTGACATGGGCGGGGTAGTGGAGTTTTTCTTTATATTCTTTTCTATACATTGTGCCTCCTTATAAGGTCATATTTCTATTATTTCCTGGTCATATACATATTTCCAGCCATTATACTGGAGCTTCCGTCCTTACCTTAGCTTGAATTTGGTTAAAGACTCCAATTTCTCCTAAAATTAATTCAATAAAATATGGCTACATGATAACAAAACCCTTGACAGACTGCAATTCACAACACAACCACTGGATGGCTACACATAGATACATAAAGGATATCACTGATATCACTATGTGACATAATATCACAAAACAATGTTGTCTTGATAAATGTTTTTTTTTTTTTTTTTTTTTTAAATAGGCCGTTACCTGCTGGAGTAACTCCAGCAGGTAATGGGCCCTATTTACTTACCAATCCTCGCTCCTGCTCACGGCCGCCTCTGCTTCACCTTCTGTGTCCAATATGATGGCGCTGGGGCCCAGAAGGGAACGCAGAAGGGAAAGCAGAGGCGGCTGTGAGCAGGAGGGGGGATCGGTAAGTGAGGCCACGAGCCTCGAACTCCAACAAATACTGCTATTATTATACTCTGGGGTATTTTCAGACCCCAGAGCATAATGATCGGCGGCCCAGGGGAGGTGAGCGAACATAAAAACCTGTGTTACTTACCTCTCCTGCTCTCTGACATTCTCAGGCAGCCTTCGGGCCTTATTGCTGACATCTCAGACGTCACGTGGGCCAGGTTGGCATCATTATGCGTCGCAATGCCGGCCTGGCCAACATGATATCTGTACCGACATTGAAGAGGGCACTGGAGCCCAGGAGAGGTAAGCAACCTTGGTTTATATGTTTGTCACCTCTCCAGATCTCCAATCATTGCAGAACCCCTAAAGTACCAGTACAATAGAATCCCCCCAAAAAGTGACCCCATTTTGGAAACTACACCTCAGTACCCAGTACGTTGCGCCCACTTTGTTTCATCAGAGACATACACTCCTAAAACTATTAAGTGGCCTATTCGGGGCACAAAAAACTTATATATGTGGGTGTAAATTGCTGTTTGGGCACACGGCAGGGCTCAGAAGGGAAGGAGCACTGCGCTTTTTAGCTTTTGGAGCATAGATTTAGAGGGACTTTCTGGACTCCATGTTGTTTTTGTAGGGCCCTGAAGGTGTCAGTAAATTGGAATTCCCCAACAAGTGAACCCATTTTGTAGGGGCGATTTTAGGGTCTCTGCAAATGTGACATGGCGTCCAAAAACCAACAATCTAAATCTGCACTCCAAAAGCACAGCGCTCCTTCACATCTGCTCCCTGCTGTGTGTCCAAACTGAAGTTTATGTCCACATGTAAGACACTGCTGTATCCAGGATAATGTACTTAATGCCATATGGGGGTATAAACTGCTATTTGGGCTCAGCTGGGCAAAGAAGGGAACTGCTATTTGGTTTTTGGAGCACAGTTTGGTTTTGGACATCGTTGCCACTTTTGCAGAGCCCTGAATGCCAATAAAGTGGAATCCGCAGACATGTGACCCCATTCTGGAAACTACATCACTGAAGAGATGTATCAAGGTGTGTAGGGAGCATTTTTAATCCTTGAAAGTTGCATGAATTTAATTTCTAGAAATGAATGCGCAGCTGATAATGAAAAGTGAAAATTGCAATTGTTCCAGAGATTCGCCATTTCAATGCCCGATATGTTGTGCCCAACTTGTGTCAGCAGAGACACACACTCCAAAAACTGTTAAGCAGGTATCCCGGGCACAACAGCTTATGGAGCATTTGTCTCTGATACAAGCCGGGCACAACATATTATGTACTGAGATGACATATTCCTGGAAAAATTCTCATTTTCAGCTCTCAACATCAATTACATATTCATTTCTGAAAAATATATTATAGCAACACTTGGGGGTTAAACATGCTCACTGTACCCCTGGATAAATTCCTTCAGGGGTGTTGCTTCCAAAATGGGACTACATGTCAGGGGATTCCATTTTACTGGCATTCAGGGCTCTGCAAAAGTGTCATGACTTCCAAACCGTCTAAATCTAAACCCCTAAGGTACCAGAAAAGTGGAATACCCTGGGAAGTGACCCCATTTTGAAAACTGCACCCCTCAAAGAATTTATCAAGGAGTGTAGCGAGCATTAGTATCCCAGACATGAATGCACAGCGGATGCAATAAAGTGAATAAGTAAGCTGTGCGGAGTACATTGAGAACACCAAATTCCCTACTATATCCCCAGTAGCTCCTATGATTGGGGGGTCACTGTGGGGGTCACTTCTGGTTTCTTTTCCCTTCTAAGCTCTAAATTTGGGGTGTACCCTGATATACGCTCGCACAGCTTATACATTCCCTTCCTGCTGCAGCCAGATGTGCTCTAATGATTTGGCAATTTTGGGGGGTTTTGTCTTCACAGTGTACAAGCTATATTTTGTATATTTTTCTGGTGATGTAGCCATATGAGGGCTTTTTGTAATGACATCATTTTTGGGTGCCTATAACTTATCGACTAAATTTTATTAACTCTTTCTTGATTAAAAAAAAAACATCAATTCTGACATAGCTTTTTACATTTTAATTTTTTTGCAGAACGAAAACCCATTTGGGGATGTAAACCAATAATTCTGGCATCACCATCTTCTGAGATGTGTAGAATTTTTATTTTTCAGTTGACAGATTTGGTTGAGGGCTTATTTTTCTGGGATGATCTGTGTTTTTTATTGGTACTGTTTTGGAGTACATATGACTTTTTGATCACTTTTTATAGCATGTCCCGATGGGGGACATTTACAAGGCGGAACCCCTTGGATAACGCAGTCATGTTTGACCACAGCATCCAAGGGGTTAAAACCCCCAAACGAAGCTGAATCAGGGACGTAATAGTACGTCCATTTGCATTAAGGCCCAGGCAGCCAGGATGTACTATTACGTGCTTGGTTGTTAAGGGGTTAATCCAATGCCTGGCCCCATGCTTAACCGCTAATGACTGCCACTGTCTTTTGACAGTGGGAGTTGCAGGTCCTAATTCTGCAGTGGTTTCTTTTTGTGTCATTTTACAACGAGAAAGAATAAATTGTAAGTAACAGGTCCGGTTCTTAAAGCAGCCTCCTGCTTTACAGCCTGAAATGAGAGGACCCCCTAATCCTGCTGTTTAACCTATTGTTTACCTGAGTATATGATTGTATATGATTAAAGTGGACTCCACACTTAAATAATGTCACCAGGTTATTTCTGAAATAGTTTAGCCGAAACCTCGATAGATGTTTCTATTTTTTATTAGAGCATGAAAGGAACAGGTGGTGGGTGAAGGCGCAAGACGCAACCTTCTGGTGGTCCATGGCCAGAGGGAGGGAGAAGGCGCAAGACGCAACCTTCTGGCGGTCCATGGCCGGGGGGAGAAGGCGCAAGACGCAACCTTCTTGCGGTCCATGGCCGGGAGGGAGGGGAGAAGGCGCAGGACGCAACCTTCTGACAGTCCATGGCCGGGGGGAGAAGGCGCAAGACGCAACCATCTGGCGGTCCATGGCTGGGAAAAGGGAGAAGGCGCAAGACGCTACCTTCTACTGGTCCATGGTCGGGAGAAGGCGCAAGACGCTACCTTCTGGCGGTCCATGGCCAGGGAGGGGGGGAGAGAAGGCGCAAGACGCAACCTTCTAGTGGTCCATGTCCAGGGGACAGAAGGCGCAAGACGCAACCTTCTGTCAGTTCACCATCCTATAATTAGGCTTCTTGCTCTTTGTCCATGTCCGGTAGTATCATCACCACGTTTATAGCTGATATGTCCATGTCCAGATGGTTACATAGCAAGGATGACTGAAATAGGTCCTTCATTTCCAGTCTAATGATTACTTGCTATGTTGATCCAGAGGAAGGCGAAAAACCCCTGAAGGACTAAATGTTTGGTATGTCCTCAGTTTAGGGAAAAAAATTCCTTCCTGACCCCAAATATGGCGATCGGAATAAATCCCTGGATTGTTGCTGCTGGACTCTACATGGATGTTACGTGGTGGGTTTGTCACAATTTGGTGAAGAATGTCTGAGATGATGCCAATGAGTCCTGTAAAAAGACAAATACGCATGTGTGAGAATGAGCTCTTCACATATATACTGTATAAATGTGGGGGGTCATGAGTGTGTCTACTGGTGATACATTTATATAGAGAAGCAATAAGAGATTGGTCTAGGATAGTTTGGGGTTGATAGGGATATTTTACATGACATTATATATTAGATGACATAAGTATCATATAATCACTTAGTCCTATTACCCCTACAGTTCCCTTTATCTCCTAGGCACTATGACTGCTTCTCTTGGGTGGCGCAATCCCTGCATGAGAGTGATCGCCTGTAGTCTCTGGGTAGATGCCGCTGCTATAGTTATCCCAATACTGATCTATACTTATATCTGTGGCTGTGATACCAGATGTCTGGATTCATCATGTGTAAAATCAATTATTTTCCTACTTGTCATATGAACTTCAAGGAGGAAACAATAATGGAGACTTACTGAAAAATGTGCCAGAAATCTGCAGTAGTAAGTGCCAAAAACTGGTGTACCTGCCTCTACTACATTTATTCATTGTTTTAGACACTTTTTTTTGCCTAACAAGAGGGTATGGTTTACCAGGACATGGCTTGTCAAAAAGCCAAATAAGTGGTATGACCCTAGGCTAGACAAACTAACCGTACACTCTATTTATCATCCAGCATCTGCCACTGTGAGAAATCTGAGGAGTTTTTAGACTTTCTACTTCACATTTTCTAAATATTAGACAGGATTAGTAAATATCGCCCAGTATATTATAACTTCCAACTCACCTGTCATTTCCATGTGCTGATCTCTTGTATTAGAAGGGGGTTAATCCACTGGTGTTAGCGGTGGCAAGTCGTATGGAGACTGGGATGGAGAACAAGGAAGGATTTGCTTTTCTTTGGATCATTCACCAGCATTGTCCTTTGACCATTCAGTTTCTTTACTTTCTGGATGACCTCTTGGTGAAAAGTTTGGTTATCCAGTTCTTGGTCGGGATGATGACTGGATGATACTGTTTTGACCACTCGGGACACACAAAGCTGAACTCATTGAACATCTTCTGATATTTAGATTTGATCTTATGTGGTGGTTCAGCATAGTCCAGATTTTCTTCAATTGTTGGGTCAACAGAACTTGCCATAAGGATCGCTGGTGGTGCCATTCTCCTGGCTTCCACATCTTCCCAATTGATCTCAGAGAAAAATGGATGTTTTCTAATCTCCCCGATGACTCCCAGCCGCTGGAACTGGTCTTTGCACAGCAGTTCTTCTATGATGCTGACTGTGTGGGGAGTTAGAGACTCTGGGTAGTGTGGAGTATGGTAGAGGACAGAATGCTTCATTTCTCTAGGATAATTCCCAGGAAAAGGAGGCTGAGAAGTGGACAGTATGTAGAGGATCACGCCAATAGCAAAATAGTCTACTCCTCTCCCATGTTCCTGGCCCATCACCATTTCAGGGGCTGCATATCCTGGTGTACCTTGACACTTTTCTTTGGTGCTCTCATACACGCCTGTCACAGCAAGGCCAAAATCTGTTATTTTGATGTGGCCATCTCTGGTCAGAAGGATATTTTCTGGCTTTAGGTCCCGATGAAGAATGCCTTTTCCATGCAGGAACTCTGTGCCACAGACCACTTCTGCTATGATGAATGTCACGGTGGCGGTATCAAGAGGAGAGTTGTCTAGGAAGAAATCAAGCAGGTCCCCTCCGGTGGCCAATTCCATCACATAGTAGACAAAGTTTAGTGTGTGGAAGGCAGCCAAGCCATAGATTAAATAAGGACTTTCATGGGAGACTTGAAGGATATGGCGCTCTACAAAACTGTGTTTAAGCTCAGTGAAATTTCTTTTATCTTCTACTTTTATGGCAACATGTTCTTTGCGGATGATGTCTGTTGCCAAGAAGACTTGTCCAAAGCCTCCTTCACCCAGTATACGGTGGAATGTAAAGGAGTACAATGATAGGGGCGCAGTACCAGGTGATGGTATCGTAGACGTGCCAGGTTCTTCCAAGGAGAAGTCGCTTTTGTTAGACTTCTCCTCATGGCATCTACTGATCTGAGATGTTGTAGATCTGCGGAGCTCCTCAGGTGTCTTTAGGACATTAAAGCTGAAATCTTTCACAGATCCACCATTTTCCATCATCTTTTCACTGGTTTTTATGACGTTTTCTTCCCCCTCATCGTCTTCCGTTTTCTTTCCTTTACATGACCTTTTGTCTGTTTGCAGAGAAAAAGAAACATAAAATGTTATCAGAACGGGACATTGTATATTATAGCAGTAAATAGCTGTATGTTATAGTGTATTGAGCTGATATGATACTTGTATCTACTATATGTCACCTCTGTGTATGGGTCTGAAATGTTACATGTTGTTTGATATGTGTATTTGGGACTGATATGTATATATTCATGTATGTATTTACATATCTAAATCTCTATGTAAATAACCATAGTAAATAAAACATGATATGACACGATTTCCTACCTCTGCTGTCCCGTATACTAGTGAAGCTGGGTTCTGGGATGTCACAGGTTTCTTCCTTGAGCACATACGTCCCTCTCCATTTTAATTCAGCAATCCATGCCAAGGGTTTCCCCAGACGGGCTAAGAACTTCATCTTTTTTCCTGTCTTAGCTTTATCCGCCTTCTCCAGTTGTTCTCCTTGTGTTTGGATTTCTCCATCACATGTCTCAAGCTCAGGAACTCCTGATAGTGAAATAATAGGGAATAATATAATGACATGCCGCCTCTCAGGTCTATACCATATAGTTATTAAGCAATGAGTAGAATTCCTAAGAACTTGACAACCTAAGGTCTTGGATTCAATGTTGATGCCTTTTTTATTTTAAGGGGAGTTTTATAAAGTGATATATAACATTGTGGGGGGACTATAATATATCTATATGTGTATCATGGCACTGGTTGGCACTTCTAATATATAATTTAATAATTTTAATATTTTGTAATAATGATAAGATCTTATGACCGTTGGATAAAACCAATGTGCGGTGCGGTTAGAAGAGCCTCAGAGGCTCAATATATGTATAAGTATAAAAAAATATACATGAACATGCATATCTATATCTCTATCTATATAAATAATTATAGAATAATAAACATGATATGACATGATTTCTTACCTCTGCTGTCCCGTATACTAGTGAAGCTGGGTTCTGGGATGTTACAGGTTTCCTCTTTGAGCACATACGTCCCTCTCCATTTTAATTCTGCAATCCATGCCAAGGGTTTCCCCAGACGGGCTAAGATCTTCATCTTTTGTCCTGTCTTAGCTTTATCCACCTTCTCCAGTTGTTCTCCTTGTGTTTGGATTTCTCCATCACATGTCTCAAGCTCAGGAACTCCTGATAGTGAAATAAAAGGGAATAATATAATGACATGCCGCCTCTCAGGTCTATACCATATAGTTATTGGCTCTATGGAGAAAGAAGTGAATTCTGACCGGTCTCTATTATACATTATAATGAAAGATTAATTAAGCAATGAATAGAATTTCTAAGAACTTGACAACCTAAGGAGTCAAAGATGAGACCATTTTTATCTTAAGGGAAGTTATATAAGTAATATATAACCTTGTGGGGGGCTATAATATATTGGTATGTGCATCATGGCATTGGTTGGTTATATATAATTTACTAATACTCATATTAATTTGTAAAAATAATAAGATCTTATGACCATTTGATATAACCAATGTGCAGTGAGGCTAGAAGAGCCCCAGAAGTTCATTATATCTAGAAGTTCTGCTCCTATACCAGTAAAACCAATTGGCCATTACATGGAAGTCGGTGGTAATAGTTATAGTGTACAGACGATAAACCATTCTAGTTATTACATGACGTCCTACCTGGGCTGTCCATCAGATGAATATTGCTGGGTCCTGGGAGTTCATCTTCACTTCTCTTTTCTTGGCTAGAAGTGTTCCTCCTCTTACACCCAGTCTTCCGGGCCCAGATTTCTTGCAGACGCGCTAAGAACGGAGTTCTTCTTGGTTCCTTAGTTGTAGTTGTCTGCTCCTGGCCATCTTCTCCACCATTCTTCATTGTGATGTTATATTCTCTTTTCTCCTCCTTCTCACCTTCTCTATCTAAATGATTTTTCTTTTCCTTTGCCTTCATTTTTGTGAAAAAGACAAATTCCCCCCAAAAAAAAAAAAAACAACAAGCGCCCACACACAACAACCCCAACCGGGAGAAAAAAAAGAAAAAAAAAAAAGGCCCCCTGGGAAAAAAAAAAAAAAAAAAAAGAAATAATTTTTTTTTTTATTATAAAAAAAGTTTTTTTTTTTTTTCTCCCCCGTGAAAAAAAAATTTTTTTTCGGCTTTTTTTTTTAACAAAATTTTTTTTTTTAAAAAAAAATTTTATTATTTTTTTAAAAGCATATGAAAAAGTTTGGGCACCCCTATTAATCTTAATCATTTTTAGTTCTAAATATTTGGGTGTTTGCAACAGCCATTTCAATTTGATATATCTAATAACTGATGGACACAGTAATATTTCAAGATTGAAATGAGGTTTATTGTACTAACAGAAAATGTGCATTATGCATTAAACCAAAATTTGACCGGTGCAAAAGTATGGGCACCTCAACAGAAAAGTGACATTAATATTTAGTAGATCCTCCTTTTGCAAAAATAACAGCCTCTAGTCACTTCCTGTAGCTTTTAATCAGTTCCTGGATCCTGGATGAAGGTATTTTTGACCATTCCTCTTTACAAAACAATTCCAGTTCAGTTAAGTTTGATGGTCGCCGAGCATGGACAACCCGCTTCAAATTATCCCACAGATGTTCAATGATATTCAGGTCTGGGGACTGGGATGGCCATTCCATAACATTGTAATTGTTCCTCTGCATGAATGCCTGAGTAGATTTGGATCTGTGTTTTGGATCATTGTCTTGCTGAAATATCCATCCCCGGCGTAACTTCAAATTCGTCACTGATTCTTGTACATTATTCTGAAGAATCTGCTGATACTGAGTTGAATCCATGCGACCCTCAACTTTAACAAGATTCCCGGTGCCGGCATTGGCCACACAGCCCCAAAGCATGATGGAACCTCCACCAAATTTTACAGTGGGTAGCAAGTGTTTTTCTTGGAATGCTGTGTTTTTTTGACGCCATGCATAACGCCTTTTTGTATGACCAAACAAGTCAATCTTTGTTTCATCAGTCCACAGGACCTTCTTCCAAAATGAAGCTGGCTTGTCCAAATGTGCTTTTGCATACCTCAGGCGACTCTTTTTGTGGCGTGCTTTCAGAAACGGCTTCTTTCGCATCACTTTCCCATACAGCTTCTCCTTGTGCAAAGTGTGCTGTATTGTTGACCGATGCACAGTGACACCACCTGCAGCAAGATGATGCTGCAGCTCTTTGGAGGTGGTCTGTGGATTGTCCTTGACTGTTCTCACCATTCTTCTTCTCTGCCTTTCTGATATTTTTCTTGGCCTGCCACTTCTGGGCTTAACAAGAACTGTCCCTGTGGTCTTCCATTTCCTTACTATGTTCCTCACATTGGAAACTGACAGGTTAAATCTCTGAGACAACTTTTTGTATCCTTCCCCTGAACAACTATGTTGAACAATCTTTGTTTTCAGATCATTTGAGAGTTGTTTTGAGAAGCCCATGATGCCACTCTTCAGAGGAGATTCAAATAGGAGAACAACTTGCAATTGGCCACCTTAAATACCTTTTCTCATGATTGGATACACCTGGCTATGAAGTTCAAAGCTCAGTGAGGTTACAAAACCAATTTTGTGCTTCAGTAAGTCAGTAAAAAATAGTTAGGAGTATTCAAATCAATACAATGATAAGGGTACCCAAATTTTTCAACCGGTCAAATTTTGGTTTAATGCATATTGCACATTTTCTGTTAGTACAATAAACCTCATTTCAATCCTGAAATATTACTGTGTCCATCAGTTATTAGATATATCAAATTGAAATGGCTGTTGCAAACACCCAAATATTTAGAACTAAAAATGATTAAGATTAATAGGGGTGCCCAAACTTTTTCATATGACTGTATATATATATATATATATATGTGTGTGTGTGTGTATTTAAATATAGACTTTATATATATATACAGTATATACACACACATATACAGGTTCATCTCAATAAATTTGAATATTTTTGAAACTTTCTTTCATTTCTTAGATGTAAAACTGATAGAGGAGGTTATAAATATATCTATCTATCTCCTATTACTTAGCATAGTGTGAAATGGCCCCCGAGCAGCTCTCAGTGTGGTGGATTTAGGTCTGGTGGCAGATGAAGGGGGGACATGAAACTGGGGACAGATGGAGGTGGACATTAAACTGGGGACAGATGGAGGTGGGCATTAAACTGGTGTTAGATGAAGGGGGGACATGAAACTGGGGGCAGATGGAGGGGGGCATTAAACTGGAAGCAGATGTATGGGGGACATTAACCCCTTAAGGACCCGGCCATTTTTGGTTTTTGCATTTTCGTACCCCCCCCCCCCCCCACATTACAAGAGCCATAACTTTTTCATTTTTCAGTTCACAGAGTCACATGATGGCTTATTGTTTGCTAAATAAATTGTACTTTGTACTGGTACCATTCAATATACTGTGCAATGTATTGGGAAGCTGGAAAAAAATTCAGAATGAGTTGCAATTGGAGAAAAACTGCATTTGTGCCAATTTCATATGGGTTTAATTTTTATGACGTTCACTGTGTGGTAAAAATGACATGTTACCTGTATTCTGCATGTCAGTACGAACACGACGTTACCAAATTTATATAGTATTTGTAATATTTTGATACCTTTTAAAGAATTTAAAACTTTACAAAATAGAAAAAAAATTTCGTGTCGCCATATTGTGTCACCTGTAACTTTTTCATATTTACATGTATGGAGCTGGGTAAGGCTTTTTTTATGCGGGACAACATGACTTTTTTATTGATACCATTTGGGGAAAGATCTGATGGTTTGATCACTTTTTATTCAATTTTTTATAGGAGTCAAAGTGTTGAAAAAAACGCTATTTGGCCATTTAGTTTTTTTTTCTCCACTACGCCGTTCACCGTATGGGATAAGTATTTTAATACTTTGGACATTTTGGAGTGCGGGGATACCTAATGTGTTTATGTTTACTTTTGTTTATTTACTTTTATATCTGATCTAGGGAAAATGGGGTGATTTAAACTTTTGTGTTTTTTTTTAGTTTTTTTTTATACTTTTAAAAACTTTTTTTTTCTACTTTTACTTTTATGATCAGATCCCCTAGGGACCTTGAAACCTAAGGGGTCTGATACTATTGTATTGCAGTTAATAGCAAAATGCCTTCACCTGTATTAGACGCTGCCTCTGGCAGCCTGCAATAGGGCTAATACAATGAGAAGCCTTGGAGCCTTCAACAGGATCCCGGCTTTCATGGCAACTGATCGCTGCCCTCCGATGATGTTCTGGAGGGCAGCAATTGTTGAAAAATGGCGGCGCCCGAAGCACCTGCGCAATTTGGACGCCGTGGTCCCGTTTGACCGCGATATATAAAGGGTTGACAGCCGCAGTCATCGATCGCTGCTGTTAGCGGAGGGTGTCGGCTATATTATACAGCCGGCATCTGCCCTGTATGGAGAGAGCTCAGCTCCTGAGCTCTCTCCATACAACCTCATGCGACGCAGGACGTACTATTACGCCCAGGGTTGCTAAGGGGTTAAACTGGTGGCTGATGAAGGGGGAACATAAAACTGGGGCAGATGGAGGGGGGCATTAAACTGGGGGCAAATGAAGGGGGAACATCAAACTGGCGGCAGATGAAGGGGGGACATTAAACTGGTGGCAGCTGGAGTGGGACATTAAGCAATGGGGGGGTTCACTGGACTGAGACATTAAGCTGGGGGCAACTGGAAAGGGACATTAAACTTGGGGCAACTGGAGGAGGATATTAAACCTTGGAAGTAGCTGGAGGGGGACATGTATACCTCTAGTTTCCTACAGTTTAATGTCCCCCTCCAGCTTCCCCAGTTTAGTGTCCCCCTCTAGTTGCCCCCAGTTTAATGTCCCAATGCTCCTGCCATTAATTTATTGTCCCCCTCCAACTACCCGCACTGTTTAATGTCACCCTCCAGCTGCCCCAGTTTCATGTCCCCCTCTAGATTCTGCCAGTTTAAACTGGGGCACCAGGAGAGGGACTCAATACTGTGGGGCAATTGGAGGGGGACAATCTAATGTGGGGGCATATAATATTAGGGTGACTGTAGGAGCATTATACTGTGTGGGGGCACAAAGAAAAATGAATGAGAATGGGCGGAATCAATGTAGAAGTGGGTGGAGCTATGAACGACGCACATTTTCTCCCTCTTTCTGTTCTTTGCAAGTTGGGAGGTATGGCTTTGGCACCTGCAGGAAGATGTCTGACAACCTGGAGTAGCTTCTTTTGGACAGGATTCAAGCGGCTGGACCACATTGGCTTGGGGAATTCCTTGAGACGGTCCGCACGCAGGCACCGTCAGCAATATCCAATGTACTAACAACCAGTGACAGGGGTAGGCCGCGAAGACTTCTTCCACCGACCATCCCGTCTCAGCCCAAGCACACCCATGCGCTCGAACGTTCAGAGGGCCTCAAGGACCACCCAGGGGCTTTCCAAAGGGTCTAACACCATGGGGAGGACATCCACTGTCAGCAGGACCTAGGAAATGCTGGACATGGAGTTGAAGGATGCCCAGAGATCTGTGGCAGTGGCCAGAAGGCACCTGGTTGCAGACACCCAAGTCAGCGCTGAAGTTGTTTTGGAGACTGCACCCAACACAGCTAAAACGGACGTGGCCGGGAGGATGCAGAATCAGGTTCCATTAGGGGAGAGTGGCAGAAAGTGTGGGCACTGGTACGAGAACTCCCTGGGGCTTCGACAGTTATAACAGCCTGGGGGGAGGGGTTGAGCCTTCAGTTGTGGGGACACAGCTTTCCTGGGTGGGGATCATCCTGGGGAATTTGCAATGTAGCTCCAAAGTGTGGCAGCTTCTGCCCCTATACCTGGACCTATATTAGAACCAGAGTGTTGGAGGTTGGGAGCAGGTATGGTGATCCTCAGGGAATTTGCTTGTGCAGCAGTGGCACAACCGGGGTTAGTGGGCCTGCAGGTTGACCCTGGGGTGGGCACTGGTTTCCCTAGGTGGCACAATTAAGATAAAGTTTAGAGTGAGTGGGTGTCCTTCTCTGGCAGAGTAATAGCCGCAGGGGACTGTTCTCTTGTGGGTTACACCTTGAAATACTTAAGTTGGTTGCGTCAACATGGGGCCTCGGTTGGTTGTGCTCAGGACTGTTTGGGCGGTGTGGCTTTTATGTTTAAATTGTTTGGGTTTCTGAATATTATGAAGGAATGTGTTGTGCGACAGATTGTTTTGGGGATGGAAAACAAAAACAAAAGACTTCAGTGGGGGATAGTAGGTGTAAGCTCACCTTTTGGGTTGCTGGAGGTGGTCTGTTGAGATGAGTCATAGAAGATTTTGTTTAAAGAGGACCTTTCACGTTCTCATCAATGTGCGGTATTATATAAAGCCGAAAGTGTGCTGAATTTAGGTATGTACCGCTAGATAGCGAAAGTTGCTTTAAATTCTGGTACGTGCCCCAGTGCTGGAGATATCGGTGGCATTAAATTCGGCACCGATATCTCCCCACTGTCACTATCAGAAAAGAGGGCCTTACAGCCTAGCATCATCACTGTAATAATAATAATAATAATACATTTTATTTATATAGCGCCAACATATTCAGCAGCACTGTACAATTTGTAGGGTTCAAGTACTGACAAAAAAGATACATTACAAAGAAATATTCAATTCACAAACTGGGACTGAGGGCCCTGCTCGCAAGAGCTTACAATCTATGAGGTAGAGGGGGTGACACAAGAGGTAGCAGGGGTAGCAACAGACATAGCATTGCTTGTACAATGGTCAGACAATTCTGTAATAGAAGTTACTGTCATTACACATATATAAAGCTGTATGAGCCGTCACCAGTCGTGTCCTTTAACATGCAGATAGTGCCTGAACATATAAAGCTAGTCTGATACGGCATCATATCCTGTGAGGTATTGTTGGAGCATCAACAGAGGAGGGTACGTTTTAGGGATTCTAACTACAGAAGGGTTTACATTAGGAGTTGTGATAGGCCTGTCTGAAAAGATGTGTTTTTAGTTTACGCTTGAAGCTGTGGAAATTGGAGGTTAATCTGATAGTCCGGGATAGAGCATTCCAGAGAAGTGGTGCAACTCGGGAGAAGTCTTGTATACGAGCATGGGAGGTTCTGATAATAGAGGATGTTAGTCTTAGGTCATTGAGTGAACGAAGAGTACGGGTTGGGCGATAGACAGAGATGAGGGAGGAAATGTAGGGAGGTGCAGCATTATGGAGAGCCTTGTGGATTAGGGGGATAAGTTTATATTTTATTCTGTATTGAATAGGCAGCCAATGTAGTGACCGGCACAGATCGGAGGCCTCGCTGTAGCATCTAGACTGATAGATGAGCCTGGCCGCCGCAGTCAGAATAGATTGTAGAGGGGAGAGTTTAGTAAGGGGAAGACCGATTAGTAAGGAGTTACAGTAGTCAAGGCGAGAGTGAATCAGGGCAACAATAAGTGTCTTTAGTGTATTTGTGGTAAGGAAAGGGCGGATTCTGGAGATGTTTTTGAGGTGGAGATGACATGAGCGTGCCAGTGATTGGATATGGGGGGTGAAGGAAAGGTCTGAGTCAAACATAACTCCAAAGCAGCGGGCATACTGCCTAGGAGTTATGGTAAGGCCAGAGACTGCAATGGAGATATCAGGGACAGATCTATTAGATGGTGGAAACAGCAGTAGTTCAGTCTTTGAGAGATTCAGTTTCAGATAGAGCAAAAACATGATATTTGAAACAGCAGAGAGACAGTCACTGGTGTTCTGTATTAGTGCAGGGGTGATGTCACAGGATGACGTATATAATTGTGTGTCATTAGCATAAAGATGGTACCGGAAGCCAAATCTAGTGATGGTTTGTCCAATGGGGGCTGTGTAGAGGGAGAAAAGCAGGGGACCTAGGACCGAGCCCTGAGAAACTCCCAACGGCAAGGGGAAGAGGGGAAGAAACAGAGCCCGCAAATGATACACAGAAAGTGCGGTCAGAGAGATAAGAGGAGAACCAGGAGAGAGCAGTGTCTGTGAGGTCGACAGAACGGAGCATAGTGAGGATTAGTTGATGGTCAACAGTGTCAAATGCTGCTGAGAGATCTAGAAGAATAAGAAGAGAATAGTCACCTTTGGATTTAGCCGTCAGGAGATCATTGGAAACTTTTGTGAGGGCCGTTTCAGTAGAGTGCAGAGTGCAGAAGCCAGATTGTAAGGGGTCAAGAAGAGAGTTAGCAAAAAGATAGCGGAAGAGAGAGATAGAGATTAAATATTTTAGTAAGGTAAGTCGTGATGGCAGGTGACAGAGACTGGAGGTGTGAGGGGAAATGGTCCCTACTGCAGGTTGTAGGGTGAGAAAAAGAAAGTAGCTGAGATACTTCCTCCTCTGTAACTGGTTCAAAAGATGAGAATGAACAGTCTGAAGTGCGGCTGGTGAGGGGGTCAGTGCCACCTGGGGATTGGGCAGTTATTTCCTGATGGATCTTATCAATTTTATCATGGAAATAAGTGGACAGGTCATCTGCGCTAAGGTCTGTGAATAGCATCTGCACCTTGGGAGTTAGTAAGGAGTGAAAAGTTTCAAATAGCCTTTTAGGGTTACAGGAGAGAGAATAGATGAAAGCGGTGAAATTTGCTTGTTTGGCTAGGTGAAGGGCAGAATTATAGCTTTTAAGCATAAATTTAAAGTGGAGGAAGTCTGCAGGTGTATGTGATTTTCTCCACAGACGTTCAGCACACCTAGAGCACCGCTGAAGAAAACGTGTCTGTGGCGTGTGCCAGGGTTGCTGCCTCCTGCGTCTAACCTTTCGAGTGGAGGGGGGAGCCGCCTCATCCAATGCACTGTCAGGGGGGGCGTTCCTAACAGACCAGCGATGACGCTAGGTTGTAAGGTCCGCCCTTCTGGCAGTGGGGAGATGTAGTCCCGAAATTAACGGCACCGATGTCTCCAGCAGTGGGGCACATACCAGGAAAGCCTCACAGTGCCCTGAATTCGACTTTCTAGTGGTATATAATGCCGCACATTGATGAGGACATGAAAGGTCCTCTTTCAGGCCGCTTTTCCCTTGGCATCTAATGCGGCTTTGCAGATCGGCGATATAGTTCTGAGTAGTGTGAATAAGCCGGGCGGTTTGTTGCTCAATGATGTTTTGATATATCCTACGGAAATTCGTATTTGTATCCGGATGTCTAAGACGGATTAGCTGGGGGTGGTCAGTGGTTGACACTTAGAGCGTTAGAAGCTGGGGTTTGCTCTGTCAAGTTGGTGTGTGATTTTGCCAGATCGAGGCAGTCGGGCACTCATTTTTCAGTTCATGCTTCCTGTTCACCCTTAACATGTTTTCGGTTTTCAGTACTTTTCAGGAGATGTTAGAAGGAGTTGGGCCTTGAGACTAAGGAACTTGGAACACATTTGTTTCGGATTGGAGTGGCAGTGGATGCGTGTGGTATTGGGTTGGAGGGAGTTAAGTCACCCGGTCATTGGAAGTCCGGTTGCTATTGCCCATTTATTAGACCGGATCTACTATCATTGTACGTTCTCAAGTTTTATGTTGTCTTTTTGTCATTGGGGTTTTGGGGAGCAGTAATTTAGTTTTTGTTCCTTTTCAGGTTTTAGACTCGTGCCTTTGTGGATTATAAGTCATTCGTATATATTCTGGGTGGAAAGGAAAGTGTCAATATGGCCTTGTGGAGAGGGAATGGGGCTTCCGAATGCCAAAGTCCAATGGAAGGGTGTCCGGGGTCTCTCTTGGACTCAGATTTTCTCGGAGGTTGTGTATATTGGTTGTTGGCAGAAGGTATAGTGGTGATCCTTATTCATGCTGTGGGCAATGAAGTGGGAAAGGTGAAATTGGGTGAGTTGATAGCCTTTATGCACCTCCTCCCACTTCTCAGCTACCCATGTAGTTGCTCCCCTGCTTGTGTACCCCCTCCCCTTCTCATCACCCGATATAGGTGCCCCCTGCTTGTGCACCCCCTCCCGCTTCTCATCACCCGATGTAGGTGCCCCCCTGCTTGTGCACCCCCTCTACCTTCTCATCTCCCGATGTAGGTGCCCCCCTGCTTGTGTACCCCCTCCACCTTCTCATCTCCTGATGTAGGTGCCCCCCTGCTTGTGCACCCCCTCCACCTTCTCATCTCCCGATGTAGGTGCCCCCCTGCTTGTGTACCCCCTCCACCTTCTCATCTCCTGATGTAGGTGCCCCCTGCTTGTGCACCCCCTCCACCTTCTCATCTCCCGATGTAGGTGCCCCCCTGCTTGTGTACCCCCTCCACCTTCTCATCTCCTGATGTAGGTGCCCCCCTGCTTGTGCACCCCCTCCACCTTCTCATCTCCCAATGTAGGTGCCCCCTGCTTGTGCACCCCCTCCACCTTCTCATCACCCGATGTAGGTGCCCCCTGCTTGTGCACCCCCTCCACCTTCTCATCTTTTCATGTAGGTGCCCCCTGCTTGTGCACCCCCTCCCGCTTCTCATCACCTGATGTAGGTGCCCCCTGCTTGTGCACCCCCTCCACCTTCTCATCTCCTGATGTAGGTGCCCCCTGCTTGTGCACCCCCTCCACCTTCTCATCTCCCGATGTAGGTGCCCCCCTGCTTGTGTACCCCCTCCACCTTCTCATCTCCTGATGTAGGTGCCCCCTGCTTGTGCACCCCCTCCACCTTCTCATCTCCCGATGTAGGTGCCCCCCTGCTTGTGTACCCCCTCCACCTTCTCATCTCCTGATGTAGGTGCCCCCTGCTTGTGCACCCCCTCCACCTTCTCATCACCCGATGTAGGTGCCCCCTGCTTGTGCACCCCCTCCACCTTCTCATCTTTTCATGTAGGTGCCCCCTGCTTGTGCACCCCCTCCCGCTTCTCATCACCTGATGTAGGTGCCCCCTGCTTGTGCACCCCCTCCACCTTCTCATCTCCTGATGTAGGTGCCCCTGCTTGTGCACCCCCTCCACCTTCTCATCTCCCAATGTAGGTGCCCCCTGCTTGTGCACCCTCTCCACTTTCTCATCTCCCGATGTAGGTGCCCCCTTCTTGTGCACCCCCTGCACCTTCTCATCTCCTGATGTAGGTGCCCCCTTCTTGTGCACCCCCTGCACCTTCTCATCTCCCTATGTAGGTGCCCCCTGCTTGTGCACCCCCTCCACCTTCTCCACTCCCCTTGTAGATGTCCTGGAATCTTGTTCCTGTTCCAATTTCTCTATCCATTATGGGCACATTTTGATCCATTTCAGGCACATGGAGGGTACTCTATATGGTAGGGGGACCTGATGGGGAATTGTATACTGTGGAGGCAACTGAATGGGTTTGTATACTGTGGGGACAACTTGAGGTAGCCTGCATACTGTGGGGGCAACTGGAGGGGCTGTATGAGACGTGGCATACCCTTAGTGCAAGAAAGGGCAACACATTATCATGAATCTATGCCAGAAAACTGGCATGAATGCGTTGCTAAATTCCTTCCCAATGTGATTTAAAAACTGATGAGTGACGGCCATTTACAACCCTGAGGTTGGACCTCCAGCGATCTGACACTTATCCCCCTATTCTGTGAATAGGGAATAAATGTCCTTAATGGCACAATCCTTTAAGGTCATGTCCAAATGGGAAGTGAATTAACGGCTGAATTTGCAGCAACATTTCCATGCTTTATATGCAGACATCAACACAGGTTTTCAGTGGATTTCACCCTATTCTTTGCAAAGCGGAAATCCGTAATATAAATTGACATGTTGCAATTTCCGCATATAACTTTATTGGCGTCACATGGATGAGGTTTATAAAACTCTCACACACTTTGCTGGTACTGTAATTCACTGCACAGTTTCCACCTGCAAATCCCGATGGGATATTTGAGCTCATCTACATGTACAGATGTTCACAAAAGGTGAAATCTGCTACAAACCTGCAACTAAATTCTCATGAAACACATGTGGTTTATGCCACGAGTCTGAAGCAATATCCATGGTGGATATAATGTGTGGTGGACAATTTGTCTATGGCTGATGCTGAGGCATGTACGTCTAGGTTTGACTGCAACCTGTGCACCTCCTCTAGCTACACCCCTGGCCAGTGATAACACAGATATAGCTGATATTATACCTGTAACACTCCTACCTTCCTACATCATCTTCAATGCCCCGCGCACCTAGCATGAAGGGCACAGCCTGGTCGGGCAGTGTTTATTATGAACACACATCTACTGAAGTGCTCTCTGCAGATCATCTCACATTAAACCTCTCCCCATGAGAGCGCCACTCCTTGTTTCCCTGCAGAGATGTTCGGTCATCCAGAGAGACCCCTTACTGAAGCTTCAATTGTACTTACCTACATTATAGGTAGATACATCTCAGCTGATAATAAGTGTCAGTGAGTGAGGCTCGGCCTACACAACGCTTTCTTACTCCTGCTCAGTGCACAGGACACTTTTTACTTGGAGTATTTTTTAAATCAAGTTTTCATGCTGAAACGAATATTAGGAATTTTTGATAAATGTTTAAAGAATTTTCAATGTCATTATCCATATTCTTAAAAAGTACTAAATCATGAAAATTTTCACTCTGGCCACTAATCCTAATAATAGACCAATTCCATAGAGGTTTTATTTTCAGGAGTTACCTCATTTACATCATAGCCAGGGTGACAATAGAACATAACACCTGTATAGATAACACTACTGACGGATCATTGCATCCACTACCTACAATAGATGATGTCACAGCTTATCTCCTCCCCCTCATTGCACAGAGCATGTCT
The DNA here is from genome assembly GCA_947044405.1 of Leptodactylus fallax. Classification (NCBI taxonomy): domain Eukaryota; kingdom Metazoa; phylum Chordata; class Amphibia; order Anura; family Leptodactylidae; genus Leptodactylus; species Leptodactylus fallax. Next base: position 260,024 of record CAMRHE010000147.1, on the reverse strand, counting down.
AGAAAACTCTCCCATAGACCTCAATGAGTCTGCTCCCATCTATTACTGCCAATGACCATGACCCTGCTGTAAAGCATATCACTTAATGCTGTAACAGAGCTCAGACAAGATGGCCGCCTCTATGTATAGAACATAGAATAAAACAATCTATAATCAGAAAATAAAAACAGATTTGAAAATAATGACAGATTTCAGTATTTTATTCTAATAAATTAACCACTTTAGTGCTGGGCTATTTTCCCTGGTTCAGGATTGGACACATTTTGAATCTTTTTTTAATAGCGCAAAGTTTTAAAATCGTCGTCCCTCTCCCTTATGGTAATTTTTATGAGGGTGACACATACTGTTGTGTCGCCGGGGCGAGAACCTGTGACATGGGCGGGGTAGTGGAGTTTTTCTTTATATTCTTTTCTATACATTGTGCCTCCTTATAAGGTCATATTTCTATTATTTCCTGGTCATATACATATTTCCAGCCATTATACTGGAGCTTCCGTCCTTACCTTAGCTTGAATTTGGTTAAAGACTCCAATTTCTCCTAAAATTAATTCAATAAAATATGGCTACATGATAACAAAACCCTTGACAGACTGCAATTCACAACACAACCACTGGATGGCTACACATAGATACATAAAGGATATCACTGATATCACTATGTGACATAATATCACAAAACAATGTTGTCTTGATAAATGTTTTTTTTTTTTTTTTTTTTAAATAGGCCGTTACCTGCTGGAGTAACTCCAGCAGGTAATGGGCCCTATTTACTTACCAATCCTCGCTCCTGCTCACGGCCGCCTCTGCTTCACCTTCTGTGTCCAATATGATGGCGCTGGGGCCCAGAAGGGAACGCAGAAGGGAAAGCAGAGGCGGCTGTGAGCAGGAGGGGGGATCGGTAAGTGAGGCCACGAGCCTCGAACTCCAACAAATACTGCTATTATTATACTCTGGGGTATTTTCAGACCCCAGAGCATAATGATCGGCGGCCCAGGGGAGGTGAGCGAACATAAAAACCTGTGTTACTTACCTCTCCTGCTCTCTGACATTCTCAGGCAGCCTTCGGGCCTTATTGCTGACATCTCAGACGTCACGTGGGCCAGGTTGGCATCATTATGCGTCGCAATGCCGGCCTGGCCAACATGATATCTGTACCGACATTGAAGAGGGCACTGGAGCCCAGGAGAGGTAAGCAACCTTGGTTTATATGTTTGTCACCTCTCCAGATCTCCAATCATTGCAGAACCCCTAAAGTACCAGTACAATAGAATCCCCCCAAAAAGTGACCCCATTTTGGAAACTACACCTCAGTACCCAGTACGTTGCGCCCACTTTGTTTCATCAGAGACATACACTCCTAAAACTATTAAGTGGCCTATTCGGGGCACAAAAAACTTATATATGTGGGTGTAAATTGCTGTTTGGGCACACGGCAGGGCTCAGAAGGGAAGGAGCACTGCGCTTTTTAGCTTTTGGAGCATAGATTTAGAGGGACTTTCTGGACTCCATGTTGTTTTTGTAGGGCCCTGAAGGTGTCAGTAAATTGGAATTCCCCAACAAGTGAACCCATTTTGTAGGGGCGATTTTAGGGTCTCTGCAAATGTGACATGGCGTCCAAAAACCAACAATCTAAATCTGCACTCCAAAAGCACAGCGCTCCTTCACATCTGCTCCCTGCTGTGTGTCCAAACTGAAGTTTATGTCCACATGTAAGACACTGCTGTATCCAGGATAATGTACTTAATGCCATATGGGGGTATAAACTGCTATTTGGGCTCAGCTGGGCAAAGAAGGGAACTGCTATTTGGTTTTTGGAGCACAGTTTGGTTTTGGACATCGTTGCCACTTTTGCAGAGCCCTGAATGCCAATAAAGTGGAATCCGCAGACATGTGACCCCATTCTGGAAACTACATCACTGAAGAGATGTATCAAGGTGTGTAGGGAGCATTTTTAATCCTTGAAAGTTGCATGAATTTAATTTCTAGAAATGAATGCGCAGCTGATAATGAAAAGTGAAAATTGCAATTGTTCCAGAGATTCGCCATTTCAATGCCCGATATGTTGTGCCCAACTTGTGTCAGCAGAGACACACACTCCAAAAACTGTTAAGCAGGTATCCCGGGCACAACAGCTTATGGAGCATTTGTCTCTGATACAAGCCGGGCACAACATATTATGTACTGAGATGACATATTCCTGGAAAAATTCTCATTTTCAGCTCTCAACATCAATTACATATTCATTTCTGAAAAATATATTATAGCAACACTTGGGGGTTAAACATGCTCACTGTACCCCTGGATAAATTCCTTCAGGGGTGTTGCTTCCAAAATGGGACTACATGTCAGGGGATTCCATTTTACTGGCATTCAGGGCTCTGCAAAAGTGTCATGACTTCCAAACCGTCTAAATCTAAACCCCTAAGGTACCAGAAAAGTGGAATACCCTGGGAAGTGACCCCATTTTGAAAACTGCACCCCTCAAAGAATTTATCAAGGAGTGTAGCGAGCATTAGTATCCCAGACATGAATGCACAGCGGATGCAATAAAGTGAATAAGTAAGCTGTGCGGAGTACATTGAGAACACCAAATTCCCTACTATATCCCCAGTAGCTCCTATGATTGGGGGGTCACTGTGGGGGTCACTTCTGGTTTCTTTTCCCTTCTAAGCTCTAAATTTGGGGTGTACCCTGATATACGCTCGCACAGCTTATACATTCCCTTCCTGCTGCAGCCAGATGTGCTCTAATGATTTGGCAATTTTGGGGGGTTTTGTCTTCACAGTGTACAAGCTATATTTTGTATATTTTTCTGGTGATGTAGCCATATGAGGGCTTTTTGTAATGACATCATTTTTGGGTGCCTATAACTTATCGACTAAATTTTATTAACTCTTTCTTGATTAAAAAAAAACATCAATTCTGACATAGCTTTTTACATTTTAATTTTTTTGCAGAACGAAAACCCATTTGGGGATGTAAACCAATAATTCTGGCATCACCATCTTCTGAGATGTGTAGAATTTTTATTTTTCAGTTGACAGATTTGGTTGAGGGCTTATTTTTCTGGGATGATCTGTGTTTTTTATTGGTACTGTTTTGGAGTACATATGACTTTTTGATCACTTTTTATAGCATGTCCCGATGGGGGACATTTACAAGGCGGAACCCCTTGGATAACGCAGTCATGTTTGACCACAGCATCCAAGGGGTTAAAACCCCCAAACGAAGCTGAATCAGGGACGTAATAGTACGTCCATTTGCATTAAGGCCCAGGCAGCCAGGATGTACTATTACGTGCTTGGTTGTTAAGGGGTTAATCCAATGCCTGGCCCCATGCTTAACCCCTAATGACTGCCACTGTCTTTTGACAGTGGGAGTTGCAGGTCCTAAGTCTGCAGTGGTTTCTTTTTGTGTCATTTTACAACGAGAAAGAATAAATTGTAAGTAACAGGTCCGGTTCTTAAAGCAGCCTCCTGCTTTACAGCCTGAAATGAGAGGACCCCCTAATCCTGCTGTTTAACCTATTGTTTACCTGAGTATATGATTGTATATGATTAAAGTGGACTCCACACTTAAATAATGTCACCAGGTTATTTCTGAAATAGTTTAGCCGAAACCTCGATAGATGTTTCTATTTTTTATTAGAGCATGAAAGGAACAGGTGGTGGGTGAAGGCGCAAGACGCAACCTTCTGGTGGTCCATGGCCAGAGGGAGGGAGAAGGCGCAAGACGCAACCTTCTGGCGGTCCATGGCCGGGGGGAGAAGGCGCAAGACGCAACCTTCTTGCGGTCCATGGCCGGGAGGGAGGGGAGAAGGCGCAGGACGCAACCTTCTGACAGTCCATGGCCGGGGGGAGAAGGCGCAAGACGCAACCATCTGGCGGTCCATGGCTGGGAAAAGGGAGAAGGCGCAAGACGCTACCTTCTACTGGTCCATGGTCGGGAGAAGGCGCAAGACGCTACCTTCTGGCGGTCCATGGCCAGGGAGGGGGGGAGAGAAGGCGCAAGACGCAACCTTCTAGTGGTCCATGTCCAGGGGACAGAAGGCGCAAGACGCAACCTTCTGTCAGTTCACCATCCTATAATTAGGCTTCTTGCTCTTTGTCCATGTCCGGTAGTATCATCACCACGTTTATAGCTGATATGTCCATGTCCAGATGGTTACATAGCAAGGATGACTGAAATAGGTCCTTCATTTCCAGTCTAATGATTACTTGCTATGTTGATCCAGAGGAAGGCGAAAAACCCCTGAAGGACTAAATGTTTGGTATGTCCTCAGTTTAGGGAAAAAAATTCCTTCCTGACCCCAAATATGGCGATCGGAATAAATCCCTGGATTGTTGCTGCTGGACTCTACATGGATGTTACGTGGTGGGTTTGTCACAATTTGGTGAAGAATGTCTGAGATGATGCCAATGAGTCCTGTAAAAAGACAAATACGCATGTGTGAGAATGAGCTCTTCACATATATACTGTATAAATGTGGGGGGTCATGAGTGTGTCTACTGGTGATACATTTATATAGAGAAGCAATAAGAGATTGGTCTAGGATAGTTTGGGGTTGATAGGGATATTTTACATGACATTATATATTAGATGACATAAGTATCATATAATCACTTAGTCCTATTACCCCTACAGTTCCCTTTATCTCCTAGGCACTATGACTGCTTCTCTTGGGTGGCGCAATCCCTGCATGAGAGTGATCGCCTGTAGTCTCTGGGTAGATGCCGCTGCTATAGTTATCCCAATACTGATCTATACTTATATCTGTGGCTGTGATACCAGATGTCTGGATTCATCATGTGTAAAATCAATTATTTTCCTACTTGTCATATGAACTTCAAGGAGGAAACAATAATGGAGACTTACTGAAAAATGTGCCAGAAATCTGCAGTAGTAAGTGCCAAAAACTGGTGTACCTGCCTCTACTACATTTATTCAGTGTTTTAGACACTTTTTTTTGCCTAACAAGAGGGTATGGTTTACCAGGACATGGCTTGTCAAAAAGCCAAATAAGTGGTATGACCCTAGGCTAGACAAACTAACCGTACACTCTATTTATCATCCAGCATCTGCCACTGTGAGAAATCTGAGGAGTTTTTAGACTTTCTACTTCACATTTTCTAAATATTAGACAGGATTAGTAAATATCGCCCAGTATATTATAACTTCCAACTCACCTGTCATTTCCATGTGCTGATCTCTTGTATTAGAAGGGGGTTAATCCACTGGTGTTAGCGGTGGCAAGTCGTATGGAGACTGGGATGGAGAACAAGGAAGGATTTGCTTTTCTTTGGATCATTCACCAGCATTGTCCTTTGACCATTCAGTTTCTTTACTTTCTGGATGACCTCTTGGTGAAAAGTTTGGTTATCCAGTTCTTGGTCGGGATGATGACTGGATGATACTGTTTTGACCACTCGGGACACACAAAGCTGAACTCATTGAACATCTTCTGATATTTAGATTTGATCTTATGTGGTGGTTCAGCATAGTCCAGATTTTCTTCAATTGTTGGGTCAACAGAACTTGCCATCAGGATCGCTGGTGGTGCCATTCTCCTGGCTTCCACATCTTCCCAATTGATCTCAGAGAAAAATGGATGTTTTCTAATCTCCCCGATGACTCCCAGCCGCTGGAACTGGTCTTTGCACAGCAGTTCTTCTATGATGCTGACTGTGTGGGGAGTTAGAGACTCTGGGTAGTGTGGAGTATGGTAGAGGACAGAATGCTTCATTTCTCTAGGATAATTCCCAGGAAAAGGAGGCTGAGAAGTGGACAGTATGTAGAGGATCACGCCAATAGCAAAATAGTCTACTCCTCTCCCATGTTCCTGGCCCATCACCATTTCAGGGGCTGCATATCCTGGTGTACCTTGACACTTTTCTTTGGTGCTCTCATACACGCCTGTCACAGCAAGGCCAAAATCTGTTATTTTGATGTGGCCATCTCTGGTCAGAAGGATATTTTCTGGCTTTAGGTCCCGATGAAGAATGCCTTTTCCATGCAGGAACTCTGTGCCACAGACCACTTCTGCTATGATGAATGTCACGGTGGCGGTATCAAGAGGAGAGTTGTCTAGGAAGAAATCAAGCAGGTCCCCTCCGGTGGCCAATTCCATCACATAGTAGACAAAGTTTAGTGTGTGGAAGGCAGCCAAGCCATAGATTAAATAAGGACTTTCATGGGAGACTTGAAGGATATGGCGCTCTACAAAACTGTGTTTAAGCTCAGTGAAATTTCTTTTATCTTCTACTTTTATGGCAACATGTTCTTTGCGGATGATGTCTGTTGCCAAGAAGACTTGTCCAAAGCCTCCTTCACCCAGTATACGGTGGAATGTAAAGGAGTACAATGATAGGGGCGCAGTACCAGGTGATGGTATCGTAGACGTGCCAGGTTCTTCCAAGGAGAAGTCGCTTTTGTTAGACTTCTCCTCATGGCATCTACTGATCTGAGATGTTGTAGATCTGCGGAGCTCCTCAGGTGTCTTTAGGACATTAAAGCTGAAATCTTTCACAGATCCACCATTTTCCATCATCTTTTCACTGGTTTTTATGACGTTTTCTTCCCCCTCATCGTCTTCCGTTTTCTTTCCTTTACATGACCTTTTGTCTGTTTGCAGAGAAAAAGAAACATAAAATGTTATCAGAACGGGACATTGTATATTATAGCAGTAAATAGCTGTATGTTATAGTGTATTGAGCTGATATGATACTTGTATCTACTATATGTCACCTCTGTGTATGGGTCTGAAATGTTACATGTTGTTTGATATGTGTATTTGGGACTGATATATATATATTCATGTATGTATTTACATATCTAAATCTCTATGTAAATAACCATAGTAAATAAAACATGATATGACACGATTTCCTACCTCTGCTGTCCCGTATACTAGTGAAGCTGGGTTCTGGGATGTCACAGGTTTCTTCCTTGAGCACATACGTCCCTCTCCATTTTAATTCAGCAATCCATGCCAAGGGTTTCCCCAGACGGGCTAAGAACTTCATCTTTTTTCCTGTCTTAGCTTTATCCGCCTTCTCCAGTTGTTCTCCTTGTGTTTGGATTTCTCCATCACATGTCTCAAGCTCAGGAACTCCTGATAGTGAAATAATAGGGAATAATATAATGACATGCCGCCTCTCAGGTCTATACCATATAGTTATTAAGCAATGAGTAGAATTCCTAAGAACTTGACAACCTAAGGTCTTGGATTCAATGTTGATGCCTTTTTTATTTTAAGGGGAGTTTTATAAAGTGATATATAACATTGTGGGGGGACTATAATATATCTATATGTGTATCATGGCACTGGTTGGCACTTCTAATATATAATTTAATAATTTTAATATTTTGTAATAATGATAAGATCTTATGACCGTTGGATAAAACCAATGTGCGGTGCGGTTAGAAGAGCCTCAGAGGCTCAATATATGTATAAGTATAAAAAAATATACATGAACATGCATATCTATATCTCTATCTATATAAATAATTATAGAATAATAAACATGATATGACATGATTTCTTACCTCTGCTGTCCCGTATACTAGTGAAGCTGGGTTCTGGGATGTTACAGGTTTCCTCTTTGAGCACATACGTCCCTCTCCATTTTAATTCTGCAATCCATGCCAAGGGTTTCCCCAGACGGGCTAAGATCTTCATCTTTTGTCCTGTCTTAGCTTTATCCACCTTCTCCAGTTGTTCTCCTTGTGTTTGGATTTCTCCATCACATGTCTCAAGCTCAGGAACTCCTGATAGTGAAATAAAAGGGAATAATATAATGACATGCCGCCTCTCAGGTCTATACCATATAGTTATTGGCTCTATGGAGAAAGAAGTGAATTCTGACCGGTCTCTATTATACATTATAATGAAAGATTAATTAAGCAATGAGTAGAATTTCTAAGAACTTGACAACCTAAGGAGTCAAAGATGAGACCATTTTTATCTTAAGGGAAGTTATATAAGTAATATATAACCTTGTGGGGGGCTATAATATATTGGTATGTGCATCATGGCATTGGTTGGTTATATATAATTTACTAATACTCATATTAATTTGTAAAAATAATAAGATCTTATGACCATTTGATATAACCAATGTGCAGTGAGGCTAGAAGAGCCCCAGAAGTTCATTATATCTAGAAGTTCTGCTCCTATACCAGTAAAACCAATTGGCCATTACATGGAAGTCGGTGGTAATAGTTATAGTGTACAGACGATAAACCATTCTAGTTATTACATGACGTCCTACCTGGGCTGTCCATCAGATGAATATTGCTGGGTCCTGGGAGTTCATCTTCACTTCTCTTTTCTTGGCTAGAAGTGTTCCTCCTCTTACACCCAGTCTTCCGGGCCCAGATTTCTTGCAGACGCGCTAAGAACGGAGTTCTTCTTGGTTCCTTAGTTGTAGTTGTCTGCTCCTGGCCATCTTCTCCACCATTCTTCATTGTGATGTTATATTCTCTTTTCTCCTCCTTCTCACCTTCTCTATCTAAATGATTTTTCTTTTCCTTTGCCTTCATTTTTGTGAAAAAGACAAATTCCAAAGATAACTGCAGCAGCAGCGGGCACTCACATGTAGCTCTACTGGGCAGTAGTGACGGAATGCAAAGATGGCTACCTGTGCACCTGAACAAGTAACCACGTGATGTCACTTGTCTTTATGATGTCATCAGCTGTTTTCATTGTTCTCCTGCCTGTGCAATTGGAATGTTCTCTGGCATTGTGATGTCATCAAACCTTGTGTGTGTACACACATATGTATAGTTATATATATAAGTCATATCTATCTATCTATCTATCTATCAAATATATATATATATATCTATATAATATATACAGTGTAAATCTCTCTCTATATATATACATAAAGTACAGACCAAAAGTTTGGACACAACTTCTCATTCCAAGAGTTTTCTGTATTTTCATGACTATAAAAATTGTAGATTCACACTGAAGGCATCAAAACTATGAATTAACACATGTGGAATTATATACTTAACTAAAAAGTGTGAAACAACTGAAAATATGTCTTATATTCTAGGTTCTTCAAAGTAGCCACCTTTTGCTTTGATTACTGCTTTGCACACTCTTGGCATTCTCTTGATGAGCTTCAAGAGGTAGTCACCTGAAATGGTCTTCCAACAGTCTTGAAGGAGTTCCCAGAGATGCTTAGCACTTGTTGGCCCTTTTGCCTTCACTCTGCGGTCCAGCTCACCCCAAACCATCTCGATTGGGTTCAGGTCTGGTTACTGTGGAGGCCAGGTCATCTGGCATAGCACCCCATCACTCTCCTTCTTGGTCAAATAGCCCTTACACAGTCTGGAGGTGTGTTTGGGGTCATTGTCCTGTTGAAAAATAAATGATGGTCCAACTAAACGCAAACCGGATGGAATAGCATGCCGCTGCAAGATGCTGTGGTAACCATGCTGGTTCAGTATTCCTTCAATTTTGAATAAATCCCCAACAGTGTTACCAGCAAAGCACCCCCACACCATCACACCTCCTCCTCCATGCTTCACGGTGGGAGCCAGGCATGTAGAGTCCATTCGTTAACACCTTTTCTGCGTCGCACAAAGACACGGTGGTTGGAACCAAAGATCTCAAATTTGGACTCATCAGACCAAAGCACAGATTTACACAGGTCTAATGTCCATTCCTTGTGTTCTTTAGCCCAAACAAGTCTCTTCTGCTTGTTGCCTGTCCTTAGCAGTGGTTTCCTAGCATCTATTTTACCATGAAGGCCTGCTGCACACAGTCTCCTCTTAACAGTTGTTGTAGAGATGTGTCTGCTGCTCGAACTCTGTGTGGCATTGACCTGGTCTCTAATCTGAGCTGCTGTTAACCTGCGATTTCTGAGGCTGGTGACTCGGATGAACTTATCCTCTGCAGCAGAGGTGACTCTTGGTCTTCCTTTCCTGGGGCGGTCCTCATGTGAGCCAGTTTCTTTGTAGCGCTTGATGGTTTTGGCCACTGCACTTGGGGACACTTTCAAAGTTTTCCCAATTTTTCGGAATGACTGACCTTCATTTCTTAAAGTAATGATGGCCACTCGTTTTTGTTTACTTAGCTGCTTTTTTCTTGCCATAATACAAATTCTAACACTCCATTCAGTAGGACTATCAGCTGTGTATCCACCTGACTTCTGAACAACACAACTGATGGTCCCAACCCCATTTATAAGGCAAGAAATCCCACTTATTAAACCTGACAGGGCACACCTGTGAAGTGAAAACCATTTCAGGTGACTACCTCTTGAAGCTCATCAAGAGAATGCCAAGAGTGTGCAAAGCAGTAATCAAAGCAAAAGGTGGCTACTTTGAAGAACCTAGACTATAAGACATATTTTCAGTTGTTTAACACTTTTTTGTTAAGTATATAATTCCACATGTGTTAATTCATAGTTTTGATGCCTTCAGTGTGGGTCTACAATTTTTATAGGTCATAAATATACAGAAAACTCTGTGAATGAGAAGGTGTGTCCAAACTTTGTGGTCTGTACTGTATATATATATTTATGTATTGAAATAGATAGAGATATATATTTATACACACATATAGCTTTACATGTAGATATAAAACTGATAGAAGAGGTTATATATATTTTTTCTATCACTTAGCACAGTGTGAAATGGCCCCCAAGCAGCTCTCAGTGTGGTGGATTTAGGTCTATCATGTACTTCATAGACACCTGTTGCTTGTTTTACCCCTTATAATATTATATTTACTTATATAAATGTTGCTTTGCCAGCGGTCACAGCCGATCTTTGGGGTCTCCAGCTGCTGTACTATAGCAGGGTCTCCTGTGCGGACAACACCATATACATTAGATGTACATTTTCATAGATAGAGTACATTGCGATATTTCTTCAATCCTAGAAGTGACATTTACTATTGTTCTCATTTTATCTCCTTAGATGTGATTTACTATAAACTTGTATCAGTAAATGTGTTAGGTTTGTGTTTCTTCTGCACGTCTAGTTTGGACAGGCCACTATTAAGATGATGCATTCCTCTGATCATGAGGATCTCCTATGGATTACACTTGTGCCAATCTAAAGGACTGCATGTTAGAAGAATCCTATTTATATAGCGCACACATATACAGAGAGATGTCCACACTGACTATTTTTCAGAAAAAAAAACAGCAATTATATAGTAGTGTGAATTGTGATAGAATAATGTATAAAATACATTCCTAAAGGATACATTATAGTGCAGCGTAGTTAAGGGATTTTGGGGCAAATGACATTGTTGAAACTGGGGCTAACAAATGTATTCATACCCCTTGAACTTTTTCACATTTTGTCACCTTACAACCACAAACTTAAATGTATTTTATTGAGATTTTAAGTGATCGACCAACACAAAGTAGCAGATAATTGTGAAGTGGAAGGAAAATGATACATGGTTCTCAAAATTTTAATTAAATAAAAATCTGAAAAGTTGAAACAGCCAAAATCTGGTATATCCTTAGGCTAGTCATCAGTATCAGACAGGTGGAGGTCTAAAACCCAAGATCCCGACAATCAGCTGTTCTCAGTAGCCACTATACAGAGAACAGAGCTGGAAGCAGATAGCGCTGTTCTCTGTTTAGTGGCCGTGCTGAGTTACTGCGGCTTAGCGCCTAGTCACTTTACATGAAATCATACAATTTAGATGGTCTACCTTGTTTTTCTCATGACTATATATATATATATGTATAAATATAAGAAACCTAGTAGAGTGACAAGATGAGAAAGGCTCAAGCTTAGTTATTCCTGTCACATATCCAACTTTTCCAGATTGGGACATTTCCCTAGTTGTACAGATGCAGGAGCACACACTGCCATAACTAAACACTAGGATGTCACTGACTTAGGAAAACTCAAGGACCACAACTCCTATTGGAACTGTAATGGCGGCCATTTGGCTTGCCATCCAGCGTTCCCAGAAAAGGATGTGGGCGAGACAAGACGTTTTTATATATGTGGGTACATGTAATGGTTAATATGATCCATTAGTATGTGCTACACCATATATAAACCAACGAGACTCTCTCTACTTGCAGCACTCTCTTAGCTGGCTCTGTCCATAGCTGTTTCTGATAACATAGACAGCTAGAGACAGACCCAACTGAAAGACTTCTCATACATAAGGGCACAATCCATGCAGCTGGGGTTAGACTGAGCGATCAATACTGCTTATATATATGGAATTGGTGCAGCCCTACGTGGCTATAAATGTGTAAATGATGGCACTATTTGGATACTGTAATGTAGGTATCTAATAGACTGCTTCATGTGTGCACTGTATGACAATATCTGGACAAGGTACAGTATTCTGGACAAATAAATATGAACAGTGACCCACATTTACGAATGGTTAGGCAGTGTAATCTTAGACTAGACTGTCTGACAGGGATCCTGTATAATCTGCAGGCAGCATGTTATAGCACAGGAGGAGCTGAGCAGATTGATCTATAGTTTTGTGGGAAAGGATTCAGTATAATATGGCATCAAGCTTGGACTGGCCCAACAGGAGCACAGGTGAATTCCCTGCTGGGCCCCTGACCCAATGTGGCTAGTGGGCCCTTACCCCATCCAACCCTGCCTCAGTGGTGCATGCTATAGTACCGTCACTGCACTACGTACAGTTAGGCAGCATACAGCATCTCAAACAGTTTATTAATATTATTATTATTATTTATTATGCTTACTTATATAGCGCCATCATATTCTGCAGCACTTTTACAGACATTGTCAGTCTCTGTCCCATATAGGGCTCACAATTTACATTCCCTCTCAGTATGTTTTTGGAGTGTTGGAGGAAACCGGAGTACCCGTAGGAATCCCATGCAAACACAGGGAGAACAAACTCCTTGCAGATGTTGTCCTTAGCAGGATTCGAACCCAGGACTCACCCTGCTTATCTGCCCATATAATAATATGGGTAGAATATTTAACAAACAACCCAGTTATTGTATATAGATGCATTGGGTGGCTTAGATGACATCTAGGCACAGAGGCAAGTCAGGCATTATCCTTCCTCATTGACCCCATCTCCTTACTGTCACTTTGGAGCCCCCGTCAGAGAGCTAAGGGAGCCCTAGTCTGAGGTCAGGGGTAGGTAGCAGACTAATACTGAAAAAATTGGGAGGCAGTTAATATTTGCATTTAGCAAGTAGGCCCCCAGAATGAATTTTACTGGAGGACCCTAGGAACCCCAGTCTGACACTGCATGACATTTATTCATTTATGTCTTTACTTTCTTCTATGCTGAGAAATATTCATTGAGTCATGGGGGCGCTACTAGTAGTGACTGCTCTATTTGGCTGCGGTACATTATAATGTCCATTTACATCAATGGGGCGTATATGTAATGAAATACAGAGAAGCAGGATCCCGAGCGGCGAGTCCTCTCGCCTTCTATTCATTCAGAGTTTCCTAATAGGGTGAATAAATGCAGTTTCTCTCATCTAGACAATACCTTTAATGTTTGTGCACCACAAATGTTATGACTTGTGCAAAATCAAAAAAGCACTGAATGAAGATTGTAGTGGATAAGGTCAAGGAGATATGAATAGGTCAGTGGATATACAGCAGGTCCTTGTTAAAATTTGGAGTCAGCATGTAGGTAATAACAGCTGTATGAAACAATGTGGGCTCTGTTCACATGTGTGTGTTATGCTTTTCATCAGGGGTTCCAATATTTTTGTGGCCAAAGTGAGCAGTCTGTAAGGTTTCCATTGAAATCCACTCTCCTTGGTAGTTCTATATATATATATATATATATATATATATATATATATATAAGGGAGAGAGAGAGATATATGTAAGAACAGATGTAGGAATTGATAACATCACAACTAGAGTGTTGCTGGAATATTATTTTGTGCCAGCACATGCTACATGTCTTAGCAGGAACTGCTCAACAATTCAAATGAATTGCCAGGCAGCTTCTTCCTCCTGCAAAATTGAGCTTATTTTATCAGCATCCTGCTTCGATGTATGCCTCCCTTTGAAAACAGTGAGAGGCGAATCCCCCCTCAAAACCAGCGCCAGATTCCGCCATGTGAACATACCCTTACTCTCTGGACAGACTCCTATGTGTGGAGGAGACATCCAGCTCTACCTTGCCGTTACTCTGAACCAAGTGAGTTGCGGGTGACTGTGATTGTTGTCGTAGTGTCTCTAAAAACAATACAACGCCTGTGCTGGCTGCTGTTACCTATAAAACAGCCTTCTATATGATAAAAGTTTAGGAATCATATGCAGAAGAACTTTTTCAGTATATACCAAATTTTTTTGGATAGTAAGATGCATCCCAGATTTGGGCAAGAAAAATAAAAAAAAAATGTCAGATTAGTTTAACCTTCCCTGGTTGTCAAATGGAGTAGAGGAGTCAATGTCACTAACTGGTATGCTAGGGAGGATAAAGGGGTTAATAGCTAAGAGTTAAGTCACACATACACAAAGCCCCATTAGTGGCCTCCACATGGTATAATGTCCTATTGGTGCCACGATCCAGTGTAATGGGGTATTATACTGTGTGCGGGGCATTAACTTGGCATTATAATGTGTGAGGGGAACTAATGGGGAATTATACTGTGTTGTGAGCACTAAGGGGCATTATACTGTGTAGAGGACAGTATTGGGGCACCCCAATATAATACCCCATCATTGCCCCCACAGTATAATTTCCCATTAGTTCTCCCACACAGTATAATTATTATTATTTATTTATTACGCTTACTTATATAGCGCCATCATATTCCGCAGCGCTTTACAGACATTGACAGTCACTGTCCCATATAGGGTTCACAATCTACATTCCCTATCAGTATGTCTTTAGAGTGTGGGAGTAAACCGGAGTACCCAGAGGAAACCCACGCAAACACAGGGAGAACATATAAACTCCTTGCAGATGTTGTCCTTGGCAGGATTCGAACCCAGGACTCCAGTGCTGCAAGGCTAACCACTGAGCCACCGTGCTGCCCCCATGGTCCTGTGTGTCCCCCACAGGGACCCTGACAGCGGTTAGGAGAAACACTTACATCCTGACTTCTGTGTTATAAGGTCTGTTACATTACAATAGTGACAGCAGGGATCGGCAATCATCCCAGCTGCGTGTACAGGACACATTACTCCTGTGTGGGCAGAAAGGACAAATACTGATCCTTGTTTCTGCTATTGTAATGTGTTCATGCTAATAGAGCAGCAGTCGGGAGCTTGTAACCACGGTCCCCATTTGGACTGCAGTCCTACAGATGCACTATCCTCTCACCTGCCCTATACCGATCTGACAGATCTCTGTTCTGTCGCACAGCTCTCTGAATCAGGAAAAGCACTTTATCTAATCTTACGATTATTAAGCTCATTAAGCAGGCGGTCAGGGGGGTCTTGCTAAAAAATGTGTCTTGCAGTCCAAATATATGCCTTGTGTATATATATATTTAGAGAGAGAGAGAGAGAGAGAGAGAGGGTAAATTCACTGCAGTGATGACATGCAATGCTAATTTTAAGATGTATGTTTTTATTTGCCCATAGACAGCTGCCAGACTTTTTTGTTTTTAAAAGCTGGATTGTCTATAAGGTCGGAGTTACTTTCGATGATGCTTGATGTATTAACTACAGTACTGTATATAAGTAGCTTCCCATGAAACCCCATTCAGCTACAACATTTTCAAAAGTCACATCTTTTATTACCTGTGTAAACCTGAGGCTTGCTTCACACCAGCGTTTGAACTCCGGTCGAGGATTCCTTTCCCGAATCCGCTTGAGAAATGCGGAGAGAAAAGTCCAGCCTGCAATATCGGACAGAAACTGGGCAGACCCCATTATAGTCTATGGGACTGCGGATTTCCGCGGGTAAACGCTTTTTAAGCGGATTAGGTTTCTGTTTTTCAGGTCCCCAAATGGACTGAAGAACGGAAAGCTGAATGCTAGTGTGAACTTAGTGTGACCTGTGTTTTTTATTTGGAAAGGTGGCAACCCTTGCCAGAGGAGAAAACCACACTGTGTGGGGTCACTAAGGGGGCTTTATACTATGTGGGGCATTATAATGTGTGGGGATCACTAAGGGAGTATTGTACCTGTGGATTGCATTAATGGTATCATACTGTGTGTAGGGAATTAAGGGGACATTTTACTTGTGAGTGGCACTAATTGGCCGTCATGATATGCGGAGGTTGTCTGAGGACCACTAAGGAGGACATTATACCATATGAGGGCACAAAGGGAGCATTATACTGTGTGGGTGTAACATAGGAGTCGTCACCGCTATGTTATATAAAAAAGGGCATTATTACTGAGTGGGACAAAAGAATTGAGTGGAAATGGGTAGGGTCAAAGGGGTCAGGGTAATAGTCGGACATGGCTTAACCCACACCGCCTTTGTGAGTTCTGGTAGCAACTTATTCCTCTGAAATAAACATGGATGTTAGGCTGAGCATTTGGATGACAGCTATCTCATGAAGAGGGGCAGTTTAGAGAGGACCTTTCACCACCTTCAACAACTCCAGCTCTTTATATTCTTCAATAGATGCTCCACTGTTTCTGGCAAAGTTGGAATTTTTTCTCTAGCCCCCACCATTACTCAGTAATCACTTCTGTTAGTTTAATCACAGTTATGCGCTTTACTGCCAGGTGGGCGGTGCCAGACTGGAAACGACAGATAAGAACCACCCACCTGACAGTAGAGAGCATAACTGTGCTGAAACTAACAGCACTGATTGCTCTGGAATGGTGGGGGCTAGAGAAAAAAATTCCAACTGTGCCAGAATCAGTGGAGCAGCAACTATTGAAGGATGCCAAGAGATGATGTAGTTGAGTAGTTGTAGTTAGTGAAAGGTTGTCTTTAAATCACATCTACTCTATACCTTTGTTGATGCCGCCATCTTGGTCAGCAAATCCATCAGCTCTACCTTAACATCAGACTCAGTTTATCCAAAGAAAGCAAAGGAGACAAAATATGCTGATTTTATTTTTGAGCCCTTAAACAGTGATAAAAAAAATTATAAATTATGTATGAATTATATGATATATAAATAAGAGAATCAAGAAAAGTTTAGGTTTCTATCTACAACAATATGTTCAATTTGGATTTACTGTCACTTTTAGTTTAGCATCTCTCTGGCTATAAAGGAAAGATTACCAGTTATAATACGTGAATAATAATCTCATTGCATGATGTGACTGTGAAGCTACTAAACGGGTTAGTAAATATCAAGAATAGCATATATACAATAAGGATCCCAGACTTAAAGGAGTCTGTCACCAGGCGCAAGTATATCTACCCAGCCCCACAGATAGATAGGTTAGGGTCACCTAAGTGAATTGGTGCCTCCACTGCTGAGATATCGCTGTTTTTGTCAATATGCAAATGAGCTGTTTGGTCCAACAGGGGCATTGCCGCTTACCTTTCTGAAGCAATGTTAATACCCTCATCGGTCGAAGTAGCTCATTGGCATATTGACAAAAGCATCAATATCTCAGCAATGAGGTACAAGGGGAATCCATAGTTTGATTCAGGTGACCCTAACCTATCTATCTGTGGGGCTGGGTTGATATGATGGGCTCTGGTGACAGACTCAACTTAAAGGGGCTGCGCAATTTAGAAAATCCATATTCAGGATCCTGAGTAGAGAGTGGCCAAAATGTCATCTCTGTCTCTAAGTAACAAGGACAGAGCATTGGTGGCCATATGTAATGCTCATTAAATATACAGGTGCATCTCAATAAATGAGAATATCTTTGAAACGTTCATTCATTTCAGTAATTCAGTAATACAATCCATACTCAGCGTCTTCCATGATTGTGTGTCCTACTGAACCAGACTGAGGGACCATTTAAAGGCTTAGGAAACCTTGGCAGGTGACACTGAATTTACAATACTGAACTTTATTTACAATATTCTAATTTTCTTAGATTTGGGTTTTCATTACCTGTAATCCATAATCAACATTTACAGAAATAAAACACTTGAAATAGAAGACTCTGTGTGTAAAGAATCTAGAAAATATAGGAGGTCACTTTTTTAATTCAATTACTGAAAGATATTCTAATTTATTGAGATGCTCCTGTAGTACTTGCTGTCAGGTTTGTGCACAAAGCTGATCTCTAGGGGTCCAAGTAGAGCAATCTGTGATCAGCTTATCTATGGGGGACCCTGCTGATGAACAGGATAACCCCTTTAACCATCTTGTCATATGCTTTCCACTTTGGATAATTACCCTTCCTACAATTACTCAATATAGTGCAAAAATTTTAGGCAGGTAGCATTTCCATAGGCATTTTGGTATAGTGCGGTCTATTAACACTAGTATATTCATGTATACTATTATATCATTCTCTCTATGTAATGGTTTCAATGTCCCTCCTCCTCTTTTGACTGCATGCACACCTGGACTATTATGTTCTCCAATAAATACTTTTGCTCCTTATAAGTACTTCCGTTGTTGTGATGGGAGCCTGATGTTAGAAAATAAAATTATCTAGGTGTCCATTGACCTTGTCACTTGGTGGGTCAATGTTCAAAGTCTGATTCATCCCCCCGGCATTAAGCTTTCTGTTTCATCCTTCATTCCATAATATAGATCATCAATCTCAGACTCCTTGGTAGGGCCTGGTGTGAACAAGGCACTTCCTGGTGTATCTTGACCGCCATAACAGCCATCATGGTGGGGACGTTGATAGCTGTCATGGTTGACCTCAGGTTGCGCGGCCTCACAGGACAATGCGTCTTTGGTTCCCTCAGATGCAGGTTCATCTATGAGGTCAATTCCTTCTCCAGAGATGGGACTTGGTATCTGAGCTGTGGAGTTCCCCATCTGCGGCCTGTCATTCTGCCAGTCATCTCTGCTATGAAGAGATGACGTACTACTTATGCCATCATCAGATCCTGTCAGGTTGGTTTCTTCTTTAAGCGAGACAAGGGGTGCAAATTGGCTACAGAGAAAAAAGAAGCATCATTGGAGAAAGGTGGCCATACTTATTAGATGTATGTCAGCCAAACCAACCAAATTCAGAGGGACCATGTTATGGGAACTCTTGACTGGATCTCAAGATCCTCAACACTTTTGTTCTCGGGACCAGGGGTGACTGGCAACAGCTTATTGCCCTCTATCTACTGAGAACACATGCATACTCAGTTATACCATGCATGTATGTGTATGGGTGGATCGGGAGAGATAGATGTAGGCCGAACGAGCATTTGGCCAACAAATATCTCATGTGATAACCGGTCTTACAGGAAATTACAGGAAACTTAGAGGGGAAGTGGGGTGAGCACTTGTGGCCATCTGTAGGCAAATCTAGCAAATCAGACTCCGCCCCTGATGCAGTTACAGGTCAATTTGCATATCCTTAAAAGATGATTATCTCTGCATTGCTTTATTAGTTTGTGGCCACAGTGGTATGTTTCTGTTCCTATTACTTTTAATAGCACTAATATTGATTTGGTAGACATTTTGCACCCAACAGACCCCCTTCAATGGAGACCCTTGCTGATGTCACATTAGTCTTCAATGACCTGTTGCTACATACCAGTTGGCTTCGGCCATCATGTTCTCTTCCTTGCAGACTGAATTCCTGTGTATCTCTACTTTGGCTTGAACCTTGGCCTGTGAATCCCCCATAAATGACTGTGGTAAAGGAGGAACCGATTGGACTAGCTTGTCTTCTCCGAGCTCTTCCACTTTGATCTGAATTTGTTCGTATGATGGTAGGGTGGCCTCATATCGCTCAGCATCTTTACTGCTTGTGTAAGGTGTAGTAGAGCTAGTAAGACATTAATGCAGAAAACATTATTCAATGTATTATAATAGATCACATATCTAATACTAACTGCTTGCTGTGAGATTGGAATACTTCTAATAACTGACATATTTCGGGTCCACTCTAGCAATTTGGAAATATTTAGGTTCAGACGACAGGAAAAAAACTGATATTGCACAAAGACATTTTTCATGTTGGAAGATATCTGTGCCAGATACTGGAGTCCCGTTCCCTATGTTGTTCCATTCATTCTCCATTCGTTGCGACGGCTGGAGATATCTGACTACACTGCTCAGCTACAATATCTCCAGTAGTCCCGTAGACATGAATGGCAAAGCTCCTGTGCGTCCTTCCTCTCCATTCTAATGGAAGAATGGGACCCTTGATATGATTGTTGGGGATCACAACAGTCAGACCCCCATTGTTCAGACACTTATCCCTTATCCTTTGACTCAGGCCAACATTTATTAATTGATAACCTATCCTATTCGTTAGGTTAGGTCATCAATTAAAGATCAGAGGGGATTTGCCTATGTGTCTCTATGGTAACAGACTACAACCAAAGCCTACGTAGTCGATGTGTAAGCTCACAAAGCAGAATTTTTTCAGCAGAATCCACCATAAAAAAATTTGCCTCTCATTCATTTTAAATGGAAGCAGCTGCTTCTTTCTTTGCTAGCTGAAAAAAAAAATCAGCTAGCAGAAAAAAAAGCATCTTGCCCTATCTTTGGGCATATTCCGCCCAAACCTCCCATAGAAGTGAATGGGAGTAGGAAGATATCCATGGTAGATTTTGCATGACATTTCCCACTGCAAAATCCACCATATGAACTTAGCCGAATTATACAGATTTACCTCCTCTAGTTCATACAAAGTTTGTTTGTAGTCTGTAACCATGGAGACACATCTCTGCATAGGAACTGCGTACATGCAATGGTAGGATATGTGTAATTAAATTGAATGCAAAGCTGAATAATATGTTATTTAGATGAATTTGTGAAACATGACTTCTTGGAAATCTTTGCCTAGATGGTTATCTACTGTCATCGTATCATGTTGATATTGTATATACAATACCTTTCTCCTCAATTACCTCTAATAATAAACTTCCTTGTTGTTACTCTGCTTTAATATGATGTGCCTGTTAGATAAACTCGACATAGTTTCCATGTTACAGATTGTAATAATGTTTGACCTTGGAGTAAATGACATGAGGGATAATCTGTAGGAATACAGTATGGACAGTTATAGTAGTCCGCTCTCTAGAGACATACCACTGCTTCTGAGGGATGTCCGTAAATGCAGGGCACTTCTCTGAGAATGGGACAGTTTCCATATCCACTGGGACAAATGTGATCTGTGGAAATATTACAAAAAAACCTAAGAAACAAATACAAAAAGTATATTTTTTATAATACATGCCTATCCTGTGTTGTCAGTGGTAAAACTGATTCCATTGTACTAATCTTTACAGTTCTGTCACAGAGCCTGGATAATGCACACAATGATGTCATGATAAACCACCATAGGGATAATACACACAGTCTTATCACAATACAGAGATAATAAACAGAGTGATGTCACAATAAAGAGATCGTAAACAAAGTGATGTCACAACAAAGAGATAATAAATATGGTGATGTCATAGTACAGGGGTCATGACAAAAATAAAGTAGTCACAGTGAATTCACACTGCAGGGGAAAGTGAAATGTGATGTCACAATAAAGAGAAAATAAACAAAGTGATGTCACAAAAAATAAAGAAAATAAGCACAATGATGTCATGATATCCCACAACAATGATAATACACACAGTCATATCCAGGGGCGTAGCTATAGGGGGTACAACGGTACCAGTTGCTACTGAACCCTGAAACCTGAGGGAGCCCTATTGGTCTCTCTGCCACATAAAATATAGTAGTATAATGTTGTACCGTGTTAGCCACAGAAAGTAGTGGAAGAGTGAAGAAATCAGGTGATACCTTTTAGAGACTAACTGAGTATATTTGATAGTGAGCTTTCGAGAGTACTAGCTCTCTTCTTCAGACATGGTGTTATACAAGAGACTGAAAATTCACACTTTTTATACACAAAAGACATGGACCTTCAAAGGATAATAACAAAAATAACAAAATACTATATAAGTAGAGAAGTTATTTACAACAGGTCAAGAAATAAACAATCTGGAAAACCTGTGGGGCGTGACGGAGGGATCAGTAATTCTTGCTGTTATGTACCAATAATCTCAATGACACAAGGGAGGTAAGGACCCCATTACAAATTTTGCATTGGGGCTCAGGAGCTTCAAATGACACCTCTGGTTATATCACAATACTGATATTAATAAACAGAGTGATACCACAATAAAGAGAACTTAAACAAAGTGATGTCACAATAAAGCGAAAATAAACATATTGATGTTATAGTACGGGGGTAATGACAAAAGTAACATAGCATAGGAATAATAGTGACAGTGATTTCACTGCTGGGGTAATGTATACAGTGATGTCATAGTACAGTAATCATAATTATAGTGTATCACTGTACTATAACGTAAATATAATGTCACAAGGCAGGTATAGCAGACAAAGTGACGTCACAAAACCACAATAACTCCCCCATATACATTCATGCTCGGCTTGGCAAAGCATGCATTTGTTCTGTCTGAGTAGAGGTCAGCAGCGGTTTATCTCCACTGACCGCAAAAGGACCAGCCATGTTGAAATGCAACAGCCCAACCCGATACTTCTTTCTCCTGAAGGCAAATGTCAGGACATTACTATACCCAGTAGATGTTCGACAGATTCCACTAAAGTATGGCCAGCTTTACACCCAATTCCAATCCCTACTCTGCCTGGAAGAGGGACGGAGAAAGAGAGAGAAAATACAAAGAAAAAAAAAGGGACATTTTCCTAACTTGTGCCCACAAAGTGCATTATCTAAGAGTACCCAGTATCCCTGTACTTATGGGGATGTACAATTCATACTCCGCTGGTCTCGGGGGCTCCACTTCCGGTTAGTATCACACACTGATCACCTGTCATCAAGTAGCCTTTGAAGCCAATTGCTGGTCACTGACTGTTACAAGTGTGATAAGTATAAAGGTTTTTTCCACTTAGATACACTTACAGTTTTTTAGGGACTGGAGAACTGTTTTCCGTAGGTAAAAAGAACTTGCTGTGTTTTTCAAAAACATGTGTGATATTGAAAACGCATAATTTTACACAGCATTGTGTGGATTTGATTAAATTAATCTCATTCACTTTGCTGGGAGTATAAAATAGTCAAAAAATGCTGGATTACCGCAATGTGTAACAAGAGTTTTTCATTGAATTTTTCTCTGCGTTTTTTCATCCCCTATTAAATATATAGGGAAACGCTTGCGATTCTGCAGCAAAAATGAACCTGTTGCGTTTCTGGAAAACTCAGCTTTTCCGCTTTTCTTTTTTTCTGCATTCTAATTAATTAAATCTCATTCATTTTGCTGGTACTGTAAAAAAAAAGCATTTTTTTCCGCAATAGTGTTATATGGATATCTCATAGAAAATGCCCGATAACAGAGAGCAATAGCCTGTACAAAGCATCATAACATATCTGAATTGAGTGTTCTCATTTCTGCTGTTAAGATCCTGAAATTCTTATTTTTTCTAATATTTACTTTTTTATGTTTTTGTTCTAACAAGCTATTACAGTTTAAGATTATCCCTATAATCTGTGCACATACAAAAACATCAAGAAGTTCCCATTTGCTTTGGTAGGTAATAGAATAAGAGAACATGCTCCTACCTTAGGGTAGCACTGACAGATGCTCCAGGTGATCCCGATAAACACCAGCAAGACCCCGATACAGCAGAATGTGATGTATATCTGGGGTCGATCCACACTCATAATGAACATGCCAATCATAATCAAGAAAAATCCCAGGACAATGAGCCCGTAGCGGAATGTTTTATCCTCTGCCATAGCCTTCAGGTGAACAAGGTTTCCCTCAGGGTTATTAGTAAAAGCGAAGGCATCCAAGTATGGAATTAAAGTGGCAGGCTGCGCAGAGACAGGACGTTCCTGCTGCACTTGCTGATCTCTGGCTATAGTTAGTGCTTTACTCTGATCAGACTTACATTGGTCCTGACCAGGGTTGATCAAGCCAGTTCTAAAAAGTACTGGAATGAATGCAAATAGTCTGCAGAGATTTCCACTCCAGTGGTGCTGCACGCCTCTGTTTCACCTTCCCTGGAGGTATAAATACCCAGGAATGTCTACACCTAGACCTGTTGTGTATATAAATGAATGGCTGCATGCTCCTCCGCAGAGACTGGCACTGCCATATAACACATTACATTAAACCTCTGCAAAGCTTTACAGGAATTTCACCTTTTTTAGTGTGTATACATGTATACAGTATTATCGCTTGGTATGTGCTTTATGTGTTATAGAGGTTTCCAACTAAATGTATTTCTAGAATATCCTGATTAATAGCGCAGACTGATAGTATGGACTCTAAAGAGAACTTGTCACTAGGTCTGAAAATCCCTATGACATACATCATCTGATAGGTGATGTCACCCTGAGCATTTACATATACTGCTTATACAAATCCATTCAGCCATTGCAAAGATATAAGCCCTGCAAATGTTAATGCAAATTAACTAGCCAAGTGGGTGGTAACACTGTGGCTTCTCTGGGGGCAGGGTCTCTGTGTGCTGTATGTTATACAATGTTACCGCCCACTTGGCTGATATAACCTAATTTGCATCAAAACTAAAAGGTCTTATTTCTTTGGAATAGCTGAACAGATTTGTATAAACCAAACACCAAAATGCTCAGGACGACAAATCCTAAATGGGATTTTGATCCTCTTTAAGGCTCTGTTCACACTTGTCAGATTTGACACAGATTGCAAACTGAACTATGTGTCAAATCCCACAATCAACATCCTATACATTTGAATGGGGTTTCTAGAACCCTTTTGTAATCTAATCTGCACAGGAAATTTTCCAGGCAGATTATTTTGAGCAGAGGATTAAACCCATTGCATTACAACGGGTCTAAAGCAGGCCGTACACATTAGATTTTTAACAGGGAAAATGGCATATTGGGCCTTTTTGTCCAATAAAAGGCTGGCCACCTGTCATACAGATGCACTGAACTGATGTCTGCAGTTGGCCAATGGGCCAGGTTGTATATTTTCAGCTGTCTGTTGTTATGTTCACATCTGGCCGGTGTATCTGTTGCTCTGGTCTATCGAAGGATCAGAACAACGGACTGTTGGGCTGCTAAAATAGTGCAGACCTCATTGACTATAATGGAATTCGTCTGGTATCTGAACTGAAACAATTTGAGGAAAAAGTCAGACTTGATTTTCGATGTTCACTTGTTCACCAAATGGTCTCCTTACCTCCCCTGTAAACAACAGGATCAGGCATGTTGAAATCCGAAAGCCCTGTCCTTCTCTTCCCTCGATATCTGGCATCAAGGGATAGTCAGGAAAAGCCCATATCCATTAGATGGTCGTCCATTTCCATCAAATTCAGCAGATTTGGATTACATTAATCCAATGTGCTTGGCTGGCTTTAGATTTTCTGACAAATTAATACAGATAAGGGGTCATGAAGACATGGCAGATATCTCGTAACAAATTTGGGCAGAGAACGTAGTTTTTTTCCCCCATATTTGATAAATTGATTTTTAATTGATGCTAAATAATAAAACTTGTTATATAGTGTCCAATACTTAGGCTTTGTGCTCAGTATTACAAGTACTTGTTAGAACAAAGCTGCTATTCTTACTTAAAGGGGATCTGTCAAGGCGTTTCGGGACACCTGTTGTAAAGCCACTAAAAATAAAAAAGTTTTATACTCGCCCTCCCTGTACTCCCCATGCCTGCGCAGTACTTCAGTGAAGCCGGAGGCTAGGCTTCAGCGCGCATGCGCCAGACCTCAGATGCAGGGTGTAGATCTCTAGCTTTACTGAAGAACTGCGCAGGCGCTGGGAACACCAGAGAAGAATCCAATGAGATTGAACTCATCTCTAGGTAAGTATAAAGGTTTTTAAAATGAATACAAGGATGGCTTTATAACAGGACGATTTGGGACACTAAACCCCCAGTCCACCAGTCCATGAGGATTTGTAGGTGGTTTAGTGTCCCAAAGCAACCTGACAGGTTCACTTTAAAATAGATATATGAAGATGTACTCATAACTAGTCATTTTGCAGGTTGTCTGTGGTCTACTATCATTTACTAACATAAATGTATGCAGACTTCTCTCTGATGTATCCACCCTCTTTATCCAGTCCAGTTCCCACGTCTATCAGTTTGGCATGCCACCCCAATAAACTCACCCGTGTGCTATCTGTACTTATTTAGACAAGGGGAACGCTCCTGCACACATATGAGCTGCATGCATCCTTGAACCATTAATGCAAAGCCCTTGACTTGAGGTTTCCATTTGTTATACAAAAACAACTATAAAAAGTCGATGAGCTATTCACTGTAATAAAACACAACTATTAAGAATCAACGGCCTGTCTATGTCCACTTCTGAAGTAGGATTAGAATTAGCTTCTAGATATTTCTGAAATAATTTTTCATGAGCGACTATGAAAGCAACGCTGAGCTAGAAGGATTTCTGATGTGGCCTGGAGATCCAACGCACTCATAAAAATTCTAATGACTCTGAATTTCCATGTATTCACCTTCAGCCACAACTCACAACTACCCTGGCACTTAGATCTGGCTGACTGGTCTCAGAATGACTCCTGGTATGGGAAATATCTTTCACATGTATGAAAGTAAGTAAAATACAATTAAAAATGCACCGAATCCCTGTCAAGGTACTTGTCACACAGAAATCTTCACACAGTAGGTATCATTTACTAAAGCGGAGTTCTGTGGTATGGAAGCCCAGTAAGAAGTCATCAAACTTATCAAAATCATGTTACAGGGTTAACCACTTTCTAATTTTGATGGCCCAAGCTTAAAGGGGTTGTCCAGGATAAACTGTTTTTGGCAAGAAGACCGGTTTAGGTTAAAAAAAAAAAAAAAACATGTCCGCGGTGCTCCGGTGTCTCCCACTATGGCCGCTGATTGGCCTCAGCGATCACATGAGTCGAGGACTTCCAATGGAAGAAGCTCTGTGGCGCTGCTGGACCAGACCGACGTGGGAGACACCAGAGAACCGAGGACAGGTTTGTATGGGTTATTTGGGGTTTTTTTTCACCTTCCCTGGCCTCCTTGCCAAAAACAGTTATTCTAGACAACCCCTTTAAGCTAGGACACCAATATTAGATCTGTGGGACAGTGCTCTGTGGTGCCTTAGTCTTCAGTGGGGTAGCACTGCATTACCTAAAGCCGCCGATACACTTGGTATGGAGAATGAGCAGCACCGCACTCGGCATATAAACATTACCAGGAGCTGCGTTATCCCGAACAGCTGATCAGCCGGGACCTCTGTAGATCTAATATTGATAACCTATCCTTAAGAAAGGCATCAAAATTAGAAATGTGGATAACCCCTTTAAAACTGATGCAACTCACTGCACATTAGACTCACGTCTTGTTCTTACACCTCTTTATAGCTGGCATACATGTTCACCAACAGTGACACGTGTCTAAAATAATCCAAAGTAAATCTGAAGCATTGTGTGACTTATTAGAACCGAGGCCCTTTTTTTAACCAGTTTTCACAGCAAGATAAATACAAAAATATCTAAAAACATACAATAAATGTGATGCACGCCATACTATAGTACTGTCCATTTTTGGCACAATTTATTTAGCAATTCTAAGATGTAGATTTTCTCTTTGGGTCCTGAAAATTCCAGAAGAACAGGAACAATAAGAAGGATTGTATGTAAACACAAGATATATTATTAGGCCTCATGCACACAAATAAGGCTTGGTTCACATCTGCGTTGGAGTCTCCATAGGAGATTCTACCTAAAATCGGCAGAGAGAAAAGTCCTGCACGGAGGACTCTTCTCTCTGCCACTTTCAGAATAAAACCGTCGGAAACCCAATGGACACCCGGCGGACCCCATTATAGTTTGCGTGGTCCATGGGTAACCACTTTTTCAGTGGATGGGCTCTTTGTCGTTTGGATCACCATGTGGACCCGAACAATGGAGAGACCAACGCTAGTGTGAACCTAGCCTAAACTGTGTGCCCAGGGCCTGTATGGTGGTACATCGAATCCCTAGGGTCCCCTAGTATTAACCCATAAGCGCTCAGTTTGCCACTTCAGAGTGCCATAAAGTCATAGTGGCTCAATTTCTTTATCCCATATTCAGTATGCAACTACTTCTGTGTGAAATCAGGGGCACATAGAGGTGTAGTATGGGCCCCCCAGAGTTATACAGATGCTGTATCACAGATCATTATAACATGGATCCACAATGTAGCTGCAGGATTGGTGTACAGTGATTGGTATACAGTGTTTTCTCTTGGTTTCTTTCTATAGTCTTATGATTCCCGCCCTGTTACTGAGTAAAATCATCCTGTTTAGTTCTTTTGCTTTTCCAATAACGCAATGATGAAGTAGCTCATAATATGTTTGTATTGTATTGTAATCCTACTGAGTTTTATATTCGGAACCAAAACCATTACATGACATTGACAATGACACAGCACAGTGTACAGAGCAGTTAATGTGAATGCTTTCCTTTGTTTCCTGACAACTACATTGTTGTCACCATAAATAGTCAACACGATGGCACTTTGTCCTATGTAGTCGACAGGTCTCATTTATTGAGTATAAATACAGGTGATTAACACAGACACGCCTCGAGCCGTCACATCAAGAGAGCCATTTCAGGGAAGGCGATGGGCACTGGAGAAGCCCCAAGTCTACATCTGGTCATCCATGTTCCATCTTTCTTATTAACATGCACATTGGGGGTAAAGTCAACTGTGAGATCTACGGTCCCGTGTGTCACCAGAGGGATGAAAATTCTAGTGGATTCAGGATCTGCTACTATGTAAATTGAAGATCATGGTCCTCAAATGTAAAATCGGTAACAGATTTCTCAGTCCCCCCCCACCAGGTGTTATTTATATTAGTGGATTCTTATAATGTGGGAGACGTCTCATATTTATGGCCACATACACACATGTTGGTGGCATAGCTGTGGGGGTCACTGTTGTATCCAGGTAGACCCTCTGGTCCATGTCACTGATGGGCAGAGCAGACCTAAATCATTCTGCTGAATCATAGGGAGAGCTGTACAATTGTAGCTACCCAGTGTTTACTGTGCAGGGGCGTAGCTATAGGGGGTGCAGAGGTAGAAAGCCCTACCAGGACCTACAACATAATAACACCTGGTAAATGGAGCCTCATTACAGATTATGCATTGGGTTCCAGGAGCTTCAAGTTACACCCCCCATCTCTGTCCCCTCCCTGCTCTCATCTCTATGATAATTGCATGGAGGAAGCTACAACCAGGGCAATGTTGGAGCCTGAGAGGTGAGAATTATTTATCTTGTTTATACAGACTCCATACAGATGTTTTTTGTTGTATTCAAACCCAGGATCCCAATGCAACAGTGCAACAACTGAACCGTCACCACAACCATCGTTACTCCACTAGACCACCAGGGATACTCACATTAACCCCATTCAATACCATAGAGCACCAGGGATACTGGTTTACCACCACCAAATTTGCTTCTAAACCACTTATATGCTATCGTAGGGCCAGTTGGTGTCATAGTGAGCAAACCTTTCTTGTGTCAAAGTGTAATCTTTCTGCTGAGAAAATCAACAATTTCATATGCAAATGAGCTGTTTGGTGCACTTGGGGTGGGGCAAAACCTGCCGGATCAATCATTTCTTCTGTGGTCAACACCCAGTGCTGTCCCCAAAACAGAAAGACTGGACAGCGATTTTCAGCGACAACAAAAGAACATAGCTAGTGTGTCCCATGTTCACATGGAATAAGTTCATTTTGCACTTTGACATAAGAATCACATGTTCACTATGTCACTAACCGCCCGTACAAGAGCCTACAGGGGGTTAAAGTGTTTCTGATGGTGTCCTAGGCATTAACCCCTTAACTGCCCTAGACCTTCAGTAATACAGTCATTAACTAACTGCATTAAACTACCAAATAACCTTCAGTACACTAGACCTGGATGCAGGTTAATACTATTTGCCTGGATGCTGTGTGACCCTGTATATCTGACTGATGTAGGGTTAATTATTAGGGTACACTTATATTTATTTGCTATGCTTCTATATTGCTCGTCTTACAGGTAATAGTGCCCAGGTCCCTAACAGACCCTCACTAGCTACAAAGGCTTACATGGCAAGCGATGCAACGGAAATGCAAGTGTGGGCTGTGACTGGCTGCTATGGTGAGAAGCTGCACAGGGAAGGAGAAGGAAGGGGCCCAAAGTGAACTTCTGCACAAGGGCCCCTAAATCCCCCAGTAAGAAGTGGGTGGCCAAGCATAGGCCCCTGTTTTAAAGAAATCTCTTTCAATTGCCCCATATCCTATAGTTGTGTGATGTCACTGCTATCTACATCCTCCTGTACTTCACCTTCATTTAGGTCAAGCATGCACCGGACCCATAGCAAGTACTGACTGAGTCCAGGCCAGGCCTCGGTGATTTTGGACATATGGCGGATTCAGTGGCATTAATTGTTGGCATTGTCTGTTTAAAAAACTAAAATATGTTGGAAAAAACTGTTAGAATTGTATTTACATGAAAATGTAAAAGTCTTGAGGTTGTCCAGGATTAAAAAATAATAATAATAAGGAGGAAATGGGGTAAAATTCCCTGGCCTCAGTGGTGGAGCCTGAATGTATGGCATGAGACCTGACAGCCAGCCGATATCAGTCCAGTGGGCACTGACTAGTGGGCGCCACCGGAGTGGTGAGGCTGGATCAGATTAATTAACACAAAAGTATTATCTTATTTTATATCTTACCATATTCATTACTTCTTTTTTTTTTTTTTTTTTTTAATCCTGGACAATCCCTTTAAAATTTTCCAGTACGTTTCCTCAAGCTAAGGAATGTCTATTTGGGACATTTTGACTCTGTAACCCCTGGCTCTCCATATAGTTGTCTTATCTACAGATCTCAGCACTTAATTATTAACACTAACCTCCTACCTATAGACGGGTAGTAGCTTGCCACTAAAACAGGAAAGTATAGCATGGAATGCCACATGTTTGATGTAAGTGACCTAGCATACTGGATACAGAAGAAGAATACAGGGGCGTAACTAAAGGTTCATGGGCCCTGTTGCAAAAGTTCAGCATTGACCTCCCCCCTGCGCCACTTCTCCTCACACCTCTCGGCTCTGTTCCATCCATACATTTTAGCAGCATTTACATTTCCCTTTCCTTCTCATAATACCTATCACCTCATATAGTAATCTTGCCCCCTTTTGTGTCACAACCTCCCCCACAGAATCCCTCTGTGACTATTTGCTGTGACCAACTGATATTTTTGCCATGAAATTGTTAAAGGGGGTTGTCCAGGCAAAATTGAACAACCCCTTTAACTTTTAAATCAGCCGAGAGCAGTGAAAAAAAGAAAAAAAAATGCATACTCACCTGTCCCCGATGCTCCAGTGTCCTCCCGGCTTCTCCTGGTTTTTATGCTCCGGTGGCTTCTCCGGGGTCTCTAATTTAGTTCTGATGAAGCGGTGACCACTGAGGCCAATCTGCGGCCTCAGCAAGAGACCTGTGATGTCACAGGTAGTGACATTGAATGCCCTTCGCCCAATCAGCAGCTTCAGCAGAGCTCCGGAAGAGTCCCGTTGAGCAAAAGGACCAGAACGCTCCGGAAGGACACTGGAGCATCAGGGACAGGTTAGTATGATTTTTTTTTTTTTTTTTTTCACTGCCGCCAGCTGATTTAAAAGGTAAAGGCGTTTTTGCCTGGTTAACCCTTTTAATTTTTTCCTTTCTGACAGTGGAAGGCTGTGTATCATAAAACTCACTCTATTGCACCAGAAGGCAAGGGTAATACAGACTGCAAGCTATAAAAGGAAATCAGAAAGGAGATCAAAGAAGTTTATCCAGCCCTAGTGTGATAAGGGTGATCTTTGGGTCCCCTTGGCTTCTAGCCCAGTCGCTGTGACCACTGTGACCCCTATAGCTACACCAGTTGGAGAATACACTTTTCATCTGGGGCCGATCAAAGCCTAGATGGAGAGCCAGAGGGCTGGAAAATCACAAGGAATCAGAGGCGGATGTCTCCCTCAATTCCTCTTCATTTTCCACCATCTCAATGGGCGCTTACAGTAATCTTTACTGCTGAGCCCTCTCAGCTGCTGCCAAGTAAGTGAACATGTCACTAGTTCTTCCTGTTCTGTAATTATTCATGATGTTCATGATCTAGAGCAGGTTCTCTTAAAGGGGTATTACAGGACTTTTATATTGACCACCTAGTCTTAGCTTGGTGTTGGACCCCACTAGTCAGTTGACTAAAGTGATTGTGGTGCTTTGGAGTGTGCTATACCCCCTCCACTGTATTACAGGCACAACGCCACATATAGCTTGGTGGCTGGGCCTGGTATTGCAGCTTAGCCTAGTATTATTCATTTGCTCAACCACCATGACTCCTTCAAACAGTTTTATAATCTATGTAGTAGGATCACCTTGGTGCAGCACCAAAGGTAAAGCTGAAAGGAAACTAAAAATAATAACAGTAATAATAAGCCTGAATCTTTTCTTATAACGCTATATTGTGCCATTTCATAAAAACCATAAAAAGATGGCAAAATATTTGCACGACTCAAGCGCCATCTGCTGGTCAACCAATGCACAACACTTTGTCTTCACTCTATGATTGCACCATAGTACAGTAGTGTGTAAAATATTTTATCTTCCTACTTATTGCATATTTATCTTTCTATAACAATAAAATGCAATATTAGACAAAACAGCCAATACAAAATGTATGAAGTTTTTTCTAGAACAATATTTTTTTAATTTTAGCATTAGTACATTTTTTTTTTCCTGCGGAACCAGTTGTAGTTTCTACACATATAAGTGTCACCCCCACCAACCAGACAACAACCCTGCCATTTTTAAATTTTTGTTTTTCACTCCCTGCCTTCTAAAAGTTTTTTTTAATTTTAACTTTTATTTTTTTTTAATTTTTGAACTCTGAATTTTCCTGTCTGAGGGCTTGAATTTTGGCGGGACAGATTGTACTTCATAGTGGTATCATTTAATATTATGTACTGGGAAGCTGCAAAAAAAAAAACAACCAAAACATATAGCATGTTAGCTATATTCTGCACGTCCTTACGTTTATGGGGATTCCAATTTTATATAGTGTTTATTGTGGTTTAACATCTGAACAAAAATCCAAAACTTTGGAAACTTTGAAAAATAAAAAAAATTATTGGAGTTGCCATATTCTGATATCCGTAATTTTTTTTCAAATATCTTCATATATATGGCTGTGTAAGAAGTCTTTTTGTTTGCAGGGCCAGGTATACTTTTCATGCAATTTTTATATAATTTTTCGGAATGGCAAAAATATGGCAGTTTGGCCATTTAGATTTTTTTTTTTCCAACTGTGTCATTCAACGTATGGGAAAAATATTTTATATTTTTGTATGTTTGTAGTTTGTACATTTTAGGACGCAGGAATACCTGATGTGTTTATGTTTGTTTCTTTACTTTTATTTGGGATCTAGGGAAAGGGGGTGTTATGTTGTTTTAGAAAAACGTTTTTACTTCTTTTTTTTTTTTTTTTTTTTTTTTTTTAAACACCCCTTCCTAGTGGACTTGAACCCTAGGGGGTCTTATTACAACTACAATAAACAATACTAATGTATTGAAGTATATTGTGCAATTCATTCACTTCTAATACAGGCTGCCGTGGACTCCTGGATGTCATGGATACATGACGCTACTACTGGAACTCGATAGTGATCCAATGCCTCTGATGTTAATATTTGAACGAGGAATCAGAAGGGTTAATGTCCACAATCAGAGAAGACTTTGATCACAGGCATTGCTGCCGACCCTCTGCTGTGTAATACAGTGGAGACTCAGTAACTATGGCGCCCTCTCGGCTTCTGTGCAGGCGCTATCTTTATAGTGCCGACATCCACCGTAATAGTATGGTTAGGGGTTAATGAATATACTGACAGTATATATGCACTGAAAACTATAAGAGACAGTCCTGGGGACCTTTACCTGACTACAGACTTTTTCTATTAAAGGGGTGGTCTAGGCAAAAATGGACAACCCTTTTAACATTTAAATCAGCTGGGGGCAGTGAAACAAATAAAAAAAAATTCATACTCACCTGTCCCCGTTGTTCCGGTGTCCTCCCGCACGTCCCAGTTCTTCTGCTCCAGCAGCGTCTCCCGGGTCTCTTCCGGCGTTCAGCTGAAGCCGCTGATTGGCCTCAGGAAGAGGACCCGTGATGTCACAGATAGTGACATTGCAGACCCTTCGAGGGGAGCAGAGGAAGACATCCAATCTTTCATCTGTGCCATAAACAACCAAACAATGGGGCATTAAATTTGTCCCCAAATATAGCCAGGTACAAGTTGAGTTCCTAGACCTGAATATACCGATCAAGGGATGTGATATTACATGTCAGCTTATTTTAAAGGTGTAGATATCAATAGTCATTTAGACTTTGGCAGTGCCCACTATATAAATGAAATGTTAACATCCCCTTCAGCCAGTTGACGCTAGGTTCACACTTGCAATCGGGTTGCCATCATTCGGGTCCTCATGGGGACCCTAAAGATGGAGACCATGCCCGCTTAAAAAGCGGTTACACCCAAAAACCCGCAGACCCCATAGACTATAATGGGGTCGGCCGGGTATAAAGAGAACCTTTCATGTCCTCAGAGATGTGCGGTATTATATACTGCTAGAAAGCTGACAGTGTGCTGTCAAGACTTCCCGGCATAGCACCCTGACAGTACAAGGCTATGGAAGAATATTGTCAGGGGGGCGTTTCTCACAGCCCAGTGATGACAGTAGGCTAACAGCAAAAATTATCTAACGGCACTGCTATCTCCAGCACTGGGGTGCATACCGGTAAAGCTCACAACACGCTGAATTCAGTGCACTGAATTCGGTATTACATACCTCTAATGGTATGTAATACTGCACATCTCTGAGGATATGAAAGGTTCTCTTTAAACCCGGCTGACCCCAAGTTGCCTTTAGTAGGGACGATCATCTTACACAGGAGATTGCCTATAAAACAATATGGACAAACTAACAGTAAAGAGTGACAGATTTAATTTTATACCCATGTTGAATTCTTCACATAGAGTTATCCAGATTTTTAGAGACCACTGATACGTTCTGTCAGGCTGGCAGTTAAATTCGGTATAGACGTTCAGCAATGAGGGACATGTCAGTCACGCTGCACAAGGTGTGTTTTAGCACAATGACTGCGTGAATAGATGAAGCCCCCCCCCCCTTGACTAGTTAAGGTAAATTTGCATATGCCAATTTAAAGTACTAAACGCTCACTTGAATTTTCAGCAACAGAAATCTTAGAGGTCATTACGTCATGTTACACATGCTAGGACCAGTTTAGGGTGGAAAAACCACCCGACAGGTTCCCTTTAAATCCAATATGTCCTAGAAAAAATATCACTAGAGATGGGTGAATCTTATGAGATTCATTTCGGGCACAAACTAGAAGTGCTATTATTATACTCTGGGGTCACCTCAGACCCCAGGGAAGTTCCTCACCTGTACTCAGCGTCCTCTTCAGGCTTCTGGCTGATGCCATGCATCCTGGGGCCTGTGTTAGGATCTCAGCAGTCATGTGGGGTGTGCCGACGTCATGACGCTGAGTCAAAGCTTCATGATGTTGGCGCACGCCAACTGACGATGGAGGCCCAATCACAGGCCTCAACGGTGACCCCGGGGTGCATGGCCTCAGCCAGAAGCCTGAAGAGTAGTGATAGGAATTTCAGATCCACTCGGATAGTTTGGATCCACTCACTAAAAAGAGCCGGGTCTTTTGGCTCATGAATGGCTCAGACACCCCCTCTACTTCACGTTTTAACCTAATGGTAGGACATCTTGGTTGTTCGTGTCATAAAATCAGGTTAAAAAAAAACCTAAAAAAACCAAAAACAATTGACCTGTGCAGCATCCCAGAGTGCTTCTGCATTTGTGTGTTTGTCTTGTGTGCCTCTGGGTTTTATGTCTGTAATTTTGTTCTATGTTAAGTGTAATTGTATGCAGCTTTCCCTTTGTATTTTTCCCCCTGCAGTGTTCAAACCCAGACTGGGACAGGCCACTGGGCGGGGTTGTGAGGAGATATAATCTCCCCGGCGACGGTTGAGGTTCAGTTCAGTGCATGCTGTAGACCAGACAAGGTGTGCAGAGCTGACCTGCCACCAGACTGGACTGAAGGCCAACCGCCGCTACCACAGCCTGAGGAGGGATAACATCAGCCCCAGGCTCATCTCAAGACAGCTCAGAGCTAGAGAGTGGAGATTTCCAAGTGGCTGAACTTGCTTCGTGTCGTGCCCGGAGGAGCAGGAGAGGACCCTGACAGGAGAGTCGCATTCGGGCCTAGTATCCAGGTATCCAGTTCCCTGTCAGGACTCCCTGCAACTCTATCCCCAGTATAGCAAGCTGGGAGAGGTACAGAGGTGGAGTAGAGGAAGCCATCTTGTGGAGCCGATACTGTCTTTGGGCACCCTCCTAGAACCAAGGCTGGGGTTAGGACACTGTAGGACTACTACCCCCATCTGGAAGGTGCCATTGTCTTTTGTTCCAGTTGCCTAAATAAAAAGGCTGTTTGGTTTACCTGCAACGCTGACTCCTGAGTCGTGCCTGCATTACCATCAGGGCTCTTCCGACCAACACCACACCGGCTCAGGTAGGAGAGGTCCCCCTCTTCAACTGGAAGTGCCCCGGGGGAAAGAACTACTACCACCACCATCCGGTAGTGCTGCAGGACCCCCCTTGACCTTGTCCGGCCTAGGAGCGGGGGCTGGAGCCGTGTGGGAGCGTGCTCGGCCTGCTAGGTGGCACAGCATCCGCCACTACTACTCCCATCCTCCGGTCTCATCCGACTGGGTTGCGGCACCTGTTTAGGGCGGAGCTACATATACAGGGTGTGGTTAACTGTGTAACAGGTGGGATTAACTAAGTGTGGGGTGTGGTTAGCTTTGTAGGGGATGGGATACGTGAGCCGTCGGCTCTCAGACAGGAGCCAACTCCTTTTTTTTTTCGCTTCAAAGAGACAGCACTAGTGATGGGAACTTCGGCTCTTTTTAGTGAGCTGGATCATTTGGATATGCTCAGTAAAAAGAGCCAGCTCATTTGGTTCCCAAACAAGTCCTTCTAAATTTCTGCTGTCTACGTTATGTAGACAGTCAGAGATCCCCATCCTCTCCTCCTTTTAGCCTAATTTCATGACTCTAACGCTAGGTTCACACCTGCGGAAACCTGCAGACCCCATAGACCATAATGGGGTCCGCCAGGTTTCCGCCCGAAAAGGCGGAAAAATGTGGAGAGAAAAGTGCAACTTGCAGGACTTTTCTCTCTGCATTTTTAAAGTGGAATGGAGTACGGAGACCCAGCGTATGTGTGAACCTGAGGCCTATTTTAAGTAATTTATTAAAAGTTATATTATATTGGTTTTCTGTTTAGTTTCTAATGCTCATGCTAGGGTGGGTTCACACTACCGTTGGATATCCGTTATGATAGTGTCCGTTAAAAAAAAAAAAACACAAAAAAACTGACACCAATAATAACAGACATTAACAGACACTAACTGATGTTAATGTGTCTGTTTTTTTTAACTGATCCATTTAATGGACACATTAGCATCAGTTAGTGTCCGTTTTTTTTTACTGCGCAAGCAAAAAAACGGACAGCAATAACAGACAGTATAACGGACACCCGTCTGTTACCCATAGACTTTAATGTTACAAAATAACGGACGCTTGACGTCAGTCATGAAAACGTTTTTTTTTTTGTCATGGACACAAAAGTCCTGCATGTCGGATTTGGTGTAAAACGGACATTAACGGTCACTAATGGACACAAGATAAAATCCCATTGAAATGAATGGAAATTTTTATGGATTTGTGATGGTTCTGCTAGTGTTCATTGTTAAAATCTTGTAACGGACAATAGCAATGGACACTACTGACGGTCACCAGCGGTAGTGTGAACGACCCCTTAGTAAACCTTACTGACTAGTGTCTGACAGTCCTAACTCAAATATTGGGAATAAAGTGCTTTAACTAATGTTATGACCCCCACTTTTAGCCATAAAATTAGGTTAAAATGAGGCTGAGAGACCTATTTGGAAGGTTAGACCTGTAAGGGTGGAATTTGTCAGTAAGGGGGTGGGGCTAAGTCGTTCACTTCTAAGAGGTGGCTCGTCCACAAACAACACATCACTACTGAAGAGTAAGCAGGGGCACCACCAGACACCAAGGAGAGGTAAGGCAAGGTGAGTACAACAATTTATTTTTATTCATCTCCCCTACGATTCCACGTACTATATATATATATATATATATATATATATATATATATATCTCTTCTCAGACCCCAGAGTATATTAGTGTTCCATGAGTCAGGTCGAATCTGGTTCTATCCAAATCGGTTTGCTCATCCTTACTGCTCATAGAAAACAAAAAATGAGTTTGTATGCCAGCTCCAATATATACAGGAGTATCCAACCTCTCCCCTGTAGGTTCGACAGTCACAGGAGTAATATTAATAAAGGCTTCATAAAACACAGGCCTTCGTATCGTTGTATAAAGGATCCAATAAAGATAATTCCTATAGAAGTGATCTCTGATACCATCAATAACTGCTTTGATGTTCTGTAGTGAAAGATGTATCGGATATACATAATACATACTTTACCACCTTTGGGACTGAACTAAGCGATTGAGTTGATCAGATGATATTTTCTGTCTTGTGTGTGTGTGTGTGTGTGTGTGTATATATATATATATATATATATATATATATATATATACACAGTCATATGAAAAAGTTTGGGCACCCCTATTAATCTTAATCATTTTTAGTTCTAAATATTTGGGTGTTTGCAACAGCCATTTCAATTTGATATATCTAATAACTGATGGACACAGTAATATTTCAGGATTGAAATGAGGTTTATTGTACTAACAGAAAATGTGCAATATACATTAAACCAAAATTTGACCGGTGCAAAAATGTGGGTACCCTTATCATTTTATTGATTTGAATACTCCTAACTACTTTTTACTGACTTACTGAAGCACAAAATTGGTTTTGTAACCTCACTGAGCTTTGAACTTCATAGCCAGGTGTATCCAATCATGAGAAAAGGTATTTAAGGTGGCCAATTGCAAGTTGTTCTCCTATTTGAATCTCCTCTGAAGAGTGGCATCATGGGCTCCTTAAAACAACTCTCAAATGATCTGAAAACAAAGATTGTTCAACATAGTTGTTCAGGGGAAGGATACAAAATGTTGTCTCAGAGATTTAACCTGTCAGTTTCCACTGTGAGGAACATAGTAAGGAAATGGAAGACCACAGGGACAGTTCTTGTTAAGCCCAGAAGTGGCAAGCCAAGAAAAATATCAGAAAGGCAGAGAAGAAGAATGGTGAGAACAGTCAAGGACAATCCACAGACCACCTCCAAAGAGCTGCAGCATCATCTTGCTGCAGATGGTGTCACTGTGCATCGGTCAACAATACAGCACACTTTGCACAAGGAGAAGCTGTATGGGAGAGTGATGCGAAAGAAGCCGTTTCTGAAAGCACGCCACAAACAGAGTCGCCTGAGGTATGCAAAAGCACATTTGGACAAGCCAGCTTCATTTTGGAAGAAGGTCCTGTGGACTGATGAAACAAAGATTGAGTTGTTTGGTCATACAAAAAGGCGTTATGCATGGCGTCCAAAAAACACAGCATTCCAAGAAAAACACTTGCTACCCACTGATTCAACTCAGTATCAGCAGATTCTTGAGAATAATGTACAAGAATCAGTGACGAATTTGAAGTTACGCCGGGGATGGATATTTCAGCAAGACAATGATCCAAAACACAGCTCCAAATCTACTCAGGCATTCATGCAGAGGAACAATTACAATGTTCTGGAATGGCCATCCCAGTCCCCAGACCTGAATATCATTGAACATCTGTGGGATAATTTGAAGCGGGCTGTCCATGCTCGGCGACCATCAAACTTAACTGAACTGGAATTGTTTTGTAAAGAGGAATGGTCAAAAATACCTTCATCCAGGATCCAGGAACTGATTAAAAGCTACAGGAAGCGACTAGAGGCTGTTATTTTTGCAAAAGGAGGATCTACTAAATATTAATGTCACTTTTCTGTTGAGGTGCCCATACTTTTGCACCGGTCAAATTTTGGTTTAATGCATATTGCACATTTTCTGTTAGTACAATAAACCTCATTTCAATCCTGAAATATTACTGTGTCCATCAGTTATTAGATATATCAAATTGAAATGGCTGTTGCAAACACCCAAATATTTAGAACTAAAAATGATTAAGATTAATAGGGGTGCCCAAACTTTTTCATATGACTGTATATATATACACACATATATCATGTAGCTGTTCATCTGTAGGAAATTAATTATGGTTTTAACGAGATATTTTAGGGTATGCCTGTTATACTTCAAAATCAAGATCATTATATAATCTTTGTATTATCATCCCTGGTTATGGCGCTTCAGTGGTTTACAATCTATGCCCTGCAATGTCACCCGTTGCAAGTAGTCCACAGGCAGAAAACGGCGGAGGAAAATGAAGAGGAACTTCTCCTCTTATAGTATACCTGGCTGACACTGATAAGGGGGCACTGTGGCTAACTTTATTATACAGTAGTATACCTGTCTGAATCTGTAATAGTGACAATTTGGCTATTTTTATTATATTGAGCCTGCCTGAAACTGTTAAAGGGATGCTATGGCTACATTTATTATAGTATACCTGGTTTACACTGATAAGGAGGCACTGTGGCTATATTTATTATGGTATACCCGGCTGACACTGATAAGGGGGCACTGTGACGCTCTTTATACCAGCCTGACTCTGTATGTGCCTGACAATATTTATTATAGTATATTTGGCTGACATGGCTGGTCCTTTTCAGGACCACCATGTGTACTTAGGATATTCCTTGACTGGGCATTGCTGATAACGGGGTCCCCCTATGAACCCCCCACCACCTTTGATACCCAAACTGCTGGGCCTAAATGCCTTCCCCCTCTTTTCCAGCCTCGACCCCTGCCCCCCAGCTCTCAAACCCCCCACCCCCTTAGAAATAAACCAAGACCAAAGGGTTGGATTAAATCGGCCACAGCAGCCGTATTTATTAACAAACAACAAATAAATAACAACAAGTATAACTTATTATAATTTGCATAACTTAAAATAATTTAACAATAAACGCTTAACCTGGGTAAGAGTCCTTGGAGCTACAAAAAACTATCAATCCCCCGGCCTGGCGCTAACATAACCACACCATAAATTTACCACCAGCCGCGACCACCGGCTCGGCGGCACCATGAATAAAGACGAACTCCTTCTTCCATGTACCAGCTCCCAGGGCCAATTTACCCTGTAACCGTTCACCGTGCGCCAGGCCATCCACCAAAATGTGCAATTACCACCAAATGTATAGGTGGAGCCTACCTTTGACTCCACCCTTTTAGCCAATTGACCACCAACTCCAAGGACCCCACCCGCCACTGCGAGCACGCCTTAATCCCTTAAGCGTGAGAGACCCGCCACACTTCCAGGGCCCTCTCAACACCCTCCTGGATACCTAGCGTCCACAAATCTATACCCCACCGCATTCAGATGGACCCCGTCCCGCAACCAAAACTCCCCCTCCCCAGACTCCAACTCCTTGTGCCGCACGCACACACCGCCGTTCCTGGACACAAACCCCGCAACAGCCCGGTTAACCTTAATCCTGGCCTTGTTGAGCCTTTCAACAGACCTAGCCTCCCGCCATGTTTTTCTCGGTACAATATCGGACCACACGGTAACAATCCCCGGAAACATGGACCACAACCTCAACAGGTCATACTTTATGTCCCTCACTAAATCGCGAAAGGGACGAACCCCCAGGTCATTGCCACCAGCATGTATCACGATAATGTCCGGAGACCGATCCAACCTCGTGCACCTGTGGATTTCGGGCATGACCCGACTCCACACCATACCTCGGACTCCAATCCAACGTACAACGACCGCAGCCCTGTCGAACCCCAGCTGCCGACCATTCCGCCGCACGCCGGCCCTCTCCGCGCCCCAGAACACAAAAGAATGGCCGAAGATCCAGACTAACCGAGCAGAAGGGCCTACGAAAGAAGAAATAAAGTAGGGGGAGGGCGGAGAAAATACCCAACAACACAATGATTCACATTTGGGCAAGGTGTGGACGTATGTATGATCTATACCTCTGCGATTCCCACCTACCGATACGTCGGACCACCTCCGAGCTCAACCCCCAACTAGCTGCTTCTGTCGCTGCGCCAATGCGAAAAGAGTGTGGAGCATATCGAGAGGCGTCAAGGCCCAGCGAGTCCAAACAACCCCTAAAAACAGCCGAGAACTGATAACGGGAAAGGAACGAACCATCCTCATGACGCAGGAGGGGACCGCCCGCAGAAGCTGGAACCAACCCCCGAAAAACAAGCAAACAACGCACCGGGCACATATCTGACCCTACAACCGCACCCAGGCGCAGATACTTCCCTGCCCCCGCCTGATCCGTCTTAGACCTGCGAACCCTGACCACTAGGACCCCTTCCTCCATGTACACATCATCCACCTGTAAACCACCCGGCCGCTTAGTCGACACGGACACCAACTCACCCACCCTGAGAGCCCCGAAAAAGGCTAGAGAAAAAGCCAGGTGAAACAAAACGCATTCATAGTGCGAAGAACAAAAACGGCCCAGTTCCAACCCCAAACGCTCCAAAAGCTGAAATGTAACCGGGCGCCGTGTGTCACTACTTCCCCTGCCCCTGCGGAACCCCTTAAGCGCACGTTGAACCAAGAAATGTTTGGTAAAGTCCGCCAAACCCCTCAACTTGAAACCAAATGCCAACGCCGCTACCGCACCATTAACTTTCGCCACGGACCATCCATCTGAAGACCAACGGTTTAACAAGAACAATAAAGCCCCAACCCTATCCTCATCAGTATGTACCTGACCTAAATCTCCCACCCAATCCTCCCAAAGCTGCCAAGCCCTTGAATACTTATCCCAGGTGCCGGGGGCCAACGATGCCTGAATCAATGTCCCTGCTTTTCGCAAACCAAGTCCCATAATTCTGGAGGACATGGAATCCCTTCCACTTCCGCCCCCGGAGCCAGGGCACGAAACCGCTCCCACTGGAAACGAGACAAAGAATCAGCAACGTCATTTTTAACCCCCGGAACATGCACTGCCACCACCCATGCATTCAGGCACAAGCAACGCAATACTAAACGCTGAAGCAACTTGATAACTGGAGGAGAAGACGCAGTCACATTATTAATGGCCGACACAACTGACATGTTATCACAATGAAATCTAACTTTTTTATCCTGGAACGCCCCACCCCATATGGACACCGCGACTAAAATCGGGAATAACTCAAGTACAGTCAAATTCCGCGTCAGACCTTGTTCACGCCACGACGCAGGCCAAGGAGCGGCGCACCACTGCCCCCTGTAATAGGCCCCAAAACCGTGGCCCCCTGCCGCATCCGTAAAGAGGTCACAATCGAACACATCGATCACTGCTGACTGGACCAGTGATCTACCATTGAACTGGTCTAAAAAAGTGTCCCATACTGCCAGGTCCTCCCGATGTATCACCCCCAGCCGAATAAAGTGTCGTGGATTTGACACCCCGTTCATGGCCCCTGCCAGCCGGCGACAAAAAATCCTACCCATGGGGATAATGCGGCAGGCAAAATTTAAACTGCCTAACAATGACTGGAGGTCGCGCAACGTAATTTTTCGCATGTGACGAGCACGCCTCACCCTCTCTCTAAGATCAACCAGCTTGTCACCAGGCAACCGGAACTCCATTGCCACAGTGTCAAGCTCTATGCCCAAGAAACTCAATCTAGTGCACGGACCCTCAGTCTTTTCCGGTGACAACGGTACCCCAAACTTACTGGCGACCCACCGCGCGGTTGCCAACAAAACCGCGCATACATCGGAGCCCGCCGGACCTATACAGAGGAAATCATCGAGGTAGTGTATCACTGACTCAACCCCCGCCACATCCCGAATTACCGACTCTAAAAAGGTGCTGAACGCCTCAAAGTATGCGCACGATATTGAGCAACCCATAGG
The DNA here is from genome assembly GCA_947044405.1 of Leptodactylus fallax. Taxonomy (NCBI): domain Eukaryota; kingdom Metazoa; phylum Chordata; class Amphibia; order Anura; family Leptodactylidae; genus Leptodactylus; species Leptodactylus fallax. The sequence goes on along the minus strand of CAMRHE010000147.1, from coordinate 215,949 downwards.
GAGGCAACGATCCACGTAATACCCGCCGTCCCAGTAGCAGCCCAGTAACCTAACGCTGTCAGGGTGTACCGGCAGTAACCTGAACGCCGCCTCCACATCCGTCTTAGCTAAGAGGGCCCCTGGACCGCAACGCCGTACCCAATGCACAGCTGCATCAATCGAGGTATATACTACCGAACAAAGCTCGGGTGCAATACCATCGTTGACCGACGCTCCTTTGGGATAAGACAAATGATGTATGAGCCGAAACTGATTCGGCTCCTTCTTCGGCACCACCCCCAAAGGAGATACAATTAAACCTTCCAAAGGGGGTGATGCGAAGGGGCCCGCCATGCGCCCCAAGGCCACCTCCTTCCTCAGTTTTTTGGACACCACCCCCGAGTGTTCCGCTGCCGACCTCAAGTTAGTTATACAAAAGGGGACTGTGTGCGTCGGCAGGGGAATCCTAAAACCCTCCCTAAAACCTTCTACCAGAAACTTTGCACTCTCCCTGCTAACATAACTATTTAGGTACGGAAGCATGGCTTCCAGCTTCACCGGCGTCTGCCCCTTGTCCACTATTAGGCAAGGCCTTGGTCCTTTGTTTGCGCAAGCAACGTGCCGCACCATGGGACACCCCTCCGCAGAATGAACAGGCATGTTTGAATCTACAGTTGAAGCCGAATTTACATTGGGCTTCATTGAACTGCCAACACAGCCCGTAACGTTGCTGGGCCTGTGCACCTGCCCCCCCTGAGCCGTAACTGAGACCACCATGGCCGGTTCCACCGGCCGCCCCAGGAAAGGGCTGGCCAAAGCGAGCTGGCGCCATAACCCGAAGCCACAAACCTATATCTTTCTGGTCCCACCGTATGCTGGGCCGAACCGCCTTACGCTGACGGAACTGCTCATCATACCGCAGCCATGTCTGACCCCCATACACCCGATACGCCTCACCTATAGAGTCCTGATAGCAAAAAAAGCCCCCGAACAGTTGTCAGGAGCCTTTTCACCAATGACACTCGCTAAAATGGCAAAGGCCTGAAGCCAATTAGCAAAAGTCTGTGGAATCAGGCGCCACCTACGTTTTTCTTCCTCCTCTTTTTTGCTATCCTCCTTCTTACTCTTGTCTAAGTTAAATTTAGCTAAAGGGAGCAAGGAAAAGATTTCGACGTACTCGTCCTTCCAAATCTTCTCCCTCACTTCCTTTTTTAAATGCGCCCCTAGAGGACCCTCAAAACACACATAAACCTCCCCCCGAGCCCTATCGTCTAGCCTCACCGAATCAACCTTCTCTTTATCTGTCTGGACAGACACTGTGACACCCGCCGGAGCCCCTACCACCGGCGCACTCTGTGACGCTACTGACTGAACCGCAGGAGGGACCCACGCCGCCACCGGGGAACCGCTAACACTCTGTTCGCAGCGCGACAGTAGCTCCCTCACGCTACCCAATAGCTCCCTAATCCCCTCAGAAGCTACACCACCACCCACTGGGGACTCCGGCCTATCTATCCCTAACCCCTGGGACATTAGAATAGGAGGAAACGGACACGACAATGAATGGTACTCACCAGACTGCGTAGGTGCTGTGGGCCCACCAGTCGACGGTCCTGCATCCTGCTGACCTGGGTCGCTGTACAGGAGAACGCTGGCGCCTGTTGATTGTTGAGAACCATCCCGCTGACAGCTGCAGCACGACCGACATCCCTGGGAAGGTTGACCTGCACCCGCGTATGCACTTGAAACCACTGGATGCACCTCGGACCGGGGCTGTGGTGCCGTGAAGGAGGGGCCAGCGCCGTGCTGCTCGTCGTTCAGAATTTCCCGCTGCTGTACCAAGGGCACTTGGAAAGCCGGAACCGACGGGACTTGAAGACACAGTCCCCCTCCCGCTGGAGCATCACAGGAGGGGACCGCTGCACCACGTGCTGTAGCCATATGGAGACTGGATGTGGAGGTCCCCCCACTGAGGCCAGTGGCAGGGATCTCCACCTCCGCAGGGGCCAGGCGACTGGCAGGATTCCTCCCAGACCGGGACCTCCGCGCCTGAGCAGTGGAGCGGGGTGCCCGGCCTGGAGGGGCCCGAGAGGGACTCCTATGTCGCAGGGCCCTAGGGGGCTCATCAGGGCTCAAACGTGCCGGCGGGCGAGTCCTGCGCGGCCGCCGCCGCTCAGACGCCTCCGGGGGTAGTGAAGGGTTAATGGGGGGGGGGGGGCGGCAGGCTGCATAATGTCAGCCAGCCGCTCCTGCAGCCAGGCCTCACCATGGACGCCGGCAGCAGCTCTGATCTGCTCCAGGATGGTATCGAGGGATGCCATTACAGTGAAAAGGTGGGGGGAGGGAGCTGACCGCTCGTTAGCATGCCGCGCAGCTCCGGAATGGCCGCTTCCCGGGCTGCGCGGCATAGTCAATTCAAACGGGGTTAAGCCCCGCCCCCAATTCTTCGCGCCCTAGCGCGTTATTGGTCCCCCTACAGCCCGCCCCCAGTCAAGATCCCTGCGCTTTACTGCGCAGCGCTCCGGTCTCCCCTTTCTGACAGGATTATTCAAAATAATTTTGTAATTTATCTGAAAAACTAGAACTGGTAAAAGTGGGCAAATAACTAATATACATCTAAACACGTGACCATATAATACTACAATAGCCAGGTATCACCATCACGTGACCTCTAGCCCCGCTATACAGTAATAAAATCCCGACGGAAAGCCCAGCCACCGTCACCGTGGTAACCACGTCGTCCCGCCCCTCTCCCCGCGGATTGGTCCGCTTCTCCATAGCGCCGCTTTCCACTCTGTTCCGATACTGAACTCAAAATCTGATTGGCCGCATCCTGGAAACGCGCCATCTGAGCTCAGCTTGATCGAGCGGTGGCGGAGCCAATCCCTCCGGCGAGTGGGAGGGGTTAGGGGATTAGGGCGGGGCTTAGTTTGACAGCGAGGTGTGTGGTATGAACGCAGTGGGAGGCAGGTGCGGGGCTGAGGAAGAGGGGAGGCAGCTCTGTGCTCTCAGGTATGCTGGGCTCACTTCTCATTAGTCACTGTTATATCATGTGCGGCATTTACGCAGGGTGTGAATGTTACCATAAAGTATATAGCACTAACTACGTGATGGGGTTTGTAGTTTCTACAATATCAGATTGCAAATGTATTGTCTATGACAATAATACACGGTATCTTCCTAGACTAAGGCAGGTGGCTGCCAGGGCATGCTGGGAGTTGTAGTTCTACAATATCAGATTGCAATTTTTTCTTTTTTTTTGTTCACAGCAATAATGCATTGTATCATCTCAAGCAAGGGGGTTAGCAGCAGGTGGCTGCCAGGGCATGCTGGGAGTTGTAGTTCTACAATATCAGATTGCAAATGTCTTGTTTAGAACAATTATACACTGTATTATTTCATGCTAATGCAGGGAGCAGCAGGTGGCTCTCAGGGCATGCTGGGAGTTGTAGTTTCTACAATACCAGATTGCAAATTTCTTGTTCACAGCAATGATACACGGTATCATTGCAGACTGGGGCAGCTCTTTCTGGGAGTTGTAGTTTCACCACGAGAGTGCTGCTAGTTGTTGACCCCTGGTCTAGAGCCATATGTGGCTTATGAATTAGGTCATATGGATGTGGTGGACAGCCTTAGCGTTGTCTTATAGAGAATCGTTCACATTTGTGTTTTGCAGGTTCTCCTTCCTTTGACACTATGGACCTGATCTTGTACCTGGCCGGCTCTCTTGTCCTATTACTGCTGTGGATCAGGGCACGAGGCTTTGAATACGTCATCGTCCACCACAGATGGGTGTTTGTCTGCCTCTTCTTGCTCCCCCTCTCCGTGGTCTTTGATGTGTATTATTACTTCAGGGCCTGGCTGGTGTTCAAAATGTGCAGCGCCCCCAAACAGCATGACCGCCGGGTAAAGGAGATTCAAGAGCAGGTGAGTTTCTGGAATTATCTCTTATGTGTTAGAAATTAAGAGTATTTGCAAAAGTGTTTTTGGGAACACTGCTGATCTAGGGTTAACAACATTAAGATGGACCCCAATCAGAAAAGTTGTGTCCAGTTACAGGTTCCCCCACAGTCACCCATGGGGGTCATGTATGGCTGGGTGCAGCATTACTGACCCCCCCCCCCCCATGACATTCATGAACCTGAGGGCTCTAGATGGCAACTAAAGTGGTTGCTAAGGTGGCCCAGAAATTGCAGATGTTGACAAGAAGTTATAGAATTGTCGCCATTTGCAACAAGTCCCAACACCACTTTTTTCTGTGACTGTGACTATGACTATGTAGTTGGATAGTATATGGTACATTATGCAGTAGGGTAGTATAGGGTCCGTTGCGTGGCAGGGTAGTGTCGGGTACGTTATTACATTATTATATCTCTGTTTTCTCAGGTTCGTCGCTGGAAAGCTGAAGGAGGTAAAAACTTCATGTGCACTGGAAGACCAGGCTGGTTGACGGTGTCCCTGCGTGTTGGGAAGTACAAGAACACACATAAGAATATCATGATCAATCTCATGGACATCTTGGAGGTTGACACTAAAAGACAGGTATTTTGTACAGCAAGAAGTTTGGAGCGCAGGATACAGTTAAAGGGGTTATGCCACAGAAAATCATGAGGGTCCAACCTTTGGGACCCTCATGATCACGAGGCTCTGTGACTCCTATATAAATGGAGCGGTGGTCACATATGCACACTACAGCTTCCAAAGCTGACCTCACGAACGGAAACCCGAATGCAGGTGGGAATCTAGCGTAAGTCCCAGAAATGTTGGCATGGTAGAGCAATATATGTGACCACTGCTTCATGTAAACAGAAGACCCATTTCTGTGATCCCGATGGCCCATGTGATCCATCCTTTTGAGATCACAAGTTTATCAGTTATACTGTGCATAAGTGAGAAATTTTGTATCCACTCCTTGAATAATTGTTAAAATATGACATAATATTACATCTGTTTTTATGTTTGGGTTCTTTAGGTTGTACGTGTGGAACCTTTGGTGAATATGGGTCAGGTGACGGCCCTTCTGAATTCTCTCGGCTGGACTCTTCCAGTATTACCAGAGCTTGATGATCTGACAGTCGGTAAGAGGAAATGTAAAAAGACACAAAACTTTTTCTTGCGCTAAGACTTGAGAACTGTTCATTGTAAGAATTTAGGAGTTGGGCGGTGAAAGTAAAAAATAAATAAATAAATAAAAAATAGCTTACTCTGGGAGTGATGTCATCAGGAAGACACAGCAATAGGTCTTCAATTTCATCTTGGTGGGAATCTGATGGCCAGGACCCTCATCCATCCACTCTTTTAATAGACCGCAGCATTTGGACAAATGCTGTGGCCTCTTAAAAGCTCACCAAACACAGCGCTGTACATTGAATAATGGCTGTGCTTGATATTGCAGCTCAGTCTCATCCACTTGAATGGGACTCAGTTGCACATAGGCCATGTGATGAATGAATAAGGCGTCAATCAGCTGATCTGTGGGGGTCCCAAGTGTTGTACTTCCTCCTAAGGATAGATCATCAATATATAAATCTTAGGAAACCCCTTTAAAGAACTGTATCTGCTTATCTAGGTGGTCTGATTATGGGAACCGGAATCGAATCGTCATCCCATAACTTTGGACTTTTCCAGCACATCTGCTTGGCCTATGAACTTGTCCTTGCTGATGGGAGCTTTGTGCGGTGTACTCCGGTAAGATGAAATCCATCTTTATTTTTCAGATATTTAAATATATGTATATTGCAATTTTTTTTTTAACCTTTTTGGTCAATATTTTGTAGTAGCTATATAATAAATTCCTCCTTACAGACAGAAAATTCTGACCTCTTCTATGCCGTCCCCTGGTCCTGTGGAACCCTGGGCTTCTTGGTTGCTGCAGAAATAAAGATTGTCCCAGCTAAGAAGTATGTGAAGCTGAACTACACCCCTGTGAGAGGCCTGGAGAAGATCTGCGAGAGGTTTTCAAGGGAGTCCAAGAAAAAAGAGAACTATTTTGTAGAAGGTTTAATGTACTCTGCAGATGAGGCTGTAATAATGACAGGAGTCCTGATGGATGAGGCTCGGCCAGACCAAGTATGTGACTCTATCGTTCCCTGATGTGGGTCTTCTGTATTTTGTACGTTCTTTCTTTTATAACATATTTCTACTTTAATGCATTTCAAGGTAAATAGAATTGGGAATTATTGGAAACCTTGGTTTTTCCGTCATGTGGAATCATATTTAAAGAATAACCAAAGTGGAACTGAGTACATCCCCCTACGTCACTACTACCACAGGCACACGAGGAGCATCTTCTGGGAGTTGCAGGTAGGTATCCAATATAACAACTAGGGCTGGACGATTATGACTTACATAAAAATTGGGCATGTCACCTCAATTACAATTAATGAACAATTATTTGGGTCATGCCCCTAGGGGTAGATTATACTAAGGGTGAAATGGATTGTACCCAGGGCCCAATGGCAAGTAATTCCCCATTTGCCCCCATTATAATCTGACCTCATAATCAGCTGTATATAGGAGGTGAGTGTGTGTTGGCCGAACTTCTTGACATTCATCTCATGAGATTTGCCCGGCGGTTTTGTTTGGACTGAGCTGGTATTAAATTGGGCCGCAGCAATCTCTTAGCATCATGACAAATGGGTCTATGGGTCCTGACGCCTCGTGATCACTGAGGCCTGTGATTGGACATTATTCAGGAGGCCGGAAGAAGACAGGGAGGGCACGCTGAAATTCAGGGGCGGTGAGTAACACTGGTTTTTATGTTGGCTCACCTTCCATGAGGCCCTGCTTTTTACACTCTGGGTTCTGAAGAGACCCTGTAGTTCTGGTTCAGACATGATCGGTTCGAATGAAACTTCAAATAGAACCTCGTAAATACTGTGCGCAGTGATGGGGCAGTCAGGACATATGCCGTGGGGGCTTGATGTAGGGAACCATTTGCATGAGAGTCATTATTGTACACATGGCTGAACTAATACAATTTATAGGGGAGGATGCTAGTGAGAAATCACTTCTGGGTGGGCTTGAGCATTTATATTCTTGTTTATCTAGTTATATTAGTGACTGTTCGATGAGAGCCTCAAAATTGAAATGCAAGTTGGTTTCTATAGATAATCATCTGGTATATTCTCAGATTTTGCTCGGTAGCTGGTTTCTAGCTGTAACTACTGCATAGCTACAATATCTACAGGAAGTCTAAATTAGTCACCCCCTATCTCCTCATTGGTTCAGGATGCTTCTCTCTTTCCCCCTTTAGCGCTGCATTTTTTGATGACTGCTGTATATAAACACAAGTCTGTCACAAGAGGCTCAAGCTACATTCACATTTGCTGCAGAGTCTCCACCAGAGACTCGGTCGCAGTGTCTGCCGCAGTCGGCGGGGGAAAAAGTCCTGCATGCAGGACTTTTTTTTCTCCGCTGGTTTCAAACGAAGGAGACACGACAGACCCAATTATAGTCAATGGGGGGGTCCGTTGAACTCCGTGTGTTACTGCTGTTTTAGTGGTCCGCCTCTCCGTTGTTCGGGTCTACCGACGGACCTGAACAACAGAGTGGAGACACTAGTGTGAACCTAAGGTCAGGATGTCAGTGCATGGAGAGCCAGTTTCTATTACAGCAAGGGTGGAAAGATGATAAAGTACAGAGTAAAAATCTGCCAGGGAGATAAAGATGATGATCAAGTAACTGCTACACATATACTGAGGGAAATGAAGAGCGTGTCTGAAGCATTCTTTTTTTTTTTTTTTTTTTTTTTTTTTCTAGGACATCATTCCCTTTGGAAATCACCCCATGTTTCGATACCTATTTGGCTGGATGGTGCCTCCAAAAATCTCTTTATTAAAGCTCACCCAAGGGGAGACCATCAGAAAGTTATATGAACAGCATCATGTTGTGCAGGACATGCTTGTGCCAATGAAATGTCTGCAGAAAGCCATCAATGTCTTCCATAAGGAGATTAATGTATGTATGCTTAACAGATGGCTTGTTGGAAACAGTTTCCCCTATCCCATTGTGCTGCCTACCACTGCTTTATTCAGAACCAGGGACAAAAGTTTCCTGTTCTCCAGATCAGTGGAGGTCTATGCGGTTGGACCCCCACTGGTCTGCAAGTTATCTACTATCCTATGTATAGAGGATAACTTGTCAGCAATCTAATGTATAGCGGCAGCCCTGGAATCAGCATTCTGTAGGCTTCAGAGCTGCAATCTCCCAGCATTCCTTGGTGGGTCACTATCAGTACCATGCTTGCTCTATTGATTTGCATGCTTTACCTACTATAATCTGATATAAGAAAAAAAAAAAACTTCGCACTAAATAGTATATGCTCAGCAAGCTTGTAGACTGTTTCCAATAATGACCATCAGAATTGTGAATGGATTATATTACAGATTGTGATGTAGGATGAAAGCAAAATAATGAATTAAGTTACATTTTTTGTAGCTTAGATCTATGTACAAGCAGTAAAATGGTGGCTATGAGCCTGCAACGTTGGGTCCCAGGTCATATTTTCATGAGTATATGCTTTCCGCAGGTCTACCCACTTTGGCTTTGCCCTTTTATTCTGCCAAGTAATCCTGGCATGGTGCATCCCAAGGGTAATGAAGCAGAGCTCTATGTAGATATCGGAGCATATGGAGAACCAAGGACAAAACACTTTGATGCCAAAGCTTCTATGCGACAGCTGGAAAAATTTGTCAGAGAAGTTCAGGGGTAAGTTATACTTTTCGTCTGACATCAGTATGTAGTAAGCTGTACAAACAGCTGTATAATACAAAGATAGGGGGAAGTGAAGTGCACTGGGTGTGGAGTCTTCAGCCCCAATGTGACGGCTGTCAATCAGGAGTATACTTTCCAAATATTCAAACTGTAGTAAATATCAAAAATGGCTGAAAAGGAATAGGAAAAACTATAGATCTGTATTCACAATCTCAAGTGATCGCTCCGTTCAAGTCATCCCAGTGAGCAAAGTATCAGATATTGTAGATAACAGGGTAAAGATGACTCAGATGTGTTTACACCGAGGCTTTAGGAGTTTTTCCCTTATTACACCTGTGCTGGAGTCTATAACTACTATCGCTGGGTTCACACCAGCGCTTGCACTACGTTCAGGGATTCCTTTCCCTCTCCGCATTTTTCGCCCTTTTTGGCGGAAACCGAGAGGAAACCACGTGGACCACATTATAGTCTATGGGGTCTGCGGGTTTCCTAAGGTAACCATTTTTTTATGCAGATTAGGTTTCCGATTGGGGAGTCCCCAAGTGGACCCCCCCTCCTGAATGCAGATGTAAACCTAGCCTATTCCTGTCTTTGCTTCTTAAAAGAGTGATTTTGGTTTGTACTCCGTACACAAGCAGTGTCAGTTTACAATGAAATCTATGGAGAGGGGAGGGGGAACAGGAGAAGGAAAGAGACAGAGTTATGAGGCTGTTTACAGCATTAAATGAGTCAATTTTGCCAGAAGAAGGCTGGATAGTTATTCCTGATAACCCAGCCATGTTGTGAAAAAAAAAATAAAAAAATTGTCTCTACAGTGCAGATGTCTGTCTGCTTTGAGGGGGTCTCCTCTTCCTCTCCATAGACTTATATTGTACAGATTTTGGCAGAATGAGGCAAGTAAGTGATGAAATTGGCAATTTTTTTTTACTAAACTATATTACAAAGTTTTATCTTTACCTGCACTATAGGAAAAAAAAAAAATTTAGTTACACTGTAGGTTTGGGCTTCATGCTGATTTTTGCCAAGACTCCCATTGCATGACCAAAGATTGCTGTGTTGTCTGTGCAACTCTTTCACTCATATCAGTTAATGCAGTTGCATTGCGATCATAAAGGAGCCGAAACGTGACTTCATTAAGTTACATGAATGAAAGAGTCGCAGGGTGACCCAGTGATCTATGGTTGCGCAACAGGAGTTGGGGCCAAAGTCCCAATGTAGCCTTAGCCTTAAGCATACTTAAATATATGTTCACACACAGCATATAGCTGCAGAATTGTGCACAGAAATTGCCCATCACATTACAGTACAAGCAGAATGGATCATCCACATGCTTCAGAAAAAAAAAAATCAGCAATATAACTTGTCTTTGTGTTGCAAATCGTAAATCCACAAGCCACAGCATGTCAATTTATAGTCTTCACCATAGATATTACCTTCTGCAATACATGACTTTGCCGCAAGCCCTCCACATCACTATAAATTCTGCATCAAAAACCGTAGCATTTTGGTGCTTTTTTTGACAGTCTTGTGTGGACTTACCTGAAAGGTTAACAGGAAGGATTTCCATGCTCTTCTGTATCATGGCAAATGGGAAATATATTGATTTTTTTTTTTTTCCCCATTTATAATTGGGTTCCTTTCTCCGTTCAGTTTTCAGATGCTTTATGCAGACTGTTATATGGCCCGTGAAGAATTCTGGGAGATGTTTGATGGATCCTTGTATCAGAAGTTGCGGCAGAAGCTGGGTTGTAAGAATGCTTTTCCAGAGGTGTACGATAAAATTTGCAAAGCTGCGCGCCACTAGGAGTGAAAATTATGTTTGCTACAGATTGTGATTTTTTTCTTAACAAAAAAAACCTACAACTCCCAAACAGTCAACTGAAGGACTTTGCAAATTCTGCGAACCTTCTAACAAGTGTGCCTCACCATTACCATCATGGATCTATTACTGTGGTCTGTCTAATATTGCAAATTAAAGTGGTGCTATCCCTACAGCTGTCATCTCCATATGTCAGAAGTGCGCCATTGGTACACCGACACTCGCTTAAAGCCTCATTTAACCCATGAAGAGCTGGCCCCAGCCAAGAACATTTAATTGTGGATTTTTTTTTTTGTGGCAGACACTTTATGCTGCACTGCTTTGATGCCGCTGTTGTCCATCCGAGATGACTGTGATCAAAGTTTTGTAGATGAATGTGAACCTTGGTCGTGAAGAGTGAATATCTCTGAAAATCTGAAGCGTTGGTTTGCTGATAAAAGCCAAAGGAAGACAATGTGTATATATCTGGATATAAGTGCCAACCAGCAGTAAGCTTTCATTATTTGACTTTTTGTGTGTGTATAATTCCTTAGACTCAATTACATGTATTGATAACATATCAGCTCCTTTATAAAATGGAAATGAGTCATTTTTTTTTATTATGAGGCCTGGTGTTATTTGTTGTCACTACTATGTGATTATTTTATTGTCACTACTATGTTATTGGCACAGTATCATAGATAATGTTATGTTATGCGGTGCCTATGTAAGGCTTGCCATACAGATAAGTCTACATGCACATGACTGTATGTTATGTACAATGGAACAGACAAGATGTGGATGGCATCTGTGTACCATTTTCATTTTACACGGGCTCATACACTTAATTGAACAAGCCGAGACCACAAAACAGACAGGCATTGGACCTTATTTATTAAGAGTCATGCACTTTAATATTCATGCATACTCACCTGTCCCAGATGCTGCAGTGTCCTTCTGGCGCGTCCCGATGGCGGCTTCTCCTGGGGTCTCTTCTGGAGTTCCGCTGATTGGCCTCAGCGGTCACATGACCGCTGAGGCCAATCAGCAAATGGCATGGGATGTCACTACTTGTGAAATAACAGATCCTCTTCCTTAGGCCTCCTGAGGCCGCTGGCTACAGTACAGTAAAATTTTACAGTTTACATGTACAAAAAGAGTCTATTGACCATAACAAAGTCTCTCACCCTGTAGCAAGCAAAGTCCAAATGCAGATAACATGGGAATGTCATAATTTAAGTCCAAAAGTTGTAGACATGGTATTGTGTTGGATAGAAGATGGTAATGGAGGTAGACCAACTAAGGCAGATAAAGGTAATAATCCAGCATGACATAACAGCCAAATATGGGTTGGTCTGAACGGGACACTGCTTAACCGAACACCTAAATGGCCCGCAGGCACCCCTATTTATAGAGTAGCACTGGAACGCGTGTCTCTCCGCTACTGCGCAAGAACACAAATTTACTAAAATAGGCATGGCAGTTTTCAGGCACAAAAGTGGCGTGTTTTTGGTACATGGCCATTTGTGTAAATGTGCCATTTACTCTATTTATTCTGAACTCCTTATTTTTTTTTTTTTTTTTTTTTGAACAGTGGTTGGTGATTGGGGCAGGAATGCCTCGGCCAACAGATTTAGTAAAATTCATACCAGAAAGCTGACTAGCACAGTTTTCAATTGGTCTAGATCAGGGGTAGTCAACCTCTTTTGTTCGGCATGCCAATTTTAATTAAAAATTCAAAGATGAGGTACTTGGAGTGACAGTCAATAATTGTAAGTCTGACGACCCCTAAACTAAAGGTATACACCACAAACCATAACACAGAAGTGCTGCCACCAGATGCTTTAGGACGCATGCGTTTACTGTTATTTCCTGGGGCACACTTGTAGTTTCCGATTAGAAGCAATGAAAGTACATGTGCAGCCGCCAATTAGTGGTAAATGTATGTGTCCAGGACCACCATATGGCAGCGCTTTATGGGAAATACACATTATGTATCTGGATTCAACTATATTCTTAGGCCACTGGAACTTTTACTTCGATGTAAAACAGCGTTCACATGGTGCATTTTTGCACACAAAAAAAAAAAAATCCCTGTGTTTTCTGTGCAAAAACACATCCTTAATATAGAAAATACACCGTTATACAGAATAATGGCCCATAGCGGCCCCTGCACAAGGTAGTATGTCCCATAGCGGCCCCTGCACAAGGTAGTATGTCCCATAGCGGCCCCTGCACAAGGTAGTATGTCCCATAGCGGCCCCTGCACAAGGTAGTATGTCCCATAGCGGCCCCTGCACAAGGTAGTATGTCCCATAGCGGCCCCTGCACACGGTATTATGTTCCATAGCGGCCCCTGCACACAGTATAATGTTCCAACTTTTATAATATTCCAATTTTCGCCACTCACTAGCTATTATTATTCTCTGGGGTCTCTTCAGACCCCAGAGTATAATAAGGGGAGAGCAAAGAGAGGTGACAAACATAAAAAAAACAATGTACTCACCATTCCTACACTCTGCAGCCGCTCTGTTCTCTTCGGGCTCTTCTGCCTGTAGTCAGCGACCGCTGATTGGGTCTCAGGAGTCACGTCCGACGTCATTATGCGTAATGACGCCGAATGTGACCACTGAAGCCCTATCAGCTGTCGCTGACTTCAGGCAGAAGCGCCCAAAGAGAACAGAGCGGCTGCGAAGCGCAGGAATGGTGAGTACATTGTTTTTTTTATGTTTCATTACTTCTCCTGAGGCTCTGCTTATTATACTCTGGGGTGTGAAGAGACCCCCCCCCCCCCCAGTATAATAATAGCAGTTTCGTTTCTGCTGTGTTTGGTCCGATCGAAACTGCTGGTTGAGGAATCTGCTTCCGTGACAGAGAAATAAGTCTCGCATGCCACTCTTGGCACGTGTACTGGGGGTTGTCGACCCCTGGTCTAGATCAATGACTAGCAATTTCACTTTTGGCACCTGGGACCTCGCAAGATTTATTAAGAATTATTAGGAGGTTGAAGAATTAGCTGCAGCTGTTAATGTGTGTAATGGTAAGGTCCCTTGCAGACGACTGTCTGCTGGCCGCTGGCTGTGATTGAACGGCATGGGCAGCACACGGAATAGGACCTGTCCTGAGTTTTGTATCTTGGACTTTTGGCCTGTACACGGGATCAGGTAATTCACGGTCATGTGCATGGGTTAACAAAAATTAATGGGTCAGTGTGCTAGCACACTGAACCATGCCACGGTTGTCTGCAATGGGGCCTAAGACTAATGCTCCAGAGTTATCACAGTGGCGGCTGACAGAGGAGCTCCTGGACCCCAATGCAAAATCTGTACTAGGCTGGAGCTGTGTCTATATTTGTCTCACAGTGTATGTAAATCCAACACGTGGTCTTTTCAAAGGAGTTTCAACTGAAAAATTTTCTTAAAAATGTAGTCTTTGGTTGAGTAACGGGGTAGTCTGCTTATAGAGAGGTAGCTTCCATAGAGCATAATGAGAGGAAAATCGGTAACTGAAAAAATTGGTCTTTAAGAGGGACGGGGGGGGGGGGGTCTTCAGGAGTTGCTTCACTGTATATCTATATATTCATCTTTATTTATATTTGTTACGCATTGTACACATTCAGTATATAGAGGTATGTACGTTCTTTCGTGGTCACCAATTATGTAGTAACACGTATAAGGAAATTGTTATACATCGGATGTATTTTATATTACATATTGCTATATAAATATTTGATATAATTATCACATCTATAAATTTTTTACAAAACTCCTCTTCATATGGAGGGAAATATGCATTATTAACATTGTTTTGAATGTGTGAGTATTTGCCTGGGCTAGGTTAAGCCTTTTTTGGGTGCCTCCACCCTCTATAGCTACCCCCCTCCATTAAAGAGTCACTTCAGACAGAAACTGCAGACTTTTCCGAAGGCCATACATTTTCCCAAAGTTTCCTTAATGTGAATTGTGCAGTTATGGAGTTCCCCTGCTGTCTCCTACTAGGCCGCAGCTGAAGCCTGTGCAGAGTAGTGTTAAGTTGTGAGTCAGTATAGTAAATACACTGAAACAGAATCACACAGGGGGAAGAAGTACATCAGAATTATGGAGAAGCTCCGGCCTATTAATAACTCAGGTGCAGTCTCATTTTCACAAGTCAGCAGCTGACATAGATATAATGTATAACTCCTGACAGTTTTCTGGTGTGAGTTATAATAAATCTGTACGGCTGAAGTGTCCCCGTCCTAGCGTAGAACAGAAAAATGGAACATCTTTGGCATCTTTGGTGCAGGATAGGAGATAAGTGTCAGATCGCCGGGGTCTGACTACTGGGACCCCCTGTGATCAGGACAATAGGGGCCTGAAACTCCCCCTGCATCCTTCATGTGAATGAAGCCCCAGTGTGCTTGCCCAACCTGCACTCCATTCACTTCTATGGGGCTTCCTTGGAAGGTCCACTGAAGTGACTGAAACTTCTATGGAGACATGCAAGGGACTCTCTCCTGATCGCTGGGAGTCCGATCTTACCCTAAGTGTCCATAGTTTCCTATCTTTATGTTACTCTTATAATGCATTACTATATTCCTGTATGCTAATACATTATGATCTGTGACATAACCTGTTGGTAGGGCCAAAGCAAGATTACTGAGAAGACAGCCCTGGGGATCCCCTGTCCATCGGGTCACCTGAGAACATGATGACCTGATCAGAGGGGGAGTCCCATTTGATCATGAAGAAGTCATAGATTGCAGTGATCAAAGGGTTTATAGCTGGAGTTAGATCTTCCCCCAGCAGTGGCTCCACTGAAGAGCAGGAGGCAGCACTAAGAACTGCAGCTTCAGTGACAGCACCGGCTACTACAGTCATGGCCAAAAGTTTTGAGAATGACACAAATATTATATTTTCACATGATCTGCTGCCCTCTGGTTTTTATGTGTGTTTGTCAGATGTTTTTATCACATACAGAAATATAATTGCATTCATATTATGAGTAACAGAAGCTTATATTGACAGAATGAGTTAATGCAGCAAGTCAATATTTGCAGTGTTGACCCTTCTTCTTCAGGACCTCTGCAATTCTCCCTGGCATGCTCTCAATCAACTTCTGGACCAAATCCTGACTGATAGCAGTCTATTCTTGCAGAATCAATGCTTTAATTTTGTCTGAATTTGTTGGTTTTTGTTAGTCCACCCGTCTCTTGATGATTGACCACAAGTTCTCAATGGGATTAAGATCTGGGGAGTTTCCAGGCCATGGACCCAAAATCTCTATGTTTTGTTCCCTGAGCCATTTAGTTATCACCTTTGCTTTATGGCAAGGTGCTCCATCATGCTGGAAAAGGCATTGTTGAGCGCCAAACTGCTCTTGGACGGTTGGGAGAAGTTGCTCTTGGAGGACATTCTGGTACCATTCTTTATTCATGGCTGTGTTTTTAGGCAAGACTGTGAGAGAGCCGATTCCCTTGGCTGAGAAGCAACCCCACACATGAATGGTTTCAGGATGCTTTACAGTTGGCATGAGACAAGACTGGTGGTAGCGCTCACCTCTTCTTCTCCGAATAAGCTGTTTTCCAGATGTTCCAAACAATCAAAAAGGGGATTCATCAGAGAAAATGACTTTACCCCAGTCCTCAGCAGTCCACTCCCTGTACCTTTTGCAGAATATCAGTCTGTCCCTGATGTTTTTTCTGGAGAGAAGTGGCTTCTTTGCTGCCCTCCTTGAGACCAGGCCTTGCTCCAAGAGTCTCCGCCTCACAGTGCGTGCAGATGCACTCACACCTGCCTGCTGCCATTCCTCAGCAAGCTCTGCACTGCTGGTAGCCCGATCCCGCAGCTGAAACACTTTTAAGAGACGGTCCTGCCGCTTGCTGGTCTTTCTTGGGCGCCCTGGAGCCTTTTTGGCACCAATGGAACCTCTCTCCTTGAAGTTCTTGATGATGCGATAGATTGTTGACTGAGGTGCAATCTTTCTAGCTGCAATACTCTTCCCAGTTAGGCCATTTTTGTGCAGTGCAATGATGACTGCACGTGTTTCTTTAGAGATAACCATGGTTAACAGAAGAGAAACAATGATGGCAAGCACCAGCCTCCTTTTAAAGTGTCCAGTGGTGTCATTCTTACTTAATCATGACAGATTGATCTCCAGCCCTGTCCTCATCAATACCCACACCTGTGTTAATGGAGCAATCACTGAAACGATGTTAGGTGGTCCTTTTAAGGCAGGGCTGCAATGATGTTGAAATGTGTTTTGGGGGATAAAGTTCATTGTCTAGGCAAATATTGACTTTGCAAGTAATTGCTGTTAAGCTGATCGCTCTTTATAACATTCTGGAGTATATGCAAATTGCCATTAGAAAAACTGAAGCAGTAGACTTTGTAAAAATTAATATTTGTATCATTCTCAAAACTTTTGGCCATGACTGTATACAGTGCATGGAGCATCTGCTTTCCGGTCTATGTGCTGTATAGCACAGGGACTGGACACAGCCCCAAACAGCTGATCCATGCAGGTCCGGCTGTTGGTCCCCCATGAATAGATATTTATAGCCTATTCTAAGGATAGGCCATGAAAAAAAAAAAAATCCTTGTCAACCCTTTTAAGTATCAAAAGGCGATTTCTGTAATATTGTGCCCTTTATTAAAAAAAATTCTGCATACAGGATGCCCAAAATTAATTCTCCACTTTATGCAAAATAATAATTGTTTAATTTACAAAACACCAACGTTTTCTCCATGTTGTAGCTATAACCATCATACTGACACTAGAAGCTGTTTAGGCTAAAAGCAATGGACACTCGACGGACCCCATTATAGTTCGCTATATAGTACTATTTTAGCAGTCACAGGCTTGGTTCACATCTGTGTTGGAGTCAACTCCAGTGCAGATTCTGCCTAAAATCTCCGCCGGTTATATAGTCTATGGGATCCGCGGATAGCCGCTTTTTTTCTAGCAGACTGGTTCTTCGTTGTTCAGGTCCCTAGTGTGAACCTAGCATAATGGTCCTTTGTTGTAGTCCTCTGACAGACCAGAACAATTGTGAACCGAGAGCAAGGCAGGTGGTTTGGACTCCGCAACCAGAAATGAACGCACACGCGGTGGTAGTTCAAGAAAAGAATATATATTTACTATAAGTTAATAAAGGCTATTTGAAGGTAAAATGACAGGGATAAAGACAAGCAAAATATACAATATAGCATGAACAATTTCAAGGCAAATTCTGCAATGGTTTCTACTTTTACTCTGTCCACTTCTGCAGTATGGACACTGAATGAACAATATACTCAAAACTATCCCTAACTGACCCTGACATCACATTTGGGTGCACCCCCTTTTCCCCAGTGGTCCAGGTGGACCGCTTACAGTCCGTAGAAGCGCGCGGTGGGGCCCAAAGTCGTTCCTTTCTTTTATAGTGAAGCGTCCTCTCCTCACTGTTATCAGGATCTTGGGAGAAATGAAGTCCTCTTTAACAGGGAAACCCAATGAATGCAATGTAATCCAACAGCAGATTCCACTCAGCACACTGACAGTCCTGCCGAATCCATACACTGAGCTGGGTTGTAAGCCGGGGTTTAGCAGGTGCTGTCCAGTACATCAACAGCACTGCGAGTCTCTATCTGTGGTATCCATATACACAGTCACAATGTCAGTCTCACTGATCAGCCACTGAGCACAGTTCCTTTCACATGGACTCACTAGTCCTGTTGTCTCTTTACACTCTGTTTGTCTCTGGACCAAGATACAGCTTAGCTGTACAGAAAAATCTCCACACCAGTTCAATACAACACTTGCCAAGATGGCTGCTGCTCTCTGTCTCGTCACTTCCTGCTGCTCTGCTCACACTCTGTCTGCAGAACAGGCAGGCTGACATAAAAGGGGGGGGTCTCACTCCAGCATCATGTCACAATTACAATGGCTGCTGTCTTAAAGGAACAGAATCACAGAAATACATTCAACATTAACAGTTTATACAGACAAATGAAGCTTAGGACAACATTGGCTGTCTCTTACACAATGGACACCCCGACGCTAGTGTGAACCTAGCGTTACCCTGCTGATATGTCCCTGATCTTATCCTTGCTGATAGGCGGCTGATGCTTCACCACACATGGCTTCTATTATCAGTTTGATGACTTTAGTGAGAACATGGAGACCACCACTAGTGTGCAATGTACCACTTCCTCTTACAGTGCTGTACAGCTTGTGTTATCAGGTTTATTAGGCTAAAATGATGTAATTGCACATAATTCAGCTCACAAGCCTCAGAATATGCTTCATCTTCAGCTTCCTGTAATACATGTTTGTAGACTGCAGGTGGCGCCTGTTTCACAGATTAAGAGAAGATCCAGTCACTGCCTAATGTAAAAGCTGCTGCTCTGTGATTGGTGAGTGAGTCACTGCTTAGCAGAACGCTCTGATTGGGCAACTAGTCTGAGCTGTGCTGTGATTGGCTGTCAATCATGTGAGACCAGCCTCAACCATTTTACCTCACCTCAGTGTGGTGTGGTGTTAGCAGCAGGGTGGATGTTTTAATCTTCTGGTGCTACCTAGTATCCTGGACCCCACCACAAAGATAACCCCCAACCCCTGAAAGAAGAACCTAACTGCTTCTCTGAGGGCACAAACACTTATTGGAACCAAGTTAGGGAGAGATTCTGGTTCGGTAACCATAGATAGGGATATACCATACAGGGATAATACTAGAGTTTGTGCTGCCTGAGGTGAATTTAGACATGGTGCCTCACCCCAACCCACAATTTGGTACAGATTTGACTTACAGATTTCCCTAGGTTGTTGGTAAATTTGCTACATAAATTGTGGACGTCTGCTCAATTGCTTTTTCCACAGGGCCTTTTTTTTTTTTGTAATCAAATTTTTTGTTAAATTAGTTAGAATTGCTATATATAGCTAGAAGTCTATCTATATCTAAAGAACAAATTTTAGGTAGCTTTTAGGACAGGACCTTTTTTTTTTAAAATTTATTGTAGTTCTTTTTTATCTCTTTTTTTTTTCTGGTTAATAATTTTTTTTTACATATATACATGTGTTGAAGCAAAATATAGACCCCACATTTTCAATAAACACCACAAATACAAAATGTCTTAAACCTCCCAAATGTCCCAAAGACTGTATTCAGCAGAAAAGGCGTATGCCTTACTGTCCTTTGACACTGGGACGTCCAACGAGGGAGAAGAGGCAGATGCCTTGTTCCTCTATTTTTTCTCTTCCCCCTCCTAATCATCTAGTGATCAGCGACCCCAGAGGAGGCATGCCAGAACAATTGCTGAGGCAGCTTCTAAAATGGCCGACTTAATGTGGACCCCACCCTCTGAAAATGATAAGCCCCAGCTAATTTTATGGTTAGCGCAGAAATCCAATTTGAGATGGAAGGCTTCACAGAATTTTACTTTTTCAAAGTTTTTTTCCATGATGAGTTTATAGATTTTATGGTGGCCCGAACAAATGTATATGCCCAATAAAACAATATTCTACCTCTTTATATGCCAGGCCCCAGAAGTGGACCCCAGTAAATGCAGCAGAGATGAAAATATTCTATGTTCTTGTTCTGCATATGGGCATAGTAAAAAAGAAAAAAAAAATTATACAGTATTGGAGTACAGATATCTTGTATAACACTCCAATCTATCGAATATCCATGACCAGGACATGCTTTGAAATTATCCTGAAATTTTTACACTATAATGATAATGCACAGTGCCTGCCCAGAGATGCCCCAAACTTTGACCGTCTATTCAAAGTCAGGCCAGTCATTTACCACTTTAGCGCCAAATTTGCTGCGTCCTACATCTCTGATCAGAACATTTCTATAGATGAGTCTCAATGAGTATCAAAGGGAGGCTGAAACTCTGCCAATACCAGCCCAGTAAGAGGGCATGTTACGCATTAAATATACAAACTGTGCGAGAGCAGCTCAGGGTACACCCACAAGTGTAGGGTTTATGACGGAAGGAACACAAGAATTGAGCCCCCAGAATGCCCCTCAATCCTAGGAGTTAGTGGGAAAATAGTGTGGGATTTGTTACACCCTCTACTGGACCAGGGTTATCATCTTTATGTGGATAATCTCTACACCAGCATCCCACTCTTTAGATGCCTCAGATCCAAAGGCACTGCAGCTTGTAGGACAGTGCGCAGAAATCAGAGAGGCCTCCCTAGGGCAAAGGTTCCTCAGCCCCTCAGAGGGGGTGAGAATAGGGCGGTCTACAAGAGGGATGTCCATGTACTGTACTGGTACCAGTACCCCTACCCTTAAGCCAGACTGCATCCTGACCTATAGGAGGGTACATCCTGGTACATAGGAGGGGTTGATCTATCTGAAGCTGTATAGTGCCAGGAGGAACACAAGAGTGTGATACAAAAAGCCATACACATCATACAGATGGCACTGTATAATGCTTATAATGTGCAGGCAGGACAGGAACTTTTCTTCAATTTCAGAAGGCAGTTATTAAGACTCTAGTATTTGTGGACCAAGAAGGGCGGGACCCCAGGACTGAAGGTGCCTGTATTGTACTAGGACACTTTCCCAGTGAAGTCCCACAAACTGCGAAGAAAGGGAAGAGCCAAAAAAGGTGCAAAAGAGTGTGTTTCAAAACGGGGATAAGGAAAAACCTGGCCTGTGCATTTCTGGAAAAGAGATTAATGTAATATCAGTGGGGTGCAAATTCTTGCCATACCCCTTGATTTTTTTTAAGGGGTGTAGTTTCGAAACTGAGGTCATTTGTTGGGGGTTTCCACTGTTCGGGCACTTCAGGGGCTCAGTGCATGCGACATGACCTGAAAACTATTACAGCAAAATCTGCCCTCCAAATATTGTTCTGTCCCATCTCAGTCCCACTGTGTGACCATACATCAGTTTACATATATATGTGGGGCATTTCTTTAGTCAGGAGAAATTGTTTAAATAAAAGGTTGCTTTTTCTCCTTTAACCCCTTGTAAAAATGCAAAATTTGGGGCTAAAGTGACATTTTATTACAAGAACTGTTCCTAGACAGCCTTGACCTAGAATAAAACATACAGAAGCCATAGGGGGTGCATGCCATTTTAACGCCAAATAAAATGCTAGAAACAAATGCGCTGCTTTCCACTATGGGGTAAATAATTCTCCACTAACTTTACTAGAGGTCCGGGCAAAATATATTACTTTAAATGGTGAAACTAGACAAGTGCAAACTATAAGAGCGACAATCACCAACCTCTGTACAATGTGTATTTTTTGCGACCATAAACGATCAGTTGTGCTTTCGGGTAAACTTCAGACTGGTTCCGCTGTGCTGTCTATGCTGGTCCACTTAAAGGGGAAGGGGTTGGGACCTCTATACAGGGGAGTCCCTTATGAGCACCTCACACTTACCTGAACCTGTGCTCCAGAAGATCTCTACTATAGGAGAACGTCATTGTAAAACCAGTAAAAATAAACTTAATCTTATAAATATACAGACAACGCTTCGACTAAGGTCATTATCAAAATAAAACCGTTTTCTTCCTCCTTTTACATCAGGGCATGCCATGCACAATAACATACAAAATCAAAAATAAAAGCCACCAGGAAATTCGCGATTCCTTCATTTGCTCCTTTTTTATGGGATCATAGGACCCCCCCCAATACCTGACAAATAAGCACATTATCAATCCTGGAATAAAAGCAAGAAGAGAGAGAAAGATAGATAGATAGATAGATAGATAGATAGATAGGTAGCAATACAGTCAATACTATAGAAATCTGCAGAATTAACCTCTTATTTTATTGTCCATGCAGGAACCCTTATGATAAAGGAGGAGAAGAGTGACTGCTTAGTGTTCAGAAGAGAAGATTAGGATCATGATGACCAGAGACATTCTAGGAGAAAATCTGGGAAAAGCTGCTTTAGCACCATTTTGTAAATGGGAGTTTTCTATTATAAATGTGTATTTCCCATCATATATGACAAGGAAGAAGTGAAGGTTGAAAAAAAAATGTATAATGGTGGAACAGATGGTGGAAAATTGGGCGCCCTGGGTCTTCAGCAGTTGCACAGGAAGGACTAGCACACAGGCTATTGTAAGAGCATGATGACATTTATGTCCAGAAGGTCATAGCAGGTCGGTAAGGTCAGTTCTGATGGTAAGGTCATATCCAGTAGGTAATGTCAAGTCCGGTAAAAAGGTGAAGTCAAGCAGAGATAGATAGAAAGCTAGGTAGAGATATAGTCAGTACTATAGAAATCTACAAAATTACCCTCTTATTATTGTCCCTGAAGAAATCCTTTAGATAAAGGAGGAGAGGAGGGAGCGACTACGGTTACAAATATGTTTTTTCTCTAATTTTTTTTCTCTGATTCCACCCCATTCTGATTTTTTCCCCAGCTTGCCAGTGTATCATATACAATATTCAATGGTACCTTTACCAAGTACAATTTGTCACAGACAAAATAAGTCCTCATATGGTTCTATCAACTTGGACAGCAGGGAGTTTAAAAAAAAAAAAGTTAAGTATGGCTTCAGGTCTTCTAGCTCTTTAGAGCTTTTCTTCTCTCCACATTCAGACAAAGTCTCAGAAGCAGCGCTGTTTGTAGCGTGTTCGTGTTTTTTTTTTTTTTAATATGCAAGGAATCAAATCATATCAATTTTTGCATTTTACTAGAATCTTGAGATTTTTTTCATGTTTCGTGATTTTTTTCATGTTGTCTTCTCCAGTACATTTCAGTTTTGTTAGTCTTACTCTCATAAAAGCAGAAAGTGGGATTTTTGTGTACTCACCGTAAAATCCTTTTCTCGTTGTAGTCACTGGGGGACACAGCACCATGGGTATAGACCTGGTCACTAGGAGACAAGACACTAGGAAAAAGCAAAAGCTGTTGGCTCCGCCTCCAGGCTATACCCTGCCACAGAGACTGTGCATGAATCAGTTTGTACCGTAGCAGTAGGAGAGAGAGACACAAAGGAACCTGGAACCAACAACCACCAACAATGCCTGAACCCGAAAAGGAACCAACACAGTTCGGGCAGGAACACTGAAAAAAACAAGGGAGGGATCTGTGTCCCCCAGTGAATACAACGAGAAAAGGATTTTACGGTGAGTACACAAAAATCCCACTTTCTCGTCTACTTCACTGGGGGACACAGCACCATGGGATGTCCTAAAGCAGTCCCAGAGGGTGGGAATAACACGGCCATGCAAACCTGTAATACTCAACCGCTTCCAGAAACTTACAACCCAAATTGGCATCAGCAGAGGCCACAGAATGAATCTGGAGAAACTTAGAGAAAAAGGATGGAGGCCCAGTGGGATACTTACAGACCTGGGAAGCATAAGCCTGATGCCGGAGGCCCCGGGAACTCCAACAGCTCTAGAGGAGAGAGCCGTCACACGGGAGGCAGAGCCGTACTCTTAAACAGATAGGTCTCCCTAATCTCAGACCAAAGCCATCGGAAGATGGGAGCTCTGGAAGCAGGCAGGCCCTGGCAAGGGCACTCAGGGAGAATGAGCAAAGCGTCCGAACAAGAGAAAGGATCCGTGAGGGACAGTATACACGTAAATTGCCCGGGCAACAACCAGGCAGGGAAGAGCAAGCACTCACATGGACGCCTGGGGACCGAGCAGAAGGAGGGCAAGACCAAGTCCTCAAAGTGGAAGCAGGAAAAACACCCTAAGAAAAAAAGACTGTGGCAGACAGAGGAAAACCTTATCCTTGTGGAGGACCAGAAAGGGAGGCTGCCGAAAAAAAGGGGCAGCCAATTAGGGACCCCTGCGGATGGAGGTAATGGCCACCAGAAACTCATTCTACCAGGACAGAAGGCAAAAAAAAAAAAAAAAAAAAAGGATATCATAGGCTCGAAGGGGAGAACCTGAAGCACCTTAAAGATGAGGTTAAGATCCCACGGATCCAAGGGTTCCAAAGGAGCACAGAGTGGCACTCCTGTAGGAAAGTCTTTTAAAAAGAAAGAAGACTAAGACCTTGATCCAGACCAGACTGGAGAAGATCCGATGAGAATTGTTACTCTTCCAACGGTGGACGTAAGCCTTCCACGTTTGATGGCAGATCTAAGCTGTCTGGAATTTCCAGGCCTTGAGTATGTTAGAATAACAAACTCCGAAAAAACCACGATGCCTCAAACCTCGGATTGAACAGCCACGCCGTGAACGCAGCTGAGTCAAGGTGGGGAGGAACAGCAGTCCTTGAGACAGCAGGTCGACCAGCAGAGGAAGAGGCCAGGAGCATCCGCCAACAGGAAAATGAGATCCACATACCAGACCCGGCAGGGCCAATCTGGTGCCACCAGGATAGCTTGAACCCCCTTGGTCTTGAGATTCTGGAGGACCCAAGGGAGAAGAGGAAGTGAAAAACCGAACTTACAAGAGCGCCAGCGGTGATGGCTCGAGGATGCAGAGACCTGGCAATTTAGCCGGGGACCTTGTGGTTCCGGCGGAGGCTAAAAATGTCGACGTTTGTCACACCACAGCGGGAGAACAGTGGATGGAAGATCTGCAGATAAAGCGACCCTCGCCCGGAGCAATATTTTCTCGACTCAAGTAGTCTGCCACCCAGAAAAAGGTTGACCACCGAAAGAGCTGGAACAAGGCGCTCCACCCAAGGAAGAAATTGTGAGGCTTCTAGTAAGGCCGCACGGCTCCTGGTGCCACGCTGAGGGTTCAAGTAGGCGACCATGGAGGAGAGGTCAGTCTGGACTGTGACAGATGTCCTTGGAGAAGAGAGGTCCAAGGAGTAAGGGCAAATAAGATAGCCCTGGGATCCAGCAGGTTGAACCAGAGGGAGGAATCGGCCCTGGACCACAGGCCCTGAACAATCAAAGCATCGAGGACCACTCCCCAGCCGGGGAAATTGGCGGCAGTGGGAATCACTTACCAACAGAGGGGAAGAAGGACTTCCCTTGAGAAATTCCTGGGGAGGAATATACACTAAAGAATCTCTCAGTGAACCAAGGTGGAAAGAGAACCAAGCAGATGAGGCTGTCCGGAGATTTGTCCCAGCAGGCCGTAATCTTCAAGAGGAGAGAACGACAGAGTGAATGAAAGGTACAGCCTAGATGGTTGAGGCGATCGTGCGCAGGACCCACATGCCGATTCAAAGACAGCAAGGAGAGTACCTCCAAAGGTGGGACACTCAGGATCTTGGCCTCCGGAGGGAGAATCACACCCTGGAGCGAGCAGAGGATCATGTCCCGGATTCCATGTGCTTAGAGGACACGAGACATCCTCATAGATGAGCCAGCAGAACCGGCGAAGAACATCCAAGGTGAACCACAAGCTGGTCAGATTGTCTGACCTGGAGGGGCTTCACCAGGAGGTCGTCAAAGTCTGAAAACACGGCAGCACCTCTGGCGCAGAGGATGGCCATGAGAGACGCCATCACTGAGGAAAAAAAAAACCCCCGGTGGCAGAGGCCAGCCTGAAGGGGAGAGAGACAACTGGAAAGGTCAAGGATCCACAGCAAAAACGAAGAAACCGCTGACGGCACAGCGAGATGATGTAGATGGACGAAGAATTCGCCCATCTCCAGGGATGCCACCACAGACTGCATAGACTACAACGGAGCCTGCAGGCATGGAAGAACCTGTGGAGCCCTTTCAGGTCCATGATGGGACAGAGGAAGCCGTCCTTCTAGGCGAATGGAGAACAGGTAAGAATAGTAACCCCAGATACACTCTGCAACGGGAACAGGGACGCTGACTCCCTGCCGCTGGAGATTGGAGACAGCCTGGATTGTCCGACAGCGAAGGCAAAGAGACTCCAGCGAAAACTGGAGTAGCCAGACGACACCGCCTCTCAGGCCCAGGCTCCAGACGTCCCGCCATTTGAGATGCCCAGAGAGGGGAAAAAACTTCATGCCGAGGAGGCAGAGAAGAGGAAGACCTGGACGACCTAGTGCAGAACCGCCAGGGAGGCCTGGACTTGAAAGAAGCTTTCTGGAGCAGGAGAACGGCTGACACATAGGACGCCTCTGAGGGAGGAAGAATCTATTCCCCCGTGGCCTCAGGGATAAGCTTCTCGACGCCCTTAACAAAAAATTTGGCCCAGGACGACCTGGAAAGGGAGAAGGGCTGCGTTCACCTTCTTGGAGGCGGACCCAGTATTCCACAACGGATCCCAACGGTATGGCAGATAATCACTGCATTGGCGGCCGCCTTAGCAGATTTGGGAGGCATCTCCAGTTATTGGGAAGCGTTCAGGATCTCAGAGATGAGCGGCTGGAGGGAAACTGCATCAGGGAGGTTTGACTGAAGCTGTTTGGCCCAGGAAAAGACAGCCTTGATGACCCAAGAGGCAGCGAAGGAGAGCCGCAGGGAGAAACCAGCCACTACGAAGGCCACCCTGGTGAGGGAAGCCACCTTCTTGCAGCAATGCAATAGCCAGCATTTAGGGCAATGCAATGTATCAGTTCTGCATTGCAAACAATACAACAGATGCGATCCGATCTCACTCCGAGGGATCACTGAGGTAGGCAAAGTCCGCTGAAGGCAGACTAGAAGCCTTGGAGAGCCTAGCTATCATGGGATCCACCGTGGGAGGCTCTTAGTGATAGGAAGGGACACATGGGGCGGCTCGCTGACAAAATGTCAAGACAGGCCAGCTTGCGCTCACTAGTTACTGATATCTAAGTACCGTGCGCTAACCGATTGCACCCTGGAGCAACCTGCTTCCCTTGCCTCGGATGTTCATCATTGCCAGCCAGGGAGAGCTAGAGACATGTGTCACAGCATAGCCTGGCAGAACTGCCCGAGCTCACCTTCCACTTGGAGACACACAGGTCAAGGGAAGGGATGTCCGATTTCCTAGTCGAAGACAGAGGATGGTCCAGGGAGAAGTCACTGTGCCCTCAAGATGATATCAAACATCCAGTGGCAGAAAGAGATGTCCACTTGAGAGGATGAGTCCGGGTCCTCAGAGATCTGTAGGGTCTCTATTGCATAGATGACTCCCGCGTAGCAGCAGATATAGATGAGCCTAGCTGAAGCTCCGAGTCGGAGTCAGAGGCGTCCCCAGTTAAATAGACCGAGCAGAGGGAGGGAGGTATCCGCCTGTCGGAGTGGAGCCGTGAGCTGAGTTCCTATCTGGGGAGTACCCAGAGGAAGGGGTGGCGGACCGTGAACCGTAGGAAGACTTCCTGGTCCTTTTGAGGCTCCTGGAGCTGCGACGGGAACTATGAGGGTGTCCAGGGAGATCCCTAGAAGCAGCCGACTGAGCGGCGATCTGGGAAAGCAGCCATTCCAAGTTTCCAGCACTGACTAGTTAAGTCTGGTAAGGACACCATGGCCAAGGTTAGGGAGGCCGCCCAATCCGGGGGATGGAAAAACCGGAGAGGGGCCAGGAGGTTACTGACTGGCTGAGGCGGAAGGAAGAGAGAGCACATGGGCTCGGGCTGTCTGCATGGCAACTGTTTTTGATACAGCGGGTGCACGTATAAAAACGTGACGCAACCAGAGGGGCCGGAGGGGGAGCCCAAGAAAATTAGGGTAACCCAGGGGGTTAGCCTACCAGACTGCAAAAGATGGCCGCTCACAAACTGCTGCAGCAAGGGTTCCGCAGGTGCAATGTCTCCCAGGGAACTGGGAAGAATCTCTGCTGTCCCAACAAGCCAAAAAATAAATAAATAAGCCAATAAATAAATAAATTGAGAATATGAGGAGAGCAAAACTCTTCCCCTGGTAAATACAGGCTCAGTAGCTACTGGGCAGGCTGGATGGCTTGCCAGGACAGCCCCCTGGCCAATGGAAGGCCCTAGGCGGAGTCTGGGTACCAGAAAAGCCCGGGAAAGGGACGGGCCCGTTGCGGCCTAGTTCCCGGCCAGGCCTCGGACTCACGTACAACGCGGCCGACCGCGAGGCACCGTTGGCGGCGCGAACTCCGGAGGTTCCGCGGAGGCCTGGGAAAAGGTACTGGGGGGCCAGGAAAGGGGGTCCCCACACGAGCGGAGGGGGGAACCGGGTGCCCCCCCCCCCGACGGGGGCCGCTCGGTAGGAGCGACCAGAAAGCCCAAAAACGCCCCAGAAAAAAGGGGCTTATTTACTAAGATTTAAGGCCCAGTTCAGGGGAACCCTGTGATGCCCCCCCCTAAACAGGACCCATACTATTGTCCCCCTGGGAAATGGCACTAAGGGGCTGAGGGGAGGTGGAGAGGGCCTGAAGGGGAGATGGAGAGGGGCTGAGGTAACTTTCATACTCACCTGCCTTCTATTCTTCTCATACTCACCAGTCTGGCGTATTCAGGCGCCGCAGGGTCACCCCCTCGGTAGGACCTCGCACGTGGGAGTGGGGTCACCGGTACTCCGGACGCTTTCGGGGTGCGGCGAATGGTGAGTGGGGACTGGGTGACCGGCGAGGCTGCTCTTTTGCAGAGCGCTGTGCCTGCAGGAGGGTATGACTAGTGTGGCGTACACGCTGACTACCCCCTGCACCTGAAAGAAAGGTAAAAATAAAAACGATGCAAGACAGAAGACCTGAGTCAGGTCGTGTCTGTCTCCTATGACACTAGGTTTCAAACTGATTCATGCACAATGGCTGTGGCAGGGTATAGCCTGGAGGCAGAGCCAACAGCTTTTGCTTTTTCCTAGTGTCTTGTCTCCTAGTGACCAGGTCTATACCCATGGTGCTGTGTCCCCCAGTGAAGTAGACGAGAAATAAAGTTATCACATATATTTCACATGGCTCTTGAATCTCTGGGCCAAACACACAAATACAAAATGTGCAGTTAGGATTATGTTCTAGTCATAGGTAAGAGCATCTGTGGTATTATACTGCCATCTACTGGTGGAATTGAAAAAGGATAGTTTGAGGTAGTCAGTAGAGAAATGTTATATATATAAAAAAAAAAAAAAAAAAAAAAAAAAAGCAGCCAGGAGGGCAGTGTCAGGTAGGCGCAGACAAGGGGTGGGATTCTGAGCGCTTGTTGCTCGGGAATGGTGAGGGCTAGAGAGAAAATTCCAACTGTGCTGGAATCAGTGGAGCAGTGACTATTAACAGATGCTAAGAACCTGAACTAGTGGAGGTGGTGAAAGGTCCTCTAAGACCCTTTATGCCATTTTCCTGGAACAAACGATCACCAAATTCTATACCTGGAACAAGCTGGTGTGGACTCCAGCACAGGCGTGCGGAGCGCATTTGTGAGTTGGTTGTTCCGCCGGTGCCTTGAATATGAAGACTGGCATTCAATGCACCAGTCTTTATAAATATACCTTATTGCGTATTCTCCTACTGAATGTTTTGTATAACTACTGGGTTATCTGTATGGTCTGCAATGTGAGGTGCAAATCGAACTTGTGAAACTCTCATCATACCTTACCACTGTTCAGATCATACTGTCCATGGAGAAAAAAAAACAACTTCAATACAGAGATTTTTCAGGTACCCTTATATGTATGAGATGTATACGTGCAGAATGTCGCCACCCCCCGTCATTGGTCATGCCCATATCAATGACACAGACATGCAGGTAAACTTGTCCTTCTTTATTGATGATTTACAATGAGCAATTAAATAATTAAAAACAAACATTCACAACATGCTAACAATCACATCTAGCCATCCAATGACTTGCATCGCTGCAATAGAAAGGACAAGCTACGGAGAAGATACATTTTAAGAAGACCCATTGTCCAGGACGTTCAGCAAATCTTACAATGAAATGCTGGTAACCTGGGGTGTCAGTTCTACAGTAGTGGTCATGTGTAGGAGGTCACTTTAAGGAAATTTAATAGGGATGTCCAATTCTAGAAAAAAACATTACTGCTTTCTTCCCCAAATAGCACCCCACCTGTCACAGGTTGCATGTGGTATTGCAGCTCAGTCCTAGTCACATCAATGGAGCCAAGCTGCAGTGTCAGAAACAACCCAGGATTACAAAAACATGGCTAACAACTTTAAGGGCACAGATGGTGGAAGATTAAGATGAATTAAAGTGGACTTCCACCTCAGATTCCTCTTCATTTCCACCATGACCTTCACCCAGTGATCAGCCCAAGATGAATGGGGCTGATCAGCCGAGTGTCTCGTGTTGTGGGTTCTGTGGCTGATCAGCTGTGGAATCCATGGCAAGATCGAGCAGGACATTTTTTCAGTATCCCATTTCAATCTCATTGGAAACAATGAGAGGTAGATTCAGTATGGAATTAAAACCCTGATTTTGAGACAGAATCCACCTCACAAACTGTGCCAAATTCCTAAATGTGAACATACCCTCACAGTGCACTAAGGACTATGGGCATCTGGTAGATGGCATCATTATCAGATGTATTGTGTACATTTTATAACCCTAGTCCCAATACAGAATGCCACCATCTTGATATAAGATTGTCGCTAAGTCTTGATCAAATTTAGGCCAGGGACCCACGTAGCAAATACACCGTGGCAAAAAACACTGCGTATTACAGTACCTACAAAGTGGATGAGATTCTGGCTAATCCCATCCACACATTGCAGAAAAAAAAAAAAATCTGAAGTGGAAATGCTGCGATTTTAAAATCTGTCGTGTTTTTGTAAATCGCCGCATGTCAACTACAAAAATGCTGGCGTTCTCTGTATAGGTATAATAGGGACAGAAAGACTCAGCGAAAAACGCTGCAGAAAAAAAAAAGGCAACGTGTTTCTGCCATGGCCTTTTCTGCAGTGTTTTTTGGCAGCAATCCCATGGGGCCTTAGCCTAATACACAGAACCTTCCATATTGGAGGGAACACCCATATTTAGTCAGAAGGTGGCATTGGCTAGGTTGTGAGAGCTCAGACTCTCGCTGTCTCCAAGGAGCTATAATGCCCAATCCCTGGAAACTGGGCACAAGGCTTGAGCTAGAATGCCAATGCAACTAATATGGGCATCTAACAAACACCATTAGTCAATTGCAGATCTGTCAGTGACATCAGACACCTCTTGTATGTTGGGTCCAGATAGTATTAATGTATGTTACCTATCCTTTTATAAGGATTATGTATGGATATTTCAGATGGATGGTCTCCATCCTAGGGCTCTCCAGCTTTCGTGAAGGTACAACTCCCAGGATGCCCTGTCAGGAGATGAAGTATCACAATAGCTGGTCGTTCTCTTGGTCCTATTCACACAACAGTCCCATTCTCAGCACTGTTGCAGTAAGTTATATACAGAATTTTAGGTACAGAAAAAGAATTTCCACAATTACACAATGCAAATAGCTCAGTCCAAGCTCATTTATAAAACGGTCGTGTTACCCATAGCAACCAATCACACCACAGCTTTCATTTTCCAGCACAATTTACAAGATCGAAGCTGAGGCCTGGTTAGTTGCTATGGGCAATAAGGGTTTGAGGGGGTGCGCTAGGTTCCATCGCTTAGGATCCCCCCCATTTATTAATCAGAGTGGAGAGTGACAAAAGCAGCCTTCATTCTGGTGTACCACATAAAACAAGATTTTCTATTGGTTTTAGCAGGCACCAAGTATGTGCTTCCCAGTAAATTACCTAAATGTACACCACGCTAAATTTTGGGTTTGTCCAAGGGCAGGGTGCTACAAATACCACTGAGGCTATGTTCACATTACCGTTGTTAACATCCGTTGGTTTTATCCGTCGTAGCATGACAGCAACGGACATTAACGGTAGTAGAATAACGGACACAGACGAAGTCCCCTCCATCTGTGTCCGTTCCCATTGACTGTAATTTAAATAACATGATGGATGCCGTCTTCCGTATTTTTTTTTTTTTTTTTTTACATTGGGGTCAGTGCAGGCGCTCCCGATGGAGGGAGCTCCGTCCACATCTATAATTGAATGTCCTGTGACGGATGAGAGCAACAGACATTAAATAAAACGGTAGTGTGAACCCACCATTAGACAACTATTTACTTAAAGAGAACCCACTACCTTTATTCTTTAGTTGGACTTACAGCAGCCTAATATTCCACATTACCTGTTTTTCTTTAAATAATATACAGCAGTATTTTCAGCACCTACTGCAAATATACAACGGGTGCCACCATTCTGAATGCATTAATGCCGGTCAGGACCTGTGGTAGCAGCACTTTCCCAGCCCAAAGCTTCTTCTCTAGTGCACTCCCCGGC
Organism: Leptodactylus fallax; assembly: GCA_947044405.1. Taxonomy (NCBI): domain Eukaryota; kingdom Metazoa; phylum Chordata; class Amphibia; order Anura; family Leptodactylidae; genus Leptodactylus; species Leptodactylus fallax. The sequence goes on along the minus strand of CAMRHE010000147.1, from coordinate 183,420 downwards.
AGTACAGACAAAGTAAGCGAAACTCATTTTTTTCAGCCCTTTATGAGTATAGATAAATAGGGAATAAAGGCTGCTGTGTCCGGATCTTGTATCTAAGATAACCGATCTTCTATACAAATATACAAAAAGTTTATCCTTAGTAGTTGTACCAATGCAAGTTATAAAGTTTTTTTTTTTTCCTTTTTAAAAAAAAGTTCTTTCCACAATACAACAAAAAGGTGATAGATGCTCTTTAAGAGAGAAGGCCATGTACGAGGTCATTTTTTGGGTAAGAATTCAGCTGTGTGTGGTGGGGCGATATTGAGGAATCCTAAAAACTACCCCATTCAGAACCCTCCGTGAGGAAGAAGGGTACAAAGCGTATCGCTCTTGTATTTTCTACCAAACTGTGCAATACTTGATTTACCCTCTTACGGCACTGCAATGAAACTGAACCCTTGCTGCCCATTTCTCCTAAAAACTGATAGTCAGAGGTTCCAGAAGCTGGGCACCCTGTGATCATCTAATTGGGGGAAACCTTATAAACAAAAAGCGATTCTGCAAAGCAGACATCCCTTTAAGTGATACCTGCTTCTTCTAGTCGCACCATCATCACATCCTGGGCGGTGTGATCGACAGATCCCCACAGCTGTGTGATATCAGCCTGCGAGCCGTCCTATGTGCTGCCAAATTTTGCACGCATCATTGCGCCTGCTACTCTCTACACTGCCCCCAGCTCTAGAAGGAAGGTGTGTATGCAGAAGCCTCCTTAAGTTGAGGACAGTGTAGAGAGAAGGTACAACAATGTGTGTGTAAGTAGCACTGGGGTGACATCACACGGTCGGGAACCTGTCAATCACACCTCCCAGGACTCGATTACCAGTGGCAGGTTCCACCCCCGCGACGACTTAGGGTTCATTAGCATACGCAGATCTAAGTTTTTAACAGTAGTAAATCTTACTGCTGCACATGATGGGGCCTGTTTAGTGCAGGAAAATTGACAGGTTCCCTTGAAACAACAGCTAGCTGTCCTGACCACCTCAGTCCAAGCCAGTATTGGCCGAGTTTCCAGCAATGGGCAGAACAACAGTACACACCGCTAGTACCTATATCTCCTATATTCCTGAAATGTTTATGGAATTCCCAGATAGCCTTGACCTAGAATAAAACATACAGAAGCCATAGGGGGTGCATGCCATTTAACGCCAAATAAAATGCTAGCGACAAATGCGCTGCTTTCCACTATGGGGTAAATAATTCTCCACTAACTTTACTAGAGGTCCGGGCAAAATATATTACTTTAGATGCTGAAACTAGACAAGTGCAAACTACTCTTTAACAGCGACAATCACCAACCTCTGTACAATGTGTATTTTTTGCGACCATAAACGATCAGTTGTGCTTTCGGGTAAACTTCAGACTGGTTCCGCTGTGCTGTCTATGCTGGTCCACTTAAAGGGGAAGGGGTTGGGACCTCTATACAGGGGAGTCCCTTATGGGCACCTCACACGTTCCTGAACCTGTGCTCCAGAAGATCTCTACTATAGGAGAACGTCATTGTAAAACCAGTAAAAATAAACTTAATCTTATAAATATACGGACAACGCTTCTACTAAGATCATTATCAAAATAAAACCGTTTTCTTCCTTCTTTTACATCAGGGCATGCCATGCACAATAACATACAAAATCAAAAATAAAAGCCACCAGGAAATTGGCGATTCCTTCATTCGCTCCTTTTTTTATGGGATCATAGGACTCCCCCAATACCTGACAAATAAGCACATTATCAATCCTGGAATAAATTCGTAACTATATAGAAAAATACTATTTTATAGGGTAAAGGGGAAGGACAGAGGCATAGATTTTACTTGTATTTAATTGAAAAAGGTGCTTTTCTTACTTGCACAGTAAATCCTAAGAAAATGTGCAGTGACTTAAATAATAACTTAAAAAAAAAAAAAAAAATTAAAATTACAATACGGGGGTCGCCAAGTTCTGTCTCTTATACACACACGCATACACAATGTTCCCGGTTGACTAGGAGGTTAGGTCCTGACAACATGAGGGCAGGGATAGGGAGAGGGCCCGCTCATATAATCAAATGAATAGAGCACAAGGCATTGCGGAATCAATTACATGCACAGCCTCTGCGGCTCCCCGCAGCCACGGACAGATTCGGTTTTGGTTATTATTTACAAGTCGGCAGGATAAAAAAAAAAAATAATAATAATTTTGATACATAGGTCTGAAAAAAACAAAACAAAAAAAAAAAAACTTTAAGGTTTACCTGTCGCTCTCTTAGAAAACATAAATAGGACACTTAAATCACAGCCAAAAATAATAATAAGTGTAATAAGAACTGAAGGAATGCAGGTAAAAGTACCAAGAAACAAAAAAATATTAGTGACTCCGATGATAACCCTACGTGCCAATAAATCAGATTATACATTCCGTGTCTCTACATCAATCTTCTCTTCTGACTGCCCAGCTTCAGATTCGATGACCGGGACAGTTTGTCTTAGGGTAATCTCAGGACCACCACCATAGATGGAATGGAGGAAATTCCAGGTTTCTTCTGATATTTGCCCAGAATCTGCTCCTGTAGGTTAAAAAGTGAGACATGAGAGGGAAAAAAAAAAAATTTCAACTGGTGTCTATGAGATCATGGTTAAAGGGAACTAGGCGCATAAAAAAAACGTAGGCCATTCTGCAGGCAACAGGTGTTAGAGCTAAATGATCTAAGCAGACTATTTTTTTTGAGGAAATAATTTTATAGAACTAGTAATGTATTTATAACTCTCGTAATTCCTGTGTTTGGGCAGTTCTACTTAATAAATGACAACTAGATTTATGTAGACTCCTACAGGGGAGGCGGTCAATCACTGAGTAAGACCTCCCACTGGACTCAGAGCAGAGGATTAAATGGTCACCAACTTTCTAACAAACTTTGCATAAATAAGTAAAATATAAGAACAAAAAAAACAAAAAAAAACGTTTTTCCCATAATATTTATCTTATCTGGCACTGCTGACAGAAAGGCTGCTGTAGCTAGATAGTAAGTTTCTATCTCACCCCATGTGCTTTATTCATATAAATACTGGTCATCATTTCTATACAATGTCCTATATGAGGTCTCTGAGCTAGCAAGTGAGATTTAGGGGCCAGAATCTTGTTTTCTCTATGTGTTGCCTATAGGAGACTAGCAGCTAGACTCTACCCACCACACCAGGGACAACTGAGAATTTCAGACAGAACCTTCAGAGTGGAAACTGCTAAAAAATGCAGAATATATGTAGTGGCTAGTAGTAGTCCAACTCCTCATGTACACACCCATGACAGCTTATCCTGGAGAGTCATCCACAAGGTTAGGTATCCAACAAATAAAATTACTAGTTTTATTTAGTTTTTTTCCCCCCATATCAGTATCAATCTACTCAGATCTTCCTTCTCTATAACATGCTGCTCGTATATGAGACTGCAAGTTCAGCATGATGGCTTTCCTTTAGACCAAGCTGAATGCCAACAGATACATAAACCAATTTGATGGCATAGAACCAAAACAGAATTGATAAGATTGCAAAGGTTGTGCAAGATTTAGAAGAAAAGATCTGCTTTTATATTCTTCCTAGAAACAGCACCATGTATACAGACTGTCCGGTATTGCAACTCATCCCAATTTTAAAAGGAAACAAACCCAGAAAAAGCACAAATAAAATTTACCCAACCCTTCCTCCATTAACCTTCTCCTTTCCCTTGGTTCGGTTTGACTCACGTTACAGATAAAGCTAAGAAATATATGAAGAAATCTTCTCTGTGTGTCCCAGGAACTCACTATGTCCTCCCAGAGTCAGGGCTGGCTCCAGGCTGTCCAGCCCGGGTGACAGGCTCTGTGTCACAGCTAGCCCTTGGGTGACAGAGCCTCAGTGGGTGACAGAGCCTCAGTGGGTGACAGAGCCTCAGTGGGTGACAGAGCCTCAGTGGGTGACAGAGCCTCAGTGGGTGACAGAGCCTCAGTGGGTGACAGAGCCTCAGTGGGTGACAGAGCCTCAGTGGGTGACAGAGCCTCAGTGGGTGACAGAGCCTCAGTGGGTGACAGAGCCCTCAGTGGGTGACAGAGCCTCAGTGGGTGACAGAGCCTCAGTGGGTGACAGAGCCTCAGTGGGTGACAGGCCTCAGTGGGTGACAGGCCTCAGTGGGTGACAGGCCTCAGTGGGTGACAGGCCTCAGTGGGTGACAGAGCCTCAGTGGGTGGCCGAGCCTCAGTGGGTGACCGGCCTCAGTGGGTGCCAGAGCCTCGTGGGGGCCTTTGCAAAGTGGTTTGCCGTGTATTCCCCTAAAATCTGCCACAGCAAAAATTTCCTGAAACACTGTTTTTGCTACAGCATACTTGATGGAGTCGCGGTAGGTCTTCCGTAACTTTTAACCTTTGTATTGCAAAGGTTGATAACCGTGGGCAATACCTGACAAGCCCAAACACAGTATAATGGCCCCTTTATGCCCCCATACATACTTCTGTGATCAGAGAGGTGCAACCCCCAGTGGGAGTGATAAATTGGGCCCACCCATTTAAAGACCTTTCACCACCAACTCAAGTTCCCAGCATCTTTTAATAGGCACCGCTCCACTGATTCCCGCGCAGTTGGAATTTTCTAGCCCCCAACTAGTTCCTGAACAACAAGCACAGGTAGTTTTGGTGTCTGATGTGCAATTTAGGCTCTGTACTGTCAGGAGGGCGGTGTCAGGTAGAAGTAGGCAAGGGGTGTGACTCAGAGCTCCAATCAGAGGTAGCCAATGTCAGAGTTCAGAATCACCCCCCTTGTCTGCTCCTGCCTGACACCGCCCTCCTGACAGTACAGAGCCTAAATAGTATATCAGGCACCAAAACTAACAGCACTCACTGCTCAGGAACAGTGGGGGCTAGAGAAAAATCCAACTGTGCCAGAATCAGTGGAGCAGAGGCTTATTAGTTGATGTAAAGAGCTGGACTTGTTGGAGATGGTGAAAGGTCATCTTTAAATATTTTTTCAGTCTGCACCCACCACTAAAGGGAATCACAGCAGCTTATAGATTTCCATACTAATTATAAAGAGAAGTCTAACAGTATATAATACCCTTCAAAGCTCCCCCTAGAGGCTTTAGTAGGCTACAAAAACTGTATGATATAACAATTATCTATGGGGTTTGGAGCTCTGAATAATAATAATAATATTATTATAATTATAATAATAATAATAATGATGAACAGTTGCTCCTATTGTAATGATGATATATTTAAAAAAAAAAAACAAAAAAAAAAAAAAAAAAACACATTAGCAGACAGACACTCACCTTGTTTGAGAGTTATATGCCCGCACTTAGTGACTGCTATTTTTGAATTATCAATTGCACCGGGAGGATCTGCACAAAAACACACAATGTAGGATTCAGGAAACATTTCATGTCCCGATACCAATATGTCACAATGTGCTAGTCATCTAAATATCTACAAATTTATCGTGTTATTTATTTATTATGCTTGCTTATATAGCACCATCATATTCCGCAGCGCTTTACAGACATTATCAGTTACTGTCCCATATAGGGCTCACAATCTACATTTCCTATCAGTATGTCTTTGGAGTGTGGGAGGAAACCAGAGTACCCGGAGGAAACCCACCAAACACGGGGAGAACATACAAACTCCTTCCAGATGTTGTCCCTGGCAGGATTCAAACCCAGGACTCCAGCGCTGCAGAGCTAACCACTGAGCAATTGTCTTAAGCATTGTGCTTGTAGGGCACTACATCTCAATAACCTCTACTACTCTATTACTACTACTATTACATCCAATTCTGCAATACAATGTCATTTTTGTACCGATGCCCTAAGCCATGTAAAAACACATCTAACAAATAACTGTTCTATTCCCTCGGTTGGTTATTCATGTTCGTGTCTCTGTAAATGACCTGTGAGATCATAGTAAAACATGTCGCTTATCTCTTCTTCTACAGAACATGAAAATGACACTTACCAATGTCCTTGCCCTTTACAAATCCTTCCCACTCCCGGAACCAGTGCATGCTGATGCAGTAAATAACAGCCAGAGAGTCTTCTTCTTGGAAAGCTTTATTTAGCTGTGGAAACACAGAGATTAGGCTCTTAGCAGATTACTGAGGCCATAGACAGTCCATTAAAGAGCTCACTAAGTTGTCAGAAGAAAAATTACAGGGCATCGTTTAGCAGGAGGTGATGGCGCTCACATTATAGAAATGCAATTACTGCCGGCTTTAATAAAGGACCATAAAACACTTTCCCATGGTTCATAGAATATGAGAAACCGTACATCAGTATGCTGGAGCGGAGCACTGAGTGATCTCAACTCTTGCAAGGGGAGAATCCAGATTGTGTGTGGAAGACAGCCATAGACTAATATTGGGTGCACCTGCAGCATTTGTCCTCTTGTTTTACAAGGTGAGGTCAGACAAGACCCAGCTGCAGGTAACAGCAGGAAGATCATAGCCTGTTACTGTCAGATCTCCTCCTGTATGGCATCCACCAATTCCTGGGGGGAACGAAGGCAAAGGAACTTTTCTTTCTGTTATCACCCCCTCTCACCAATCACATACTTTTATTGTCATGTACTCCTGTACAGCCTCCAGCAACCCCAGGTATAATACAGGAATTTTTCCTCATGTCATTTAACTGCTTCTGGACAGCCCATTGACTTTATATGTCCAGATGGTCCACTCCTTACCTTTCAAGGACATATGTATACACCCTTTCAGTGTTAAGCTGGGGGCCGGTTGTTATTATATCTAATTTAACAAAGTTAAAATGTTCCCCCAACCCCATCATGTTTCTTTACTTTTGTAACGGAAGATAAAACTGTGCATGCAGGACTTTTCCTTCTGTTACAAAAGTAAACAAACATGACGGACGAGCTTTCATCATGTTGTTTACATTGGTGTCAATGGGAATGGACAGAGAATCAGTGTGTCCGTTCTCCGTAACAGTTTAATGTCCGTTGCTGTCATCCTATGATGTAAGACAGCAACGGACATTAACAACGGTAGTGTGAGCCCAGCCTAAGGAAAACCAAAAACATGGAAAAATAAAAACAAAAATAAAGCCCTGTTGATCACCGAAAAAAAAAAAAAAGATGCAATATTACTTCAACTAGCAAAACATCACATTGTAAATTTAGTTAAGTTTTGATTTCCTCCTAATATCGCTATTCATACACCCAGTCACATATCTGACATCCCATCTGTTTTGCTTCAGCTGAACTAAAGCATTCATCAGTAAACTAGGCAGAGGAAAAACAATCCTATTTACCCGAATAAATGTCTCCAGTTCCATTTTCCGCCTTTTTTCAATCTTTTCCAGTTCGGTTTGACATGTGTGACATACATAAAGATGATTGACAGCTGGGCCCCCTCCAAATCTACAAGTGTCAGACAGGAGTGAATGTTATATTATATAAACACATAATCTGAGTGTTATAATTGCAGAATGATGCACTGAAAATGCATACAGAAGAGAGGAAGTCCTGGGATATCAGTTCTCATTTTTTTTTTTTTTGCAAATGTTCTGTTTCATGTTCCTGTTAAATAATTTCAGATACTGTGTTAATGTTCTTAAAAGTGAGGAGCATTGCTACTTATGACACAAGATACTACTGGAAGAAAACTACCTTAAACGTCCTCTGAGACAGCTTTGATGGAACGCACCTGGATGTTAGTTTAGTTTCGGCACCAATATCCCTTCACTGTCAGAAGAGCGAGTCTTACAGCCTAGCATCATTGCTGGGCTGTGAGGAATGCCCCCGGCAGAACTCTTGGCTACTGACACCAAGTAGCTTTCCTTATTGTGCTCAGATTTCTCCTTCTGTGTCAGTGATCTGTTTAGCTGTTTTACAGTTACTCCTGGCAGAATTCTATGTAGTAGTTATAGTAATGGATGGTAGAGGGGGACAGCCTGCTCCTTGTTGATCACACCCACAGCCTCAGAGACAAATGTAAAATGTGCTGCAGCCATAATGGGGCTATTAGGAGCAGAAAAATTGATAGGACACCCCGTATGAAGTTAAAGGTCTATACAGTCATAGAACAGCCTGCCCAGCAAGATCCTTCAGGTGCACTTTAAAATTGCCATACACATTGGATGAACTATCTTATAATGTCAACATGGTTGCCCTGTCTCTCCCCCAACAGCAGATGTCAGGAAGAAAAAAAGGATCAAGAATGTTGGATTTTAACATGCTACAATCATTTTATTGCAGTAGATAAGCTGCTCCTAGAGATGTTTGGCAGTGACTTATGCCCTCTGCCCACTAAAAATACTCAGCTGAGTCCAGCACGTACGTATATTATGGGACGCTTGGATGGAATAGCCGACTGCCAAGTGACTAACTGATCAAGAGGTATCAAGAAAGTAGGTGTAGATATTAGAGACACACACCTGCCATATAAATAATCCCATATATTCTGCGGCAGCATCACAACCAGGTCTTCAATCAGGCCAGCCTTACGTGGTGGAACACCTGGAAATCAGACAAAAGGTGCACATGTTAAATGGGAGTCATAATTAAAATCCACATAAGGGAGCGCTTTGGAGCACACGCCCACCCTAAGGCCAAGCCGGAGTAACCACACGCATGCTTACCATCAATGGCCATGCTGCATGTGTACTTGCAACTTAAAACCATGTAAATTACATGCTGTGTATACAGCAGCTTGGCTGCCAATGTGTAACACCACCTCGGAGAAACTGTGTCAAAAATTGTCCACTATTGGTTATCTGAAAGGTATTGCAGGTGGTGCCCCACTTCGGTGCCCCACCATGTAATTGGGCAAAGTGGAAGAGACTCCTGCTGTTTTAGACTTGATACTAGCATGTATTAGGTGGTCACCCATTCTAAAGAATGGATTCATATACAGTTCAGTGGCCACATAGAGCTTCTTCCTTCAATATCAGCTGATCAGCGGGGATAGCAAAGCTGGACCAGCGATCAGATGACTATTCATTTCAGTAGAGAACGCCATGCAGATTCCCACCCAACACAGGAACTGACTAAATAATATTGCAAGTGTGCAAGTGTAGAAATATTCCTTTGACCGTACCGCCATGTACACAGAGGAAGTCATTATTCGATATGAGCCCAGGTTCTGCAAACGTCTTGAACTTATTGAGCCACTGACGAGAGATGTAGAACTGCAGGAGGCTGGGCTCTGTCAGGTTCAGCAAGCTTGTCACTCGTCTCCTCTCCTTCTGAGCGTCTTCACTTGACTTTCTGAGTGAAAACAAAGAAAAAAAAAATAATAAAAAATTATATCTATCTATCTATCTATCTATCTATCTATCTATCTATCTGTGTTATAATTCCTCCAGCATGCAGTTCTGTACAGTATTCTCTCAAGTCACAATATTAAAAGGGATTGACCAAAAATTTTTAATTTATGACAAATATTTCATTGGGTCGGCAGCCTTCGCACGGTTCAGCTGTTCAGGCGTACGTCTATACAGAGCACGGAGCTGGAAGAAGTTGACTCTGTGCCCTGTATAGTGGGCGGACATTGGTACTTCAGCTCCTATTGAAGTCAGTGGGAGATGAGCTGCATTAATTGACATTTGGCCACTATACAAGGTATGAAGTGAACGGCTTCTAACGCCACGCTGTGTATAGTACGGGCATCAGAAGCGGCCCTGAACAGCTGATCCACGTGACCATTTGAAGTTGGAATCATTGTAAGTTGACCATAACAAAGCCAAGAGATGCTTCAAACTGAAGGGCAAATATATAAAATAAATATATAAGCTCTTATACTTCTCCCTTCTGCCTAACCCACTCCAAAAAAAAACAAAAAAACAAAAACACTACACAACAGCAAAATATGAAAAAAACAAAACCACAACACCGCAATTTTTTCGCATTCTATGGCCTCAGTCTAACACTAAGGCCCCACATAGAGAACTGTGGCAAAAAAAGCAGCTAAAATGCATCACTTTATCATTGTTTTTTTCTTCCCTAAACCAATAACTAAAACTCTTGCATTTCAGCGGCTAAGATTGACATGATGCATTTTTCAACGCTGCAGCCAAAAACGCTGTGTTTTGGCAACATAGTATTGTTTAGGGAAAAATTTAAAAAAAAAAAAAAAAAAAAAAAAAGTTTACAAACTGATTTATCCCAGAACTGTAATATTCTATCCATATGGTCTGGTATTGCATCTCTGCTCCATTCAAGTACTGAGCTGCAATAAGAGACACAACCTGTGAACTAAAAAGGCGCTATTTGCAGTAAAAAACAGGCATTTCCATTATGGAATTGCTTTACATGATACACTTGCACTACAGCTTGTCATATCCTCCATTGCGGACTCCTATAGGTTTGCTATTCATCCCCAGTGCCCAATATTCCCCATAGAAACTAAATGAGTTCACTTAGCTAATTAACCCTGGCAGCTATAATGAGGAAGCTCAGCCTGCCAATCCATTACTACAATATAGTCAGGCTCAGCCAAAGCAAACAACAAGGCAAACATTTAAAGTGAGTGAAACAATCGTCATAAGATATATATATTTTTACAGAGGCAATTACAGAAATGCTATAATACAAGAGAGCAAATTACCTGTAGAAGAGCACATAAGCCTCAGCATTCTGCACAGTGGCCTCAGACACTTCCGTGACGCTTTGGTCATCAAATTCATACCAGAGATTATTCAGGTTGTTGCGACAATAGGCAATATAGTGTCCGCCTGGAAGTTCAATGGTTAATGGTTAACCGAAAGTGCATAGCATCACATATGCTATATAAATGGTGCACCCCAGAGCAAACCGCACGGCATAAGTAATAAGTACACAGTGACTGCACCAGCAGAATAGTGAGCGCAGCTCTGGAGTATAATACAGGATGTAACTCAGGATCAGTACAGGATAAGTAATGTAATGTATATACACAGTGACTGTACCAGCAGAATAGTGAGTGCAGCTCTGGAGTATAATACAGGATGTAACTCAGGATCAGTACAGGATAAGTAATGTAATGTATGTACACAGTGACTGCACCAGCAGAATAGTGAGGGGTAACGGTGGCGTGGGGGGTGTGTACACAGCCCCCCAGCAGATAGTGAGTGCAGCTCTGGAGTATAATACAGGATGTAACTCAGGATCAGTACAGGATAAGTAATGTAATGTATATACACAGTGACTGTACCAGCAGAATAGTGAGTGCAGCTCTGGAGTATAATACAGGATGTAACTCAGGATCAGTACAGGATAAGTAATGTAATGTAATTATACACAGTGACTGTACCAGCAGAATAGTGAGTGCAGCTCTGGAGTATAATACAGGATGTAACTCAGGATCAGTACAGGATAAGTAATGTAATGTATGTACACAGTGACTGTACCAGCAGAATAGTGAGTGCAGCTCTGGAGTATAATACAGGATGTAACTCAGGATCAGTACAGGATAAGTAATGTAATGTATATACACAGTGACTGTACCAGCAGAATAGTGAGTGCAGCTCTGGAGTATAATACAGGATGTAACTCAGGATCAGTACAGGATAAGTAATGTAATGTATGTACACAGTGACTGTACCAGCAGAATAATGAGTGCAGCTCTGGAGTATAATACAGGATCAGTAATATAATGTATGTACAAAGTGGGGCAGACTACTTACGCCTTCTATGCCATCAGCCCCGATAAGATTTATTATCATTTACGTCAGAAATCTAGTTTAAATGATACACGGGATGCAAGCCAGTTATGAGCTGGTGTACATTTCCTTTCAGGGGTGTGGCCCAGCGGAGGGTGCGTGTGATTTAGGAGGCGAAGTGTGCCTCGTCATAAGGTGCACTCTCTGCTGACTCGTGTTATGAAGACCTGCATTAATAATTTCATAAATCTGCCCAGTGACTCCACCAGTAATATAGCATGAGCGCAGCTCTGGAGTATAATACAAGCTAATACACAGTATTCATTCAAGATAAGGTTAGAACTCCCATCTGTTTGTGGCCGACTGTATGGAGAGAACTAAGTGGGCTGGTTTTTCTATAACTCCCTCTTGAGTTATGGATAGAGCTTAGCTCGCTGTGCTACTCTGGCAACTTCTGATCACTTCTATGGGATTTACAAAAACTGCATAGAACACCCAGCTCAGCTCTTTGGCCTATGGACGCCACAAACAGATGGGAACTACAATCTTGGTCCCAAATAACCTCTTAAATTTCACAGTGCTAGAAAATGACCATAGCATAGCCCTCAGAGATGCAGCACAGGTACTTACTGCTGGCGGTGCCATGGTGGCAGATGACAGACAAAAGGTCATAGGTCACAATCTGGCTGGGGCTATCCTTTGCAAGGAATGGTTGCAAGTCCAGACCTTCCAACGGGAAAGATACATGGGTGCCGATTTTCGTGGAGAACATGAGCTCATGTCTGAACCTCTTCAGGTGTATGCTCAGTATCTACAAGACAGATCACAGTCCTATCCAGCAACCTGCATGCTAACAATAAGATGGTAGATCCATGCTGGGAGTTGTAGGCAACAGCTGATAAAAACTTCAGGGAACAGCAAAGACTAAAGAACTCACCTCAGGAAATTTCTGCACTTTGCAAAACTTGACGCCATTTCTTAACCTGGAAAAATGGAAAGAAAAATCACCGATTTCTACAATTCTCCAAACCAGGTCATGTCCAAAATAAATAACAATGTAACTAATCAGAGGTCAAAACTAGATTATTTTCCCGATGAGTAAAAATACTACTTTTATTTATGAGGAGTATTTTTAGCCAAGATGGAATACATAGTTCAGAGTAATGGAAATAAAATAACCGGCATAATATAAAATTTTGGCATAATAATGCTTAGAAGTCGCCATTTAATAAACCAGTACTATAACTGTCTTCCATGTATAAACAGTAAATTTAGGGTTTCGTTTTTACGGCGTTCACTATGTAAAGGTGACATGTTCCTTATATTCTTTGAGTCGGGATGATCACAGAGATACTAAATTTATAGTTTTTGTTTAATATAGTTGCATTTTAATACAAAAATAAATAAATAATTACAGCAAATAATTACAATTCTATCATTTTTTAAAAAAATGTTTTTCTACCTTTGTACGATCAAGCTTACGTTTTGTATGAAGGTGTGTAGTTTTTACTGGTACCATTTTCTGCTTAATATATTGAATTTAGATCTGCTCTTGGCTTTGGCTTACAAATCCTGGTGCAAAATACTGATCCAATACTCATCATGTGAAAGTATCCTAATAGTACAGGTCACTATGGTCCCAGCCATTGGAGCAGAACGTAGTAATATGCAAAAGAGGATATACACCCCTCCCCCCTTTTCACACTTCTAGGAGTTTTTTTTTTTCTCCTTAAGGCGGCAACAAGTATTAAAAAAAAATTAAACAATCATTACTTCACAATCCCCTGGAGCTGCCATTCATGAACTTCGCAGGTTCCTCACTGCTCTACTTCTTGGTGCCCTTCAACATGCAGGAAATTGCAGCCAGTGAGTGGCCGAGGGGTTGTTTCAAGATGGGACCCGGAAGTACAGGATCAGAGGTGACCCAGTAAGCTTTGCAATGGCAGCAGAATGAGACTTGCAAAATGAGTAATGATTTATTTATTTATTTATTTTAAACCCATTCTGCTCCTTTCTTAACCACTTCAGTACCGGGCCAATTTCTGGTTCAGGACCAGACACATTTTCGGGTTTTTGACAAAGAGGGCTTTATTTTAATGTTTTTATTTTTGCATCTTTTAAAAAAAATTTTATATCCGGGAAAATATAAACAAAAGAAGAGGGAAAATGTGTCTGTTTTTCACTTTATTTTTTTATTTAATAACACAATTTTTTACACTGTGTCCCCAAAAGGTCATAATATACCTCTGGGGACATCTGATCACTGTTTCTTTTGTTGGGGAAGCTGATTTTCCCTGTAACTGGGGCTGGTACATTTAGCCCCAGTTGCAGGATGAATATAGCCTCCTGCCCGTTACTATAGAGCTGATCTGGGTCCTGTAGGACCCAGCAGCTCTTACAGACGCTGATCCCAGCGGATCACGTGACCACCGGGTCAGAGGAGAGCCGCATCATTGGGATGATTGGGAAGGTAATAACCTATATTCTGACGGTCTGTGACAAAAAAAAACAGTTATGTGAATGACCCCCCATTCACAAAGTGAAAATAATGTGGCCATGTGTCGACCGTTAAAAAAACAGTCGTCATAGGCTGATATTCATTGTCGTATGACTATAAGGCAATAGTTATGGGTACATGTAAGGAAGGGAAATAAAACAAAACAATACTTACTTTTTGCATTTCTCACAGCTGTACATGTTGTCACCTGCACAAGATAAATTCAATTAGACACTAGAATAATATTATCCTTTACAATTTACAGATTTAGGACATTGGCTTTTTATTTTTATCTTTTACTAAAAGAGGTTTTCAAGTACAGCATTAGATATCCAGATCAGCCAAGTGTGCATGTTTACCATCATGGCCAAGTAGATATATCAGGCACCAATTACCTCTGGGAAATAGATGAATGCTTGTGTCCCCCATAAACGGGAAAAAAAAAAAACAAACCACACTCTGTGTGAACATACCCTTACACTGGCTTTTCTTTTTGCCCAGTTCTCCTTATCTACAAGTACTTTAAAGAGGACCTTTCATGTCCTCATCGATGTGCAATATTCTATACTGCTAGAAAGCTGACCGTCTGCTTTCTTGGTATGCGCCCCAGGGCTGGAGATAGGCTGTAAGGCCGGCCCTTCTGACAGTGGGGAAGATATCGGTGCCAATAATTTTCGGCACCGATATCTCCAGCACCGGGGTGCATACCGGGGAAAGCCGACAGCGAATTCTGTTGGCTTTCTAGCGGTATATAATGCCGCACATCGATGAAGACATGAATTCCACTACAGTGAAAGAGCAAGAAATATATTAATAAAAAAAAAAAAAAAAAAAAAAAAAGCACCATGCCCAGGTCACCAATAAACCAATCGCTCAAAACACAAAGCACCAATACAAACCCTTCTATATCAGTAATACAAGTGCATAGTACAGAAAACAGGTGAAATAAATCAATGTAACTCACCTTTAAGTTCATCCCTGGCAAAGAAAGCTGCAAGGCAATCTTGAAGTGTGACCGTGGGACCCCAAAACCAGCTGAGAGGAGCACATAAACCCAATGGAGGTAAAACAGGATACAAATACTTGGTGGAATTCCTACAAAAAACCTGCAATTACAATCCATACCTCTTAAAGTATTCCAGGAAGAAAGCTATCCATCCCTGCGGTGCATACGCCTCCCCACAAGAGCCGGCCTTAACTAAAGATGTCTGATGGCTCGATGAGTGCAATTTTGCCAGATCTTCCTTCCCTGGGATTGGGAGGGAAAGGTCCTGAAATGTTTCCAGTGTTACAGAGATCTGAAAATTGAAATCGTACAAAAAAAAATGAAATTAACAAAAATTAAGAGAGACATTTTCATAAAAAAAAAAAAAATAATTGATATATATATAAAAAAAAACCTTATTCATTCTGCAGGCTGAAATGGGGGAGAGCTTGGGCTGTCTCTTCCATTTTTCTGCTGCTTGGTTCTAGCGCAGATGGAGGAGTACAAGCATATCTGATAACCTAGTTGCTAGGGATATATACTGTTTAGCAAAAAAAGGCAGTGCTCCTTCAAGTAATATTAAAAGGAGTTGTCCAGAATATATAGTGTTTTTTTTGTTTTTTTTTCAGCAGCAAGGAGAAAGGTTAAAAAAAAAAAAAAAAAAAAAAAAAAAAAAACACAACCCACACAACACATACTCACCTGTCCCTGATGCTCCGGTGTCTCCCACTGCAGTCCGGTCCTGCTGCTCCCGGGGTCTTGCCCTGGTGGAAATCCCCACCGCATGTGACCACTGAGGCCACTCAGCGGCCTAAGAAAAGGACACGTCACCCGACTCCTTTCCTTAGGCCGCTAATTGGCCTCAGCAGTCACACGAGATGAGGACTTGTGTCGGAAGAAGCACCAAGGTCCTGCTGGACTGGACAGCGGCAGGGGGGGCTCACCGGAGGACCAGTGACAAGTGAGTATTTTTTTTTTTTTTAATTTTTCTTCTTCCCCTGCCTCCTTGCGGAAAATTGTATATCCTTGACATGTAATGACATGTATCCCCTATTCACAGATTCACAGGACAGGGGGTCCCACTACCGTGATTATGACATTTTGAGAATTTGAATCTGCATGTGCTCAGATTGCCCTTTGTGAATGAAGCGATGGTCAATGCTCAGCTACAAAGATGGCCTACCCATACATTGTATACAAGTGAATTGAACAGTGGCCGAGCATGCACACCACCCCTTCACATGGAGTATTTTAAGCACTTGCGGATCCCCATTCTGGGTCGGACCCCCAATGATGAGACGTTTATTCCTCATCCTATGAATAGGGGACAAAGGTCATTGATGAAAAAACCCCTTTAGTTTATTCCTGGGATTAGAGAGCTAGGTTACTGGATTGCATCCATTACTCTAGTATGTGATATGGTGTGTTATAACGCAGTAAATCTTGGACCGTTCTTGTACACAAGCTGAACTCACCCTATCACACGTCAGACACTGCACTGAGCTCACAATGGTACCATCAAAAACATCCGATATGACACTGCGATACTTCTTCTGCCTTTTCTTCTTAGGAAGACAAATTGTAGGAGCTGGAAGGAAGAATATGCTCCAGTCACTTGTAGTTCTTCAAGCATTTCAGCACTGCTGGTTTGTAAAACTACAGATACCTTTTTTATGGCTTGTCCAAAGGGATCCCGATTTTGGGGGGCTGCTTGACAAGTGAGGAGCTGAGCTTTCACCAAGTAAGGGTGTTTGAGAAGCAGACAGGTCATTCATGATGACTTCTGTAGCGTAGTCTACAATAGAAGACACTTCATGCTTAGTTGTACATGTTGCAGTTTTGGGCTGCGGTACTAACCCACTGCCCATCACTTACCTGATATTCTACTCTGAATCTGGACCTTGACCGTTCCTTGAGAGGAGTTGTCCTCCACCAGGCTCTCCAGGTTCTTCTCCAGATCTTGTAGGCAGTTGTTCTGGTTTAAGTGGTTTGAGTTCTTCTTCTCTTTCTGCCAGGATTTCACAGGTTCCTGCACCTTTTGGTCCTCCTGGATTAACATGGCGGATTCGGAAAGTTCCTCAGATAGCTTTCGACTTTCATTTTCAGTGTGATCACTGCTGGAACCGGACTCGCAGGACTGAAAGTCATTGTCTGACTGGTTCTTGTCCTCCTCCATGATCTCCTCCAAAATACCGGGCTGAGGATCCTCTTCTGCCTCAAACACCTGCTCCTTGAGTTCTTCATGTAATATATCCATCAAACAGCGCAGGAATTCTTGGGCATCCTACAAGGTTAAGTAAATGGTAAGTAAGTGATTTCTTTGGTTTTAACCACAGTGTGCCCGTTCTAACCTCAATGTTTCCATAGTGTCATCCCCTTGAACTCAGCAGGAAATTGTGGCATTAAAAACCCTTTTTCATAACCCATATTCACAGACTATTAGTGAATTCTGAGATAACAGAGGGGTTCTCCAGTTCTACTGGCCAGAGAGAAGAGTCATTACAAAGAGTCTCTCTTTTTCTGGAGGACCCATCCTGTCCTGCATTACACAGACAACCCATTAACTTGGAATGGGCACTGTGTAATGATTAAATTCCCCTGTTGGGGCGCTAAAGGGAAACTGAACACACTATTATGTTTTTCCACTCCATTACAGCTGATCATTGAAGTCCCAGCAGGGTGACACTGATCAGCTTTTTGTCTAAGGACCTTTCTAACAAGTAAGGATTGTCCAACGCTGAGAACCCCTTTAGGCCAGAGCCCCACATGGCATAAACACCGAAGCTTTACAGTCCCTGCAAGGTGGGAGAGATTGTAGAGAATCTCATCCACACCTTGTGGAAAAATACACGCAGCGGACCATTGCGGCTTTGGAAATCGCAGCATGTCCATTATACCTAGGGAAACGCTGGTGGTTTCCCTATAGGTATAATGGAAGCAGAAAGTCTGCAGAACTTTCTGTGAAAAGTGCTGCGGGAAAAACCGTGATGTGTTACCGTGGCAGTTTTTCCCACAGCGCTTTTTTGCTGTGGTCCGCTATGTGGGGCTTTAGCCTTAAAAGGGTTTCTGGCTGGACCTAACAACTAAGTCAGGATTGTAAAAATTTGTGTGCAATGAGTTCCCCCTACTGGTGGCACCAGGTAGCAGCTATCAGAGCACAATGGGAAGCAAGCAGGGTCATTCAATGGCAGGCACCCTGCCAGCCCCTGATCCGGGTACCATCAAGACAAGACTGTCAGTAGGAGTCATTGAAATGAGGGAGTCTCTTTTCTATTAACACTGTAAAAACCTGGTGGGGGTCGCCATTTTAATGTTTATCGCCCTTACTAGATGGCTACGGGTAAGACTAACATTATAGAACAGTAGCAGCTAATAAGATTTGCCTGCTGAACAGCTATTTACAAGCCAAGGGTTTAATCATATAAAGCGAAGCATCAATTTTCTGTACGAGTCAGATATAGTACAGTGGCACTAGATCGTCTCCTAGGACCTCACCACCTGAATGTTACAGATCACATGCAAAAAGCACTCGTCTCCAGAGATTCCATAACCAGAGGACTCTTACCTGTTGGGAATAGCCACGAAAAGTTGGGTTTACTGTTTTTATGCCTTGGAACAGATTAGTAGGTATGACAGAACCAGGCCTGGGGAGAACCGGGAGAAGTACAAAAGACCGGGAGAGGTGCTGTTAGATTATTAACCACATGAATTAGAGAACAGTTCACATTTCACATATTTTTGAGTAATTCAATTGGACAGGAAACAACAACTTCATTAAATGGGGTTATAGTCAATGCCGAGTAGTCCCAAAGACTGAAACATGAAGGGTTAGCATGTACGAGGCTCCTGCTGGGAAATGTATTAGTCTTGTGTCATGATGAAGACATTATGTAGTAAACTGGACCTACCGGTTCTTGTGCCAGATTTCAGACATCAGCTTCTGGTAGCTTTTACAGAGAGCAGGCTTCTTGTCTGTACGTGCCAGCCCACCGCAGTCCAGGAAGAAGTGTGTGAGTGGAGGACTGTAAAAATAAAGACAGTCAAAATTGGTAGGATTTACAAAATTTGGTCACAATTTGGGAATTTTGCAAACAAAGACAAAAATAGGAGTGTATACAAGTAAATGTTGGGTACTCTGCAAATCATAATGTAAGGACTCCATGTCCACTCATGGTTACATGACCTCAATGTTTTGCTATCAGAGGTGTGGAGCGCATTTTGCTAATTTTTCCATATGGGGTTTTTTTTTCATGGGGAAATATAGAGTTTGCATGGCGGTTGTCATAATAAACGTTAGTAAAAGTCGCCATGGGGTGGTAATTCTGGTTGGCTTTACATAATATAATGTCTAGGATTCAAGTAAGGTCAGTGGAGCATGGCAGTGTGTGAAGTCATCCTACTAGCTTCACTTACAATATGTGGTAAGTGGTCTCATCTGACCACATTTCCCAGTTTTTGTTTTTTTTTGTCCACTGCGACAACTGGATACATGATAGCCCTTGCCTGGAGACAATAATGAAGGCTTTTGGTCGGAAGTGACCAATACAATCCATAACAGTTTTCAGACATGCAAATTGGAGAAGGAACAGATGAGAAGCTGGTGTAAACGGGCACGATATAGATAAAAAAAAAAAAAAAAAAGTCTCTTAAAAAAAAAAAAAAAATATATATATATATATATATATATATATATATATCACACACACACACTTACCAGTTGGACAGGGCCTGCAAGGCGGCATTCATATAACAAGTGTTTCCAATGTTCTTCAGTCCAGTGAGACCTAGACAGCATGAATAATTCAGTTAGATGATCGATAAAACGACAGGCACCAGCGCTTATTAATAGAAGTGCCATAATACAGAGCACAAGAGGGACTTTTTACTAGAATGGCCTGGAAAACTAAAAACGCACCAGAGATATTTTCCATTAAACAAGGACTGATAAGCCTAAGCTTGATATGACACAACGGAATAGAATGGCCAGAGTTATTAATACGGTCTTTGAGAACAAGAGGATTGTGCAGGTGAATCCCTATCGTCCGCAACATCTGCTGTCAAGAGGAGCTCACATATATTAGATGGTTGGCCAGTCCCGCCAAAATCAGTCTATGAGGCCAACACACATCTAAAAGCAGGAGTCAGCAACCTTTGTCACTCAAGCTGTTGTGAAACTAAATCTCCAAGCATACTTCATTTACTGCTATGGGAGTTCCATGTACAACAGAGCAAGTAAGTATGCTGAGAGTTGTAGTTCCACAACAGCTGGAGTGCCAAAGGTTGCCTACCCCCTGAGCCAAACACGTGGTCATCTTAAAAAGGAGTCCATCACCAGAACTCAGCCCTGCAGATAGGATAGGATGACTTGAGCTAAATGGTATATTCCCCTTGTGAATCGTTGCCTCTGTTGTCAAAATATATCCTTTTGTCGATATGCAAACGAGTTTTGAAGAGATAAGCCAAGTCCAGATCTTTACATAATTTAATAGCTGCTGCTCCACTGATTTTGACACAGTTGGAATTGGTTCTCTAGGCCCCGCCATTCCTGAGCAATCAATGCTATTAGTTTATGTCCCTGATATGCTATTTAGGCTCTGTACTGTCAGGAGGGTGGTGTCAGGCAAGGGGGATTCTGAGCTCTGACACTGGCTGCCTCTGATTGGACAGTGCGGGGCATCACACCCTCTTGTCTGATTCTGCCCAACACTTCCAAATTGACAGAGTACTTAAGTAGCATATAAGGCACCAAAACTAACAGCACTGACTGCTCGGAAATGGTGGGGGCCAGAGAAAGAGAATTCCAACTGTTCACGTATCAGTGGAGCGGTGGCTATTAACAGATGCTAAGAACTGGTGTTTGTGGCGGTGGAGAAAAAAAAAAAATGTATTCTGACTGCCCCTTAGATATGGATCTTGCTGCACAGAACACCAAGGCTTCAAATTTGGAACCCATTTAGAAATACGGATCGTGGTAAGACTTTAACATCTTAAGTAAAGTCACCTCTTGTCTTCAGTTCATCTTCTTCTTCCAATTCAATGTCCAGGTTCTCGTAGATCACTGCGGGGGGCGTTTTTAATGTCAGATTGGAAGTCATCCTGGATTCCTTTGGGGGTTATAAAGGTTATTATTAATATATATCCTGACTATAGGGCCATTCAGATCTAGAATTTCTGTATGCGATCACTTGACTATCAGAGACAGTAAAGCTGATGTGGCTCTGAATACCTGCACAGGGTTATTATCCTGAGGTTTGGCGTTAGGAGACTGAGCGCTCAGCTTCCGATCCAGGAATACTTCCTTACTGCAGGTGTAGCACCAGACTCGCAGCGTGGTGAGGTTCACAGTGAGGCAATGTTTGGTGTCCTACAAGAAGGCAGCGCAATATGTCACACAGATTACTGAGAAACTAAACCATTCATTGTCCATGGGTTTGTAGCTTAGCTCCATTGTAGTGAAAACTGCAATACCAAAATACAGCCAAAAGGACAAGGGTAGCACTTTTTATGGAGAAAAAAAAAAAACCCCCCCAAAAAAACCTGACTTATTAAAGGGGTTGTCCCATATAACAAATTAGAATTCTACCAGCAGGGGAGGATTACAAAATATATAGGTACTGATACTTACCTGTGTCCTCCTCTCTGTTCCTGCGCTAGGCCGCCCGTTACCTCTATCTCTCTTTCTGTACCGAGCAGCTGCAGCGGTGACGTCACATTGACAGGAAAGCTATAAACAGCACTCTCAGCCATATATAACAGAGCAGTGTAGCGTGGCAGCGGCGGCGACGGGTAGCCCCGCACAGGAATGGAGGAAAGGATGCAAGTGCATATTTATTTTATATTCTTCTCATGCGGGTTGCATTCAAATTTCTAATCTGAAACAATCCCTTTAAGTATAATAAAAAAAAAATAAAATAAAAAAAAAAAAAAAAGGGAGGCAGGGACTAAATTTTACTGAGATCCAGGCTTGGTTCTGTCAGTGCTACAAGTCAGGTTTCCAGGCTGATTCTGATTCAAGGTCACCAGAACAGAACCAACACCTGAGTCGATCAGCCTCCTCTCCCATGTTCAGTAGTATTACTTGTATTACAGGGGCTGCAGATTAGATCATTGTAATAATAAAGCCAGCCCCCGTAATACTCGCACTATGGGGGCTGGATCTAATCACGTGAATCGGAACAAGCCCAAAAAACCCAACGTGCAGCACTGACAGAACCCGCTCGGGAAATAACCAAATTTTATCTATCAGACAGATACGAGTTCTTCCCCTAAGTCTAGAACAGGGTCCCAGACCTTCATCTAAGAATGAATGGGAGTCAAAGAAAAGGAGGCCAGGCTTGCCTGGTTAACACTCACAGAAGTGAACATGTAAAGCTGTGCACCAGCGCGGCCACCTCTCTATTCATTCTCCGTGAGGGTTCATCAGTCAGGGGCCAAGTCACCAGATTCAGCAGAGTTTTGGGGACCCATATGCTGGATATAAGTGTGGAACCTGCATCTCAATCATAGATGGGAATACCCCCTTTTATTATATATTTTTTTTTTCAATTTATTTATTTATTTTTTGGGCGGGGGGGGGAGGGGGTTTGTACTACACAAGAACACGTGGAACAGACAAACAATAAAATTCCAATAACCCAGCATCAAGGGAACTGCACCAGACACCATAATACATCAGAGGTCTGTTGGGATTATTGGTTCTCTCAGGTCTGGTTTTAAGAAATTATGTATTATTTTGCATTTCTGTGCTGGATTATCAGGTGTCCGGTTCAGAGAATATACTGTATCCCCACACACAGATTGAGATGAATCAAAGAGTAATATATGTATCAGTATGACAAGAACACAAGGCAAAAATCTGTCACGCAAACTGTTCCTCTTTCATAATAAATCCTCGCACCCAGCCAAACCCCAGAGAGCGGATTGCATCACCACATGCACACAGCACTGAAAAAATATCAGCACGTTTCACCAGACGACAGGGGACAATAGCACGCTGCCCGACCAGTACTCCTTGTACTCCTCTGTTTACAGAGCCAGGACTGCAAGCACCAGCTCATGTACAGGTACAGAGAATAGCTCCCAATTCTAGGAACATGTGGAAAGCTGATGACCGGTGGTTTACAGGGATTCCAGTGGCTCTACAGTAAAAGCTATGCACACCTTTGTCCGCTATCTTTATTCTCCCAATGCATAAGAAGTACACAGAGAACGGAGCAGGAAGCAGACAGCTCTATTCTGTGTCATGGCCAAATCAGGTTACTGCTCCTTAGGATAGGTCAGAAATAGTTTTAGCCTGGAAAACCCCTTTAAAAACTTCCTAATTTTGCTACTCTTCAACTTTGCTTAAAAAACTTTGCAGGAGAAGAGAAATTTGCAAGTGCACGGCATTCTGCAGCTTGCTATGTAACATGAAACATAGAAGCTGCGGAATCCAAAATGTAGCAATATAAAACAAAATACAATTCCAAAAATGATTTTTTTTTTTCAATTTCAATACAAAAAAGGCCTCCAAGTTATACAGTACAGCCACAAAAAGGGAACTTACCAAATCTCGAAACACCACTGTAAAAACAGCACTGTGTAGGGCAAAGGCTAAACTTTCCAAACATTATATATATTATATATTTACATTTATTATATTTTTTTTCTCTCTTTGCAATGTTCTGTCTTTTTAGAGAAATTTATGTTTTTATCTTTATGCAAAATAACTTGGCGTGCACTATGGCCATGGCCGCACCAGTTTTTGCACCAGTTTCATCTCTGCAGTGACAAAAAAAATTAAATATTTAAAAATAAGAAGCCACAAATTTGGTAATATCATTTAATATTAAAACAAACTGTACACACTTGGTATGGCTACGTCCATAATGTCCCCTCTTAAAAAACTAACACGCTATTTATCCATGGCAGGCGGTTCCCTTAAATCCAGCTTCTGATGTAGTAATAGTCATTATATTCTGTCAATGTTTAAGCAGAACTCCGGCTATCTGTATGTAAATCACCATAAACAAGAGCCAAACCTAAAGGAGAATCATCATGAACAATATCCAGCTCATTGACATTGTAAGGTTTCTGGATAAAAAGCCAACAACATCCTGGATTCTTGACTGCAGGTGAACTGCGGCACAGACATATTGTACATGTTCAGTTCTCTGCCTAATCTGATTTCATGACACCTAAGGCTAGGACTACATAGCCTCGTCTCCCATTGTGTGACCAAAGACCTGTCGCTCTGCC
Organism: Leptodactylus fallax; assembly: GCA_947044405.1. NCBI lineage: Eukaryota > Metazoa > Chordata > Amphibia > Anura > Leptodactylidae > Leptodactylus > Leptodactylus fallax. The sequence goes on along the minus strand of CAMRHE010000147.1, from coordinate 159,077 downwards.
AGTCCTTCATCAACGTAAGTGAATGGAGTTGCACTGCGACCCTAAGGGTGCTGAAACTATGCTAGAAGTCACCGCCGCAGTACCCTCAGGGTCACAATGCTCCATTCATTGGTGAAGGAGTTGCAGGGTGACCCAGTGACCTTTGGGTATGCGATTAGAGTCACAGCCAAAGTTGGCACGTAGCCCTAGCATAAATCTAATATCAAAGACAAAACCTGATGGAAATGCAAACTGTCGACATATGGACCATAACCGATATGCACATCAAATTTATATAGAGAGATCTTGACAACTGAAAGGAGGACTGCCCCCATGCTTATGTATGACTTATCACTGGGGCCTGTTATAAATGGATGGCTACAGAGCCAGTTCTCGAATCAAACCCCTTTGGCTAGGATAGCTTTTTCTAATGATACAGAAAATGGGCTCGGTTATTATCTACGGCCGGCCAAGTGTCTCCAGAGAAAAGCAGAGTGCATCCGACTGTGCTGCACCTCTTCCGATTCACTTACACAGTTCTGGCATACCTTAAACATCGAAAAAGAGGTGTTCTAAGACTGACTGGTGACCCCATTGATGGCTTTGGCTCCCCAACACAACAGCATGCATCCAGTGGTGGATGGGCCAGAGGCTTAGTCTTAGGGCCTACTGCTGGGACAACCTCAATAACCAGAATACGGAACCTCTACCCCCTCCCCATTTGAATGGGGCAGCTCCATTCAATTTATTGGGACTGCCAAAGATGAATGATTGCAGTACTTGGCTATAATCAGCAAACTTGTGACTGATGCTCCATTCAAACAGATAAATATAGGACCCCTGGCAACCCAGCACTTGTCCCCTGTCCACAGGTTAGGGAGATTAGCATTGTTGGTGGGACAACCTATTTATATGAATGGGAGTGAGCCGCATTACCAGGCAAAGAAACAAGCAAATGCATAGGAAAAGATCCAGTAGGTGGATGTGCTGCATGTGCCCGTGTGATGGTGCCAATGTCTGCCTACACTACAACTGTCAGCACTTTTTCATGCACTCTGCCAACAGTCAGCCCTGCAGCAGCAGTGTGCACATAGATTATACCGCACGGCAGGCAGATTATTATGCAAAAGCAATCCGCTCCACTGTGTATACTGTGCCAGACATGTCATGAGGCATTGCAATGACGAATCCTGGGACCTGCTACCTGCAGTATCTGTAGGATTCCTTCCATACGCTACAAGGGCACCCTGCCAAGTAGAGTACATCTGCACTGCAAACACACATTCAGCAAGACTGACCTGAGAATGAGTAGTGCTATGGTCCACGTGCGACTCTCCGCAGCCAATATAGGAACAGCCATTCTATCCAAAAGAGAATGAGAGTTACGAGACTGCAGCAAACAGACCAGCAAAACAACATCAGAAGAATTGGTCTTACCTCTAAACAAGCCCAAAGATTTGGTCCCTTGACTTTGCAGTCTTGGCAGCTGCCCTGCATAGGATAAGAAGGGAGCAGATCGTTATAGAAGAAAATCCCTGAAATTTCACTCTCACAGCTCGAAGGATCCGCTGCACCCCGGTCTAAACATAACCCAGCGCTCAGCCATAGAGCTGCAAAACTGCACATCCTGCCATTTCCAGTTAAGGACAGAAATATTAATATTAAACATTGATGTGGGACTGAATGAAGGCTTCTAAGCAAAAAAACAAGGCAGGAAGTTGTTTACACTGCTGGAAATGGGCACTTGTGGCAAAGCTCGGATGCTACAGACTTTGTGCACACAGCGAGTACCTTTTAGCTGCCACATTACAGAGTAAAGGCCACCGATTTATCTGGCAGAACCGTATAGTGGTACGTCTATGGCAAACAGAGCCTCACACCCCAAAATTGTCACCAATCGTGGGCCTGAATAAATATAGCCCAGGTATAGGAGCCAGCACAGAAAGCCGCAGGCTGTAATGATGCAGAGTGAAGATACTACAAAAGTCCTGCTGAGACTTCAGTGATGTATGAGAATAGAGTACCCATTGGGTAGTTACAGACACCTCCTCTAAGCTGTGTAGAAGGGAAGATCAATATCTATTCCAACTCAAGGAAACTCTGCTCCTGTGCAGGCTACCCGAGCTCTCCCTTTACTGATCAGACAGCGAGATCATAAAGAGAACTATGCAGCCACACAGTTACAGCTGCACTGACCTCTCCATTCCCTCCCTACATTCATCTTCTATGATGATTAGGTGAGCAACCCACTGGACATCATGTTAGCAGCATTAACCCTTCCACTGTCCATTCTCAGAATTAACTATTTCACTGACCTAGCACCACCAGGAATCCTTATATTAACCCCTTTACTGCCCTAGACCATCAGGGATACTTCTATTACCCTTTAACTGCCTTAGATCAGGGTACAGACAATAACTCTCACTGTGCTAGGTATACGCATGGTATATGCATGTGGCCTGCACATGCAGCTGCTTTATAGCTAGTAGGAACCTTGCCCAGGTCACAAAGTGACCTGTGCCCTAGCTACAAAGACTATATGGGTTACAGCCATATCCAAGCACTACATAATGGCCCCAGCCAGTCCCAATATAATAGGGCAGTAGGTGAAGTTTAGTGCTCTATTAATAGTTGGCACCCAATACAGTACCTTGAATGCAGTCCTATCTAGTGCCAATATAAAAGGCAAGTACTTGAGCAGAATCCAGTGTCCTATATAGTAACCCCATCCACTGTGCGTACAGGAGTTAAAAACCAGATCAGTGGCCAGGCAGTAGTTACTGCCCAATTTAGTACTCGGTTCATAGCCGTAACTAGTCCCCATGTAACAGCTAAGCGGTCTGAGACCTATCCAGTGCCCAAAGGGTAGCCCTCACCAGTCACCATACAGTAATATGAAGACTATCCATAGACTACATTCCAATATTTATCACCCACCCAGTGCCCACATAGTAGCCCCAGTCAGCTGTGTGCCCTTTATGCCCTGTAGGAAGTCACCAGGGAGAACCATCTATTCACTATAGATTAGACCAGGGATTACCCTACATGGAGATTGGATAGCACATTTGTCATGTATATATCTCTCCATGTTCGATTTTGCAATTTTTTTTTTCCAAAATGTGTTTAGCAAAGATGGCTACTCACGTGAGATTTCTGAATGAGCTCTTCTTTGGTCACCTCACCCACAGACTCTAGATGGGGGCAGTCACAAGCCAAGGAGGACATTTTAAAGTCCACAAACTCTTGTTCTGCAAAAAATACAACACTCTATATTAAAGGAAAGCAATGTCGTCTCGCTAAATGTAATGGTAAAACTAGGCGCAGACCCAAACAATAATGAGACAACATATGAGTAAGAACAAGACGTGCAACATTATAGCAATAGTTAGTCCAGGCTGATATACACATCACGTCATTGACGCAATTGTATGGTAAAGACCACAGCCAAAACATCTCGGCTGAGCTGATGGATGGGTCACCATAGCCGGGCGGGCGCCGCATCAGTCCCGATTGCTGTGCTGGTGTACCCTGTCCTTAATATTTCTAAAACTGTGCTTGGAAATACATTGGATCCAGGGGCTATATTTAACCTTTAGAACAACATGTAGAACACAGCTTTTCCAGACTATGGAATGCCTTGTTGCGCAGTGCCACATGTTGCAGTCCTATATCGCCATATGTGTACCTAGGCAACTTAGCCATTCATTAATATAATTAACAAACCCCCATGTACCCTGTGATATAACCCAATGACCAGTGCAATAGTATTCAAAGACGTAGAGAGTTGTACCGGGAAAAGAAAAACATGCCTACTTCTTCCCAGAAGCAGCACCCCCTCCTGACCATGGGTTGTGTCTGGTACTGCAATTCAGCATTCACTTCAGTGGAGCAGAGTTGCAATACCAGAAACAACCTACAGCCAGGTGGGGCGCTGTGTCTAGGAGGGAAAAAAACAAATCAGCAGCTCATCTCTGCACAACCCCTTTAAATCGGTCTTCTCTCTTGTGACATGTTTGTTTTATTAAATACAATACTTTTTTCCTAAAACTCTGCATTGTGCCGTTCCTCCCGCAAATGTGCGAGCATGCTGTTAACTGGATGTTACCACTTCTCCTTGGGGTGTGATGCTCGCAGCACTGAATGGACTGTATCACTGTGTATCTATTTATATTTCCAGGAGGAATAACAGAGGGACAGCAGAATGCAGAGGTCTAAGAAACAATGCTCCAGAATTGTTATTTTGTGGAGAATACATATCTGCTACAATAGGACAGCGGCTGGGTTCTACCGAAGATTTACTGGGGAACAATAATAACCCTACGCACAGCATATTGTGTGAGGTTTTTTTTTTTGCTCATTACAAACCTCACATATTAGTTTTGTAATGCTGCGGCCGTCACGTCTGACCTGCATTGTTGACTTCTAAGAGCTACTTTAGCAATAATGGCAAATCACAGTGCGGATATGTTAGCTGCTCAGTAAATGATATACAATGAATAAGTAATATAGCAGGCGGCGGTGCTGGTAAGAGGTGGAATCGTCTAGGGCAGTCGTTCTCAATCTGTGCTACACGTACCCCTGGGGGCACCTCCCACTATCCCCAGAAGGACATGCCGCAGTGAGAGTCACCCCCACACCCATAATGGTAGTTTGTGGGGGCTCTTTATAATATATATGGGTGGTACTATGGGGCTCATTAACTTACGTCGGGGCACTGAAGGGGCCATTCATCTGAGTGTTAGGGCCATTATACTTCATTTGGGGGCACTGATGGGACATTATACTACATGTGAGGGCACTGAGGGGGACACTACATAATTTAACGACAGCTCCAAATAAAGCCTTATTTCATTAACATTTATAAGTGACTACTAAGTCGCTACTTGGGGGGTCCTCGGTTGGGACGTTTTCTCGCTAGGGGTTACACAGTGAGAAAACATCTGTGTTGGAGTTAGAGTTCCTCCACCGATTTCAGTTTAAAAATGACAGACACCCGATGACCCCATTACAGCTGCTGTTATAGCGGTGTGTCTCTCCATTGTTTCAGCGGCTGGTCCAGGGATATGAAGACTAACATGGAATACGACAGTCTTCATAAATATTCCCCAACTGATCAGGTTATCTTGAAGCAGGAGCCAGTAACTATTTTTTCCGACCCAAAAATCGCTCCTGACCCTACAGCACTGACACTTTCCATCCCCTAGGTTCATGGGCGGTTGGGTAATGTATTAACGCTGGTACGAGCTGTGATATATCCCTCCCCCCATGAACCTGCTCTCTTACCTGGTCTTTCTCGATATGCAGGAAATGCCTGGTCTGCCAATCTCTGGTCACGGTAGGTCACCACAGCTGCCAGTGACAGGCCGAGCTGGCATTTCCTGTGTGTCAAGCAGGACCAGGGGGAAAAAAAAAAAAAAAGAGGAAGCAGCAACTAAATAAGTGGGCCATCATAGGAAAGTCCCTATTTATTTCCCATCAAGTCACAAAAATCTTTACTCTTTGAAAACTCCTTTAAAAACTGCAGTGTGTGTATCTGACCTACATCTCCCCCTCAGGCCATCTCAAATGTCTGGGACTTTGCTACTCAACGCTCCCTACTCCTAATGTGGACCCATCTAAATCTTAAAGAGGACCTTTTACCACCTCCACCAATTCCAGTTCTAGCATCTGTTAATAGTCACCAATCCAGTGAGTCTAGCACAGTTGGAACTTTCTCTCTAGTCCTCACCATTCCCGAGCAACAAGTGCAGTTAGTTTTGGTGCCTGATGTGCTATTTAAAGGGGTTGTCCAGGCAAAAATGGACAACCCGTTTAATTTATAAATGAGCTGGGGGCAAAAGAGAAAAAAAAAATAAAAATTCACTCACCTTTTCACGGTTCTCCAATGCCTCTCAGCACAGTCCGGTCTTCTCAGTTCAGTGTTGACGTGTTGCGGAAGTCTCCGCCACATGTGACCGCTGAGGCCAATCAGCAGCCTCAGCGAAGGGCAGGCAATTCCACTACCTATGACATCACTGGTCTCTTCCTGAGGCCAATCAGTGGCTTCAGCGGAAGGGATCCGGGACGTTACAGCCAGTGAGCAGTTTCACTTTGAGGAGACGCTGGAGCAGAAGGACCGGACCACCGTGCTGGGAGGACACCGGGGACAGGCGAGTATGATTTTTTTTTTTTTTTTTTTTTTTACCTCCCACTGGCCTATTAAAAAAAAAAAAAAAAAATTATTGATTGCCTGGACAACCTCTTTAAGCTCTGTACTGTCAAGAGGGCAGTCTCAGGCAGGGGGTGTGATTCAGACCTCCAATCAGAGGCAGCCAGTGCAGTGTCAGACCTAAGAACCACACCCCTTGCCTGCTCCTGCCTGACACCGCCCTCCTGACATTACAGAGCCTAAATAGCATATCAGACACCAAAACTAACAGCATTGATTGCTCGGGAATGGTGGGGACTAGAGAGAAAATTCCAACTGTACCAGAATTAGTGGAGGAGTAGCGACTATTAACAGATGCTAAGAAGTGTAGTTGGCAGAGGTGGTGAAAGGTCCTCCTTAATGCAAATAAAACTAAAATATTCACATGGGGAAGCAATCACCTGCATTATAATAGATATATATATAAACATATACACAAAACATAACCTGCCTGAAGCTTGTGAGGATTTCGAGGGCTTAATTATATCCACTGCTTGGAAGCTGCTGACCACAGGACGGACGTGTATACTCCGTCAGCACCTAGCTGGCAGCTGACCAAGGCGTAATAAATAATGTATAGGGCACAGAGGCCCATCAGAACGAGATAATGTATCGATCTCCCTAGTGTCTGACATATGTAGTGTAAGCGGCTACACCACACGAGAAAAAAAAAATAACAGATCATTACTGTCTTACCACAAAGGCCCAAACTGCAGACAATACAAGAGCCTTACACATATATTACATAGGCGCCACCTAGTAACACATCACATAGAGGAAGGCTATTTACTGCAGAAATTAAGAATCAATTTGGCTTTTCAATTTTTATGCAGAAAAAAAAACCCACACAACATAGTCGGGGTCAATTTAGTCGGAGTAGTGTGGTCCAGGTATCATGGTCCATGTTACGTGATCTATAATACTGTGAGTTCCAGCCAGACCTCGAGTATACGGTCCCATACTCACAGCATCATTGGAGCATGGGACAGTAGACCCACGGTCAGGCTGAAACTTACAGAATCTGTGGTGGGTCTGGGAAAGACGCCCATCACACGGACCAGGTTACCCAGAGCATTCACCGCCATATAAATCGCAGTTTTAAACATCTAAATGCAACATGTGAATACATCCAGATGCAAAGTTCTAAGAAAAAAATTTTAAAAAAATTTCTAAGGTGCTACCAAGCACCTGGGATTAGTCCAATCCTGGTTTACCTATATTATTGTTTCCATTCCATGACTTATTATATACGTGCACGCTTAAGCACACCTTCCCATTCAATTGTATTATATGCCATATTGTTTCAAAGGTCATCCCTCTAGTATTACTGTAAAAACCATGTACACCATGCAGTACATACGTTATGGGACTGCATGGTTTCCTATGCTATTCAATAACGTGAAATAAGGTATATGGATACACAGCAGTAAGATGTATCCAGGGAAGACGAACGCTCATGAGAGTGAAAATATGGAGGTAAACCATCTACATGGTTCACAGATTCCACATCATGTTTTAGGAAACCAGCCCCTTTTACCTACTTTTGCATTATGCAAATAGTTTACTTTACAATCACGTCGTCATCATCATCAACCACAAAGACAACACTGCCACCCAGTGGCCACCACAGCATAAAAAAAGTGGAACATTTAGGCTGAGGCCCCACGTTGCAGAAATGCAGCTTTTTTTGTTGCAGATTTTTCTGCGTTTTTATGAGCTAAAGCCAGGAGTGGATTGAGCAGAAGGGAAAAGTATAAGAACTTCCTAGATATTTCCCATTCCTTTTGTAGCCCTTCTTGGCTTTGGCTCAAAAAACCCCAGCAATATCTGCAACAAAAAAGCTGCATTTCCGCAATGTGGGGCCTCAGCCTTAGGCCGGTTGCAGATGACCATGCTGCAACTGGCCGGCCGAAAATTAAAGGCACTGGCTGTGCTTCCACGTACCCTTTCATTAAATGAATAGGAGCCACGGAAGTAAGGGCTGCAAAATAGGGCAGGAATAGGACCTATTCTATATTTTGTGGCCCGCACACGGTTGTGTGTACGGGTCCATAGAAAAGAATGGGTCAGTGTTCTAGCCGTGAGATACAGAGATAGCACACTGATCTTGGCCACGGTCGTCTGAAACCAGCCTTAAAGAGGACCATTCATGTCCTTGGAAATGGGCAGTGTTATATACCGCTAGAAAGCTGGCAGTGTGTGGTCTGGTTTGCCGGTATGCACATGGGTGCTGAAAATATCAGTGCCGTTAGTTTTGGACCGATATCCCTCCACTGTCAGAAGGGCGGGCCTTACAGCTCGGGGTCAACGCCAGTGTGAGAGGAACACCCCCTCTGAAAGTACAAGGCTATGGAAGGGTCTTGTCGGGGTGGCGCATGACAGCAAAGCCTACAGCGTACTGTCCACTCTCTAGCGGTATATAATACCGCCCATCTCCAAGGACATGAAATTTTCTCTTTAAAACTTTATGCACTTTTCCACAACGGACATAACTCAATGATAACTTTAAAGTGTAAGGATAGGATCGATCGATTTCCATTTGGGGATTCCGTCCCCCATTCCACTTGAAAAATGCGGACAGAAAAGTCCTGCAAACCTGGGCGGAAACCTGGCGGACCCCATTAAAGTCTATAGGGTCCATGGGTAACCACTTTTTAGGCAGATTGGGTTTCTGTTTATCGGGTCCCCAAACGGACCCGAAGAACGGAAACCCAAGCGCAGATGTTAACCAAGCATTACTCCCTTTTTTTTTTTTTTGTTGTTGCTATTGTGTTGGGTTCATTAAGTATATTACAACAATGCTCACCAACCTAACTTCCTTTTAATAGAAAACAGGATGTAAAATTCTCCCTACTAACCCACTATGGCTAAGGCCCCACGCAGCGAATCGAGACATTTTTTTTCCGCAGCGTTTTTCTGCCCCTATAATACCTACAGGGAAAACGCCAGCATTTCTGTAAGTATAATTGACATGCTGCGATTTACAAGAACACAAATGTTTCTGAAAATGTAGCTTTTCCAGTTGCAGATTTTTGTCTGCAATGTGTGGATGGGATTAGCCAGAATCCACTTTGCAGGTAACGTAAATATAATATCTCTGGTTTTTTTTTTATATAACTGTAGCTGCAGTCTTGGCAGCCTGTGGGAATCTCAGCTGTAATGGATACCAAAACCATTGTGGTAGGTTGTATAAAAACAGAGATACAGCCATCAGAAGTGACCTCTTTAGCAAATGCTACAACTCTACATACTGCATGTAGTACAGGTGTATGCACACAGTCTCCCGGGAAATGTTTAGTTAACATTTTGAATGGAAACTTTTCAGCCTGTTTTCTATTAAAAGGAAGTTAGATAGGTTAATTGAGTATATCGCAAAAACGTTCAGCAAACAACCACCGACACAACAGCAAAATAAATAAATAATAATAAAAAAAAAAGGGTAGCAGACAGGCAACTACATTATTTTTGGCCGTAAACCAGTTTTATATACCCTTCAGGAACCAGGTCTAAGGATTGGGCAGTTGTCTTAAAAATGGTGTAAATTTGGCATGTTGAGAGGCAAAAATGTTGTCTGGGAATTTCATTTAAAAAAAAAAAACAAAAAAAAACACACACCACAAAATTATTTTCATATGCGGGAAAATGTCGTGTGTGATGTAAGAGTTAGGTAACATTGTCAGATGACTAGTCACATTTGTGATTTACAAAATTTTCTATGCAATTTGTGTAAGACTGAACAACCACTATATATATATATATATATATATATATATATATATATATATATAGAGCAAAGAGTCAGTGTAACAATCACAGTCTGACCGATAACGTCTACTTTATAAGGGAAAAATACCGTCCTTTACTGCATGTGCAAAATAGGATATACCACGAATACTCCACTGACTATACTCATATTCACTGACCACTACACAGGTACACATGGCTGGACTGTGATGAGTACAGTGTACACCGAGGGGGCCACTTTATTAGAGACACCCATCTAGCAGCACTTTGGGCCTTCTTGGCCATCAGAACCACAGCCATTCATTGTGGGGCGCACAAGTGTCATCCACAGGTATCAAAACACCCAGGAAAATATTCTACCAAACACCAACACCAGCATGAACTGTCAATACCTGACTTGAAGGGTTCGTGGATTCATCACGGCACCGCAGAAATCTGGATTCATCTGACCAGGCCATGTTTTTCCACTGTGCAGTGATCCAATTTCTTGCGCTCTTTGGCACGCAGATCTGGATTATATTGCCTGCATTTCCCAGACTGATCCAGGACTCCTTGCATCATAGTGATCTGTTAGGAGTCCCAATGGCCTACTGTCCTATAGTATATACAGTATGGGACAGTGGAGCGGCGGTGAGGCAGGGTCTTCTGCCATCATAGATCACTGTGATGCCAGGAGTCCAGGTCTCTGGCCAGTTTCAATCCACATTTCCTGGAATGTATTTGCCCATGTACAGGAGGCCTAGGACAGTAATGGCACTTGCACTGGTGGTCTGCTGTTAGAGTCCATCCGTGCCAAGAACAGTGGGGCAGATTTAGGATTTATTTTCCACACCATATCCCCTGTGTCGGTGGCGAGTACACCTCCTCAGGCCCTATGCCTGCAGAAAAGTCTGTAAACTGGTGTAACAGACCATAAATCTGCCGGGCTCGGTGCTCGGCCCGCTCCACACCCCTTTTCAGGAAAATAGTGAGGGTAGCGCAAAACAGAAGAAAAAGTCACATATTTGTGCAAAAGCCCGATTTGCGCAAAGATTTTTGACATTTTCCTCCGACCTGTTCCATTACCAAGTCGTTTATGACCACTGGATCACCTGTCACAGAGCATTTTCCTCGTTCACGCCATTCTCTGTATACTCTCCACATTGTTAGACTAGAAAACCCTACAAGGTTGGCACTTTGTGAAATATTAATCCTGGCTATTCTAAGCACCGATAAACAGGCACCATCTGAAGGTGAGCAGAAGACAAAAAATTGGTTCTGTTTAGTCTATGCTGCACTCGGGGTTCATGTCTAATGTGAATACAGGGAAGCTTCAAAGATTAAAGGGTGGGCGTCTCTAATAAAGTGGCCAGTCTATGTATAAGGTATATAACTATGTAGTGTATTCTCACACAACAGCTAATGCATATATCATATAACACACACACACACACACACATATATATATATATATATATATATATATATATATATATACACACATATTATATAATGTCAGCATGTTGGACCCGCTGTCCATGGTGGAATAAGGGTGACCTGTATATTACATAGATGTGCAATGCAAAGGTATTGTGCATGTTGTGTGCGGTAGGGGGATTATAGACACACACACAATGTATATTGCACAAAATATACCCAGCTCTGCAAATGTTGAATACACATATGTCAGTGTGCACTGTAACATATAACATGAATCCTGCATGCACAGCTGGATTACAATCTCCAAAGTACATAATACTAGATATGGCATATGCCAGGTGCACTGTATATTACATATACTATACCACAGCCATTATACCTGTATATAGCCAGCTCTGCATATTTTGTAGCCTTAATGCACAGCTAGATTGCAGTATATATATACATATGGTATGCCAGACACACACATATACAACACACACAGTATATGGCAGACTATATATAATACATATACACTGTACCTATATATAGCCATCTCTGTATATGCTGTAGCTGCATACCATACAGTATATTAATGCATGGTATATGACAGACACTATATATTGCACATATACACGCTGTACCGGTATATACCCATCCCTGTATATGTTGTAGCTGCATGCATGGCTGGATTGCAATCTATCCAGTATATAGTTGGTATATTCTATATCTGGTTTGCAGGTTATCCCTGTATATAACAGCCCTACATATGTTGTAGCTCCTCTATGCACGTCAGGATTGTGCTCTATCACCTCCAGCTATATGTGGGCGTGTGATACACATAGTATATGCGGGCTACAATGCTATCTCTCCCGCTCCCTCCAGTCACCTGATCACCCCTTTACCCCCTGCACTCACCTGCCCAGGGCCTGTCTCCGCTGTGTGTGGCCCCAGGGCCCGAGCCTCAGTTTCCCCTCCCCGAGTCTCTCCCGTTTTCACTGCCTTTGCTGCGGCTTCCGGGGCTGGGCCGAGAAATAGCGCCATCTGGCGACCGGCTACAGCACTGCAGCGCACTGGGCCGGACTACAGAGTCATCATTAGCTATAGGAGCACCGACTGTGATTTAGGGTCATTGTAGGTGTCACCAGCGGCTGCTCAACTACAACTCCCAGCATAGACATTTAGCAATAGCTGAAGAGTCACTAATCTATATAAATAAATATAATTGTGTGTGTCTATATATATATGTGTGTGTATATATCTATGTGTGTGTGTTTGTGTATATATATATATATATATATATATATATATAAACAGTATATGTGTGTGTGTCTATATATATACAGTGCCTTGCGAAAGTATTCGGCCCCCTTGAACTTTTCAACCTTTTGCCACATTTCAGGCTTCAAACATAAGGATATAAAATTTAAAATTTTTTGGTGAAGAATCAACAAGTGGGACACAATCGTGAAGTGGAACAAAATTTATTGGATATTTTAAACTTTTGTAAAAAATAAAAAAACTGAAAAGTGGGGCGTGCAATATGGGGCGTGCAATATTATTCGGCCCCTTTACTTTCAGTGCAGCAAACTCACTCCAGTAGTTCAGTGAGGATCTCTGAATGATCCAATGTTGTCCTAAATGACTGATGATGATAAATATAATCCACCTGTGTGTAATCAAGTCTCCGTATAAATGCACCTGCTCTGTGATAGTCTCAGGGTTCTGTTTAAAGCGCAGAGGGCATCATGAAGATCAAGGAACACACCAGGCAGGTCCGTGATACTGTTGTGGAGAAGTTTAAAGCCGGATTTGGATACAAAAAGATTTCCCAAACTTTAAACAGCCCAAGGAGCACTGTGCAAGCGATCATATTGAAATGGAAGGAGTATCAGACCACTGCAAATCTACCAAGACCCGGCCGTCCCTCTAAACTTTCATCTCAAACAATGAGAAGACTGATCAGAGATGCAGCCAAGAGGCCCATGATCACTCTGGATGAACTGCAGAGATCTACAGCTGAGGTGGGAGAGTCTGTCCATAGGACAACAATCAGTCGTACACTGCACAAATCTGGCCTTTATGGAAGAGTGGCAAGAAGAAAGCCATTTCTCAAAGATATCCATAAAAAGTCTGGTTTAAAGTTTGCCACAAGCCACCTGGGAGACACACCAAACATGTGGAAGAAGGTGCTCTGGTCACATGAAACCAAAATCAAACTTTTTGGCCACAATGCAAAACGATATGTTTGGCGTAAAAGCAACACAGCTCATCACCCTGAACACACCATCCCCACTGTCACACATGGTGGTGGCAGCATCATGGTTTGGGCCTGCTTTTCTTCAGCAGGGACAGGGAAGATGGTTAAAATTGATGGGAAGATGGATGGAGCCAAATACAGGACCATTCTGGAAGAAAACCTGTTGGAGTCTGCAAAAGACCTGAGACTGGGACGGAGATTTATCTTCCAACAAGACAATGATCCCAAACATAAAGCAAACTCTACAATGGAATGGTTCACAAATAAACGTATCCAGGTGTTAGAATGGCCAAGTCAAAGTCCAGACCTGAATCCAATCGAGAATTTGTGGAAAGAGCTGAAAACTGCTGTTCACAAACGCTCTCCATCCAACCTCACTGAGCTCCAGCTGTTTTCCAAGGAAGAATGGGCAAGAATTTCAGTCTCTCGATGTGCAAAACTGATAGAGACATACCCCAAGCGACTTGCAGCTGTAATCGCAGCAAAAGGTGGCGCTACAAAGTATTAACTTAAGGGGGCCGAATAATTTGGCACGCCCCACTTTTCAGTTTTTTATTTTTTACAAAAGTTTAAAATATTCAATAAATTTTGTTCCACTTCACGATTGTGTCCCACTTGTTGATTCTACACCAAAAAAATTAAAATTTTATATCCTTATGTTTGAAGCCTGAAATGTGGCAAAAGGTTGAAAAGTTCAAGGAGGCCGAATACTTTTGCAAGGCACTGTATATATATATATACAGTATATATATCTATGTGTGTTTGTGTATGTGTATATATATATATATATATATATATATATATATATATATATGTAACAGAGTTTACCAGAATTTCTGAAATTGGTGAAACTGCTGTGTTTTGATATCTTATCACAGAAGACAACAAACACCAATGAAAAGTTTTCCAGTGACTTTCATTGGTTTTTATTGTCTTCTATGATAAGATATGACACTGCAGCAGTTTCACCAATTGCAGAAAATCCAGTAAACTCTGCTACATCTGTATATAAATGTGATCACAGGACATTAGGCTAGGGGTACATGGCGAATCCAGTTGCATGACCAAAAATTGCAGTGTTGCCCTTCAAATCCTTTACTAATGTAAGTGAACAGAATCACTTTGCAACCTATAAGATGTTGCAACCACAACTTCTACCCACAAAGCTGCTCCATTTTTTTACGACTAGAAGTTGCAGTTGTAACATCTTCTCAGGGCCGGTTCACATAAAACAGGTTGGATACTATTGTTTTCAGTTTAAGGCATACATTGCGGAATCGCAGCACAAAAAACTCTACATTTTATAGTTCCAGGAAATTCTGTGAGATTTTATTTAAAGGGATTTTTCAGGCTTATCAATTGGTCTTACCCTTAGGATACGTTATCAGTTGAAGAGCAGCTTAGGTTTGACACCCGGGCCCTCCGCCGATCAGCTGTTTGAAGAGACAGCAGCATTCAGATGAGCACTACAGCCTCATTACAGAAAACCAAGCACAGCAACGTACATAATATAGCGGCTGGCCTTGGTATCGTAACTCAGTCCATTCAATTGAATGGGACTAGCTGCAAACAGGCCATGTGACTAATGAACGTGATATCATATGGCCTGTGAGATGGAAGCAGTGCTACCACTTCAAACAGCTGATCTCCAGGGGTCCCAGGTGTCGGACCTCCGCTGATCTTCAGTTAATGACCAATCCTGAGTAAAGGTCAATTGCCAAATCCCAGAAGCACTGTGTTTTCTCCATAGACTTTTATGGAGGGAGGCAAAAATGCAGTGAAGCTCTGTTTCACTACATGTGGGTTTAGGCCTTATGAATACGAACAAGTGTGCAGGCCAACGCTCTTCCGATGGAGGGTCCAGTGCTCCGCTCCGACGATTATAAAGTTGGTCCAATCCTGTTCCATGACATCTCAACGGAATGGAACCCCCAATGAAGTTAATGGGGGGATGGAGTACATTCTGCTATGAAATTGATCCCCCCTCAGCACGCACACTCGGTCATGAACAGGTAGCCTTAGTCTTAAGACAGGAGACAAACATAGCATGTCCTGTGGCTAAGAAATAAGTGTCCATAGCGGCACAACCCCTTTAAGGGATTTTGCCAAGTCAGACTACAGCAGTCGGCTATCTCCAGCTGTCCCATAAAGAGAGCAGTTGTGTACTTTGTGACCAGCACTTCAATTAGTGCTACAAGAGATCTGTGTTTTCAATAGCAGGTCCCAGGGTTAGACCCCCCCCTCCCCCCTTCCCAAATCAGACCCTTATCAGCTATTCTGTGGTTAGGAGATAAGTTGTCAGCAAGACACAACCCCTTTAAGATGAGCAGTGCCAGATTCACCTAGCTGCCACTTATCTGTGTTTCCCCCCACAGATATGACATGCCCCGATGCAGCCACGAAATGTTTATTTTGGAGTTTAGGGGACACAAGATGTTGGCAGGTTACCTTGTGACTGTAGTCAGCTTAAGGTTAGGGCTACACAGCGTCGTGTCACAAGACACGGTATCAGACAAGTCATGCCACTTGCTTTGCAGTCTATTATTGCCAAATTGTGACTTGGAATTTTTTGTGACTTCTGCGACACTGTGTAGCCCTAACCTAATAGTTCCCATTGGTTATTACTGGGCAGGTCTGCATGAGTTGGAGAACTACAAGACCCAGCATTGGTAGTTGAAGAGACAGTGTTTGTATACAGCTTTGTGAATTGCTTATAGCTGAAAGTGATAGTGCGGAGTCTGTGGCTGAACAGTCAGTAAAGGGTATTTATTTATGGCAAGGTGCATGGCGGGATGTAAGGCTGTCAGATATAGCCGAGATGTACTAGGTAGATGGACAGCTCTCCTCTAAATGGAGACTTGTACGGTACTTGTGCTGTCCCTCTCATCATTCATACTGCCAGGGTACAGTCACCCTCACCATTCACCTGGCCAGGGGCACAGGTCCCTTCACCCTTCATACAGCCAGGGCACAAGCCCACTTCCCATCCATCCACCCAGACAGGGCAAAGTGTCCCTCACCATGCCCTCAGCCAGAGCGCAGTGCCCCTCACCATGCCCTCAGCCAGAGCGCAGTGCCCCTCACCATCCCCTCAGCCAGAGCGCAGTGTCCCTCACCATCCCCTCAGCCAGAGCGCAGTGCCCCTCACCATGCCCTCAGCCAGAGCGCAGTGCCCCTCACCCTCCCCTCAGCCAGAGCGCAGTGCCCCTCACCCTCCCCTCAGCCAGAGCGCAGTGCCCCTCACCCTCCCCTCAGCCAGAGCGCAGTGCCCCTCACCCTCCCCTCAGCCAGAGCGCAGTGCCCCTCACCATCCCCTCAGCCAGAGCGCAGTGTCCCTCACCATCCCCTCAGCCAGAGCGCAGTGCCCCTCACCATGCCCTCAGCCAGAGCGCAGTGCCCCTCACCCTCCCCTCAGCCAGAGCGCAGTGCCCCTCACCATCCCCTCAGCCAGAGCGCAGTGCCCCTCACCCTCCCCTCAGCCAGAGCGCAGTGCCCCTCACCATTCCCTCAGCCAGAGCGCAGTGCTCCTCAGCCAGAGCATAGACTCCTCAGCCAGAGCGCAGTGCCCCTCACCATCCCCTCAGCCAGAGCGCAGTGCCCCTCACCCTCCCCTCAGCCAGAGCGCAGTGCCCCTCACCATCCCCTCAGCCAGAGCGCAGTGCCCCTCACCATCCCCTCAGCCAGAGCGCAGTGCCCCTCACCATCCCCTCAGCCAGAGCGCAGTGCCCCTCACCATCCCCTCAGCCAGAGCGCAGTGCCCCTCACCATCCCCTCAGCCAGAGCGCAGTGCCCCTCACCATCCCCTCAGCCAGAGCGCAGTGCCCCTCACCATGCCCTCAGCCAGAGCGCAGTGCCCCTCACCATCCCCTCAGCCAGAGCGCAGTGCCCCTCACCATCCCCTCAGCCAGAGCGCAGTGCCCCTCACCATCCCCTCAGCCAGAGCGCAGTGCCCCTCACCATGCCCTCAGCCAGAGCGCAGTGCCCCTCACCATCCCCTCAGCCAGAGCGCAGTGCCCCTCACCATGCCCCTCAGCCAGAGCGCAGTGCCCCTCACCATCCCCTACCAGAGCGCAGTGCCCCTCACCATGCCCTCAGCCAGAGCGCAGTGCCCCTCACCATCCCCTCAGCCAGAGCGCAGTGCCCCTCACCATCCCTCAGCCAAGCGCAGTGCCCCTCACCATCCCCTCAGCCAGAGCGCAGTGCCCCTCACCATCCCCTCAGCCAGAGCGCGTGCCCTCACCATCCCCTCGCCGGGGTCCCCTCCCTCCCCTCGCCGCTCCCCTCCCCTCAGCCAGAGCGCAGTGCCCCTCACCATCCCCTCAGCCACAGCGCAGTGCCCCTCACCATCCCCTCAGCCAGAGCGCAGTGCCCCTCACCGCCAGGCCGCGTGCCCCTCACCATCCCCTCAGCCAGAGCGCAGTGCCCCTCACCATCCCCTCAGCCAGAGCGCAGTGCCCCTCACCATCCCCTCAGCCAGAGCGCAGTGCCCCTCACCATCCCCTCAGCCAGAGCGCAGTGCCCCTCACCCTCCCCTCAGCCAGAGCGCAGTGCCCCTCACCCTCCCCTCAGCCAGAGCGCAGTGCCCCTCACCATCCCCTCAGCCAGAGCGCAGTGCCCCTCACCATCCCCTCAGCCAGAGCGCAGTGCCCCTCACCATCCCCTCAGCCAGAGCGCAGTGCCCCTCACCATGCCCTCAGCCAGAGCGCAGTGCCCCTCACCCTCCCCTCAGCCAGAGCGCAGTGCCCCTCACCATCCCCTCAGCCAGAGCGCAGTGCCCCTCACCCTCCCGGCCCCCACCATCCCTCAGCCAGGCGCGTGCCCTCAGCCGGCCTGCCCCGCCAGAGCGCAGTGCCCCTCACCATCCCCTCAGCCAGAGCGCAGTGCCCCTCACCCTCCCCTCAGCCAGAGCGCAGTGCCCCTCACCATCCCCTCAGCCAGAGCGCAGTGCCCCTCACCATCCCCTCAGCCAGAGCGCAGTGCCCCTCACCATCCCCTCAGCCAGAGTGCA
The DNA here is from genome assembly GCA_947044405.1 of Leptodactylus fallax. NCBI lineage: Eukaryota > Metazoa > Chordata > Amphibia > Anura > Leptodactylidae > Leptodactylus > Leptodactylus fallax. The sequence goes on along the minus strand of CAMRHE010000147.1, from coordinate 140,501 downwards.
GTGCCCCTCACCATCCCCTCAGCCAGAGCGCAGTGCCCCTCACCATCCCCTCAGCCAGAGCGCAGTGCCCCTCACCATCCCCTCAGCCAGAGCGCAGTGCCCCTCACCATGCCCTCAGCCAGAGCGCAGTGCCCCTCACCATGCCCTCAGCCAGAGCGCAGTGCCCCTCACCCAGAACACAGTGCCCCTCACCATCCCCTCAGCCAGAGCGCAGTGCCCCTCACCATCCCCTCAGCCAGAGCGCAGTGCCCCTCACCATGCCCTCAGCCAGAGCACAATGCCCCTCACCATCCCCTCAGCCAGAGCGCAGTGCCCCTCACCATCCCCTCAGCCAGAGCGCAGTGCCCCTCACCATCCCCTCAGCCAGAGCGCAGTGCCCCTCACCATGCCCTCAGCCAGAGCGCAGTGCCCCTCACCATCCCCTCAGCCAGAGCGCAGTGCCCCTCACCATCCCCTCAGCCAGAGCGCAGTGCCCCTCACCATGCCCTCAGCCAGAGCGCAGTGCCCCTCACCATGCCCTCAGCCAGAGCGCAGTGCCCCTCACCATCCCCTCAGCCAGAGCGCAGTGCCCCTCACCATGCCCTCAGCCAGAGCGCAGTGCCCCTCACCATCCCCTCAGCCAGAGCGCAGTGCCCCTCACCATCCCCTCAGCCAGAGCGCAGTGCCCCTCACCATCCCCTCAGCCAGAGCGTAGTGCCCCTCACCATGCCCTCAGCCAGAGCGCAGTGCCCCTCACCATCCCCTCAGCCAGAGCGCAGTGCCCCTCACCATGCCCTCAGCCAGAGCGCAGTGCCCCTCACCGTCCCCTCAGCCAGAGCGCAGTGCCCCTCACCATGCCCTCAGCCAGAGCGCAGTGCCCCTCACCATGCCCTCAGCCAGAGCGCAGTGCCCCTCACCATCCCCTCAGCCAGAGCGCAGTGCCCCTCACCGTCCCCTCAGCCAGAGCGCAGTGCCCCTCACCCCCCAGCAGCACAGTGCCCCTCACCATCCCCTCAACTTCCCATTTACCTACTTATGGTTCATGGTGTAAAAACATCACTTTTCATGTCTATACACACAAATATATTTTTTAAGTATCAGCATCAAAGTCACCCGATTATAGATATTTTATAGATATTATAAAGTGCACCCCCTCAGCCACTACCCTGGCTACTATCTGCTCCACATAGATGCCCAGCAGTCACACAGCCCTCCTGTATCAGCATCTCCACCATGCTACAAGATCAGCAGCCCCTTCCCCGGAAGCAGTCCCTGCCCCTCCTCCTCCTCCTCGTCTCCAGGATCCATCAGTGCTGGGGAAGGCAGCTGGTGTGGCAGGTATGTGATCCATGCTGGCAGTGGATGTACAGCTGTAGGATGCAGGCAGAGGCTCTCATATACTGCACAGTGCATGCACAACAGGGGGGACAGGGGGCAGTCACCTGGTCTGACCGTCCTGCACCGACAGGGGGCAGTATATCTACTATTCCCTTGTATATGTTACATTACATATAGTGCATGTTCTTCTATATCTTGTGTAGGCTCACTGTGCACATGTGCAATATGCCAGGCTGTCCCTTTAATATACAATATATATATCCACTTCTGATATATAGCATCTGGCTTTTCATAGCCCATGCATTTGTTTTGAAGAGCTACGTTTCCCCATAGATGTCTGTGTCAGTCCTTACTGTCATTCTGGTGTTATATTTGTGAGCCAGAAATCTTCCTAATACACATTGCATGTACATGAGAGAAAAAAGATATTAGCAGTGTAGTGGATGAAAATTATCGAAATCTCATCTACATGGTGTGACTAAGACTGAGTTCACATCTGCGACTCCGCTGCAGAAACCGACCACAATCGGTGGAGAGAAAAGTCCTGCGGGGAGGACATTTCTCTCTGTCAGTTTCAGTATAAAAACAGCGGAAGCCTGACGGACACCCAGCGGACTATTGGGTCTGCGGGTAACTGCTGGTTTAGCGGACAGGCTCTCCGTCATTGGGGTCCCCCCGGCAGACCTGAACAGCAGAGAACACAGCGCAGGTATGACGCTAGCCTAAAACAGTGCAAAGTGACCAATGCTGCAGACTTTAAGCCCACAGCATAGACCTACATACAAACCTGTAGAGATTCCTGCAGGTGCTTCAGGAAAATATAGCTGATTTTGGGTAGTGTTGGCAATGGAGTCTTTCAGGCAATGGATTCCCTGTTGGAAATTCAGCAGCGTGTTCGTCTAGCGTGTCCCCAGCTATAGACTAGAGGTCAGACGTTGCGGAAAACCTGCATTTTCTGTTGCAGATTTTGCTGCGGTTTTATGAGCCAAAGCCAATATTGACTTCTAAAGGAATGTGAAATATAAAAGAAGCTCTTAGGTCGCATGGCCGCAACCGAGTGTGCATCTGAGGCGGGCTCCGATGCTCCGTTCCAATCCGATCATTCTAGAGCAGGTCCTATCATGCTCAGTTAAAATGGAACGGAACCTTTCCCTAGAATTAAATGTAATATGGAAGGAACTCCGATGTCATCTGAATGTAATCCGAGTGACTTTCTTTAAAAAAAAAAAAAAAAAAAAAAAATTGGAGCTTTATGCTTCTTCCTTAAATCCACTCTTGGCCTTGGCCTAAAAAAAAACACAGCAAAATCTGCAGCAAAAAAAACGCAGCTTTTCTGCATAGGCAGATTTTTTTGGAAACCAAACATCCTCTTTAATTTTACAAGTCACAGTAAATGCTGTTGACCTCTTCATTTTGGTACTCCTCATTCGGGTACATTCACACAAGGCAGATTTGTTGCCAAACTTTCTGCACTTGAAAGTCCATCTCATACATATGGATGGGCTTGAATCTGCAGCAGGTTGATGGAATCCTACAACGCTATTCAGATAAAGGGGACAAGTGCAGAAAATTCTCCCATATGCCCCAGAGCAGAAATAAACAGAAACATCTGACCTGTATTTTCACAGTCTCAAGTTTCTGCCGCAGTTTGGCTAGGTTCACATCTGCGTTGTAGTCTCCTGCGAGACTCTCCGCCGGTTTCAGTATAAAACTGGCGCAAACATATATGGAGGTTATTGCTAAAAGTAATAATTGTACCACAAACCTGAGTGTTTAGTAATGTGGATGTATTATAATGTCTGTATTAAGGCCCACCTTAGAACCCTATAAATATAATGTCTGTATTATGGCCCACCCTAGAACCCTATAAATATAATGTCTGTATTATGGCCCACCCTAGAACCCTATAAATATAATGTCTGTATTATGGCCCACCTTAGAACCCTATAAATATAATGTCTGTATTATGGCCCACCTTAGAACCCTATAAATATAATGTCTGTATTATGGCCCACCCTAGAACCCTATAAATATAATGTCTGTATTATGGCCCACCCTAGAACCCTATAAATATAATGTCTGTATTATGGCCCACCCTAGAACCCTATAAATACAATGTCTGTATTATGGCCCACCCTAGAACCCTATAAATATAATGTCTGCATTATGGCCCACCCTAGAACCCTATAAATATAATGTCTGCATTATGGCCCACCCTAGAACCCTATAAATATAATGTCTGTATTATGGCCCACCCTAGAACCCTATAAATATAATGTCTGTATTATGGCCCACCCTAGAACCCTATAAATATAATGTCTGTATTATGGAAGAATAAAAAAAGAGGCCCACCCTAGAACCCTATAAATATAATGTCTGTATTATGGCCCACCCTAGAACCCTATAAATATAATGTCTGTATTATGGCCCACCCTAGAACCCTATAAATATAATGTCTGTATTATGGCCCACCCTAGAACCCTATAAATATAATGTCTGTATTATGTCCCACCCTAGAACCCTCGCTATATAATGTCTGAATTATGGCCCACCATTGAACCCTCGCTATATAATGTCTTTATTATGGCCCACCCTAGAACCCTCGCTATATAATGTCTGAATTATGGCCCATCCTAGAACCCTCGCTATATAATGTCTGTATTATGGCCCAAGGCATTATGGGAAAGGAGCTGGGGAGCTCATGCGCCCTCTATTGGATGTAACAAATCCTCAATTTGCTTTTGACTCACCGAGCCTTGAGACAGCAAAAGGGATTTTAGCCAAGCCAATTTCACTTATCTGCATACAGCGCTGTTTCCGGATCGTTGTCCTTCATCAGTACAGAGCAAAGTGAATTGGCTGGCTTAGTGGGAGGCAATGAGTGGGTTAGGGACAAGAATCTCTCACATTGAGGAGAGCACCAGTGAAGGTGTGTAGAGATTTTAATTGCCTTTTGCCCTCTACTTAGCATCATACAACCCTAACTAGCTGATATCCAACTGAGACATTTAGTATGAAACATGCAAAAAGCCTTCAGGCGGACATGACCAATCTGCCCGAAGGCTGTATGGGGCACATGTATTAAAACAGTCTAAAAACAAAAATGTCGTAGTTGCCCATAGCAACCAATCACTTGCTTTCATTTTGTATTCTGCTCCTGAAAAATAAAAGCTGCATTATGATTGGTTGCTATGGACCCCAATGACCAGAGGCATAACTTGATGCTCCTGGGCCCCTATGCAAAATCTGTAACAGGGCCCCCACTTACCATGTGTTATGTATGATACCGATCTCTTAATATACTGTACTGAGGCCTTTGGGTCCCCTCACCCACCAGGGCCCGGTAGTGACTGCTGCCCCTGCCAATGACGTAATAGTGATGCCACCTGCAACTCAAACTGCCCCACTCTTTGACAGGAATACATTGCTGGTGCACAGAGTAAGAACTGTCCTCCCAGCAGGAGGCGCTGTTCTACCACCATTTTCACACCCACTTATCGAGAAAGAATGCGCATAGGGCAGAAGCATCCATATTGTCACAGAAACAATTTCTATGTAGCCTGGCACTGCCCGTAAATGAATCCCTTGCCTCCATAGAGGGTATATGTTGCTATGTGTAGGCCATTTTTTTTTCTGTATATTATTTTTGTTTTTCCCCTCAGAAGAGGCTACAGGAAATGTATGGCCTCATTACAAGACACAATGACGGAGACGCAGCACCCCCCTCAAGATGGCCGCCCTGCGTGTCATGGATTTTCCATTGTCGTTTTACAGCACGCTCTCACAGGTTCAGATTTAAATGGTTTTTTATTGCTTATTTTTTAATATTTTGAAAAAAAAAATGATAAAAAACAATCCACAGATAATCTTGCCTGTGTCTTATACATTTCTATGTCTTGCAGCTAAAGTCTTATCCCGGACTGAAGAAACTCTTTGCGGTCACCGCTGTCAGCACAGTGTCCATTATATTTTTGGCCCGTCACTTTAGGAGACGACGAGGGAAGAAAAAAAGCCAAGTTCCTACCTGGGAGTCCAGTAATCTCCTATTGGACTGTACCAAGAATGCCGCCTCGGAGAAAGGTGAGTTCACATACATAGACTGTCCTCTGTAATGGTAAGAGAGCAGCACAGAGTATTTCAGGAGATGGGTGTGCTGATCTTGTTCAGTGATGTAGTCTTATTAGTGAGGACAGGGTGGCAATATCGGGATGTATCAAGGGAATGGATACCAGAGGGGTGGTCACAGGGTCCACAGCAGCACAGAGTATTTTAGAAGAAGGCTTATCTTGTTCAAGCATTGCCCAGGCATATGACAAGGGTAATGTAATGATGGGAGGAGGGCAAAAAGAAAAGTGGGAGATCTCAGAATTAAGGAAGTAGTAGTCCTCAGTAGCACAGAGTATTTCAGGAGCAGTGTACTGGCCTTGTCCATGCATGACTAACAGAATTGTTTGTGGTCGGACACTGTCATGATGTTTAATGGTGAATGGAGATACTGGAGAAGTTGTAGACGTAGAGTTAGTGGTAGATACGGGGTCCTAACAGCACAGAGTATTTCAGAGGACAGTGATCTATTGGGAGGCTTTTCCACACATGATTAAGGTAATAATGACTGTTCTGTTTGTGGCAGGAGCAATGTGGATGGTGACCATGGAGAGGTCATAGATAGAGTTAATGATAGGGGGAAGGTCAATAGCACAGAGTATTTCAGGAGAGAAGTGTGCTCATCTTGGAGGAAGTGACTTATCTAGACATAGAACAAGGACAGGGCGACACCATGATGGATGCACAAATAAGAAAAGGTTATAAAGTTGCAGTCCAAGAAGACGAGAAAGAGCAGGGTCCTCCGTAACATCTGCCGAGAGCTTGTACCCTCACCGTCCTCTATTGCCAGTATATATGTAATGTATAGAACGTGTCCATCCTGTGTTTATATGTGTGGCATGGATATGTGGTCGGGGTTACACATGTGCAGTGTGATGAATGGCCGCTCCGTGTCTGTACTGCAGGGTCCAGCTGTTCCAGTAGCCGGCAGAATCTGACCCTGTCCCTGACTTCATTGAAGGAGAAGGGTTCCCAGTTACATCTTAATGGAGGACTGAACAGTAAATATTCAGGGTCTGTGCAGAGTCTGGCATCAGTAAGTTTATTTATTTTTTCTTGGCCCATAACCCTGTATTGTAAGTACACTGAAAATGGCGCAAATTTCATGGGCTGTCTCCATGCACACTTGATAAGTTTAGTGGGACTGTCTTGGGAATGGACTTCAAAATGGGTAGAAATTATGATAATTTAGATGACAAAGGGGCAGTTCTGGCCCCTTTGTGAGAGTTCTGCTAATGTTACAAAACAAAGCTATACGCGCTGTCATGTTCTGTTGTTGTCCTGTGTTAGCAACTTACCCCCCATCCAGCAGTGGGACCCCCAGTTTTGAATGGAGAAGCTGGTCAGATAGCAGACACCTCTCTATTCCTTCACCGGGGACCGCCAGAGTTAGCCAAGGGCAGTGCTTTGGTTATCTCGGGAGGTCCCATTGAGCAGCACACACTGTCCAACCAGCAACTCCAGTCAAAACTGGGATGCAAAACTCCCCAGTTCTCCTGTGGTTAGGGGGTAACTTGCTTTGACCAGGCAACCCCCACAAATCTCCGCCTAGTGGTGGTAAGGGGCACCACAAGTCTATGTGTGGAAGTTCTTAGAGCTTTTTGGTGCGCCATTGGAGGGGATCTAACATTGGAGGTTGTGATTTGTGCTGAGCTTCCTTCCTCATTTTCATTTCTTCCCTATAATGACTGCCTTGACTCCCGGAAATTTCCCACACTATCATTTTATGACTTTCTTTGGTATTTAGGATGAGCCACCAATTTTTTTTGTAACATTCAACCTGATCTAACCTGACAATTCTATATCCAGGATCTGCTAGAGATCGTCTGCTGGTTTAATACATAACGGGTCACAATTATCACTACTGTCAAGATTTTCAGTGTCTTAAACTATGAATCCGGATCGTAGTTTTAGACTTATTTATGAATCTGTTGTACGGACCTTCATAAGTATGAAGGGTTTCTAGAATCTCCAAAATTCTGATTCAAATATCATCCAACTAAAAGTGTCCAGCTTCACCACGAGATAAATATATAGAAATTTTGGGTTGCAAAACATGTAACTCGCAGGCTGTAAGGATCACATATTTGGCAAATGCATGAAACACCCTACAATTTGCACAAAATAAGCAGACACAAATGAGCTCTTGCTTATTGAGGAGACAAATATGGTATGTTGCGTACGATGGGAATTTGTCGCACAAAGTAAATTGGTGTCAATTCCTAAGTTTACACCATTTTACACGTGGTCTAATTTGCACAAGGAAATATGCGCCATATTTGTTCTTTTCTGTTTCATAAATGTGTCGTAAAGTGAGACACTTCTAAACCACGCCCATTGCAGCGCACATTTTTCAAAAGTGTCGAGCCTGTTGGATTTTTTTTTGTTCTTTCTGGCTTCATATTTGGACATATGTATCAATAGAAGTCCGACATTTTTCTATCTGCATTTGCCAAAATTCATGGTGCACAACATTTACGAACAGTGCGCACCAGAAAGAAGACAAAACAGTACGACTGGCTCGACAATTTTGAAAAATATGCCCCAGTATGGGCGGGGTTTATAATGGGCGGGGTTTATAATGGGCTGGGTTTAGACGTGTCTCACTTTACGACACATTTATAAAACAGAAAAGTACAAATCTGATGCAGGTTTTCTTGTGCAAAGTAGACGAAGTGTAAAATGAATTTACACCAATTTACTTTGTGCGCCATAAGTTCCCCTTGTTGCGCCACATATTTGTCTCCTCAGTAAGCGAGAGATGATTTGTGTCTGCTTATGTTGTGCCAAATATTGTAGGGTTTTTGATGTGTGCGCCAAATATTTGTTCCTCGACACACTTTTAGTCAGAATGTATTTGAATCAGAATTTTGGCCCTTCTAGAAACCCTCCATCTTCATGAAGGTCCGAGCAACAGATTCATAAATATGTCTAAGTCTACGAACAGGATTTGTAGATTAAGACGGTGCAAAGTTTGACAGTATTGATAAATGTGTCCCGCTGTTCTTAAATACGCTGTAAATGCCGTGCACCGTAAATATAGACAGAAAAATGTCAGACTTCTATTGATAAATATGCCCCAATATCTTTCTTTTGTGCTTTAGGTTCGAAGTGTCAACTCATGTCAGAGCTGTTCTTGTATAAACCCCAACGCCTGGGATAAAGGAGAAGAAGAGGATATTAAGCTTGTAAACATCCCGGTCACCACGCCAGAGAACCTCTATCTGATGGGTAGGTGGAGGAGGAGAGAGAAGGGAACTCTCAGTTGTACAGAGCACCAATGAAATCTACTGTCTTACTGGAAAGAATCCTCCTCTTTATTGTTGGTAGACTGTAATGGTATCAAAGGAGACATCCCCAAGTTTAATAATAAACTGTGTGGTCCACCCATTACCTAAGTAATCCTCCTCTGAACCCACTTTAGCCCAGTTTATCCAGCTACTTTTCACACCTCACATGATTTTACTTCCTTTAGCAGCTGCTTCCTGGCATCGGTTGCTAAAGTTAAATGGAGTCTATCACCTCTCCCAAGCAGGTTCTGCCATCACTGTGTTACAGAGCACATTACACTGATAAACACCATAGCTTTGTTATGTAGGTCACTTTTGTAGATTTGGAGAAAAACAACATTGAAATCTTATGCAAATGAGGCAGCAGGTGCACTGTGGGTGGGTCTTGAGCTCTGGGAGCACTGCTCTTGTTGCTCAAGTAGGATGGAGGATGTCACAGCATTTGGAGAATCAGCTCTCATCACATGGGGTGAAATGGTAGCAGTGCTCCGCTGAGATGAAGACCTGCCCCAGTGCACCAATTGCTTCATTTGCATAAGACTTCAAAGTTGTTTTTCTCCAAATCTACAAAAGTGACCTATATAACATAGATATTATGTTTATCACTGTAATAATAATAATAATAATAATAATAAAGTCCTTTAATAGTCCCACAATGGGGAAATTCAGTGTGTTACAGCAGCAAAGATAAGATAAGGTAAGCAGATACAAATACAACATGTACAGGAATGTTCCAAGGTGAGAGGCATTACATTAATAGCAGACAGACAGATAGGACGTAGCAGAGGAGGGGGGGGGGGATTTAACAGGCAGAGAGATATTTCAGTTCTCTGTGTATAATGATCTCCGCTTAGGTCGGTGTTGGTTGTACAGCCTAACCGCGGTGGGGAGGAAAGACTTCCGATAGCGCTCCTTCTCACACCTAGGGTGGAGCAGTCGGTCACTGACAGTACTGCCCAGCGCAATCACAGTCTCATGCATGGGATGGGACTTCTTCTTCTGCATGGAGCTCACCACGGACAGTATCCTTCTGTCACCCACCACCTGCACTGGGTCCAGTGGGCTCCCCAGGACAGAGCTGGCCTTTCTAATCAGCTTGTCAAGTTTATTTCTGTCCCTGGTTGATATACTGCTCTCCCAGGAGGCCACTCCAAAGAAGATGGCTGATGCCACTACCGAGTTGAAGAAAGTTCTAAGAAGTGCCCCCTGGATTCCAAAGGCTCTCAGCTTCCTAAGCAGGTAGAGCCTGCTGTGGCCCTTCCTGTACAGGGCCTCCATATGATCTGCCCAGTCCAGCTTATTATTAAGGAGCACACCCAGGTACTTATAGGTGTTCACAATCTCGATGCCTGTCCCCAGGATGTCCACTGGTTTAGGAGGGCATCTGCCTTTACGGAAGTCCACCACCATCTCCTTGGTCTTCCCCGCGTTAATCTTCAGGTGGTTCCGGTGGCACCAGTCCACAAAAAACCGGTTCAGTTCTCTGTACTCCCTGTCATCATCGTCTGTGATGAGGCCTACTATTGCAGAGTCTTCAGAATACTTCTGTAGGTAGCAGCTGGATGAGTTGCACCTAAAATCTGCAGTGTACAGTGTGAAGAGGAAAGGGGCGAGAACCGTACCCTGAGGTGCCCCCGTATTACAGATCACGGTACCTGACACACAGTCTTGGGCTCTCACGTATTGAGGTCGATTTGTGAGGTAGTCTAGGATCCAGTTGGAGAGGTGGTGGTCCACTCCAGCAAGGCCCAGCTTGTCCCTCAGTAACCTGGGCTGTATGGTGTTAAAAGCACTGGAGAAATCAAAGAACATTATTCTCACCGTGTTCCCTGGTTTTTCCAGGTGAGACAGAGCCCTGTGCAGAAGGTGGATGATGGCATCATCTACCCCAATGCCCGGTCGATAAGCAAACTGGAGAGGGTCCATAGCGGGGCTCACTAGAGGGCGAAGATGTGTGAGAACCAATCTCTCTAAGATCTTCATCAGGTGGGATGTCAGTGCTACAGGTCTGTAGTCGTTGAGGTCCATAGGGTGAGGTTTCTTTGGAACTGGTACCACACAAGAAGATTTCCATAATTCAGGGACTATTTCCTGCCTCAGGCTCATATTATACATATATGTAATTATACCACACAGCTGGTCCCCACAAGTCTTAATTAGCCTTGCACTGATGTCATCTGGCCCTGCGGCTTTCCTCGCCTTGATCTTTTTCATTTCCTTCCTCACCTGGGCCCGTGTGAAGGTCAGACTGTGGTCAGATAAAGACAGATTTCTGGATTTACTGGTCTGTTGGGAAATAGCCACATGGGGTGAAGTCATTGTGGTGAGGGGAGCTGAAGGACATGCTGGGGTGGGAGGAGCTGGTGTGTGATCAAATCTGTTGAAGAATAGGTTTAGTTCATTAAGCCAATTAACATCTGCCTCAATCTGGAAGACAGACTGTTTATGACCCGAAATTGACTTACCTGGTGGTAACATGGTGGTAACAGCTGAATATGCATGCAGGATGTGACAGACTACCTTTAAAGAAGACATCTCACCACCGCACCTACTCGAACTCTTTGTATATTTCAATAAGTCCAACTCCACTGATTCTGACACAGTTAGTTTCAGTATCCAATATGCTAATTAGACTGCTACTGTCAGGTGGGCGGTTCTGGGCTGGAGCAGAAATTCTATGACCGCCCACCTGACAGGAGAGAGCATAATTAGCCTATTAAGTGATGAAACTATCAGTATTGATACTTAGGAATGGAGTTGGAGAAAAATTCAGCTATGCAGGAATCAATGGAGCAGAATCTATGGAAGGATTGAAGAGTTGAAATTGGTGGAGTTGGTGAAAGATCCTCTTTCGGAAGAGGCCCATGTTGGGGAAATGCAGCATTTTTTGTTGCAGATTTTGCTGCATTTTTTTGGCTCAAAAGTTCGCAGCAAAATCTGCAACAAAAAAAGCTGCGTTTCCGCAACGTGGGGCCTCAGCCATAAAGAGATTCGGTCTCCTTTCCTGACATGTCTGATTTAGTGAAAACTTGTGTTCCACATAATATAACAATTTGGGAGGAAGCATCTTTTCCTGTAACTTTGTGATGCGGTTCCTCTGTTATTCCTATTGAAAATGTATGAGTATATTAACAACTGGGTGTTTAGTATTTGGGGTGTGACCCTGGAACCAGTGCTGGCAGTGCCAGGATGTGTAGGGATATACCGAGCTGTCAGTGTATTTATAAATGTCTGTAAGGAGGTGGATAGAGGCAGAGAAAAGCCCTAACACTAAACCTGCACTGATGTGAAGAGTCCATTTCCGGGGCTTGTTTACCGATGGCTTTCTGCCCAGCCCCTCTGCTGTTTGATGGGTTGGGGTCAGCATCTGCTTTTTCCATCTGGATTTATTGCTTGACCAGCAGCTGCTTTTCGGACTCTCTGGATAAAGGAGTGTGCAGGGCTTGGTCAGCCAGAGTCCCCTTTATCTGCATGACTCCCATGTTGTACATGTACAATAGTCTTACCAATACAGCAGTTGTCACAGTCATTCACAGGCACATTGTGCTGCAGGCTGTCTGTGCATGCTGGGTGTTATAGTTTTTCCTTTCAGTGCAGTACCTTGGATTAGCCACTAGGGGGCATTCTTCAGTTAAATTGAATAGTATAGTATGCAATGTGCAAGAGCTCACAAGTTCTAATGCATGCCTGAAAATATATATATGTATTTAATTTTTGTTAAGGAATGGAATTATTTGAAGAGGCGCTGCGAAGGTGGGAACAAGCCCTGTCTTTCCGAAATAGGCAGGCGGAAGATGAGGCTAACTGCGGATCCATCAGAATGGGAGCTGGAGATGCTATTGCTGAAGAAAATGTAGAGGTACCGTGTATATACGAATACCAAAGTGTAATTGTAGAAACATAGGCAGAGAAGGCAACCTTAAAGGGGTTTTCTTGGACTTTGCAATTGATACCTATTGTTAGAAGAACTGCCTTGAGGGTCCGACACCCAGGACCTCCACGGATCAGCTGTTTGAGGCAGCAGTGGCACTCCCTGAGCGCCGCTGCCACTTCACAGGTGACATTCTTTGGTCACATGGCCTGTCCCATTTTAGTTTGAGCTGCGATACCAAGCAAACCATTATACAAATGCAGCCCTCACCCGAATGCTGCAGCCTCTTCAAACATCTGATCAGGTATTATACCCAGGATAGGTTATCAATTATAAAGCCTGGAAAGCCCCTTTAACATAATTAAGGACCCTCCTCTCTTAAATAAACAAACATGACCTGTCTATTTTAGTAAATACTTGTATTCCCCATGAAATAACAATTCTGGAACATCTTTTCTCTGTTTTGTGCCAGTCCTCTGTTATGCCTACTGGAAATTTATGAATAAATTGACAACTGGGATTTACCATTTCCTTGTCAAAGGGGTGTGTCCGCTTTGACTGGACAGCCTCAGAGTATGGAGAGACACACCCCAGCTGGTAACAGAGAAACAGCAAGGCACAGGCGAACATGTTGGGGAAGTAGTTGTCTATGACTAGTCCTGGTGCTGGAGCATAATCCTCTATAAATGTCTCATTCTAGGACATCATAAGTGCTGAATTCATCCATAAACTGGAATCTCTGCTGCAGCGTGCGTACCGCCTCCAGGAGGAATTTGAGGCTTCACTTGGAGCTTCTGATCCAGCATCACTGGCTAATGACATTGGTAAGAAGTTATTAGTCCGCCTATGACGGGTGTACGGTCAGTGCAGATTATAGTCTTGTGCTTTCTCATTTGGGCATCCTTTTAACCAGTTAAAATGGATTTTCCAGAGAATTAAAATATATATTAAAACTGCTGAGAATGTAAAAAATGGTACTCCTCCTCACTGACCATGGTGCCGCTTCAGAAGCTGCCGGAGTCCCTTTTGGCCTCTACTTCCTGGTGTCTCTTAGCACACAGGAAATGCCTGGAACATCGTGCTCAGCAAATCACTGACTGAAGCGGGTCACCGCTGTGGCCAGTCATTAGCCAAGTGGGCATTTCCTGTGTGTCCAGAAAGAGAGGGAAATAAAGACCCGTAGTGACCCAGGCAGCATCAGAACCGAATCGGTGAAACATCAGAATGGGACCACCATTCTGAGCAGGTGTAAATACATATTTAGTTCCTCGGAAAACCCCTTTAACCTGAGCAGAAACTGTAACCACTAAGAACTTCATCATGTTCACAGCAGCACAGTGTGTTTCAGAGTATAGGTGTTCTACTCAATCTGCAGTATTTCAGTTCGGAAATGTAACTGATGACTGTAGAAAACGTTCAATGGTTTGGTGGTGAGCTTAAAGAAGGCACTTTCCTTTGCTTTAATAAAGTAGTTTGGGTCCATTTTCCTGCAAGAACTGAGTGAAAGAGAGGAGACAGAGGCGCTTACAGAGACTGCCAGAGCTAAATAGGAAGTTTCTATCTCGCCCTAAGTGCTTCATTCACATTAGGGCTGATCAGTAGTTTTCTATAGTGTCCTATATGATCACGTTGCTTAGAACCTTACCTTTGTTCAGTGTATGGCAGACATCCTAGCAGTAAGTCTGTGCTCACCAGCTCAGGGAGAACAGAAAATTAGAGATGGATCATATAAGTCATATAATGGCCAGTAATGGCGCTGCCCCTCATGTACATCCATTATACTGTTCGTTTATATATGGTTTTATGAAAGGTTATGTATGCTTGAAGAAATGCTTATGATAAAACACTGACAAATCATATTTAAATGCATTTTCCGGAATCATAAGTTCTCAAACTTATAAGTGTGTGACTTCTGGGGTCCCCCACTGATCGCGAGAATAGGGATCCTCTGACCCCCATTTGTACTGCTGCTCCAATCGAGGTCTGAAAGAATATGAAAGATAGCCAAGTGCTGTACTATATCTGAGAGTACATGCTTGACCACTGCTCCATTCAAAGAGGGGACACAGGACTCCCTTTCACGTGATTGGTAAGCAGTGGGACCAGCATTGATCAGACACTTCTGGGACAACCCTTTCATATCATGTCGGTAACAGTGTAGAATCTGCTGAACCAATGGACTTGGTTATTTGCACATAGCTCATGGCAGAGATAAAATCTCCTTCCCGCTCCAGCCAATATCTGCGTTCACTCTCCTATAAATTCTTCTCATAGCCGTCATGTTGTATTATAGTAAATGCAGCTCTTTATCATCCGGAGACAGCAGAGAACCAGCCAGGAATCTCCTAATGGAGTCTGGAAAGTGTTAATGCCCATTCACATGTTTAGTCTGGGGTAGGGAATGTGAACTGGAGAAATCTCAGACTGCAGTGTGGTCTGTATTGTGCATATGTGTGTTAGGAGTGATAGTATCAGACGCCGTGCACACTGTATGTACATGCATGGATACAGCCATGATGTTTCTTCATTGAATGTGTTTAGTCTGAACCTTTGATCTCTATTTGTGTGTGAACCATCCATTGTTCCAGCACATGGGAAGAGTTTTCTCACGTGCTGCACTGGAGGGTGGGGGGAGGTTATACTCTCCAGGTCCTCCTAAAATACTAACAGCTGACAGCATGTCCTATATATAACCCCAGATAGTGCATCTGCTTGGAATGGCGAGTTATATATATATACTCTCATGCTGCGCCTATTGGAGATGTATTATGACAGCTCATAGACTGAACATTCACATTGATCAGACTCATGGGGATGACTAGTAAATAGGACTCATAGTGCTTATTATTAACGTGTGACCCCTAAGTCATGGCACTGCTCTGATCATGTGATGTCATCCGCTATATTAACCGCAGTGTATCAAGGCCCCATAACTGATAATCGGTGCTATTGTATTACTTGGACCAAGTTTACACGTTATCGTTCACCCACTGTATAGGTGATCACTGTCTGATTGGTGGGGGTCAAACAGATCACAATGGGTGTCCTGTGTTCCTCATATGAATGGAGAGGCAGGTCCTATGTTCTCCCACTTAAAGGGGTTATCCAGGGTGTAATAAAGTTTCCTTCCTTCCATCTGACTACAAGTTGCTGCCAGTGTGGGTGGAGGTACAAGGCAAGTTTGTGGGGAGTCTTGAAAGAACATATGGGGAGTTGTGTAGTTGAGGGATGGTAGACTAAGACTACATGCACACGATCGAGTAAAAGGAACGCGCTCGGATGACACTTTGAGTGACATTCGATTGCATTCCATGATGTACGCACCTCTATGGGGGCTTCTGATCCACTCTGTTCAGATGATACGGAGCAGGATAGGACCTGCTCTATGTTCATCAGAATGGATTGGACCATCAGACACTCCCTCGTGGGAGCATCGACCTGCACACTCGGTCGTGTGTATTAGGCCTAAGCGGGATTGAATCATGAGCTGTGGGTTAATGAGAAACTAGGAGGAAGGTGAGCTGGGGGAATTGATGAGGATCTGTGGAGGAAGGTGAGCTGAGCAAGATAATACGCTGTGGGGTGGATGGTGAGCTGGAGGGATGGCAAACTGGGGGATGGGGAACTGTTGCGCTTTGGGATACTATGATGTGGGTGGGTGATGATGAACTGCATGGGAAGGGGGATTGGGAGCGGTGGCACTGAGGATGTAGAATGGAAAGCTATGGTGTGATATGGCAACCCATGGTACACTGGGTGGGATCAGGAGATAGTGAACAGAGGGAGTAGGACAGCAAGCCATGAGGATGGGCCATGGTGTTCACTCAATGGGGAAAATTTATTAAGACTGGCATTCTGTACATCATTTTAAGGTGACATGCACACAACCATGTGTGTGTCACCAGGCCTTGATTGAACGACACAAACGGCAAATGAATGGTATCCGTGCTCCGCCGGTGCCTCCGTGGCCCCATTCATTGAGGCCAATGACCAAGTGCCGCAAAACGAACCGTAATAGGACCTATCCTGAGTTTTGCTCACAGCCCCATACACCGGACTGTGAAAATACACAGTCATGTGTATGGGGCCATAGAAATGAATGGGTCAATGTGCTAGCCATGAAAAAACACAACTAACACACTGACAATGTACACGGTCATGTGCATGAGGCCTTAATCTGTCCCTGGTTGGTGCACAATGTGCCTGAATTATTAAAAAGCTTCGACATCTTATTAATCCAGGGTCGCTCCTGTGCACCACAATTGAAATCTAAGATCCAGGTACAACTCACACCAGCTCTCTGACATGTCTTATAGTAACTTAGTCGGGCCGAGGTGTCTTCACCCACTTTATTAAAAAGTTCTGAGTGGGACACAGTACAATGTGGCTCTTCTCTGGTGCACGTGCCTTTCTTGTGTCAAAGATGCGGCACATTTATGACCATTCACACAAAAAAAAAAAAAAAACTGCCATAGTTGGGTTAGTAAATTCCCCCCTTGTATATCGCCTGCTCCTCTCTCTGAATATGCTTATATACTTGTACACCCTTTTCTGTAAGCTGCTCCCATTTTTGTTGTGACCCACTACTTGTCACCCAGTGAAGGACTTTTCCAGGTTAGTGCAAAAACCTCATATAATATAGTCGGCGGCCATCTTTAAGACTGATCTCGGCTGAGAATGACATGGTCTTTGTGTTATATGAAAGAAACCCTTTAACGCTTCCCTAATACTGATAGTTATTTTGTTGGTTCTGTATATTGGGGGTTACAGTACACATCACCAGGACACTTCATATACACATCTGTTGACCACATTATCTGTGTGCCCATGAACCACAGCACAAAATATGACATGACGCCTCGCAGAAGACTTTTGTCACCAGCCACCCTCAAGTTAAATTTAGGCTCCTGATAGCTTGATGCCACCTCTGTCCTCCACCTGCCCCTATTACTCAGACTTGTGAGCAGCCTGCTTTCACCCTGCGTTCATGGGGCTGTGAGCTAGAAATTATGTTCTCGATGAAGGCCGTAGCGATCACGTGGATTGTTGTTCAATTCATAGAAATGATGTCACATTGGGTGGATTACACATAGTCACCCTCATTGATTCACTCTGATCATGTGATGGCATACTTCTTTTCTGCGTGCCCCTTGTATGCTATAGTTTACAAACACTGAGGGAGATTTATATATATAAATATACTGGGAATGATTGAGTCTTTCTTTAGATACCACTGGATGATCACATGACATGTGTCACACTTGGCAGCTTTCTACATGAGATCAGTTATTTAAAAGGGCTTTCCCACTAATAACACTTCTCTGTATTCACATGGTAGGGAATGAGTGTCTGATCGATGGGACCCAGTGATCATGGCAACGGGATCCCGGAGTGTCCCATAGACATAGCGTGTCAATACAGCACTGGTGGGTGTGTATGCGTGACTACCGCTGTATTCACTTCTATGGGAATAAACCCGGTTCATTTGCATGGGGCACTCACATGTACATAGAGGGGGTTATTCATTATTTTCGCGTTTTTTTTTTTTTTATATTTGTGACTTTTTTTGCATGTATTCCTGGGCATTCAGTGTGCCTAATTTACTAAAGAGGTGTAATTTTGTTATAGATTTTTCATAGAAGTCACCTAATGGAACTTACAATGCTGTGAAATATGTCAATTTTTTTTTTCGTTACCAAAGTACTGCCCCCCCCCCCCCTATTTATTTATTTATTTTATTTTTTGCAGCTTTTAGACAAAAAAAGGGTCATTTCATAAAAGCAGTGGTGTACTCCAGGGATCAGCGCTAGGTCTTCTGTTATATGTGATGTACCCCAGGGTTCAGTGCTGGGCCCTCTGTTATTTACCTTATTTATTAATGATATAGAGGATGGGAGTAGTAGTACTGTATATACAGATGACACAAGCTAGGTAGTACAGTACAGTCTATGGAGGATGTACGTAGGTTACAAGCAGAATGTTTGGGCATCCACATGGTAAGTGGGGTTCAGTGTGGATAAATGTAAAGTTCTGCATTTGGGTAAAAATAATCCACATGTGACATATGTCCTAGGGCAGAGGTCCCCAAACGTTTTTGCCCCAGGGACCGGCTTCAAGCAAGACCATTTTTCCATGGCCCGGCGGGGGCGGTGCTTTGGTCATATGGGGGCGGGGTTATGGAGGGGGTTGGATTTTAGTGCATAATTATCATTTAATTATGACATTTATAATGTGAATGTGACTCAACTCCCCATAGGTTCAGAATGAGTAGGAGCACCGGACTTGTGTCCCTAGATCAGCGGGAGCACTGAGCTTATTTTCCTGCAACAAGACGGTCCCATCTAGGGGTGATGGGAGACAGTGACACCCGAAGCGTGTTCCTTATGTCCAGTCTACTCCGTAATCTCGTTTTTGCTGTTGTCATTGCAGAAAACACAGTTTCACAAAGACGATGCTCACTAGCATCCAGAGCTCTTCCCCCTCCAACTCGCAGAACATACAGCTAGCAGGAGGGGTAGAGGGCTGGACACACATGACGTTCTTGTCCCTGCTCCTGTCTCAGCAAATTCTGCAAGTAGAGTAGTAGCACTGTACAATGAGCCTCAGAGCTTAGCAGCGCTATACACCAAACAGTGCTGTAGACCGAGGGGTGATGGTGGGACCTCAGTGTACAGCGCTGTAGACCAGGTCCCTGCCAGGAGCTTCGACACTGTGGCCAGATCACTGACCCGCCCCACATAATGTGCTGTGCTGGGAGCCACATCTACTGAGGCCACCCCGCCCCACGGACTGGCAAAAAAACCCCAACGGCCCGGTCCTGGTCCGCATTCCGGTGGTTGGGGTCCTTATCCTAGGGGCAGTAACGCTGGGAGAGTCACTGATGGAGAAGGACCTGGGTGTACTTGTAGATCATAGGGTAAATTACAGCACAATGTCAGGCCGCTGCTTCTAAGGTCAGCAGAATATTGTCGTGTATTAGAAAGGGTATGGACTCACAAGACAGGGATGTAATATTACCACTTTATAAGTCATTGGTGCGGCCCCATCTGGAATATGCAGCTCAGTTTTGGGCACCAGTACTTAGAAAGGATGTTGAAAAGGTTCACTGGAGAGCCACAAAACTGATAAGGGGCATGGAGGACTTCAGTTATGAGGAGAGACTAAAGGAGTTAAATCTGTTTAGTCTGGAGAAGAGGTATATAAGGGGAGACATGATAAACCTATATAACTATATAAATGGCCCATACATGAAATGAGAAAAAGCTGTTCCATGTAAAATCCTCTCAAAAGACAAGGGAGCACTCTCTTCGTCTGGTGAAATAACGGGTTAATCTCAAGAGCAGACAAGGCTTCTTCACTGTAAGGACTGTGGAATAGCCTACCCAGGAGCTGGTTCTGTACCGTAAGGACTGTGAATCTGTGAAATAGCCTACCCTGGTGCTGGTCACGGCCGACAGCTTCAACAAAGAATTAGATGCCTTTTTAGAGAAAAATAGCATTGATGCTTATGGAAATGTATAGACTGTCATGACGTTTCCCATCCCCTGGTTGAACTTGATGGACATCTGTCTTTTTTTCAACCGTACTAACTATATAACTACTGTGGCGACACCAGAGACTGGTGGAGCATCTGATCGGTGCAGGGTCTGACTCCTGGACCTGAATCTTATGGTCTTATCTACAGTCTTGTTCAGAGCAGCACATCTTACATAATGTGGGGGGAGGGGGCAGTATATAATTCAGCGCAGTAAGTCGTGTATGTTTAATTCAATGTCATCCTGGTAAGTCGTCGGATCCGGAGGCTGGCGGAGGTAAAGCAGACTCCTGCGTGTAATGTCTGAGCTCCAGACATCATGATGTATTATTGTGTTCTACCCAGAACCGGTCTCAAGGCTCAAAAGAATGGAAGCGATCCAGAGGGTCAAACTAACATCTCATTCACCATACAAGTCCATGAAATCCCTCGTCCACAGAGGAAGCAATATTCTGATTTATGCCCCTGGTTTAATATTACTAAAAATATTCATCAAACTGAAAAGTAATATTGTTTCCCTGAGTCATCTAACGGCTGCCAGAGTCTAAGATTTCTGAACATCCCGCTGGAGATGCAGGTTGGAAATTGTAGTGATGAAGAATATGTAGCCCAGATGTGTCTGTGGGTACAGGTAGTGCATATTGCTAGCCATTGCATAGGATGTTATAGTATGGTCCTTAAAGGGGTTGTCCTATCAGGAAATGTTATATGTTGTTATTGCATAGTTTATGAGAAATTAACAAGATTTACCATTTACATACATTAATAGTTTAGTGCTATGACACTTACTTGTATTTGGCACCACCTGGTGTTCAAAATGTATAGAAATGTGCACATCCACCTAGTGAGTGCCGGTGGACAGGCATGCTCAGTCACTCAGTTGAAAGCTCAAACCCTATTCCCATTGTTGTGACAGTGATCCTCTGTCCACTGAACTGACCACCAGCCTATACAGATTGCTTCTGTCCTGGTTGTCAGGGAAGGACCAGAGCAATATACAGCAAAGCTGAGAAGACCACTCAGGAGGACTGATTTGTGAGCAAACAAGAAATATTAATTGTCCATGGAAAAATTAATATCTGCAGGGAAACTTATTGGGTATTATATTTAAAGATGCCAGAGGGAGAAGGAGACTGACTGGAGAATTTACGGGGGACAATATTTTTAGCTAGCTGGAGGGGAAAGGAGGCTGATTGGGGAGCTTAGAGACACTATATTTACTGCAGGTAGAGGTGGCAAGGACTGACTGGGGAACTTACAGGGACTATATTTAAAAGAGGCAGAGGGGAAGAGACTGACTGGGAACTTATTGAAGACATGGGGTCTATACTTATGGCTGCCAGAAGAGAGAGACTGTTGCCCAGGAACTTACTGGGTACTATATTTATGGCTTACAGAGGAGGAAGGAAACTTGCTGGAAAAGCACATGGGCTGTATTTAGGCCTGTTAAAAGGGGGAACTTACTGTGGCGTATGTATATATACAGCTGCTAGGGGAAAAGAAAACTGATAGTCCATTACTGATTACTTATGGTTGCTAGAGGGGAAAGGACCCTCATTGGAGAATTTACTGGTGACTATATTTTCAGCTGACAAAGGTTAAGGGACTGACTAGGGAACATACTTGGGACTATTTACACAGCTTCTTCTAAAGGGGGAAGGAGATTAAATAGAAACTTACTGGTGACTACTTATAGCATGGGAAGGAGACTGACTAGGGAGTCTACTGAAGACTATATGGCTCTTAGCGGTAAAAGATGGACTAGGGAAATTATTGGGAAGTGTACTTATGACTGCCAGAGGGGAAGGAGACTGGCTGGAAACTTACTTAGGACTATATGTATATATGTATATTATGCTGGCCTTACATATTAGGTAATTGTCACCAGATCCTGTGGTGTGCACTTATCTGTTGTCAAAAGAAACAAGGATTCAGAATGTTGTGTTTTCACATCGGGAATGTTGAATTTTCATTGGATCGGGGAACGGTGATTTTTTTTTGATGCCCAAACTATTTGTTTTCTGTAAGTTTAAAATCTGATTAATAACAGACTGAAATTAGGACTGCTACAACTTTACGGCTGCCAACAGGGGCTGCCAAGCAGAATACTCTGCCCAAAGCTGGTCCGGCACCAAGAACGTTCTAGGAGACATGGCAGTACTTAAAGAGACTCTTTACCTTTTTTGTTTGTATTTGTTGTATAAGGTAGTGACCGAAGTATAAAATCTGCTATTGCTGATGCTGTCACCCATGTCTAGTACCTGTACCTATGTCTGTTTCCTGACTTAAACACACCTTCCAGGACCTTAACGCTGTGAGGATATTGTTACCACAGATCCTGAAAGTCACATCAACTGCTGCTGATAACAACAGGGAAAGTAATTGGAGCATGGTGACCTGACTGTGAGGGGGCGATAGAGAGCAAGTTATGTGAGAAGCGGTGAGGCATTTTCACAGAAGAACAGGGGGTGGGACTTTGATTGAATCTGAGGTCGTTTGGTAGATCTCAATAGTATCTGTGGGCAGCAGAGAGGCCTCCTGTTTACACAACAACCCATGCTAGAAAAGAAAGGTCACAGTGTGATCATGTGACTTAGTGAAGAAGTGAAAGCAAGATAAGGAAGAACACTGTGAGAAAACAACTATTACTGAGGGGATAATCTTTCAGATCCCTTTAATCCTCTAAGTATTACTGCAGACTGATCTTGGAGGTGCAGTTTATCATGTCTTCTATTGCTAACATCACATTCATCTACTGTAATACTCTGTGCTGGTGTGATAATTCCTATGAAGAAATAATATGTTTGGCTGATTTATCAAGACCAACGTTTTCCACACCTCGTCATAAATTAGGCGCATCTTCCCAGCACATGCGCCTAAAGACAAATCCACAGCAGATCCTTGCTGGTGTTAATTTCTGGCATAATAAATCAGTCCCTGTGTGTTCACCTTTATCCATTTAAAGGGATTGTCTCAGGATAGGCCATAAATGCCTCATGGTGGGGGGGCGACAGTCGCCTCTGGACCAATTAGTTGTACTGAGTCACTTACGGCACCCGCCCTATACACCGTACAGGGCCAGAAGCAGAAAGCTCCGTCCCATGTATAGCGGCCGGACGCCGCCACTTCAGCTCAGCTGATCGGTCCAGGGTCCGGCTGTAATCCCCACCCCCACCAATTAGGTATTTATGGCTTATCCTGAGGATAATCAGGATAACACTTCCTGGACCTATCCTATTTGAGCTTGGTGTTATCTCAGGGACAACGGGTTTCGTGCCAAGCAATCAGAATCCGGTTTTCATTTTTTTTTCTAGCAGTTAACAACTGATCAGTGACCCTGTGATACAACTGAGCTGCTAGAGCACTGGGCAGGAAGTGTTATCAGAGGGACACAGTCACACTGGACACCTGTATTTCAGCCTCTGATAAGGTTACACTGAAGGTTCTTGGGTTTCAGTGCAAAGAGATAATTTCATTCCTGCACATGAATTACTGATGTAATGGATAATCTCATCTTATTCATGCTTTATTCTTTTTGAAGATAAAGACACAGACATCACCTTGATGGATAATGGAGGGGATTTTGGGATGAGAGACACATTAAGCATTGCTTCAAATGACTCTTTCATGTCTGCCACAGAGGTAAGGCGGGGGTTACTATGGGACACCTGTGATCAATTACACGGTTTATTATACTGACAAAGGATACAATAATTTAAAGAGGGTGCAAAGGGGACGTTATACCCGTATACTACAAAATAGAAGAGGTTGGACTATCCCTGGTTTGCGGAGCTGTGATTTAGGCCTTATATACACAACCATGTGCAGTGTACGGGTCGGTAATAAATGCAGGGATGACGCATGGAATGATAGTCACAAGGATGTTTGTGTCTATTTTTCCCATAGGGTATGATTAAAGTTGTGATATTTTCCTAAGGCCATAGTCTCTCGGGCACTGCCTAATGCCCAAATAGTCAGCCTGCCCCTGCGTTCACTGGAAACAGTGGGAATATCTGACCTTTCACAACCTCCTCTAACTCTTTGCATCCTTTAATAGGCTCTGCTCCCCTAATTCCTACACAGTTGGGATTTTTTTTCTCTAACCTTCACCATTCCTGAGCAGCCATTCCTGTTAGTTTCAGCACAATGGTGCTGTCTGTCAGGTGGGCGGGCCTGGGCTGGAGCAGACAGATGGGACCACCCACCTGACCATAGAGAGCCTAATTGTGCAGAGACTAACAGGAATGATTGTTCAGGAATGGTGAGGGCTAGAGAAAAAATCCCAACTGTACTAGAATCACTGGAAGGGCGCCTATTGAAGGACACAAAGAGGTGGAGGTGGTGAAAGGTCCTCTTTAAATCCACATTCGGAGTGTGAAAACTAATATACATTATATACATTAAGATGAATTCAGTGAGTTTTATGAGTTGGAAATCTCTTCCGTGTCCTTCCTCGTGTATAATGTATAGCTTCCGTCCCCGCCCCGAGCAGGAATCATTGCAATGTGAGTGTGACAATAATAATAGGCCCCCTCCTCTAGACTAACAATGTCATAAAATATATAGTAGTTGAACTTGAAACCAGACCCTTTCATCCTCTCCCTTCCTTCCACTCTCCGGATTTCGAGGAATTTTTAGGGAAAGCATTTGCTGAAGAATTCAGCTGTTCCGAAATGTTTCAGGATCTCAAAATATCTCCATGCGTATAAGTGAATGCCCATATAGCCTACAGCTGGAGTGGAATTCACGTGGAAGAATCTGCAACATGTTGTGGATTGAAGTGAACGTTATGTTGTAGTTTTGTGAAGATTTTTTCCACCTAAAATGTATTTTTGCAAAAATCTGATTAATACGGCAATAACAGTGTAGTTTCGGCATTAATAATCAGATTTTTCTAACACCCTATCACCATGTCTAGCAATATACACAATGACTATCCTGGAATCTATGAGACTCCCTGACCTTAGTGCAGATTTGTTGCATCTGGTAGGTTGTCACTTCCCACGACCCCCCAATGTTAAAGTATGTATTGCCAGAATTTTTTTTTTTAATAAAGTTTTATGTTAAGCATATTTTAAAGAATTTTTAAATTTTAAATTTTTTTAAAATTCTAAAAAATCTTGCAGTTCTGACACTGGCCACTTAGCCAAATATTATGCCTAAACTTCCTGTTTTCTGTAGATTTCTTTTCAGCAGTCATCTCACTTACAGCACACTGATCACAGCGATCCAGTATATGTAGATAGGGCACAGAATCCAGCAGTCACAATAGATGGTGGTCACAGCTTATCTACTCCCCTCTCTGTATGATGACCTTTGCACAGGTCAGAGCATGCCTAGAAAACTGCCCCATACAAGTCAATAGGGTCTGCTCCAGATCATTGTGTCTATGGCCCATGGTCCATCCCCAGGAGACAAAAAGTCCTGAAAAACTGATTTAGGGTTAGTGGCAAGAGTTGGAATTGCAAGGTTTTTAGGATATTATTAAAGCTAGATAATAACTTGGAAAATTAAAAATATTACCAAAAAATTCTTAAAGCCAAAGGCTGTTAAGCCCAACCAAATAAGTGGTACAGGCTACAGAGCATGCTCTAATGTCTTAGATGTCAGTTGCAACTGGCAGTTGGAGAATAGACATGGCTGATGAAGGAGGACGAGAGGGGGGTGTACAGACCGGGTGGGTATAGATAATAAGGCAGAGGTGCCCACCCTAAATATAAAAAACATTTTAAAGGGGTTGTCTTTATATACAGATCATATGGCGTATAAGGACATAGACTAGCTGGGGTTCTGATGTCGAAACGTCTGCATATTAGTTCACTGTTAGTAAGGAGCTGCCTCAGGATGTCGTGTGTGTGTATGTATGCATGTATGTATATATATATATATATATAATATATATATATATGTGTATATGGGACTTGTTTACATGGACTCCATAACAGGTCTATAAATCTTGCTCACTGCTCATAACAAAAAGCATTAACAATGTCATAACATTTATTCTGAGAATTTTTAAGAATTCAGTAGGACAGATTTATTAAAGGGGTTGTCCAGGGAGTTAAATTTACCTTAATTCATCCGGTGGATTCCTCATGATTCTAGTTATTACCCCTGGGGTCACATGATCAGGATCAGCCCCCTGACCTGATCTACCCTCCTCTATCCCCCTCACCTTTTTACTATGGGGGGTGGGCTTTACTATATTCTGCCAGCCCCATAACACAGGTAAATAATTACCTGTGATTTCAGGAGAGGAGGGAGGAGACAGAGCGACCCTGGGGGTTGGGGGCTGGTTCCGATACTCCGCAGAAAACCTTCTATAGTGTCAGACGCTGAGGCTGCGGTGTGATAGGACAGGACACTTTCAGTGGGCCGAAAAAAGAAGCATTCATCACTGCGGCAGATTTTGAGGTTACAAAAATGCCCCAAAAACACATTGTGAACTCACCCTTAAAGAAAAACTGTCTGTTGCCCATAGCAACCAATCACAATGTAGCTTTCATTTTTCCAGAGTACTATTAGAAATGAAAGCTACGCTGTGATTGGTTCATGGCGATGGGCAACTAAGACGCTTTGTTTTTTTTTTAAATACTTTAATAAATCTGCCCCAATATTGCCACTGTGCAGTAGTATACTATGGTACGGTATATTGTCACCACTGTACTAAAAATTTTAGGAAATTGGATGAATGGATTTCACAGGACTACAATGTTGTTGGCTTTTCCGTACGATAGAGCATCAATAACAGATCAGTGGGGGCCCAGCCAACGCTGCGCCCACTCCATTGTTTACCAGACACCATGCTATACGTTTAGTAGTGGTTATGCCTGGTATTGTAACTCAGTGCAAGTCACAGATGGGTTTGTCTTATGATGTCACTTTCTATTAAACGGGTGGTCCGGCCTCAAATCGAATTTCATACTGATGAGCTATCTACAGGATAGATCCGAGGTCCGACACCCTGACCCCGCACAGATCATCTTCTAGTCTCCGGGTATTTGAGGAATAGGAGTGGTGCAGCAGCCTCATCCACTGCATAGCGCTGGTTCTGGTGAGCTGCAGCGCCGCTCCTATTACTTGAATGCCTGGTACATGGAGTCTACTAGAGAAAATAATCTGTGCGGGATCAGGGTGTCAGATCTCGACACATCCCAAACCGCCTATCCTGTAGACAGTTTATCAGTATGACAATTCCATTTGGAATTGGACAACCCCTTTAACTTGAATGTGACTGAACTACTGCAGCCCTTTAGTCACCATCGGCAGGGGTTCTTGCAGTTGATCCACTGATCTGGGATGTAAGAATAGGCCATCGATATTGTAGTCCTGGAAAACCCCTTGAATATATTATACTGGAGCTGAGACCTAGAGCCGGCCAGCTGGAGAATGTCCACCATCCATGTGCTGGAGTATTACAGCTAGAGAACAGCTGTTCAAGGGAGGAACCACAAATCATTTATGGTATTATCCTCATCTGTCCTTATAATAATATATATTATAGCATTGCAGTACTAAATAAATCACAGCTTCAGCCCGTGACCTCAGAGAGAATCCTCAGCGATCAGTGATCCAGATTAGGATCTCTGTGATCAGTTCTAGATTTACACGGTAGTATAATAGGTCTCTAGAGAATGGTGTATATTATACTGTCTATTAGGTTTCATGCATAGGACCGAGTGTGTGCAGGCCGCGGGGTGGGGGCTGATTTTATAGTGGAACGCACTTGGATGAAATCCGAGTCCCATTGATTTCCAATGTCATGTAGCAGGATAGGACCCCGCTCTATGATCATCGGAACGGTACGGAGCATCAGAAGCCCCCTCAAGTGGCACACTTGGTCGTGCATGGGGCCTTATTGTTTATATCTAGATTTCAGGATGGTTCCATCTAGGAAGAAAAGCACACATGTGGATAGTGTCCCATAGTACTGAACAGAACATTACTGTACTGAAGATTTGATCCCTCCAAAAACACCTCTAAGAATTTATTCACAATACTACTCCTTGGCATACTGGAGCTACTTTCAGATACTGGGCTCCTTAAAACTGGCCTAATGGGGCATAGGAACAGAGCTGGCCCCTACATTTCCAGAATCTAGTATCTCCAAAATATCATAGACACAACTAAGTGTGCAGTCCGACAGTCTTCTGATATTTCTATGACCTGCTCCAAAAATATCAGAATGGATCATCAGAACACAGATAAGACGACCCTCGGACTGCACCCTTGGACGTTTGCATGAAGCCTTTAGGTTCTCTTGTTCTTTCAAGTTAACATTTTTGCAGCCTGCAAATCTGGGTGACAACCAATATAGCTGTTGTTACTGCGACCATGGCGAATGACGTGTTGGGTTCTGGTAACAGATTCCATTTCATCCCATTTTCTAGTAGCCATTTAGTGGGTACAATTACACCCACCAGTTTGGTATCCTAAAGGGCTCGTCCTAGTGACAGGATCAGTGTAGCACATTCCTGATACCTTACTGTCTGGTATGGATCTTCTGCCGAGTGAGATTATCCATGGGTTAATTTGCCGGATTAGTATCGGGTTTGTAATCTAAACATCAGATGTTTAGAAGTTGCTTATTTCTGGAAAGTCAGCCAAGAGTCTTGAGCGCGACTGAGATCCGAGACTAGAGACATAAATATTGTGAGGAAACCGTCTGTATTTCTGGCTTCTGGATGACATAAATCATAAGTGCATGAGAATATGGTCAGTATATACATTGGGGCTGTAGGATAAACGTCGTCAGATTTTATTGCCAAGAGATTTCCTGCTCTATATCCATTGGTCATGAGACTTACCATGGAGGACATTATATTGTGTCAGTCAGTGACTGGAATTTATCCTCTTATATGGGTGATTGTTGGTGGTCTCCGCCTAGATCAGTACAATAAGGCCATGTTCAGATGTGGGGGATTTGCTGCAGCACCACACTGCAGTTCTGTTGCAGTTTACAACACAATACAAGTGGATCCACATGTAGCAGAAACAATCCTTACGGAAATCAGAGCTTGCTTATTCTTGTGTCCAGGAGCGTAACTACCGGAGTAGCGGCTGCCACAGGGCCCGGGACATTCGGGGGCCCGAGGGCCTCTGATGCGTTTTTTTTTTTTTTTTTAAATAGGCCGTTACCTGCTGGAGTAATCCCAGCAGGTAAGGGCCTATTTACTTACCAATCCCTGCTCCAGCTCATGGCCGCCTGCGCTTCCCATTCTGCGGAGGTGACTGTGAGCAGGAGTGGGGATCGGTAAGTGAGGCCTCGGGCCGCGAACCCCACAAACACTGCTATCATTATACTCTGGGATCTTTTCAGACCCCCGAGTATAATGATCGGAGGGCCAGGAGAGGTGAGGGAACATAAAAAACAATGTTACTTACCTCTCCTACGCTCCGCAGGCTTCGGGCCTGTTTGGTGATGTCACATGGGCCGGGCCTGCGTCATTATGCGTCACATTGAAGATGGCCGAAGTAGCGGAGAGTGCGCCGGAGCCAGGAGGAGGAAGGTAACATTGTTTTTTTTGTTTGTATCCTCCCCTGGGTCTCAGAGTATAATAATGGTTCATGGGTGGTCCACAATGGGGAATAATATTGTGTGCAGGGGCTACTATGGGGCATAATACTGTGTGCGGGGCCACTATGGGGCATGATACTGTGTGCAGGGGCCACTATGGGGCATGATACTGTGTGCAGGGGCCACTATGGGGCATAATACTGTGTGCAGGGGCCACTATGGGGCATAATACTGTGTGCAGGGGCCACTATGGGGCATAATACTGTGTGCAGGGGCCACTATGGGGCATAATACTGTGTGCAGGGGCCACTATGGGGCATAATACTGTGTGCAGGGGCCACTAAGGGGCATAATACTGTGTGCAGGGGCCACTATGGGGCATATTACTGTGTGCAGGGGCCACTATGGGGCATAATACTGTGTGCAGGGGCCACTATGGGGCATAATACTGTGTGCAGGGGCCACTATGGGGCATAATACTGTGTGCAGGGGCCACTATGGGGCATAATACTGTATGCAGGGGCCACAATGGCGCATAATAGTGTGCGCAGGAATGCGGTTTGTGTGGGGGTGGTTGGAGGGGGCGGTCCGGGGGAAGGGGTTGGGGGCGGTGGTTCGGGGGGGTGCCCTATGTCAAATGTTCACCTTGGGGCCCAGCCATTCCTAGTTATGCCACTGCTTGTGTCTTGCACTTTTAATCCATATGCAAATGATCTGATTGGTGCACCTGGTGAATGGCCACGCATACAAGAGCACCTGTTTTCACCTGTGGTCGTGGCACATCCCTACCTGTCATCTTTTATGTTAGGAGGCGGTGGGTGCTGTGCCTATTAAAGTGTAGGTGTTGTCAGGAGAAGGCTGGACATTGATTCCTGATAATCCGGCTGTGTTGTGAAAGAGAACTGTCTCTCTATATTGCAGATGTTTCTCCACTTTGAGGCAGGGCTGTAGAGTCTGATTTGGAACCAATTTTGGGTGGAGTCGGAAAGAAGTTACCGACTCCTACTTCAAATTAAAATGATTATTTTCAGTAGGGCTGGGTGATTAATCAAAAAATCGTTAAAACCGAACATCAACCAGGATAACCGACGTGATTTTTCACATTGGTTCGGTTATTTTTTGACTGCAGGGTGTTATAATCGGAGGCCCAGGGGAGGTGATGAAACATAAAAACAATGTTACTCACCTCCCCTGGGTTCTGGTGCCACTCCCTGCTGTCTTCGGCACTTCTAACTGACAGCAGGGACCACTGAGGCCTGTGATTGGGCCTCAGCTGGTCACGTGCTGTTGTGATGCATAGACGCAAACACCACGAAGCTGCATGACCAGTGTAACCGCTGAGGCCCAATCGCAGGACCCAACAGTCCTTGATGTCAGTCAGAATTGCTGAAGACAGCAGGGAGTCACGCCAGAGCCCAGGGGAGGTGAGTAACACTGTTCTCTTCGACCCCAGAATATAATAGCAGTTTCGGTTTAGCTGTGTTTGTTCCAAACAAAAATGCTGGGTGAACCTCATAACATGAATCTCGTGAGGTTTTCCCAACACGTACTGTAAAAGTGGTGTGGTTTAAAAGGGACGTGACCTAAATAATTGCCATTAATGGTAATTGAGGTAAAATGCCCAATTAATCATGATTATTGACATTTTATAATTAGATGTGTAGTTTACTTTCATAGAAATACAATCGCTCACAAGGAGTCTGAGCAGTAGTCAGCCAGTGGTTTGGCCTCCTGACTCCACAGCCATGCATTAAGGAGCTTTCCACTTCCTCCCCCTCCCCTCTCCATAGATATCTATTGTACAGATGAGATCAGTAGCAGATTGAGGTAAATAAGTGAAGAAAGTCACTTTTTCTTTAATAAACCCTGCCTCCTCCATACAGTATAATGTATATGTTCTGCTCCTCACAGCTCACGGAGCACAGGGACATGAGGGGTTCCGGCGGCTTACAGTCTCTCTACCCCTGTCCTCTGTATGAGGAAGCCATGCTGCTAGCAGAGGAGGGGAGGATATACTGCAGAGCACTCAGGTAAGTCCACATATTCTGCAGGGTATCAGATTCTGTGCAGACAGCATTGATCTGTGTGCCTAATCCCATTGATTTATATGGATTCTGTAGGACCGACTTGCTGGAGTGCGGAGGCGACAGCGATTTTCTTGCGAAGCTTCACTGCATCCGTCAGGCTTTCCAGGTAAACTACTGTCCGGCTTTATAAGTTTTGTAGTTGTTGTAGGGTTAATAGATGTCTGAGGAATTTGCTAATTTTTCTTCACATACACCCTGCAACTTGAAGATGTCAGCAGTGGTGGAGTGTGCTGATCTTGTGGGGGGCAGTGACCTGTCCATGTATTTATAACCACACAAAGTGTTTCGGAAGAAGAGCGTGCAGATGTTGTCTGAGGCTGCAACCTATCCATGTATCCATCACAGCACAGAGTATTTCAGGAGAGACCAATGCTGATATTGTGTGAAACCTGTCCATGTATTTCAGTAGAGGTGTGCGCTGATCTTGTGAGAGGCAGCAACCGGTCTATGTATCTGTAGCAGCACAGAGTATTTCAGGAAAACAGTGTGCTGATCTTTCAGACCTGTGCTGATCTTGTGGCAGACAGTAACCTCTGTCTATTTATCTACAGCAGCACCAAGTATTTCCAGAAGAGGTGTGCACTCATCTTATAGGACGTAGTAACCTATTTGTCTACAGCAGCACAGAGTATTTTAGGAGAGGTTTGCACTGATTTTGTGGGAAGCAGTGACTTGTCTATGGATGTGTAGCCGGGACCTGGTCTGATCTTGTAGGGAGGCAGAGACCATTCCACTCATAACTATAAGGGCAAAGAATGAAAATTCATTTTTTGGCCTGAAGACGACTTGTCCTTTACTAGAGTACAGATGAAGCCATTGCTCACCACAGCCACGTGACCACTGAGCAGACGACATAGCCACTACTACTACTGTGAACTGCAGTGGTTGGCACTAGTAGTATTTTTCCATGCCACGTACCAGGTAGCTCACGCCAATCCTGCTGGGTAGTCATAGACAATACAGGCTTCAGTTGCGGCCTAGTAGTGGACAGGGACAGATCCCAGCAATGGAGCATTCAGGGGACTAGCACAATTTGGAAGATGAAGAGCTACAAGTTTTTCAGATTTGCCTAGGGGACCTAATGTACAATAATGTGGCTGGAGGCGCCCCCATGGCCAGGTTCATGTGAGTACAGGGCGCAGTGATTTATATCTCACGTCCCTGCTCCAGAATGGTTGCTATTTTCATTCCTGGTGATATTAGGACACATCTGATATATCACATTGGTTCACCTGAAGTAACAAGGTCACCGTGGATCCCTGCCAGTCTGATCCGGCCATCGTACCATTTCCTTTTGCAGATGATACTTTCGAAAGCTGAAAACGGAGAATTTTTGATGGACATTGGCAGAAAAGTCTTATCTTCTGTGATTATCAAGGCTAAAAAGGTACGTTGTCATGGCCCAGAGAAAATGGACCCAAGCGTGCTCATCTACATGTTATTTAAGGCTAGGTTCACACAAGCGCTCCATTTCCTTCCTTCGAGTCCACATGGGGACCAAAAGGACGGAAACCCTGTCCGCCTAAAAAAGCGGTTACCTTCGGACCCCATAGACCTGTAGACTCTCTACGGGCACGAGCACCGTTGCCCCTGCCGGACTCCTTGATCACTCACTAACGGGGGAATCCGGGACAACAAGCGATCCAGCGCTTCTTACAGTGACAGAAGATTATGACCTCTGCCCTGACGCAGGTGCGATGACATCATTCATCAGCGCCTGTTATGCAGGGGAAGGCGTTCACCCGGCTGCTCTTCATGGGAGTACAGGAGCACGTTATACTGAGTATAAGGAGTATTCCACTGTGGCCCCCACACAGTATAATATACTCCACAGGGGCCACTGTGGAGTATATTGGACTGTGTGGGGGTCACCATGGAGTATATTGGACTGTGTGGGGGTCAACATGGAGTATATTGGACTGTGTGGGGGCCACCATGGAGCGCATTGTACTGTGTGGGGGCCCTTCACTATTTATATCACACAGTATATGTTTTATAGCAGACGTGCTATTAGTACAGGCTGTAATAACATTGCACGGTCACTATAAAACAGATCCTGTACGATGTAAATAGTGAACATTAATTGTTCAAGAGTATAAAAGTACCAAATGCAAACGTCTACCCCTCAGTGCAAAGTTGTTATCATTGAAAGCTCTGTGAAGACCCATTCACACAACTGTATTTTGTAGGTAACTGTCCACATTTGTGAATCCGCACAGTATTAATGTTAAAATGCCGTGTTGGCACTTTGCGATAATTTAATGGGTTTTGGATGGCATTTTGGGAACTCTGTATCTAAAAGTTTTACCATCACTGCCATAGACTATAATGGGGTTTGCCAGTTTCCAACGATTTTATACTCAAATCAACAGAGAGAAAAGTCCTGCAAACAGGACTCTTCTCTCCACCAACTTAAGTGGAACTCAGGCGGATTTGCCTGAACGCTAGTGTGAACCTAATGTAATATGGATATACCTCCACATATTGTGGCCTGAGGCTTTTAGTGTCTCATTTCTTATGTCACGTATTAAAAATGTTATAATGACTATCACAAAACTCGATATCAAAGCAGCCATTGTAGGGGACATTACACTGGGGTAGTTCAGCAAGTTCACAATTTCATTTAAAAAATCTTTTTTTTTTTTTTTTTAATAATAAATATGCAAATGAGGTAAAAGGCATGCCAGAGCTATGGAGTCTCTGACAAGCCCCCATTGCACTTAAGCCTTATTTGCATATTTATAAAAATGTTTTTTTCATGGAAAGGGTCCCCTACATTGCATTGTGGCTGGTTTTATATCAAGTTTTTTAGTGACAGACTCCCTTTAATCTAAACTGATCCAAAATGTTATGCTACTTTTTTAATGTGCCCTTATGGAGTCCAGTGCTTAGTTTTCCTGATCCGGAGTGTGACATTTCCTGTAATGGTCTAGGGCTCAGACATAAATCTCCAGCTGCCTGCGGCCAACACTGGAGATATAACATGTGCATTCAGTGCTCTGATGTGATTTGTAGAATCCGAGGAAGTTTGAAGCCGCTTATTCCGAGATGATGGACTTTCTGAACAATCCAGATTCTTGGTCCACCATGGAAAATGAGCTGTTTGGACGAGGGGTAAGTCCTGGACCTGTAAACCAATGATCATATTACACTGATATTAGTCATAGGAGCAGGTCATCATAGCCTTAAAGGGGTTGTGTAGTTAAAGGGAATCTGTCAGGTCAATTTGGAAAACTAAACCACCCACAGGTCCTTATAGACCTGGAGTTTAGTGTCCCAAATCGCCCTGTTGTATTGTAATCCGCAGGTGCATTTAAAAATAAAAAACCTTTATACTTACCTAGAGAAGGGTCTGATGTACGCTGTTCTGCCAAGAACAGTCCGGCTTATTCATGAGCTTCTTCGTTGGCACGCCTCCCAGCGCCTGCGCTGTTCTTCAGTGAAGCCATAGATTGTAAGCCCTTGCGGGCAGGGCCCTCTATCCCTCTGTACCAGTTGGTCTCTGTTAGCATTATCTGTTTTGTATATCTGGTGTATCGTATGTAGATCCGCAAATGTAAAACAACATGGAATTAATGGTGCTATAGAAATAAACAATAATAATAATAAAAGATGGACACCCCGGCTTCATTACGCAATAGCGGGACATGCGCACTGAAGCCTAGGAGTACTCCTCTGGCTTCATTGAAGAACTGCGCAGGCGCGGGGAGTACAGCAGCGGGGGGAGTATAAAGCTTTTTTATTTTTAATGCGGCCATGGATTGCGTTATAACAGGGTGGACGTGTGGGTGGTTTAGTGTCCCAAATTGCCCTGATAGATTACCTTTAAGGACACTTATCCCTTATCCACAGGATCGCTGACCGACTGCTGGTTCCCCCAGTGATGAGGAGAACAGGGGACTGAGAGTCCCCCTAAAGCCTCCTTGTGAATGGAGTGTGACCAGCGCTCCATTCACTTCTATTGGGCTGCAGGCGCTGCTGAATATTACAGTCCGAGCAGCCCCACAGAAGTGAATGGAGTGTCAGTCATGTAAGTGCACTGGTGCTTCATTCACAAGGAGACTTTTCCTCATCACTGGGGGACCTGGCAGTTGGACCCCCACTATCAGACACTTATCCCCTATCTTACAGCACAACCCATTTAATGATGTTGGCTTCCATGTTCCTAGCCATAGGAGCAGGTTCTTACAGCTTCAATGATGCTAGACATTGGGGTGGGAGAAGAACTTTAATAATACCAGTTCTATTAGTTATGACACTACTAACAATGGGTTATGACAACCACGATAATGATGCTAGTCCTCGGGGCCAGGTTATGACCATTTCATACATTTTCAGAAAGCCTTGATCCCAGCCATTTACCCCCTCATTCGCTAGGACATATACATATCATGGAGGAGCATTGTATAGTAGTGCCGCATGACGAGTGCTCTTTGCTCCAGTACACACAGACTACAACATGTGCTGGGCTATGGAATATTCCAGATTATCAGACAAGCACATAGAAGCAAACATAAATTACTCTTCAGGATAGTCTATAGTATTCGGATTATCAGAAATAAGTGCAGGGCCATGGTATTCCAGGTGATAAGAACCACATTGTCCACCATGTAGGTGAAGAATATGAATTTTTACGACATCTTCTTGGACTTCATTGTGATGGACTCTTTAGAAGATTTGGAGAATCCGCCATTATCGATCCAGAATGTTGTAAAGAACCGCTGGTTAAACTCCTCCTTCAAAGAAACCGTGAGTAGTGGCTATTTATAGGAGGCGGTGAGCGGTGTCTGCAGACCATTACTGATAGCAGCCTTGTCAGCCCAAGTATGGAGGTGGCTGGAGATAAAGGGCTGACATATCTGGGCTATGCTTTACAGTTCTGGCAGCGAGCTGTCAGCACCAGGTCTGACCTAGAGCAGAGCAGCCTTATAAACACTGGCTGATAGCGAAATAAGCTTCTGTGGAAACAGTCGCCATACTGGGACTTGTAGTTCTTCTGCAGCTGAACCCCCACCTCCTTTCAGTTGGGGATACAGGTGTGGGGTCTATAGAGTATTTACCCAGCATACCTGAAACAATAAGTTGTCTACTGTATTAGATGGACCTCTGTTAAAGGGAACCTGTCAGTTTTATTCCCCCTATAACAGGATAGAAGTACTGGAGAGACACCAATAGTACAACCTACCCCAGAAAGAGACATTGTACCTCTATTAATAAAGGGGTTGTCCATTCCAGACACTTCTCCCCTACCCACAGGAGGAGATTGCAGTCCCATAGCAGTGACTGGAGCACTGTTCACACACGCACTGGTGCCTTATTCACAGGGAGGATGCCGGGGGAACCTTTAGTCCTCCGTTCTCCTCATTGCTGGGAGAGCTGGAGAACTCTCTTGTTGCCCAGAGGGGTTAAACAGCTAAGGCTACAGTTCACATGAGCTTAATTTCAGCCCATTGCTCTGATCCATCATTGAATCAGAACAACGGACTGTAAAACTAATGTACTGACATGCAGATGGAGCATATTCTGTCCGTATCTGTCATTCAGTGTAATGAATCTTTATTCTGTCTTGTTTGTTTTCTTTTAAGATAGAAGATAAAGTCCTACGACCAGGATTTTCTCTTCCATCTAAAAAAATAACAAACAAGAAGCCTTCCATCCTGCTTTTTACATTACAGTGACTGATAACCAATGCGCTATCTGCATCCGTCATTATATTAGTTTTACAGTCCATTGTTCTGATTCTATGACTGATCAGAGAAACGGACTGAGATTAAGCTCATGTGTACTTGGCTTTAGCTGGTTGCTGCAGCAAGGGCAGTTTTTCTGTTTGGGTACATTCACACACAGATGTAGCAGAGTTAACCTGAACTTCTGCAATTTGCTAAACTGCTGCAAAGTAATATCTTATCACAGTTTTTACTGACCCAGAGAAATGGAGAAGTATAAATAAGTTGATCTGTGTTTCATGGATGTGTAAAATGAATCAACCTTGGATAGCTTGTAACATACAAAACAGGATCTTGTACTGTCCGTCATTATAGACATCACATGAATGAGACCATAGGATAGGTCATCAGTTGGGTAGAGTAGGGGTCCCTGGTGTCAGACCCTTGCTGGTTTTATAAATATGCAAATGAGGCTCAAGTGCAACAGACTTTGGGACACCCCTGGTGGACTCTGTTACATTTGCATACTGTTAAAGACATCTTCTACAAGGAAATACTGCATCTATTGGACTATCTATACGTGTGATGGTTCTCAGCATAATCTCCCCTACAATGTATTATGCCTGGTTTGATATTGAGTTCCCTGGTGACAGACGCCCCTTTAAGGACATGAGTGGAAAAAAAAACCAAATAATCACACAATGATCATTCATAGACGCCCCTCATGACAATTATAACAAATAAAATAAATTTAAAAAGTTATTGTTGCTGTGTTCTATACAGATTGTGACTAGTACAACTGATACCAGCCCCAGGGGTGGACACTGACAGCTGAGGGCCCCAGTGCAAGAACAGTTATGGGCCCCTATGTCATCACAGAGCACCCCCTTATATCTCTCTGACAATACACCAGTTATTGTTGGCCATGTAGTCCATTAGTTTAGTTTACCTGAGGTCAAATAGACAATAGAAAACTGCTGCCAGGTGATAGGGCCCCTGACCTACAGGGCCCCTGTGCAGCTGCGCCAATGGTATGTCCGCCACTGACCAGCCCAGGCACTCTTTTCCGGCTATATCTGGGGTGTATGCAAGGCTTGAACTTGAAGAGAAGTGAAGGCTCTGTTACCATCTTGCACTGGTGTCTACAATCCATCTGACTACAGTTCCTGCAACAAAAAATAATAGTAATTAATTAATCCCAAGTGAAAACACCCCCCCCCTCCCCCGGCAGCACATAAACCCCAAACTATGCAGTGCAATCCCCAGTGATCCCTGCGGTATTATTTGTATACAACACCAGGAAGGAATCTGGGTCTCGCTGCCGCCATGTGCTGGATTGTAATTATTATTGTAATACAAGGCTTGGGAGCGATCACTGGACCGGTGACACCGCTTTGTGCTGCTAACAATAGCGTATCTGCCCTCTCTATCCTTACATTACTCTTTTGAGTCCATATTTGGGCAAATTACTGAGCCTGACTAAACTATTTCATGTTTGGCATCAGAAACTTTTAGGAAAAAAAAAAAAAAGTATCGTATGGCTTCCTCCACATTCCTCTATTTTCCATTGGAATGATCTTCTAATGCGCTCCATTTGGCACAGGACTCCGCACAACAGAAGCAGCAAAACATACAGGCGGAGAGCAGCACCATAGACACATCTGCCCGAGAGCCAGACCGGTGTCTTCAATTATCTGGAGCTACAGCCGCCTCTCATTCCTTCCCAGCCTGACTCCACTTAAAGGGGGCCTCCTGTCTGAAGCCTTTTACATCTATTAGGGAATTGCATTATGAGCAATTGCCTAATCTAATGTTGTTATTGGAATTTCCCATTGACTGGTCTGCAGGAAACACTGGTAACGGCAGACATTGTTTTCTTGGAGCAGTCACAGAAGCTGCATGGTGTGCATTGTGACAACCCCTGTGAACAATTTCTGCTTGCAGTGATTTCCTCACTGCCCTATAGATCTATTGTTGGGATTTCCCACACCCTTAAAGATTATTCACATCTTGACATGTTGCAGCCCTGCCCGGACCACTATAGCCACAGCTTACAGGAACACCCGAGCACTGCTGCAGGTTTTTGTGACTTAATCAAGTTACTGTGACGCCCGTACGTGCGGATGATGGAGTCATGTGATTGTATCATGTGACCTCAGCACGATCCATCAGTTGTCTTAAGTTTTAAGTTTAAGAGAGCTGTCTGCTGGACCCTTGTTGGCCAACAGCTGTATCTTACATACACATGCACACTCAGCCTGAGCAAGTGGTGTATATGCACTGAATGGGAGAGGAGAGGAGGCCGCTTCCCGACAACTCTGACCGAGCTTATTTTTGCAAGAACAAAAGTTAGTTGAAGTCCAGCTGTCCGATCCAAATAAATTCTTTAAAACTCAGACAATGTGGTTTTCTAGATTTGTTTTCTCATTTTGTCTCTCATAGTTGAGGTCTACCTATGATGACAATTACAGGCCGGCCTCATCTTTTTATGTGGGAGAACTTGCACAATTGGTGGCTGACTAAATACTTTTTTCCCCACTGTAGATAGTTGGATAGATAGATAATCTTTTCCATGAACACTGAGAGATTTTATAATCTGGACTATACGGACTCCTTATTATCCGGATATAAGGCAGTGTACTGTACTGTAGATAGATCTGTCTTGGGTGTTTTCTTCTCTTTTTCTGCACTTTTTGTTAGTTTGTTGTTTCTTCAGTTGTTCCGTTCAGTTGCATGTGTCGCTCTTCTTGTCCCCAGGCTGTCACCTCCAGCTGTTGGTCAGTTCTCAAGCAGAAGAAACAACAGATGAAGGTAAGTGGCCGTTTCATGAGCGATGCTTCTGGGACTTGTGTAGTTCTTCTAGCTGCCATTGTTGGGACAGACCATTGAACTTAATGGAGAATCATTCAGTGAGCCCTAAACACGATGCGGCTACTTTATTGCATACTGACCGCTCTACATGACCACTGTAATAGACTGCTGTGACTTTTCTTAGGTCTTAGTGTAGTAACTCTGCTTACTTTAGTGAGGACAGACCAGGACCTGTGTGAGCTCACTCCCCGCCGCCCACAGCTGACCGCCATCCTCAGTCACTAGTACCATTGTTGTTCTCAGCTGTCACCTGACTGTCCATCTGTTGTCTCCATCAGCCCCATTGTAAGACGGCTGTCAGCTGACTGTTATTTAAAGGGACAGCAAACCTAAAGTTTATCTTTTCTCCATCTGCTGTGACATAATGGCTAATTCACATGGTCATATGACAGCTCCATTTTGTAAGAATAGGCTGCCATAGAGGTGCACCCTATAAATGTACGCAGGTTACTTCTGTCAGATACCTTGCAAATCTAATGGAAAAAAAACATCATCAGTGTGGTATTATACAACTCAAGGGCTCCAACTTTCTAATATGCTTTGTACTTTTAATGGCGAGGTCTCTTCTGCACAGTCTCTACTTGCTGTTAGTGGAGGAGGGGATTCTTGTATACATCCAGAGGCCAGAAATCTATACACACCTAAAGCCAGCCATACACTGTAGATAGCTGCTGGCCAGGCAATAGCTATCTACCCCGACTCCTCCATACACAATTCCCCTATTGCCCCCAACTTAGGTTCTCAGGGGAGAGTCAGAAGACCCCCCATAAACATCAGATAGTCAGTCAAAAGCAGTAGCTTCGGCCAAGACATGTCTTATGTGTATGGGTCAGCGTAACAGGAGTTACGCCATTATGAACACTTATCCCCTATGCACAGGACAGGGGATATGTGTCCAACCGTCGGTTCCCCCAGTGATCCGGAGGACAGGGGACTGAAAGTCCCCCTTAAAGCATCCATGCGAATGGAGCACCTGTGTGCTTGACTAGCACTCTATTCACTTCTGTGGGGCTGGAGATTACAGCCCTGGCAGCCCCATAGAAGTGACTGAAGCGCTGATCACACGAGCGATTATAGCTCTAGTCACAAGGAGGCTTTAGGGGGTCTTTCAGTCCTCAGCCTCCTGTTCGCCCCCAGCGATTGGACACATGTGGATAGGGGATAAGTATCCATAACAGTGCAACCCCTTAAAATGGAGGCGCTGGTGCCATGGTGGATCATACAAGTTGTTCAGCCAAACCCCCTGCATGTGCTCATAGCTCAAGCCTTATTATTTTCTCAGGTGTGAATTTGCTAGTAAGGTATGTAGTCTACACAATCTAAGACCCTAGGATGAATTTATTTACCTGCACTGATACACTGTAGCAAATGATTGCCTGGATTACATAGAATTGTAGCAAAACCTCAGCCTGTAATGTTCTTTAATGGGATGACAGACGAAGTGTAGAATATTCCCTGCCCTCCATGATCACTGCTTTATATTACAGACCTCCATGAACTTTGCAGCCCCAACAACAGACTTTTGATACATCACTGTTTTCAAAATTCTGCTGGTTGTCCTTGGAAACCGACAACGGTCAAGCTTCACCCTGTTGTCAGACGTGTGATCTCAGCTCTCACTGTGTAATGCTCTTCTGATCTCCCACAATTTACTCTTCTTTAATAACAAAACCAGCAGAATTCTTCATTTAGCTTTAC
Organism: Leptodactylus fallax; assembly: GCA_947044405.1. NCBI lineage: Eukaryota > Metazoa > Chordata > Amphibia > Anura > Leptodactylidae > Leptodactylus > Leptodactylus fallax. The sequence goes on along the minus strand of CAMRHE010000147.1, from coordinate 98,546 downwards.
CTCTGTGATTAATATGAGGTTAAGAAAAGTAAAGGCTTTACAGTGTTACTTACCCAAAGTTATGTCAATTTTCAGGAATTGGGGATAGAGTTGTAAAATGGCCTGTCACTGTGCTTAGGTTAACAAGACTATGAATCTGTGTAGACAGCAGTTGTCTCCCATGTATGCAGAATTGTGGTAACCGGAGAACCTCAAAGAACACTCGGATCTTGTCGTGAATAAGAGGCAGCTGAAAAGGATTTCATGTCCCCAGACTCCTGCCAAAGACGGCAGGAAATGAGAGCCACAAATTACACCTGACTGGTCCTTAAAGGGTTGTCCGATGAAGGCTGCTTCCAGTGTGAGCTGTAATATTTACTTGCTGTGTTACAGTGACAGGTTTACGGTTTACCTGTGGGTGACTTTGTACCGGTGTCCATGCGTCTTCCTGCAACTTTTACTAAAGTGACTGATTTCTGTGTGAGATAAATGTGACGTCTATCACTACTTTCAAGGACTGTAACTTTATCTTCTTTACTTTTAGTCACCAGATGGATTTTTTGCTCATTTTTATGCCGTCGGTGAACAGATATGTCCAGTTTTGGCGTGGGGATTCCTTGCACCCAAAAACTCACTACATGAGCTGTGCTGCTGTTATAAGGTAGAGGCACACATATGCACTATAGATATAACAATGAGTTTTTCCCTCCTAAGTGGTTACATTTCTTATTTTCATTTTCTCTGGCCTTTCAGCTTCTACAGGGTCAGTTACCCAACTTTCTTGGATTCCTAAATTGGAAAACTGGCCTATGTGTACAGAGTTACGGATGTAGCAGATTTGGGGTCTGTTCACATTGCATAAAAATGTGATGTGAATGGAGCGATGCCTCTCGATGTCCGTTATTCTCGTCTGTCAGAGGACCAGAAAAACGGACATACAGACCGCAAAACTAACAGACATCAACGGAGCCTGAGGATCCCCATTGACTATAATGGGATCCATCAGGTGTCCCTTGTTCTTGACTGAAATCGAAGGACAAAGCAGTCATGCAGAACTTTTTCGTCCTAAAATTATAGACGGAAACTGCGACACAGCCTTAACCTGCCTTTCCACAGCGGGATAAATTGCTGAGACATGTCGTCTTATCACAGAAAACAACAAAAGTCAATACAAAGTCTTTCCAATGATTTTTCATTGGCTTTTATTGTCGTCTATGATAAATTGCAGTAGTGTGATATGTTATCTCGCTGCAGAAAGTTGGTTTAACTCTGCTACATCTGTACATTCCTTTCTTCTGTACTGCTGCATACTTGAGTAGACAGGTGGTACAATAGGAAAGTTGGGGCTATGGCGCTCCTGGGAGCTATAAAGGCACACTCAGCAGATTTGTTGCCGAAATTTCTGGAACTAAAAATGAGCTCTATTCATCTGAATTAAGTTGTACTGATGTCAAGCAGGTGTATTTCTGCAGTAAATGGGTTAGTCATAGAAGGTCCTGTGCATGATCATATGATAATGATGACTGCCACCCAGCTTTCTCAGACACGGATGAGGCTAATTGATTTCTTTTTGGTCTCCCTTATATATAGGATCAAATCTTGCACTTCCTTAAAGACATCTTTGACTTGGAGAAGGTTCGGTATTCCAGCGTGGAAAGTTTGTCGGAAGACATTTTGCAAAATATTTATCAGCGCACAACGTCGCTTGGGCTGTATGTGGAAGCGGACTCTATGAAGGCCACTTGTGTCCAGTCCCATAGATATCTGCCTCTTACAAGTGATCACCTAAATCACATTTAAGACGCCTGTGACCTGCACACCTACTAGCGGCCATTGTGAGAATCAAAGTTCAGTGTTATCATATATAAGTCTGGGCTGCATTCACTATTATTTTCTCAAAATGGCTGTCACCAGTGTGTCCAGATGACTGGTCTCGCCCATAGTCCTAAAAATGCAGGTCCCGTGTCCAAACAGGAAGGAGTGCTCATAGATGGATGTTATCCATTATTCTCTATAGGAGATATGGACAGAGCTGATTTTATGTATCGCCCATAGAGTGTACTGAAAAGTGCTCGGGCATGTGCCCCAACCTCTACCCTATCAAAAGGGGGACACGAGACATCTCACTGAAATGCCATAAATGTTTGTGGTGGAATATTCCTCTTAACCTGTTCTTCCCCATTTAACAACATGGCCAAATCTACTCAAACAGGCCATTTCCTGTGCCAAAATAGGCCCCTACATGAAATGGTATGCTTAACTTTTAGTGTAAGCTCACGTGGTGGAATCCGTCTCTCATTCATTTCAATGGGAGGCAGACGCTTCTTTTTCCGCTAGCTTTCAAAAAATCAACTAGTCAAAAAAAAGAAGCCTCAGTCCTCGGCAGATTCCACCTGATCCTCCCATTGAAGTGAGTGGGAAATCTTTTGAATGACAAGAAGACTTCTGCAATGGATTTTTTTGTGGCAGGTTTTGCCGCCTTGAGAACTTCCCCTTACTCTGCTGTATTCAGTCTCTTTACCGCTCACATTTGTACACTCATGTAATGTTTGCCGCTTTTTTGTTTTAGTGTTCCTTAGTTTAGAGCGGATGCTTCAGAACTCCTGGACTATTTGTGCTCAGTGCCATCTTGGCCTGAAATTGCCCAGTAGTCCGGCAGGGGTTCATTTTGCACCACTCGGCCTTTACACAACAACATTTGGGGAGCAGCTCCTCTACATTCTGCCCTTTGGTTGCCTCAGCACTTCATTGATGGTGCGGCAGCAGTTTATCAAGGTGGACTATTTGATCTTAAAGGAGTTCAGTGCTCTGGAAATTACAAAAAAATTATCATTTTCTTAAAATTTTTTTATTATTATTATTAAAAAAAACCCATCAGGATACTAGCACTAATGCACGCCTTAAATGGGTTCTCCAGGGAGTCGTTTTAGACTAGCTTCCTCTGGAAGGGGGGTTTAGATGCTTTACCTAGGGGTTCTGGGTAGGTTCTGACCCTGGATTGTGTGATCAGAACCAGAACTTTCCCGGGGTCACTCCAACTCCTCTCCTGTTTTTACAGGTAGGTAGTTACCTGTACTATGGGGATTGCTTTACTTTAGTCTGCCAGCCCCCGTAGTAACTAATGGTGAACACGGGAGAAGGTGGATGGACCAGTCATATGACCCAGGGTCAGAACCAGCCCAGAACCCCTAGGTAAAACATCTAAAAACCCCCCAGAACATGTAACTCAAAAAAGACTCCCTTTAATAACCTCCGCTAGATATAGAAGGTTGTTTTGCCTAGGAAAGTACGACTGTAGTCAATGAAATGGACACAAGCGGCATTGTGTGTGATAAACCTGTCCTAGACTGTAACGAGGATGGGTCATGTGCTCCTTGAGAACTCTGAAGGGCGGAGTCAGGGCACGGGTGCCCCAACTCTGCCCCCTGCAGGTCTCAAGCAGCATGTATCCTTTCCTAATTACATTCTAGGATGGGTTTCTTGCACAGGACGGCACTGGCACCAAATTTTATTTACTATAGTCGTACCTTTCTAGGAAAAACACGCTCTCTTATCGAACACAGGGTATTTAGGCATATATAAGTGCAAGTCCCCTGACGTGCGGAGATGCACCAGGGAAGACCTGGGTATTTTTGGTTCTGTCTATTACTGGTTTTCCTAAACTGCCTGTATCACCTCCTTTGGACTTAGCACCTCTGTCTGGAATGGTTTAATCTTCCGATACTTTGCTGACATTACAATTTGCTGTAAATTTTGCTCTTTACAATGGTGAGTTATTTTTGATATGTCTCCTCTAGCCCTGTCACTTCACACAGTGAAGGCGGCCATTTTGAGGGTTCCTTGTGAATATTAGTCCATCCCAGAAAATGGCTGCATCCACTGTGAGGGCCCCAAGGTGTTTTATGTTTTGTCCTGCCAACTACTGGGATACGTGGTGGCCTTGAATGAGGGGTGCTAATAGTACACCTTGTAGACATCAGTTTACTTGGTGCTCAGGGAGGTTGTCGCAGACAAGACCAAGATTTGTTGTTTACATCAAAGGTAAGCAGCCAGCAGCACTCCAGCTCTTCTTGAACTACAAGTCCCAGCATCCATTCTGCCTCAAGAGTATGCCGAGATCTGTCCATTAAAGAAGGCTGGAGAACTGTAGGTTGCCTTGGCCTGGTTTACATGTATATGCCATGTAACTATGTTTGTATGTATGTGGTTGATATAGTGTCACAGATTATTGCACTTTATGGCACAGCCTGGCAGCGAGGCTCACTGTTTATCATGGGTGTGCAGCCTTTGAACATATTTAGAGTTCCTAAACCTGTCGCATGCACATGAATGTGCATACTGTGTTATCTTAACATGTTGTCCAAAATGGCTGCCTCCATAACGTACAAGCAGTGCAATCCAATGCTCGCAGCATAATATACAAAATATCTGTTACTGTGAATAGAAACATATAAAGCCTTGACATCTGCACGTCATGACTGGCGGCAGACTTCAGTAATAGTACCATCCAATGTTAGGATATAATGGGGCATATGGACAGGGCTGTATTTTGGGGGTCCCCAGTAGTCCAGCCCTTAAAGGAGACTGTTATCTATCTGTTACCGATGTCTTATTCTGTCATACACACAGGACTGTTCTTATAGTATGTAGTTTATTAGATGTGCACTGGAGATCTACATTATAGCACACTATTTATGCACATATTATGGCGGCCTATAGATAGACAGATCAGTTTACTTATGGAGATATCTGTCAGTGCTGATGGACTTTATAGGCCCTGTGAGCATGGCCCAGAGCGGTCTGTCTGTCGACAAGGCGCCAGAGTAACCTATATCCATGCGTTTTCCGTGTCCAGGTATTAACTGCTGGTTATGAAGCCGAGTGCACTATTATATATTACATGCACAATATTTATGTGACTGGTTTGAATGAAGTCGCTAAACAATCAATGATACCGTATATCTACTATCTATAGACTGTTGTGTGAATGGATACGTACCGTGGCCTTGTCTTGTACTTCAGTTACTGAACTGTGTCTGAAGCCGTGTGAGCTTAAAGGGCGACTATCCTGGAAATTGTGGAGAAAGTATAGATTTATTACAGTATATATAGACAGTCATCGTATATTCCAACCCGAAATAATATTGGCCAGACTGTCCTGGGAACTGGACAGCAAAGGGGCCATCTTTATGCACATTTCCATTTTTGTGGTGTTTCTGAGTGTGCTTGCATTTGGGGTTTTTAAGTCTTGGAAATAATTTGGTCAAACATGTATGTATTGATATATATGTCTCAGATGGATGGCATATTTGCTATAAAGGTTTACTTACCATCATTGGTAGTCTTTGGGGTACTATCTCGTATAGTGGGTGACAACCCTAGTGAGAGCACTATTGACAGCCCATACTGCATGTCACCTAGATTTCTCAAAAAAGATGTAACCAGGGAATATCCAATGGACCTGGAGGGGGCAAATACAACACAGCCAGATGTTGTCTAATGGCCCCTGGGCCTGGATTTCCATCATCTGTTGCGAAGTGTTACTTTGTAGATATTGGGGATAGTTGCCCTTTATATGCTCTATATGAAATGTCTGCACTATATGGGCCTCATGTATTAAAAGGGGAAGTGTCTCCAAGATCAGCCAATCAGATCACTGCTTTGAAACAAAAAAAATAAGCTTGATTTTAATTGGATTTTTTTTGGACAACCTCCTCTTTCTGACTTGACTAGATTGTATGCATGAGGCCTGGTTATGTTAGGATGACATTATATATCATATTTCTCTCCATGTGAAGAGGTTTCATTAAACTGTTGCTCCACAATTGATGATCATTGGCTCTGTAGTCAGCAAATGCAAAATATTTCATTACAGAAAAAAGTGGTTGCAGATCTTTTGGGTCTCTGTTACGCGATGTCTTGATCTGAATGGCTCTAATTCTCCCCCTGAATATCTACTTATGTCACCCGGTTCTTCCTCTGGAGTTCTTCTGATGTTCTGACCCTGGGTCATGTCATCAGAACCAGCATTGGGCCCCCGTCTGCCTTCTCCCTCCCCTCCTGCAGTTACCTGTGACATGGGGATGGCTTTGCTATAGTCTATTAGCCCCCATAGCACTGGTAACCCATTGTGAAAATGGGAGAGGAGGAAGGAGGCAGAGCGACCCCAGAGCAAGGTGCTGGTTCCGATCACATGACCAACCCGGGGTCAGCACCAGCCGAGAACCCCTAGGTACTGAAACAGACAAAAATCCAGAGAAAGCAAGTAAAATAAGTCTTCCTGGGCAACCCCTTTAAAATACATACACAGCTTTATTATGATCTATCGCAGCAGATAACTTGCATGCTGACAGTTTCCATCCTGATATTCCTTTCTGTTTTGTGCAAAGTAAATATGAACTGAAAAGTGAAAACATAAAAAAAAACATATTAAAGATGCAGAATTGAATATTTGCCGACTACAGAACCAAAATAGATCAAAGCTGAAGCTTCACTGTATTGCTGAGCAGACCTTGTTTTGATATTTTACTCTTTTTACCCAGAATTGCAGTTTTCAGCTGAATGTTTATATGAAATATATTCACATCTATTTTCACGTGCGTCTTGTAGAATGTTTGTACCGATGTGAATTTCAGACCAGGAGAAATGCTGTTGAACTGTATATACGGTATATACATACATATATATATATTCATATGTTTTCGTAATTAAATAAAGTCACGATGTAAAAAGACGACTGCGATTATTTACCAAAACTGGAATGAACCTATTCTCTAAAATGCATGTAGGGCGCGCTGATCACTTACCGTGCGATGTGTGAGGAATTTTTTCTTTAGCCCTTACTCTGTAGCAATCGCTGCTATTTTTAGCACCCAATATGCTAATTAGGCTCCGTACTGTAAGGTGGGTGGTCCTAGGCAGGAGCAGACCAGCTGGGTCCACCTACTTGACAGTAAAGGGCCTAATTGGCATATTGGATATTGAAATTAAAGGGGTTGTGTGGCTATGGACACTTATCCACAGAACAGGGGATAAGTGTCTGATCGCTGGGGCCCTGATAGAGTTGCCTAGTACACTAGAGTTGCTTCACAATATGTGAAAATACTCTTCATATTGAGCTATTTTACAGATAGTTGCTAAAGTTGCAATCCCCTAGTGCATTGGTAGTAGCGAAATTCAACAAGTTAGGCATGGTATACACCGTTGTGTTGTATGGATCCATAAGACAACTCTTAGTGATCTGTAGACCCAAATACTGCACCTATAATGTCTTAGGACACATAGAGTTGGGTTTCTTTTCCTATGAGAAATAACCTCGGCATGTTTTATTGTGTACTATATAGCAGAAGTCACTTTACTTCTAAGAAGGGAGATATGGTGTGACCATAGGCACCATATGGTGGTATAGCGAATGCCTAGGGCTCTGTATGCTGCCGTACAAACGCCATGCACACGGCTTTGTCATGTGCATGAGGAATTCAAAACAACTGAATTACAGATGTAGCAGAGCTAAGGTGACTTTCTGCAGCGTGATTCATAGCGGACATGTTGAAAGTGGCGCAGAAGTAAAAAAAAATAAATAAAAATACTCAATTGTTTTACGCAAACCACCAATTTGCGCAAAACATTGTGACTTTTTATGCCTTGTATGCCAGAAAACATAATAAATCTGTCCCATTGACTTTTCATTGGCTTTTGTTGTCTTCTGTAATAAGATAACAGACTACAACAATGAATCCTCCTGCAGAAAGTCGGATTAACCCTGCTCCATCTCTGCAGGAGGGGGGTCTTCAATATCTTTCAATGACATATTGGTAGCAATTTGCAGAATCCGGATATGAGGTGAAACTGTATAAATGTTTGTCATGGAATTACTAGTTAAGCAATATGCATATATTTGCTAAAAGGGTGACTGAGAGGAAGCTTCACTTATGAAGTGGAGGAAGCCAGAATCCATAAGACATGCCTCACCTCTAAGGTGATAGTACCACAGATCTCGACAAACCGTCCCTTCATCCTGCAAAAAAAAAAAAAAAGGTTGAATAAGAATTAACTCCTTCTAGACCAAATCCCATTTATCTCTCTCCTCATTCATGGCTCAAGAATGAAGTGTGGTTTCCCGTGCAGGGGGTCGCACTGAGAACATTTGAGTGCTCAACAGCTGAGAGCTGCTTTTGGATTGTCTGGAATGTGGTAGATGACCTGACAAGCAGGACTTTTATGGAAACTCACAGGCTGGGAGTAACAGCAGCCAAACTGCATCCAGTCTGATGAGAGGAGCAGAAGAGCTCAGACTGGACTAGAGTGTTGCGTTGCATCTATTCTACACCACAGCCCGGGGGCCAGACATCGCAGGGTACCCGGCCTGGCACAGCACGAGGACAGCTCCGCCAGGAATACTGATTTCCTTGTCTAGACCCTCTGCAGGGCACTGAGCAAGGTAAGACTTCTAATGCATGTCTATAAGGCAGCCCAGCAAACAGGGGCACATAGGGTTCTTTCGTTAGAACTAAAAGTCTCAGCATGCCAAGGGTCCCTGCTTATCATGGAGAATTTATCATTTTCCGCCTGTAAGGATTATTCACAATTTTAAGGAACTTTGGAAATGATTAATGATCAAAATCCTTCTCGGACGTCTTCTGATAACATTTCGCCTTCTGTCTGGGTCTCCTCAATGCCAATTCTATGGACTTAGAGGAAGTTTGAGAAGTTTCTGGAGATCTGGCAGCGCCTTCATCTGTCTTATTGTGTCTTTAGCGCTGATAGTGGATACAGTATTATGTTGGCATTGTGTGGCATGGTACCAGTTTGGGCACTTGGGCACGCAAAGTTTTTCTCAATCACTATGTATATCGGACGCGGGCTACAAGGAAAGAGACTGTAGTGTCTTATTACTGGGCTCAGGATTAAATTAAATGGTAGCTCAGGTATAAGATGAAGAGGGCACAAACTTTTTGTTTAAAAAAAAAACAAAAAAAAAAAAAAAATGTAACCCCCGCCCACCTTCCTTCCACATTTTGATCAGAATGCAGCACATGGCAGCCGCTGTTCAGTCAATGGCACACCTGTGATAGGCCACAATGCCCCCCGCCATGGGGCCCAGTGCAATGCTGCTATTCTCCCCCTGGGTGTAGGTTCCAGACCCCAAACTTGCCACTAGAGTCACAGGACCAGAGCACAACAGTCACCGGCAACTTCTGATCCTATCAGGGGGAAAGATACGGATCATTGTCCAGGTGGGTTTTTGCCGGAAGAACTAATTTTAGGGGGTGGCAGTTGACTAGGAAATAAACATGCGAGGCAAACTAGACCTACCCAGTATTATGGGTGATTATTTGGGAATTAAGATGCTGTATTTTGTGTTCTTTTATTCACAGGCGACATATTATTTGGTGGTATTATATGGGCTGTATATAGCAGTATTGTTTTGGCGCTATGTAACAGTATGGCAGTATTATGTGAGCAGAAATGATGGAATACGTGAATATTTTTGGTGCTACCTCACTTGTTGCCCTGGGCCAGCCCTGTATAAGTGGTTTATAGCTGAGGGTGCCAGCAGGAGGGTGGACATTTCGATGGGGTCTTTATCCTCTGAAAGTTTTAGTGCACTTTAACAATTCTGTGCTAAAAATATCAGATTCTTTACAATTTTGGATTAAGTCTGGGTTTAATTACTCGAGTTTGGTTTGTGGTTAAAAATTCAATTATATGTAATCCATACAACAAACTCCAAAGAAAACACAACTTTATATTTTCTTTCCCTTGGTGGGAACCTCTGTTCTGTTTTAATACAGATTATATGGCGGTAATATTAATAAGCAGGGTCGTCCTATTCACATGCTGGGTCTTACATACATGATGTGGACAGCTGGTCACGTTAACGCAACTTATACCGCACAACGTATGTATACTGAATATAGAATTCCAGGCTTTATATCAAGAGTTTGCCAAGGGCAAGGCTGAACAGGGTCGGATACTGCAGAGTATGTGCAATGTCACTGGACATGGGATGAGTCCTTAGAACAGGTGACAGCTGCCGCTCCTGTCACTGCCCCCCCTATGCTGGTGCAGTAAAATTAACCGTTTAACCATCACCTGCAGTCTACACAAGAGCAAGGGAAACAGTTTAAAGCCATGAACATTGGTGGTTTTTGGGTGATCTGTCTGCAGTCTGAGGATCAATTGACAGTCCCCAGCATCTGTTATGTGATATAAGGTTGGTTCCTATTGTCTTCCAGAGGATGAAGGGGCACCACCTGTCTGGAAACTGTCTCCACCCCCCACCATATGTATTATGGGTACATGCTAAATATTTGTGTTTATTTATGAGGGTTCATGGGTAAAGTCAGCCGAAATGATCATTCAGCCTATAACTCTTGCTTGTTTGCACTTTTGCATTTACTCCGTCCCACCTCTGACACCTTTTTGCTACATGTACGGGAGCAGTAAAGAGGTTATGGGTGAGCACATTTTTGTGTCTCGCTGCCTACTAGGATGCATTGTCACATTTTTTGCTTTTGGCAAGTTGGTGAGAATAAATGGCAAACTGAATCTGCCATTGTATTCTATAGGTCAGCAAATGATGCAAAACACAGAACATACAGCACATACCATTGGAGTCCTGTGGAGTTACAGTATAGGCCCATAGCAGCATGTGAGCTGTGTAGTTTGGATCTGTACAACATACACCCATAACATATCTATATGTAAGAGGCCTTAAATTTAGATGACAAGATCTTAGACTATGTGACTTTTTCCTGTTTTCTTAAAGGAATTGTCCGGTTTCAGAAAGAAACTGGGCAGAAGTAAGGGATGTCTTAAAATAAGAACCGAGTGGTACTTACTGTCTGAATCCCCTGCCACTTCAGTGTTCAGCCTCCGGTGGTCCACACTAGTGTTTGTTGACAGGGCTGCAGCCCATCACTGATCGTACCAGTACAACACTGAGACCCGTAATTGACCGCAGCGGTCACGTGCCGGCGACATGACCTCACCGCTACAGCCCCATCAATAAACACCAACGGGAGCAGAGGAGACTGAGCACCAGAGAGATGGGAGATTCAGAAGGTAAGTATCACTCCTCTTGTTTTTTTAAGACATCTGCTGCCAAGTGACCATTTTTTTCCTGAAACAGGATTACACGTCAATGTTTTAAAGTGTGTAACTTTTTTAAAATTATTATTTTATTTAAATAGTGCTCCTTTTATTTTTATGAATGTTCCTTTACCTTTGTGATAAGGCCTCGTGCAAAAACCGACATATGACTTTTTTTTTAACGTCCATCACATCACCGTTTTCTGAATAATGAAGGTACATGAACATACATGTGCTAATTTGTCTTATTCCGGCCTCATGGATCCAATACAAGTCTAGTTTTTTATGTCCGTTTTTCAGCTAACGTACCTGTTTCATGGACATTAATCGTTGGGTTGGGTTATTAAAACAAAAAATTAACATATTTTTTAAACAGACTTTAAAAAATGGATAGACCCAGAAAATGGGTAAAAAATGTTACACACTGATGGAAAATGGACTATCACATCTGTTCTTAAAATTCATTTTTTTTTTTTTTTTTTTTTTTTTTTAACATTCATGTACATGAGGCCTAAGAATTTAGTTCCCTATAAAGGGATCGCACAGAATTACAAAAACAAGGCTCCTTTCTTGCAGAATAGTGCCACACTTATTCACAGGGTTGTGTCTGGTACTGCAGCTCAGTTGCATTAATGGGGGGCTGAGCTGCCAAACCACATCCAACCTTTCGGTAGGTATGGAGTCGTTTTTGAATCCTGTACAAGCCCTTTAATACTGAGAAATTATATAGAGATAATGAACTCAGAAGACTCTTGGGACATAAGCTTAGGGAATGGGAATTGCAAAAAAAATAAGTATTCAGTTGCTCACTATGGGAATAGACTATGGTCGTAATTTTTGCAGTAGTCACACGGTCACTTTTTTACTGTCTTCCCCAAGGGCAAGCCATGACCATGATGTTACTGCAGTTCTCTCCCACAATTTAGTCTCCTTGTCATGGTTGATCTCATTCTAGAATTTTGGATTATTCCAGCTTTTACATCGTCTTTGGCCTCAATATTTCACATTTTATGCATTTTTAATCATTAGTACTGAAATGCGACGCCGTGTACCAGCCCAAGCATCGCAATATCTAGCACCTCTGTCCTCACGTACCCTGGCCTTACATACAGCCATATATTCTATGTATATTTATTGTTACTGTATCGTTTTCTGCGGGTTGTAAATTTTCGGCACTTGCCAGGCTTATCGAATACGTCCAGTAGACCTGCTGAACCACGTTAATAATTTAATTGTGCTTTTTCTCTGCCGTCCCATGAGAGGAGGCCCTGGCTGCCTCTTGTCCTGGCCCGCTGCCCTGTCTGAGAGACTGTAGATCAGCACAGGCAGCAATGTACAGTTTGGCTATTTTCAGCCTCACACAGCTGAGACCCCCGTCCCCCTCCCGATGGCTTCTGTTTTTTTCTAGACCCTTCTACACACTTTTAGCTGCCTGTATAGACTCACAATAATGGCACGCACCAAAATTTTAGTTTTTTGGGTTTTTTTGCACATAAATAAAGCATTGGGCAGAATTCAGGAGACGATAATATCTTTATACATTGATAAAGCAATGTTTATTCTACGCCCCAATGCAGACTTGTGAATTACACGCTCCCTTTGGCAGCCGATACCTTATGTTTTGTGCCAATAACAGGATCTGTATTTTTTTATTTTTTTAAAATAAAGTTGGAACCAGAACATGAATGCAACGTGGCTCAAGTTTGGCTATTATTTCCGTATACTTTATTCTCTAATACCAAGACCGTAATATCCAGTAGTTATTGGAGAATGTGGCTTACCTTGTAAGATTTGGGGTCCAGGGGTGAACTGCTCAGTAGACAACAGGAAATGAAAAGCCTTTTCCACCTCTAGATGAGAATAAAGGTGTTATCCAGAATAAGAAAACTATGGCTGCTTTCTTTTAGAAATTGCACCACACTTGTCTATGGCTCGCACCTGGTATTGCAGTTTATCTCCATTGAAGTGAATGAAGCTTAGCTGCAATACCACATACAGCCTGTGGACCGATGTGGCGCTGTTTTTGAAAAATAATTGCAGGGGTATACAAGGTGGAACGGGGATCTTCTCCTCACCTTGTACAACAAACTCAACAACTAATCTTAAAAATATGCTAAAAGAGTAGTTGGATTCCTGTCCCGCTATGTTATACGGACACTAAGCAAATTACGACACTTTACTTGGTTGCTTTATGACACTAGTTATTTCGACGCTGTCTATACTACTTGCCCAGATGTTGTACACACATCATGACAATGTGGCATTAACTTGGTATTACACACGGTGCTATACAAAAGTCTTAGGCAGATGTTAAAAAATCTGCAAAGTAAGAATGCTTTCAGAAATAGAAGGGTTAATAGTTTATTTTTGTCAATTAACAAAATGAACTGAATGTAGAAAAGAAATATAAGTCCCATCAATATTTGGTGTGACCTTTGCCCTTTGGAGGAGGAGTCCTGAAAGTGATGATCCGGCCCCTACAGATATAGCCCTGATCTCATCATCATCCAGTCTGTCTGGGATGACATGAAGAGACAGAAGGATTGGAGCAAGCCTACATCCACAGAAGATCTGAGCTTAGTTCTCCAAGATGGCGGCGGGAACAACCTCCCTGCCGAGTTCTGCCAAAAACTGTCTGCAAGTACCGAGAAGAACTGATGGAAAGCAAAGGGCAAAGGTCACACCAAATATTGATGGGATTTACATTTCAGTTCTGTAAGTATCCTGTTTTTGGGCACTGTATAAGACTATTTATTTGCACATTGTGCAGCACTATCTGGGCATTATATGGATCTTTTATTTTTTTTTCTTTGCTTTGTTTTTCACGTTAAACTGAATGGCCCAGATTTACTATTGTGGTTCTGACTAGACACTGGCGTAAATACAGCGCGATGTGTCGCTTCTAGTTTGGGCTAAAATATTTTGACTTGCTATACATGTGGGTGTGCATTCTCAGAAAAAGAGGGTATGGCTTACATGCACCACAATGTGCCAAACTAGTGTCAAAATATTCTGGTGTATTTTCAGGCTGTCTAAGTTTACGCTGTCTAAGTATTAGTAAATCTGGGCCAATGTGTCTCTGATCTGGACATGGCAGTAGTAGTGACCCGACGAGGTGCTGAGACATTCATGTAGTATAGTGTCACTCCTAAATAGAGAGGCAGACATGTAACTGCTGACCCCCTAACCGCCTGGCCCTCCCACGGATACTGGGTATTGATATGTAAGCTAAGTAGTTCTAGAAGTGATGACAGTATATTTAGTTGATACAGCTCTTAGCTATTTGGCTATCCATCGGGTGGCCCCTGCAGCCTGTGGGGTTAAACTTCAGGGTGTGTCCATTGGTCAGGTCATATTGGGAGTTGTAGTATTCTAAGTACAGAGAATAAAAGAACTATATTTTCGGTGAAGCCCCCATACTCAGTGCATGTTGGGAGATGTAGTGTTCAATGTATAGAAGACAACAGTACTGTATTTTGACCTTGTCTACAGGTTGGGTCATATTGGGGGTTGTAGTGTTTTATGTACATAGTGTAATAGAATTGTCATATGGTCTAATCCAGTGGTCGGATCATGCTGGGTGGGTGTAGTGCTCCATGTATAAAGTATGACAGAATTTTGTGAAAGCCTCGTCATCTGGCCCAGTCCTTTTGGAGGTGTAATGTATACTGTGTTTGGTGTGCCCCATGTCAAGCTAAGATCATGTCTACTTGTGCTGGGTATAAAGTATTAGTCACATGAGTAGTCTTCCTGTCACAACATGTACGGCGTCTCCGCTGTTAACAGTGATCAAGTGTTCCTAGGATTTTTGTGGGGAGATAACAACAGCTGAGAATACACACGGGGTTTCTACATCACTGGGAATTAATGTTCTCTACTATGAACCATCAGCTCAGCGGACAATAGAGGGGCCCCCATTCAAGATACGTATATATTAGCCAGAGTAGACAGCAGCTACAAAGAGTGTCTCTTTTTCTGGAGGACCCAGCGTGTCCATAAATTATAAGGCCAGCCCAGTGAATTCAATCAGGACTGTAAATGCTTTGTTTCCCCAGTGGTGGCGCTGCAGGGGAATTAAACAGTTGTCCCACAGATCAATGAAAGTCAGTGGTTGGAGCATACTAGGTCTGATCCTGGCCATTTAACCCCTTAGCTATGGCCCGTGACATCTAAGGGGTGAGACAGAGGGAGGAAGGTTCTCTGTCACTCCATCGGTCTCACTGCAATGTGAACAGGGTGCTGATGGATTGCTATGAAAATCGAGGCATAACAATAACCCACAGGCCTTGCCATCTTGGGCTGAGTTCACATCTGCATTGGAGAGCCATCAGAAATCACTGGATGAAAAAAGTCCTGCAAGCCCAAATTTTTAAGCTGGCGATTTCTGTTACAAAGGACGGACAGCCGATGCATCCATTATAACCAATGGGGTCCCTCGGGTGCAGTTTGTGTCCGTCATAAAATTCTTTTTCAATTTTTCTGGTCCTCTGATGAACCAGAATGGAAACGCCGACACGGGTGTGAACCAAGTGTGAGCTGGATCGATATTGTATCATCTACATGCACATATGTTCACCACTGAGGTACCTGACATTCTTATCCCAGTGACATAACTGATGGCTAAGGGCCGGTTCACATCTGCGTTTGGTTTCCATTCGGGGAGTCCGCTTGTGGACCCCCCCCCGAACGGAAACCTATACGCATAGAAAAGCGGTTTACCATTATAGTCTATGGGGTCCGCAGGTTTCCTTAGGTAACCGATTTTCTATGCGTATAGGTTTCCATTCGGGGGGTTCCCAAACGGACTCCCCGAATGGAAACCGAACGCAGATGTGAACCGGACCTAAGATGTAGCAGAGCAGAGTTTGTCATTTGCCACAAATAATTTAGTTATACAGTTAGTGTTTTTTTTTATATAGAATTCCACATAGACCATGTTGAGTTGTTACAATGCGGCCTGGAATACTTACACAACACATTCAGCTCTGCTATATCAGTATTAACTATATTAAAAATAGTTTACAACACCGATAATAGCAACGGCAAGTGCTAAAAAAGTGTCCAAGTGATCAGGCTGTCAGAGGAGAGGAATCTGGTGAGATAACACAAGAATTCAGGGTTTGCAGCTGATAAGGTTTGTGAATGGCAGTAAATGTACAGCTTATGGATTCTTCTGGTCTATGTAGAAAAAGAGAAGAAATGTTACAATTTGTTGTGCCACATCCGACTGAAGATAGGAAATATCACCGCACAGCAGATGCAACATAATAACCCATATTTCTATAGCAGGTCAGGTAGAAAAAGAGATGGATAATTAAAATCAGTCCACTTCAGGAATATTGCCACCCAAACCCACCATTATAGGAGAGAAGGATGCTATGATCCAAGCGGCAAACAGTGCCTAAGGAAAGGGGTAGTTTAAGGTCAGGTTCACACACAGAAAACTGATATGGTGGGGAGGGAGGGGATATGATGCTGCAGTTTCCTTGTGAGGAGGGAGGGGCGCAGACGTGGTTGGACATCTGATTGGCTTACAGCTCTTATATTACACCAGGACAAACCCTGTACAAGGACAGACAACCCCAACCTGCTGCTTTAGAAGTGCATAGAGCACAAGCCAGAGATTTCGTTGCTATGCTCTACACTGTTTCCTGCACCCATGTGATATGTTTTTTTGGTGAGACCCCTTCTAGTTACCCCTCTACAAAGTGACAAACTTTGTTTCCCTAAATAAAGCCATAACAAGCGATGACATGGGGCAGTCGTTCCGGGAATCTGACTGATGGACTTGTGATCTCATTTACAAAGCCAAATATAGGATTTTAGAACCTCAGTCAAGTGCGAGAGCCCAAAGGAGTTTTGTCTTTGTCTTTTTGGCTGGTTGCCTTTGGATGTTGTCTCATGGCGTGTTCAGTTTGGATACTACAGTAAATGTCATTGTGTCCTGGGAAGAGGTTCTGGATGTTAAGCTTCAATGCATTTGCTGTATATGTGCAATTGTATGTTTTATATTGCTGTAATTTCAGTGTATTACAGGAGTTGACCACCTGGGGGCGTGCTGCAGACTTCTGCACTCACAATAATGGATGACCAATTAACCAGAATTTTTAGTAATGTCTATGGTACTGAAAACTATTTTCTGCTTCCTTACAGAATCATTGTTAGGGTCTATTCACAAAGTGTTATGGGAAATTTAATGTCAAACATAGTGTTGCCAATTAACAAAATGAAATAAATGAAGAAAAGAGAAATGTAAATCCCATCAATATTTGGTGTGACCTTTGCCCTTTGGAGGAGGAGTCCTGGAAGTGATGATCCGGCCCCCACAGATATAGCCCTGATCTCATCATCATCCAGTCTGTCTGGGGTGACATGAAGAGACAGAAGGATTGGAGCAAGCCTACATCCACAGAAGATCTGTGCTTAGTTCTCCAAGATGGCGGGAACAACCTCCCTGCCGAGTTCTGCCAAAAACTGTCTGCAAGTACCAAGAAGAACTGATGGAAGGCAAAGGGCGAAGGTCACACCAAATATTAATGGGATTTACTCATTTGTTCATTCACTTCATTTTGTTAATTGACAAAGATAAACCATTAATCCTTGTATTTCTGAATACGTTCTAACCATGCAGCATTTTTTCTGCCTAAAGCTTTTGCAAAGTAGTATATACCACTGGTAAAGCCATATGGTAGCAAATCTTACCCCTTCTGTGTTTAAAAAAATTATACTGTATGTATGTGTATGGTATACAGTAGTAGCCTGCTCTACTCACACAGTTGGAAAAACAGTCTACTGATCCACACGAGGACAAAATTGTTGGTACCCCTCGTTTAATGAAAGAAAAACCCACAATGGTCACAGAAATAACTTGAATCTGACAAAATTGGAATTTGCCAAACTACATGTTGACAAGCCACAAAGCTTCTGGGAGAATGTCCTATGGACAGATGAGACAAAAATCGAAATTTTTGGCAAGGCACATCAGCTCTATGTTCACAGACGGAAAAATGAAGCATATCTTGAAAAGAACACTGTCCCTACTGTGACACATGGAGGAGGCTCTGTTATGTTCTGGGGCTGCTTTGCTGTATCTGGCACAGGGTGTCTTGAATCTGTGCAGGGTACAATGAAATCTCAAGACTATCAAGAGATTCTAGAGAGAAATGTGCTGCCCAGTGTCAGAAAGCTTGGTCTCAGTCGCAGGTCATGGGTCTTGCAACAGGATAATGACCCAAAACACACAGCTAAAAACACCCAAGAATGGCTAAGAGGAAAACATTGGACTATTCTGAAGTGGCCTTCTATGAGCCCTGACCTAAATCCTATTGAGCATCTGTGGAAGGAGGTGAAACATGCTGTCTGGAAAAGGCACCCTTCAAACCCGAGACAACT
This sequence comes from Leptodactylus fallax, assembly GCA_947044405.1. NCBI lineage: Eukaryota > Metazoa > Chordata > Amphibia > Anura > Leptodactylidae > Leptodactylus > Leptodactylus fallax. The sequence goes on along the minus strand of CAMRHE010000147.1, from coordinate 80,081 downwards.
GGAGCAGTTTGCCCATGAGGAGTGGCCAAAATACCTGCTGAGAGGTGCAGAAGTCTCATTGACAGTTACAGGAATCGTTTGATTGCAGGGATTGCCTCAAAAGGTTGTGCAACAAAACATTAAGTTAAGGGAACCATCATTTCTGTCCAGGCCTGTTTCATGAGTTTTGTTTTTTAAAAAATTCTGTTGAAGCCTGGTTGGAAAGCAATGTCTGACTTTCATTTGTTCATTTTCATGGGTTTTTCTTTCATTAAATGAGGGGAACCAACAATTTTGTCCACGTGTGTATATACAAAATGAAGGCGGCGATGACGCTAGACTGTAAGACCTGCCTTTCTGATAGTAGAGAGATATCAGTGCCGAAACTAACGCCACTGGTATCTACACCACCTGGGCGCATACCGGGAAAGCTGACAGTGAATTCAGCGCACTGGTGGCTTTCTAACAGTATATAATACCGCACGTCTGAAGGACATGAAAGGTTCTTTTTTTTTTTTTTTATCAGTGCCAGGATGCAATGTCTCCTAAGACACTGTAATGATAGTCCATTCATATACACCTCTGCATTCCTGTAATATCTATGTACAGGGGCGGACTAAGATGGGCTCCAGGCTAAATAAAGATTGTGGCCCCCCCCACCAGGATTACATTTTTAGGGCCTTTTAAATGGATTATCAGGTGACTGCTCATTTTCCATCAATTCCCACTGTTATGTTGGGTTTATACATTGTGCGTACAATACATACACCATACACCTGGGATGCTGCCGAACCCAGGGATCAGATGAGTGGAGCTGAAGGAAATTTTATTTTTAATGGAGGGGGACTTCACTGTGATAGAGCAGCAGGCTCCCACTATGCCAGGAGTAGGCCTTCACCACCCATACTATAATGCTGCCCCCTTGCTTATGGGAACACTAATTGCAGCCATGCATGTATATCTGTAAGTGCTGTGGAGTATGATGGCGCTATAATAAGTAATAAGTATATAGTAAGCAAAATAAATAAATAAATGCTACTGCCACTTCTAAGTGGCATATATTTGTGAAAGATGATGGGAAAGTTGGGTAGCCATGGGCCTCTGGCAGCCACCCAAAAAGGCCATGTTATAATCTGCCACTGTCTATGGCTAGATTTAGGATCTAGGGATGCCACCATGCTAAGAGTGGCGTCAGGGAATGTCCCGTCTTGTGCTTTTTTTTTTTTTAAGAGTACAACCCAACCTTAATAAATGCTAAAATTATTATTTCATAATTTTATATATAAATTTATAAAATTTAATATAAATATATATATATATATATATATATATATATATATATATATATATAATTTTATAATTAAAATATAATTTTAAGCTCTATAACCCCTGCCTATTGTTGGTTTGCCTTACGATGTGTAACATAATATAGATTCCATTTTGTTGCTATTGGCAAGTAATGTTAAACGTAAAAACAGGTCAGACTTATCAGGTTTTGCAGAGCGCGTCCATCATTGCTAGAACTTTCCGCAGGGCCCCTTATAAGGCAGACATAAATTCTCGGCTGTATCTTTAGTCCTTTCTCTGCTCGGTTCCTCATTCCTAGATTCAGAACTCTCTCTTCATTAACATGCTTCACAATGAGCCAAGTGCAAGACTTCAAAAAGAATCATGGAAAGTTAAATAGCAGACACGCCGTGCATTTCCAACTTCTATTACATAAAATGTGAATTCTATATTTATTATTGAGCACTTTATGCATAAAACAAAACAACGTATTATAATATACTGACCCTATCTAATTATATACCAGTTTTAATGGCAGATATATGCTCCCGGTGGCCAGAAGCGGTACTACATGCAATTATTTTTCAATTTTATGCAGGTTATTGTGGCTTGGCTATATTTCAGGAAGCCATTGGGATGAGCTGTAACTTTCTAATATACATCCTGTCTCTGGCATGGCAGAGAAAGTCAGCGCAGTTTACATATTGGACATCTTATCCATGAATGATCTTGCATGTTAAGAATATGTTAAGTCTCTTCCCGCTCCACTGCGAGCCTCTGACTGCCCAGAGAATCATTACATAGTGACTATATGACATGTCCATTTCATGATTTGGGATTACCTGCATAAAAAATGTTAATAAAGGTTTCCAATTTTAGGTTGAATATTAAAAGAAATTTACGATTTACGGGGGAACAGCAGGGAAGGGAACGTAACCATGAATGACGTGGCCCAAAAGACTGAGGTAGGTACATTATAGACGTATGATTGTGTATTTTATATGCTGCTGTATAGGTGGGCCCACTATTACTAGGGTGGTCCTATACCACCTATTCCTTCCCATGTAAATGATATGGCGGTCACGCCTACGCTATGCCATGTCATGCAGTGTCCATGGAGCCGGTGGAAACAGGTCTGCACGTTACTACTCTGTTTCCATCAGCCTTATAGATGCTGGGGCACATTTATGGCTGTCAAAAAGAGTTATTGTTGTTGCCCATAGCAACCAATGACAGCGCTGCTTTCATTTTTCAAGCGAATAACAGGAAATGGAAGCTGCAATGTTATTGGTTGCTATGGGCAACAAAGAGCTATCATTCATTCTGCACACCTCGTTACTGATTACTGTGCTGAGACTGTAACGAGCTGTTCACCTGTGTGTCCATCACATGACCATGGACCGCATATCACATGACCATGGACTGATTTACATCCACTGGCAGTAAGCAGAATGGATGACAGCAAGCAGAGATCTAGAAATCCGTGAGAAATTGATACAGAAAATATATTGGGAAATTGTACAACTTTTTATTATACAAACCATAACATTTGTCTCTCAATATCGGTCTGTAGATGGACAACCCCTTTAAAGGCTCAGAGTAATACGCCTAAAGATACTGAGCCGATCATTCACTTATGTGATATCCTCACAGAACTTACAAGAGTCTTGGTAAAATTGCTCAGATATTTGAGATCAATAAAGTTGATCCTTCGTGAGAGTGTTTGCCCTTGGCCCAACCTGTGCTCCGAAAATTTCACAGAACACTGGTTGGTCTATACCGTAAGCTAAAAACCACTTGAGTGATGGATGATATTGATGCGCACGTTGAGCACAAGGCTCTTTCTTACGCCATGAGCCCCAATCCTCACCCACCACATTGTGCGAATGTGTGCGGGGATCTGGGCAGGCCGAGGCTTATTATAACTCATGCCAGTTTACTGCCATGTCTTAGAACAGAAATCTTGTTCCGACTTACGAGGTCCCACTATTTTTGAGCTGTATTTCTGATACACAGCTCCAGATCACCTGCATAAAAATAAATAAAGGTCCTGACATGTCTATTTCAGTACACAGTTAAATTTTTCATGAAATAACAATTCTGAAGCATCTTTTCTTATAACTATGTATTGTGCCGTTCCTCGGTTATTCCTCCTGTAAATTTACGAATTACCTGACAACAAAGTACCACTCTTTTTGTCATGTCCCTACATAGAATGGTGCAGTCAGCACTGGTTGAATAACATCCGACTGTTGTGAAACCTCATAACTAGTAACACTCAGTCGTCAATTTATTTATAGATTTCTAGGAGGAATAACAGAGGATCGCCATGATGTTAGGTGGTAAACAGTCCTATTAATGTAATACTATTCTAAGCTTTTGGACAGAGTGTTTTGATATGGTTTTGTGAAGGTAAAGGTTATATAGGTATTTGATGTGCCGGTTCTGGTCACCTATATGATCTAATATGGCCTAACCAATTTAATGTGTATGGGGGTGTCCTGATTTCTACCTACAAATTAGGGTAAGAAGGATCCCCAACATCCTTTGTTCTCAAGGGAGGTAATTCACAGTCACAGGTGTCTAGCAGTAGCTTGCTCCCCGCACCCACAGAGAACACATTCATGGTGGGTCGAGCCAAGGGTGCAGGTGTATTGGGGGAATAGCTGTTCAGCTGACAAATGTTGACGGTATAAAGGTTATTAATGCATGAACTATATGTAAATGTTTCAGGTAAAATGTAAGATAAAATAGGGATAACAGGGATTGTTCAGGACTTCCTGTAAGTAATCCCAATAACAGACACTACAAAGTGAAATGGCTGATAACAGAGAACAATAGGCAGAGTTTAGTTTCCCTTTAAAGCACTGCTAATGCTATAAGGCCAGGAGCCACACATAGCTTAAACGCCCAGGCAAGAACCACGTCGTTTTACGGTACCTGCAAAGTGGATGGGATTTTGGCTAATCTGCAGAAAAATATCTGCAGCGGAAATGCTGCGATTTAAAAAACCGTCACGTTTTTGTAAATCGCAGCGTGTAAATTAAACCCTTCTGATACGCCGGCATTTTCTGTATAGGTATAATAGGGGTAGAAAGTGCTCTGCGGACTTTCTGTGAAAAACACTGTGGGAAAAACAGTGATGCGTTTCCGCCGCGTTTTATCCCACAGCGCTTTTTGGCTGCGGCTCGCTACGTGGGGCCTTAGCCTCATACCAATAACATGCTCTGGAAAATGCGGCTCACTTTCTGTCTTTACTCTCTTCTGTCTATTTTTCTTCCTCTGATATCTGTCACGCTCCTTTCCTGTTTTTCTCATCTTCAAGATTCTGCTTTCTACATCTAAACCTGTCCAAAAAACCTACGTCCCCAAACTTGGCAAGGGAGATGTAATGAATAAGTTTGAAGCCATGCAGAAAGCCAGAGAGGATCGGAGCCAAAGAAGAAGCACGGAGGAGAAACAGCGGAGGAAAGAGCAGTACAACAGAGAGAGGATCTGGAACAAGCGGAAGCAAGAGGTTCTCTGTGCTGCTGTGGATTGACTGGCTTGAGTGTTAGCCTTTAGGTTCTGTTCACACTGTAATCCGTCATAGGGTAGGGCTGGATCCATCACATAATGGGCACCAAGGCTGTATAAAGGACCCTACTGACTATAAAGGGTTCCTTTTGGGTTTCCATTATTTTACAGGACAAAATAGGACTGCATGCGTTTTTTACCGAACTTCCAAGACAAATGTGAACACAGCCTTATAACACTGTGCACAATATACAATAGACTAACCAGAAAGTGTTACATATGCCAAGTGATGATTTTTATGATTGTCCCCGAGAGATCTCATGAAGATACTCATAAGACAGGGTTCATTTACTTTTATCTTGTCTGTGGACACGGTGATCTGCGTATCGTATGATGGTTTAATATCTCTTGTTCTTTGCCACCAGATAAAAGAATTATTAGCGTCCGATGATGAAGAAGAAAACCAGCCAAAACAGGTGGAAAAAGGATATGTCCCAAAGCTCACGGGTAAGTCCGATTAAAACAATCTCAATATATTTAATTTTTTTCCACCTTCTCCTTTTCTATATGTGTAACTGGAGCTCCCCCTAGTGGTCACTTATTGAAATTGTGCATGCCAAATCTGGCCAAGATTATGATACAGCGAACAATCTGAATATTTGCCAATCTGGAAAGGGACACATAAAAACGTATTTATCAAATGATATTTACCATGGACTGTGTCTGTAGTGTGAAAATACTGTGCATATGCTTTGCCAAGTATGACATTTTCATGGATAATAAAACTAAATGCTCCAATATTGTAGTGTTTAACACTAAAAAGAAAAAAAAAATCTGAAACATGAACAGTGTTCTGAACAGATTTCAGAACCCAATATTTTAATATCATAAAATAAGTATATTTATAATATCCGATGGTAAAATCTGTAGGATTGGTAATAATAGTCCTACACCGATGGCCAGCCTAAAGCGTACACTAATCATAAAACAACTTGTCATAAATGAATAGTACAGGTGAATGTAAGAAACTTTGTAATATATCTTATTAAAAAAAAAATCTGTTTCCTTCTCCACTTATAAGGCTGAGTAACTTTTTTTTTTTTTTACATAGAAGTCTATGGAGTAGGGAGGGCTGCTGGAAAAGACACACAAATAACTGCAGCTGCTAAACTCTGCTACACTGTGAGAGCTCTTTTGACACTGCTGTATCCTCATAATAAGTCTCTACTACTGTATGGAATGAGGCTATAAATCAACAGCCTCCTCCCCTCTCCATAGACTTCTGTTTGTGAGGAAAGTACAGAAACAGATTCTATACTGATAAACGGTGAAGATAAGCACAGCCGCCTAATAAGTGGAGAAGGAAACAGATTTCCTTAATAAGATATATCACAAAGTTTCCTATATTCACCTGTACTATTACATCATCCAGTAAATAATACCCCTTTACAGAGTGGTTTGCTCAATACAACATGGAGTATATCTGGATAATTCCTAGATACATGGTAATGGATGGCACTCATGCACAGATCTATCTATCTGGTGTTGTAGGGACAGTTAAAGGAAAGTTTGCAGAAATGGAAAAACAAAGGCAAGATGAAGAGAGAAAAAGGATGGAAGAAGAGAGGAAACGGAGGCTCGAGCAAGACTTGAAGGAGAAGAGGAAAATTCAGCGTGAACTGGCCAAGAAAGCTGAAGTAAGTTGAATGTTTCACCCCATAGAATGGTTCTATATCAATCTTCTAGCAGTCCATTATTTCGAGATGATAAGAACATGCAAATAGGCATTCCATTTGCTGTGGCAACCAGTTAAAGGGGTTTTCTGGCCCCAAATTCACTTTTCATACTGGTGACCTATCTTGTGGTCATCAGTATGTGATCTGTGAGGTTCTGATACCCGGACCCTGCACAGACCAGCTGTTGCCTCCAGTGTTGGAAGCTGCTAAAGGATGGGGAACACAAATTATTAATTGATAGTAATGATCAAAGCAAACTGCTGGTAAAGTGACTTTTAGACCATCGCTAACACAAGACATTTACAACATTTAGGAAGACTGGTATATCTTACGCCAATCTAAAGCTTGGCCATACATGAGACACCTGTTGGATGACCACTTGGTCAGCCAACAGCCATCTCTTATCTGACTTACCTATACACCTGTATGCTCAGCTTGGCCAAGTAGTGCATGTGTAGTAAGAGAGAGGAGAATGCCGCTGCCAAAGACAGATAAACAATAGTAGCCAACTATTACAGGTTATGTCAAAAACTGGCATGAACTATATAGCAAATTTGGTCCATTATATTTAAGTCTTTGTTCACTTCTGTGTTCGTCAAAAATCGCCGTCCAAAAACATTACGCACGTGCAACTTTTTCATCATTTAGTTAAGAACAACAGACACCCAATGGGCTCTATTATAGTCAATGGGGTCTGTCGGGCTCCATAGGTTTCTGCTATTTTAGCGAACTATTGAATTGGCCCTCCAATGGACCAGAACAACAGACATTCCGACATAGATGTGACTGTAGCCTCAGTCTGTCAGAACCCCACCCCTATGTCTAACATTATTGTCATAGCCCCGTTCCTATCATTAATCGCTCCATAACCCATATTACTACCCTCATTATGTTTATTAATCCACCCCAATGGCCAACAACAACATAACATGAGGGCTAAACAAAAGGTTCTCTTTCCATTACTACAAGGTCACAATATTCCATACACCTTCAACATACTGTAACCAAGTATCACACTGTAGAAGCTTCAATACAACGGCCAAGACACTTGTTGGTCTGCAGAGTCTTGTTCTATATTGGAAGCACAGTATATTGGGCTATGATACATTCTGATGTATGTTGTGTGTTGGAATTTCCTTGCTCATCATTCATGCACAAGGTCTTAGGACTTTTAGGAGCCATCCTGGACTGCGCCAATACATCTGTAGGGACTCCAATCTTTTCTTTTCAGGAGACATCAGAGTTTTCTTGCAGAATTTGATTTTTAGGTGACTTATCCCCTCCTGTTCTTCCAGCTAAATATTCATTTTTGAGGAACCAAGCATCTTTTTTTATAATTTTAAAAGGCAAACAGCTTGACAATATAAAAATTCTCATTTACTAGATTGAGGACATTAACTGTGATGGAAGTGACTCGGAAATGGAGGTAATGAGAAATTTATTTAACTAAAATTTCTATCCTTTTTTATTTCCTTCTTCTTCTATCATCATCTTCACTAATACTCTCGTAACGCAGTGTGGAGAAGCTTGTTTTCCAGAGTAGATAATAATACATCTTATTTTTAGGTCCCCATCCTGGATACTTAAAGCAATTCACCTGGTATAACATAATGTCAAGTTGTTATATTTAGTAGGGTAGTTTTGTCATTTACTTTAAATTTTATCACTGTGTTTTTGGAGAGCAGTTTTACTTCTGAATTCTCAAAACAGTAGATGCCTCATGGTTTGCATAGGGATTATATTTTCTATACTTCTTATGCACCATTTGCTGTGATAACTGAATCCATCTTAAAATAATCTTAGAAAGCCATGACAAGCCATGTCATATATCAAATATATGATAGTCAAAAGGAAATTGTAAGATAAATTGTTGGTACCCCTCGTTTAATGAAAGAAAAACCCACAATGGTCACAGAAATAACTTGAATCTGACAAAAGTAATAATATATAAAAATTCTATGAAAATGAACAAATGAAAGTCAGACATTGCTTTCCAACCAGGCTTCAACAGAATTGTTTAAAAAGAAAACTCATGAAACAGGCCTGGACAGAAATGATGGTTCCCTTAACTTAATATTTTGTTGCACAACCTTTTGAGGCAATCCCTGCAATCAAACGATTCCTGTAACTGTCAATGAGACTTCTGCACCTCTCAGCAGGTATTTTGGCCGCTCCTCATGAGCAAACTGCTCCAGTTGTCTCGGGTGTGAAGGGTGCCTTTTCCAGATGGCATGTTTCAGCGCCTTCCAAAGATGCTCAATAGGATTTAGGTCAGGGCTCATAGAAGGCCACTTCAGAATAGTCCAATGTTTTCCTCTTAGCCATTCTTGCGTGTTTTTAGCTGTGTGTTTTGAGTCATTATCCTGTTGCAAGACCCATGACCTGCGACTGAGACCAAGCTTTCTGACACTGGGCAGCACATTTCTCTCTAGAATCTCTTGATAGTCTTGAGATTTCATTGCACCCTGCACAGATACAAGACACCCTGTGCCAGATGCAGCAAAGCAGCCCCAGAACATAACAGAGCCTCCTCCATGTCTCACAGTAGGGACAGTGTTCTTTTCAAGATATGCTTCATTTTTCCGTCTGTGAACATAGAGCTGATGTGCCTTGCCAAAAATATCGATTTTTATCTCATCTGTCCATAGGACATTCTCCCAGAAGCTTTGTGGCTTGTCAACATGTAGTTTGGCAAATTACTTTTGTCAGATTCAAGTTATTTCTGTGACCATTGTGGGTTTTTCTTTCATTAAACGAGGGGTACCAACAATTTTGTCCACGTGTGTATCAACATAAAAATGTGATAAGAATCTTCAATTGTTCCATGGTTTGTACCATAAATTCGGGGTAGCTGTTCACCCAACTACCCATGTTTATTTCAATGGGAAGAGAAAAACAAACATCTCCCATCAGAACTAGGGATCCAAAATGTCGAAATCCAACAAGACAGATCTCGAGAAACCTAAAATTTTTTCCATAGAATTCCTGATATGGTCATCAGTCTCCTGAAGTTTCAGATCTTGCCGATGAGGAAATACTTCAATCTAGTGATTATGTCATTTTAGAATTGAGGTCTCTGGTTCTATCATAACTTTCTTTTAGTTTCAACTTACCTTCTTCTTTCACAGAAATAGTTTGCCATTTTGGCACACGGGTTTCTTTTTCACAATAGATAGTAAACTAGAATATCCACTAACCGAGCCAAGTGTCTGTTTTGAACAGGAAGAAACAGAGGAAGTAGAGGTAGACATCACAACAGTAAAGCCAGTCAGATCACCGGGAAAAATTAACGTCAACTTTGAAGACTTGGAGAAAGAAAGGGAAGAACAAGAAAGAAAAAGACGCGAAGATGAAAAAAAGAGAAGATATGACGAGCATAGGAAGTCATTCCGAGAATCTAAGAGACGTTCCACGGCTATGGTAATGTCTAGATGCTGGCGTTTTGGGTCATCATACCCTATGTTCCTCCGATAGAAGTATGGCTATAAGCAGAACTAATCTGACTTAGGCGTCAAACATAGGGATATAATAGAGGAAAATTCCAACTCCTTGAGATTATGTCTTTGTCGTGTTCCTTTTAAGAAGAGCTTCACATTTTAGAACTGAAATGATAAGATGTAATAAATACCATCTGCCTACCCGTCTTATTTTCCAAGGATGAAACCGAGACTCAGGACAAGAAGAGCAAGGAGCAAGTGACTCCTGGAAAACTAAAATTAACCTTCGAGGAGCTAGAAAAACAAAGGCAAGAGCAACAGAAGAAGCTTGCAGAAGAAGAGGCTCGCCAACGGTTAGAGGCAGAGAGGCGAGCCTTTGAGGAAGCGAGGCAACATGTGGTAATAACTGCCCTTAAATTTTTAGAATTTTATCCCCACCCCATAGTCACTGACCATCAATATTACTATATGTTTTAAGTTGGTTTATTTCTCATAATCATCCATTACCAAATTCACCTGAAAAACTTATATATTTGGCCATTTGCCCTATTGGTTCAGTTTTTGACTCGTCCTTATGAGCTTCATCTTGAACCTCAAGGTTCTTAAATCTGAACAAAGGTTATTACATCTAAAATCCACAGTTTATACAAAATATAAGCTGGGTTGCACACGACCGTGTGGTAGCCGCCGGCTGTGAATGAATGGCACAGCCGACACACTGATGTCATCTGTGCGCCAGCTGTGCTTCCGCGGAGCCATTCGTTTGTGGACCTGTTCCATATTTTGCGACTCAGACTGTCGGCCCGCACATGGGACCGTCTGCAACCGGCTTTATAGTATTTGGGAAAATTCTTAGAATTCATGATATAAAGTAGTGACCACCAGGGCAAACATTTCCTAGACCTCTTGTAAAGCATACCATTAAATAAAAATCCGCTCACCCTCTCTCAAGCACATGGTCAGTGTGCTGTACGGTAATAGCTTCTAGTCAAGTCATAGCACTTGATTCCCAATATCTCTAAGGCGATTGGTGAGATAATATTCATCTCCATGCTGATGCTGCCTGTAGGTAAATCACTAAAAAAACCATATATTGTACGGACTGCCAACTCCTAGGCTGTCTCGAGTCTAGAAGAGTACGGTTACTCCTTCTGGCATAGCTTGAGCCTTATAGGCAGCCAGCCAGTGCTCTCTGAGGAAAAGGGTATACAAATTGGCTCTCATCTAGGATCTGGGTGGAAGGGAAGAAAGCTACCTCTCTAGAGCCACCTATTGGATAGCCATCCTATAAGTCAATGGTTAACCCTTTAATACGTCTTGCAAGACAACAAGGGAAATAAACAATACCCAAGTCTTCTGTAGAAGGAAAAGGCAGCTGTTCCCTTATCAGTGCAGAGCAAGGTACTGGTTAGCTAGGTAAGCGGCCATTGACACAAGTATAGGGGGAATGAGATACTGTTTTATCCTTGTGAAGACTACTAGTTGGTGTAGGGGGTTTTGTAAACCAGGTAATGTTCCCTGGACTACTCTGCAAACCAAAGGATGTCCAGAGACGCCCCGGTATTTCAGCAAGGTCATCAATTATTCCTCCCAAATTTACCTTACGGTCCCGAACAGAGGAAAACTGGCGAAGGATCTCATTTTGAAAAGGAGACACCTTAAGTAGTGTTACTAATATTTATTGAACTATGGTGTATATAAACCAAAGATACAAGTATAAGTTCACTTACGGTGTGTATTTCTTGGTTTTCTGGGCACTCCTCACCACCAACCTTCCCACCCCACAGGAACCTAATTTTCACCATCTCTTTTTGTAACCCTAGTCATGTCACCTTCCACAGGTACTACCTGCATGAATGGCACGCAAGATCCTTAGTTTACCTTTAACACTAAGAAACAAGTTTAATTACATTGAGAAGTGACTTAACCAAAATGTCTTTCAAGATTTGAAGAAATGTAACTTCTCAGCATCTATTTTCTAAAGGTCAATAATGATGATGAAGACGATGAGAAGAGCTTTAACACATACAAAGAAGAATTACGTCCCGGCAAACTGAAGTTGAGTTTTGAGGAGTTAGAAAAACAGAGAAAAGAGGAGGAGAGGATGAGAGCAGAGGAGGAAGCAAGGAGGAGGATAGAAGAAGAAAAAAGAGCATTTGCGGAAGCCAGAAAGAGCATGGTAGTGTAGTGTTTGGAGAACGTTTCCTTCTATGTTTCCCCATCCTGCATGAATTTCCTTTTTCTTCCAGGCAGGATGGCATCGCTAGCCAAATCCAACTCTCTTTAGCTAAGGACTAGTTCAGTTCAATTTCAATTAGTAAAAATATAGATTCACAAATAACCTTTAACATACCTTTCCGGGATGGTTAATAGTCACTAGTACACTCATAGGCCCCTGTATCAAAAGTAGGAATTTTGCACAAATTATGGTCAGCTATTTTAATGAAAAAGAGGTGAACTTAAGATGCAATATAAAAAAGAAGCAATCCAATATATGTGCAACATTACATATGTTTTTATTGCAAAATACTGATCAGAACAGTCATAAAAAGGTTCCACACAAGTTTAAGTTAAAAGGATTTTCTGGCCCCAAATGGATTTTTCATACTGATGACAACCGGACCCTGCACAGATCAGCTGTTGTAGCAGCATAGGGGTGGTTCTGGGGAATTGCAGTGCCACTTCTATTACTTGAATAGCAGCAGTGCTGCACTCGCTCCCTGTCCACTAGCAGCTTCAGGCACCTAGTGGCTGCTAAAAACAGCTGATCTGTGTGGGGTCTGGATGTTGGAACCCCAACAGATCACATACTGCGGATAGGTCATCAGTATTAAAAATCAGTTTGGTGTCAGAAAACCCCTTTAAGATTTAGGAATCATTTTGGTGGTATAAATGTCACAAATCACTGGACGTAAAGAGAAATGTGCTTGGCTAATTCAATTGGTGTGGGTTTGGAGGATATACACAGATAAGCCATAACATTAATATCGCCTAATATTGTATACTACATGACTAGGTCTCTACCATAGTCAACAGTAATGTTTTCGGCAAGTTGTGATATAGTAACGCTCCCGTGGAGCCAAGGAAGATGGGCTAGCTATTGCACCCTAGTGAGCCTTGAACGCCCATGACCATGTTGCTGGTTTATTGGTTATTGTTCCTTGTACTTTTCATAGGTATTGTTTTGTGCTAGTCACACTGCTACCAACCCACATGCTCCAATCCAGTCATCTAGCTTGCCCAATTTTCCTAACAGACTGTACCATTGTCACCAAATAACCATAGTTATTCACTTCTATTTTAATGTTATGGCTGATCATTTTATAATACCAGTGAAAACTTTTGTAGTCAAGGATATCAAATGAACCAGTTTCGCGGTCAGCTATGGGTACTAGTCAATGTAGGACAGTGGCCCAGTGGTAGCTTTTAGATCAACCTCAGTTGAAGCAAGGTGTGCATGTCCTCCCTGTGCTTGCATGAGTTTTCTGTTGGTTGTCTGGGATCCTTGCACATTCCCAAAAAAAGGTGAACTTGCATTGTATAAAATTGTCTATAGTGTGCGTGTATGCCTAAGAGGAGAAATTAGACTGTGAGCCCCCACTGGGTACAGGGACCAATGTGAGTAGAAGTAGCATGTCTGTGCTGGATAAATAGTAAAACATAAATAATAGATCTATATTGTGACCATCTACAATTCCTACATAACTAAAGTAACCAGTGTTTTCACCTTAGTAGTGCTGCAGTACAAAGGGACTGGTGGTTTCCGGGGCCTGATGTGACACATAGAGGTTCTAAGAGTATAACTTTTGTAATGCAGGCTTCCAACAATGAAGAGGATGATGAAGATGAACTTGAACTCCAAAAAGAACATCTTACCCCTGGAAAACTGAAATTGAGCTTTGAAGAACTGGAAAAACAGAGACAAGAAGCAGAGCACAGAAGAGCAGAGGAGGAGGCTCGAAAGAGGCTCGAGGAGGAGAGGAAGCAGTTTGCCGAAGCTAGGAAAAACATGGTATGTTTGTACCCCAACACACAGTACTCCAGAATACCCTGTAAGGCGGAGGCACCACGTTGCAGAAACGCAACTTTTTTTGCTGCGTTTTTTTTTTTTGAGCCAAAGTCAGGTGTGGACTGAGCAGAAGGTATAAAGATATAAGAACTTCCTATATATTTCCAATTCCTTTTGTAGCCTTTCTTGGCTTAAAAAAACACAGCAAAATTTGCAACAAAAAAAAAGCTGCGTTTCCGCAATGTGGGTCCTAAAAGTGTAGAATGACTTATAACTAAGATTTATCCTAGGTGTTCCAGTGACTTTCCAGGACCAGAAAATAACAGGTTGATGGTGGCCAAACTCCCATAATTCCCACCAATGAGCTGAATGAAGAAACCGCTGCACTTCTTTGTGTACCAGCACAGCTCTATACTATTTTGTAGTGGCTGACCTGGTATAACGTAGTGCAACTCTGTCCAAGTCTAGTAAATAGTACTGAGCTGTATTACAAGATACAATTGTTACGACAAGTACAGAACTGTGTCTGGTAAACAAGGATAGGGACCACTCACTGGGTATCGGAATCCCTTCAATCAGCTGATCGCTTTGGGTGCTGGGATAGACCGTCCCTATTCTGGTCCTGGAACACCCCTAACTGTAACTGACTTGATTTCAACCATCATATATGGGACTAGTGGTAGTTTATATTCCAAAAGAATGTCCTAAAATTTACATGTATTATTACCGAAACCTTCTAGAGAGTCCTTATTTATGGGAAGATGTAAGGTATATTAGAGGCGTCATATCAGATGACCCACATTTATTTTGTAAGTCCCAGGTAATCATATAGCTAATACAAATTGATGTTTTGTACTTCTTATCAGATACATTACGCAGGTGTAAATCCTAAAGCATTACTCCAGACCAGTGGTTCCAAGTCAGGAGGATTTTAGGGATTTTTTGAGCTTTTATCATGTTAATAGCAAATATAGGAAACCATATTTGACAATAGAAACACACTTCACCAATGTATATCTATGTGCTACTTTTTATCACCCAACAAATAATAGAATTTGGACACGTACTGTTGTACCATTCTTTTATGGCAGGTTGGACAGGGAGACGAGATCCAAAGAGATTTTAACTACTTTGCACCATTTATACCCCCCAAAAAATATACTACTTTTGCACAGGCTCCCGCACAGTGCCACATGATCCATTTGTTTTCTGCCTGCAACATCCAAAACACATTGCATGTCTTTCACTCCCAATACCAGTCAGTTTTATTCCCCCTCTGGTCAATATAAATATGGCCAACAGTAAGTTGCCTATTGTTATTATTTATTTATATAGTACCATTAATTCCATGGTGCTTTACATTATTATATTAATTCCATGGTGCTTTACATTATTATATTAATTCCATGGTGCTTTACATTTGCGGCTTTACATACAGTACACAAAAGATACAAAACAAATACAATAGTGACCACCTGGCACAGTGGGATAGAGGGCCCTGCCCGCAAGGGCTTACAGTCTCTGAGGGAAGAGGGATAGAGACAGAAGGTGGGGGTAGAGGCTGTACAGATGGTGGTGTGGTGACAGTAGCGTTATTGGAGGTTGTAGGCCTTCCTGAATAGGTGAGTCTTCAGGGACTTCTTGAAGCTTCTGACTGTGGGGGGTCAGTCTTATGTGTCTTGGTAATGATTTCCAGAGTATGGGGGATGCCCGGGAGAAGTCTTGGAGACGTTTGTGTGAAGAGCGGATAAGAGCAGAGCGGAGTAGGAGGTCTTTGGAGGATCGGAGGTTACGTGCGGGCAGGTAGCCGGAGATATATGGAGGGGACAGGTTGTGGATGGCTTTGTATGTCAGCGTTAGTAATTTGAACTCTATTCGCTGGGCGATGGGTAGCCAGTGAAGGGATTGGCAGAGGGGGGCGGCTGATGAAGAACGGGGGGAGAGGTGTATTAAGCGAGCGGCACAGTTTAAGGTGGACTGGAGGGGGGCGAGGGTGTTAGCTGGGAGGCCATGGAGAAGGGTGTTACAGTAGTCTAAGCGGGAGATTATGAGGGCGTGGACTAGCATCTTTGTAGTTTCAGGGGTGAGGAAGGAGCAGATTCGGTGGATGTTCTTGAGTTGGAGGCGGCAGGAGGTATTGAGGGTTTGAATATGAGGCTTGAAGGATAGGTCAGAGTCTAAGGTTATCCCAAGGCAGTGGAGTAAGTGTAGCACCATTAACTATGATAGATGGGTCAGGTAGAGGGGCCATGCAAGGTGGGCCAAAGATGATGAACTCTTTTCTCCATGTTGAGTTTGAGAAAGCAGGAGGAGAGAAAGGAGGCTACGGCTGCTAGACATTCTGGACAGCAGAGCGGTGATGTCTGGTCCAGAGAGATATATTTAAGTGTCATCAGTGTAGCAGTGGTATTGAAAACCATGAGATTCTAGTCATTCTCCTCCCCCCTTTTGGCAGCTGTATGTAGTTTCTAGTAAGTACCCACACATTTCCAGAGGGTGGGGACTGGCTGAACACAGAAAATACAGGAGAATCTGTTCTCTAATTTACTGTCTCCCTCAGAGGCATCAACAGGGTCATGAAGGACATTGATGTAGAAGTAATGAGATGAATAAAGCACGTGGGGTGAGATACAGGCGCCTGGAGCAGAATGGGAAGCTTCTGTCTCTCTCTCTCAGCTCCTGCTCACTCCGTACTCCTCTTATACTTGTACCATTGACTTATGCAAAGTTTGTTAAAAGTTGGTGATCATTTAACCCAGGGGGCAGCAACCTTTGGCACTCCAGCTGCTGTGAAACTACAACTCCCAACATGCTCCATTCACTTCCAAGAAACAGCAGAGCAAGTATGCATGCTGGGAGTTGTAGTTTTACAACAGCTGGAGTGCCGAAGGTTGCCTACCCTTGATTTAACCTAAAGCAAAGAAGGAGGCATAGAGATACAGAATCATGTGACATTATGTAAAAACAAAAGTTAACTGACCACGTGTGAAGGGGTGTGGAATCTGATATTCTTGGCAGGTATTGGGCTCATCACATAGGTCTGTCATTACTTAGGCTTAAGAAACACTGGTCTTGATATGTTAACGAATTATATTACGAAAATATTTAGGGAAAAAAAAAGCGGTGTACTTACCTTGACCCTCCAAGCATTGCATCTTCCTTGAAGGACTGAGTTAGGATTGTTGTGTGTGAGTCTGCCCAATAAAATTCCATGAAATGTAATAAAACTGGTAAACAGGACTATGTCATCATGGAGGATCTACCGGGAAGACCTAATCATTGATTTCTGCAATTGGTGACAAATTTGGAATCATTTTGTTTCATTCTCCAAACAACCAATTTCCAAATTATTTTTAAGAGCCCAGGCCAAGATAATATTCTTCAGGATATGGAGTGTTCTCACCTGGACAGTTGTGACGCATGCAAAGTAAGATATGTTCACCCAAGGTCAATTTCTTACATTAACTTACTAATTGACATCACTTTAGAGATTAACACATAGAAGAATGTACTAAAATGTTCATATTCATTCTGCCTTCTAATATCACTATTTCTAGGTCTTATGTTCCATTAAAAATATACATTTTCCAACTTTTACAGCGGCAATGAGGGGTGCAAAAATCTCAAGGTTATTTAAGCTGAATGATTTTTGCATAAAGCACATTCCGTATGTATTGTTGCTAACTCTAGTTATGTTTTACCAAATCTGTTTTTTTCAATCTAAGATGCTAGACAAGTATTCCTCATGTTACTGTGGAGGGGTGCCCCAGCTAAATGCAGAGGCCTCATTGTAGCATCTGTTTTATGGCACAGGACTAAGATGCCATGTTTCTTTTTAAAGGAAGCCAGTCATTGGGACCCAGCCCGCAGATATATAGGTTAGACTCAGCTGAATTAAAGTGTTTTCCCTATGGGAATTGCTGCCTCTGTCATCGAGATATGACTGTTTTTGTCAATACGTAAGGAAGCAATGAGGGTATTGCCATTGCTCCAAAAAGGTAACACCCTCATTGCTCCAAACAGCTCATTTGCATATTGACAAGGGGAAACCACTAACCTATCTATCTGCAGGGCTGAGTTGTGGAGACAGACTCCCTGTAAGAAAATTTAACTTAAAACCCTGTTTAGTTCACTTGAACTGTGAAGGTCCTTGTAATGCAGAAACATGACACGATTATTGCCATGTGAATAAGGCCTTAGGCCTTTTGCAATAGTTCGAAACTACGTTCCCAACTATGCACAGAGTAGTTGTAGTATTCGCAGTAATAGCATCTAGCTAAACAGCCCTTCACAGTAACATTACAATCAGGTATGTATGTCATATACTGTTTCTGGTCATCCTGCGACAGTACAGAGATGATTTCTTCAGGGACAGCTAACCTTGGAGCAGACATGCCTCTGAGTATCCTCCAGCACCTTCATCAAAACCTTTATCCACGTCTCACCTGTATAAATGACAAGTCGTATTAATTCTTTTCCCCAGGAACCAGACGAAGAAGGCCTACCACTAAGCAAACCCACTTCTCAAGAGTCTCTGGCCCCAGGCAAACTGGAAATCAATTTTGAGGAACGTCTCAAACAGAAAATGGACGAAGAAAAGAGATTAAAAGAGGAGGAAAGAAAACAAAAGCTGGAACTTGAGAAGCAAGAGTTTGCTCAGTTACGACAGGAAATGGGAGAGGTGGGACATTTACTAAACCAGGCTGTAGAGGCAAATCTTTACATGAGAGGGTGGGGGTAAAGGAACATTTCTTCATGTTATCACTAGAGATGAGCCAAGGATTCAAAAATTCGATTTGGCAACTTCACCGAATTTCGCAATATAATTCTATTCGATCCAAATTAAATCGCGGCAAATCGCATACCAAAAACAGCTATTTATTGGCTGCAGAGAGCTGGGGTGGGCTGCAAAATGGTGGAACCCCTTGGTTGCCGCGGTCATGTTTGACCGCGGCATCCAAGTTGTTAAAGCCCCCGATCGGTTATGGAATGTGACATCACAGGGCTGGCTGCTGATTGGCTGCACGCATGGCATTGTGGGTAATCCCGCGTTCCCAGAGTTCCTTGCCCCATGTAGAGCAGCCATTTTGAACTAAATGCGAATCGTTATCACGAAGTGTGAGGAAATTCAAATTTGATGCAAATTGAATATTTACTGAAATTCGGATCGAATTCCACTTCGTCAGCTTCGATTCGCTCATCTCGAGTTATCACTTTCTTTTTCAATGCTAGAGTATAAGGGCTCTCTGTTTTAGGGAGGGATAAGAGGAGAGAAAAAATGAGCAATTTACCTTTATCTGGAAGATTTGGCATTTTCTGGGCTACAAATATTGACAACCTAGTGTAAGGATAGGTGGGGATCTGACACCCGGCCCCCTCACCAATCATCTTTTCTCCGCAGCTAACACACAGGGAATGGATCAAGCAGCAGACAGCTCCGTTCTCTGTGTAGTGGTAGAACTGAGTCACTGCAGCTTAAGTCCTATTTAAATGAATGGGAACTGATCTGCAGTACCTGGTCTGGCCACTACACAGAACAGCGCTGTCTGCTTCTTGACTCCATTCCATATGCATCAGTTACAGCCACTTATCTGATATCAATGACTTATCCTTAGGGTAAGTCATCAATACTTTTAGCCTACAGTAGAGAACCCCCTTTAATGCCTGTTTGCCATCATAGGCTTGTATGACACAAGCCTGCATCTATTATGTTGTATTTATTGCAGGTGCATTTTAGGCTTTGCAAGGATTGGAATTTTCATAAAAAAACAAATGTATTTTTACAAAACAGGGTGAATGAACACATAGCAGATTTGCTGCAGAAATTTGTCTGTTAACCCATGTCTTCATGTCTACTCCTTGCCTTCCCCCATTTTCAAAGCTGTAAGAGGACTTTTTTGCAGAACAAATTGTACTTCCTAATGGCACCATTTAATATTCCATATCATGTACTAGGAAGCTGGGGGAGAGAAAAAAAAAAAACTGTGGTGGAATTGGAGCAAAAAATGCAATTACACCATTTTCTTAAAAGAAAACCTTAAGTCACTCATTATACGCCAAAAATGAAGTTACCTTTATGCTGTGGGTTAGTATGATCACAAGGATACCAAATTTATATAGTTTTTACCTTAAAAACCAACACCTGTAACTTTTTTCTTTTTATATTTCCGTGAAAGGGCTCTTTTTTTTTTTGCAGGGCAATTTTTTGGTTTTATTGATGTTTGGGGAATATATGCTATTCTGATATCCCTGCTACAGTATTCTCTGTATATAAATATTTTTATACAGTAATAGTACAGGCCTTTTCAGATATCATAGGTAAACTAGTAAAAAGGAGGGTGAATATTTTTATGAAATTAAAAAAAAAAAAATTTTTTAGACCTCCCCAGGGGGCATAAACAAGCAATTGTCAGATTGCAATACTGTATGGTGTAAGCATTCCATGAGGAAATTCACTACGTTACTATTAAGCCCTAAGGCTGGGTTCACACCAGCGCTTGAACTCCGGTCGGTGTTTCCGCCCTCGAACCCGCTTAAAAAAATGCAGAGAAAAGTCCTGCAAGCAGCACTTTTCTCTCCACATTTTTCACTCTTTTCAGGCAGAAACTGCACGGACCCCATTATAGCCTATGGGGTCCGCAGGTAAACGCTTCTTTTAAGCGGATTAGGTTTCCATCAGGGGACCCCTTCCAAATGGAAACCCGAATGCAGGTGTGAACCTAGCTTAACTGTGGCAGGACTGGGAGCGCTCAGAAAACCACTATGTTACTATTGAGCCCTGTCTGTCGGACTTGCAGGCTTTAGAAGGCTCCTGGCTACCATTGAAACTGAGCGGCTTCCACAATCTTGCTGTGGTGACGTTTATCACCACATGTGAACATATCAATTCAATACAAAGCTGCATGAAGGTGCTTAAGAGTTTAAAGCGATGGTTGGTAGTTTCACAATGTGCCTGGATTCTGCATTGAGAACATATATGGATATATTGTAGGCAGATTTTAAAATTTCAGATTGGGGTAATTTTCACACTTTTAATAAACACGAAGGGTTAAACAGCATGTCCATCAAACCTTGTACAGCTCAACTTACTGTAGCTATTACTAGAAATGACATCCTTCCATTGTTTACATAGTCAGAAGTGGTGTTCCAATTAAGTGATATTTTCTCCAAAAAAAAATACGTACCGCACCCCATCAGTGCCACTTACAGACTCCAGTTAATCCCTATGGAGAACAGGGTGCAACCTTGTGAACTGCAAAATTTCCAACACCAATTAGAATTTTTCTTACAATAGTCATTTGCAACTTGTTCCCCAATAGGGAATGGCTGATCCATGCTGCTGTATTTGCTCAGCCTGACCCATAACATTCTCTCTTTTGGAGCAGGAAGAAATAAATGAAAGCTATGAGGTGTTAAGCACAGAGTATGAAGAACTGATCAAACTGAAACGGACCGGATCCATCCAAGCCAAAAACTTGAAAAGTAAATTTGAGAAAATTGGAAAACTATCTGAAGAGGAAGTACAGAGAAAGGTAGAAGAGGAGAGGTTAAGGAGAAAAGCCATGGATGAGGAGCTGAAAGAAAGAGAAGCAGAACATTTCCAAGAGGTCAGTTCTATGGGGTGGGACGGCTGCTCAGTCTATAGTATTAGTAATCTTCTCTATTACAGGATAGGTAATGCTTCTGTAAACTACTTAAGGCTCCACGTTGCAGAAAATAACCCTGCATTTTACAGTACCAACAACGTGAATGAGATTTGTTAATACATGTCAGTTCTAGCTGAGGAACTGCAAACGTTTTTCCAATCGATTTAATAGGGGAAGGGAGAAGAAAAAAAAAAAATGCCTTTCCTCCTGACTCTCCACACACATTCACACTCAGCTCAATAAAGTGCACGTTTAAAAGGGAGATGGAAATAAACCACTGCCAGACCTCTGGCGTATGCTTACAGATAAAAAGTCGGCACATGCTTGACCCTTGTTTCTCTCGAAATCTGTGAATAAATGCCCCATACCGAATGTGTATGACCACCTTTAAGTGACCAAGAAAATTCCAGGCTGTTGGCTCAACCTTTTCTCTGACCATATGATCCCCAGTCTTTTATCTATTAGGTTTCTTTATATTATATTTTGAGTCTAATCCCCTTACTTACATGGACCGTTCTCTATTGCAGGAAGACGAGGTTGATGTACGACCAGCAGTCAAAAGCCATGCCCCATTCTCACACAAGGTCAATATGAAGGCTCGATTTGAACAGATGGCAAAAGCCCGGGAAGAGGAAGAACAAAGAAGAATTGAGGAGCAGAAACTCCTAAGGATGCAGTTCGAACAGAAGGAAATAGATGCAGCGTTACAGAAGGTACAAGTAACCATAGCCATATAGTAATACAGTACTCTGTAGTTTTATTCTTAAGTGGATCATGGCATATTCCAACATCAGATGTATTGTATAGCTATACACAATACTGGGTGTAGGCAACCAAAAATTAGCACCAAAAATGCAGGAATTTTCTTATATTAAATTAAACATAACGTGTTTTTTTGTTTTGTTTTGCCAAAACACCCTACAACAGTTCCCATAAGGAGTAGCTATTCCCATATTGGCAGCTACTTACCGAGATGGGAATAACCCTTTACGCCATTATTTGTGCTACATTAACATATACAACTCATGGAGATGGCCAAGGTCATATGTCAAAGCCTATTTTTAATGCCAGGCAGTGGTGAATAACCCTTGTTCTATGGCAATCCATACAATAGCATATTCTCTCTAAACACAATGTTGGATTCTGTGAGAAGAGGGGGGGGGGGAAAAGTGAGATTAGGTATACCGGAGTTTAGCATGAGTCCTGTGTCAGGGATCCATACTATTATCATATGTCCATGTCACAAGATAAAGCCTTTAAAGGGAATCTGTCAGGGCAATTTGGGACACTAAACCACCCACTCGTCCATATGGACCTGGGGTTTAGTGTCCCAAATCACCCTGTTATAACGCAATCCATGGGCACATTAAAAATAAAGCTTTATACTCCCCCTGCCGCTGTACTCCACGCACCTGCGCAGTTCTTCAATGAACCCAGAGGAGTACACCTCGGCTTCAGTGCACATGTCCCGTACCTCCGGCAAATGCGCAGTGAAGCCGCGGTGTCCATCTTTGGCTTCACTGAAGAACAGCGCAGGCGCCGGGAGGCGTGCTAACGAAGAAGCTCATGAGTATGCCGAACTGTTCTCGGCCAAACAGTGTTTATCAGACCCTTCTTCTAGGGAAGTATAAAGGTTTTTTATTTTTAATGTGCCTGCGGATTGCATTACAACAGGGCAATTTGGGACACTAAACCCCAAGTCTATAAGGACCTGTGGGAGGTTTAGTGTCCCAGATTGACCTGACAGATTCCCTTTTAAAATTACCAATTTTGCCCATTTCAATTGACCCTTGGCTTGGGGGGAATATTGGCTTTGAGATATTATTGACCATTCTTGCAGAAATTCTCATTTGTGAGATTGCTGAACATGTAAAATGTTTTTCAACTCTAAAATAAAGAATGATGTTCAGTCATTTACTTGCACTGCAACACGGAGCAGCAGCCTTTAGCGCCACAGCTGTTGTAAAACTACAACTCTCAGCATGCTCTTTTCACTTCTGAGTACAGAAAACAGCCGAGCAGGCCAGGAGTTGTAGCTTTTAACACTGAAGATTGCTAAAGGTTGTTAACCCCTGATGTGGAGTGATCAACCTGAACGTGTGCTACAGGGATGAACCACCTTTGACACTCCAACTGTTGCGAACTTACATCTCTGAGCATGCTCTGTTCACTTCTATGAGAGTTCTGAGAACAGCACGCTGGGAAGTGTAGCTTCAACAGTGAAGATTGCCTAAGGTTGTTGACCTCAGATATGGAGAGATCAACCCATGTAACATCAGAAAGTCTACTAAAGGGGTCAAGGCAACCTCTGACACCAGCTGCTATGAAACAAACTCCCAGCATTCTCCACTCACTGATATAGGATTTCCAAGAACAGCAGAGCAAGTATGCATGTTGGAAGTTGCAGTTTCACAATAACTAGAGTACCAAAGGTTGCCGTCCAATTTTTTTTTTTAAAAGGGGGTCCCCACTTCTGTTTTGTTCATGCAGCCAAAGTATCAAACCCTAGCCAGGTTTTCTAAGGGCTAGAACACTGACCCATCGTTTTCTTATGGCTCCATAAACAAGACCATGTAGTCACTGGTCCATAAGTCCATGGGTAAAACTCAGGACAGCCCTTATTCCTGTCAGTTTTGAGGAGCGGGTTTGTTACTGAAATGTATGTCATGGATATGACCCATTTGCAGCCTGTGCAGTTCTCTCACGTTTGTGTTTGTAGGCTGAGGATTCAGGAACACTCCCAAATGTGCAGCCTGAGGGTATTCTGATGCTCCGTTCCCATATTATATAGGACCTGCTCTATAAATATCGTAATGAAGCATAAGAACATGAACCCTAGAACTTTTTATCAGTCAATGACAACTGATGCCTATTTCTTACAGAAAAGAGATGACGATGAAGAGGAGGAAGCAAGTGTTAACGGTTCCCAATACGAGGAAGAAGATCTTGCACGCTCTGGAGCCCCTTGGTTTAAGAAACCCTTAAAGAACATGTCTGTGGTAGATGGTGAACCTGTAAGGTTTACTGTTAAAATTACTGGAGAGCCCAAACCTGAAGTAACATGGTGGTTTGAAGGGGAGATGTTGCAGGACTGTGAAGACTATCAGTATATTGAGAGGGGAGAAACGTACTGTCTTTACCTACCTGAAACCTTCCCAGAAGATGAAGGGGAATATATGTGTAAAGTAGTGAACAGCAGGGGCACGGCTGCCAGCAGTTGCATCCTCAGCATTGAAAGTAAGAGTTAGTGCTTTAGAAATTCATTGCATGGTTTCTAACCCGCTGGGTCTCTCTCTCTCTTATTCTGCTCTCTTTTCTTGCTCTAGCTGATGACTATTAACATCCTGCTTTAACTGGAGACTTCCTTCTGACCCTCACTGCAACCAGTCTTCCTTCAGTGGGCCAAGACACAAGAAGCGCCTGTGCATTAATCTGCCATTCCCGTAGTACTGGCGTTAGATTGCATGCATTGCTGCAGTTGAGACTATAGGCTGAACGGTGATGCGAGGGCTGTACGGGAAAAAGAAAACCTGCACCATGTAAAGAACAGCAATATTTTATAGTGGATTAAGTTGCCTTTGTAGGTCACCAACCTGACTTTTCTATGAGAAATATTTTGTTGAGAAGTAACTTCTGCCATCTTCTTATTCTTGAGTATTTTGATCCAATTTGCTAATAAAGAATTTGTCTAAACTTTACAGCAATAGTCGCATGACTTTTCTTTCATCATGTACCTAGAATTCAGCGAGTACATCCTTACTTATTCCTTTCTATCTGAAAATTCATGGGAATCTTCTCTTCAGTTCAGTGCCATCTGATCTCTTGGTGACGTGATGTGAAAGTCTGTTCTCTCTGCGATTACCAAGTCAGGTACCAGGACTTCCTGTGTGACCAAGCAGGGGGGCAAAAAATAAATCTCTAAACGTAGTTACTGCTGATGATCAGACAGTCTCCTATCACACAGTTATTATAAAGATGGCAGTGCAGCCTCCCAGACTGTATCCCCCCCCCCCCGCAGAAGAAGAAAAAAAAAAAAAAAAAACCCCCCCCCCCCCCCCCCCCCCCCCCCCTTTTTTCTTCCCCTTCTTCCAGAAACCCCTTTTAAAAACCCAAAGAGCTTTTTGGCGCCCCCGGGGGGGGGCCCCCCCCCCCCCCCGGCCCGACCCAACCCCCCCCCTCCCCCAAAGACCCCATTGCTACTTACAAAGTGATTCTGAAACAGGGCGCCCCACTGGATTCAGGGGGCCCCCCCCCCTCCCCGCCGGGCTCGGTTGATATGCTGGGCTCTGGTGACAGTCAATGAGGCGGTACTGCAGTGATTGAAGAGTGTTTATTGTGGTGCGAATGTCAAGTAGCTTCACTACTACAAGTCCCGACACCAGACAAGAAAGGAGTCAAATACAATAGGTGACAACGTATTCATGTTTATTGAGTACAATGTTGCATACAGCAAAAATGGAAGATACATTTGTCAGGGATACATGAGCAAATAGAAAAACAAATATGGTTCCTCAAAGTTCCTCTTAAGGTTAAAAGTTATGACTTAAGAAAAGAAATATCGCGAACAGCTAGTTCAGAAGTACCCGCCTTACATTAAAGATTGTTAGACTAGCATAAGAATGGTTCCCCTATCCGCTAGCCCTTTAAGTGAAAGCTACAACCCCAGCACACGTTCGGCTTTGACTTGACTAGCAAAGCACAACTAAGTTTTATCCTGTTGGATAAGGGAGTTATCGAGTACAGTCTATCAATGGCCTATCAGTAAGGGGTCTATACCCCAGGACCACACTGTTCAGGAAAACGTGAGCGCCTTTATCATTTGTGCATGCTGGCCATTGTACATACAGATTTGGCTGCATTTGCTCAGTATCCAGAGGTAAAACACCAATGAATAGGCCATCAATAGAAAGTCCCAAACAACCCTATAAAACAGAAAACGTAAGACAATACATTACATATTTACAGAACTACATTGCTAACTGGTTTACAGCTCTGCTACCTAGATGCGCACCTGAAATATCACAGCGAGACCCTAACACTCCCTTAGTAATAGAAATATACACTTCCTGAGACTCCCAATGTTTGACCTGCCCTCCATATAACACTATGGCAAATTAAAACCAGCATTTAGAGATATTAAATGGATACCTGACTCGACTCACTGTATGCATGTACATTTTAAACATTGGATTAACGCATGATAAATAAAGCTAGTCTAAAGGGCGGCCATACACATTACACAGGAGTAGGCTGATGGCTGAACAAGCGATGCGTTGTTTCATAGATGCAGCCATACACGTTTCATTGGCCATTACACTATTTACACATGTTCAATTTCATTGGCATTATGCCATGAAAAAAATGTATCTTCCATCAACAGGGGAGAGGATGAATAATATTCCTGATCAGAGGGCTGACTGCGGAGACCTCCACCGATCCTGAGAATGGGGGGAGCGCTGAACTTTGGCCACCTCTGGTGCTACCAATAAGGTGAGAGGTAGTGGGGGTGTATGTGCGCCCACCAGGGATTCAGCTGTATTCACAAATAACCCCCCCAATGTCCTTAGTGGTCAGACCCCCCAAAGATCAGCAATTTATCATCTGTCCTATGACTAGAGGATAAATGGGTTTCATGGCATAACCCCCTTAAATGAAAGGTTAATCATGGACGAAAAGTTCTTTCATCAGACTACACAATGAAGATCACAGTGTGTCAACTATAAGATTGTTAAATTTCACTCACATGTTTGGTTGAAATCGGCCATTTTCATCATTAGCCTAATGTATATGGACATTTAGTTCAACACTGAAAGATAATTTAATGATCCTTGTGCGTTACATCATCCAATATGTTGGGACTGAATTTCAAGTAGCATGGTCCAGGCCCAATTCAGACAGCAGTAATGTTGCATTATTATGGCAGAAGACACTATATTGACTAATGCCTAGTACTAAGCAGCATTGTATGCAAAGGCATCCCATCCATAGTTAGGACAGGATTTCACCCATAATATGGCAACATTAAAAGCCGCCTGGACTAGTCTGTGCCTCCCAAAATGTTAAGAGTATGATTAAAAACTAATTCCAAGCAATGCAATGTTAGATCATGCTACTAGGAGACATGGTATTCATATATATATATATATATAAAAACAAACCCTGACCAAGAAATCCTCAAAAAAAGCATTTAGACAGGATACCAAACAACCAGAAAACTAATCACGTTCTATTGTCTTTATGAAAATACAGTCAAGATGAATTTTACACTTTCTGAAAATCAACTTTTTCTGGTAAAGAGACTTTAAAGCACAAACTTAAAAACATTTGTGTGTCAACTACAGGTTTACCTCAATCCATACGACTGCTGACTAGGACACTGGCTTTTAACAAGATACTGGCGTCAGTCTTCTTTACACACGGACCAGTATCTTCCGATGGGAACATTGTGCGTCAGAAATGCATCTCACGTGTATGACATGTTTATGTGACAGCACATTTGTCAATGGTAAAAGATACCCCCATATAGAAACGACACTTACTATTAGGTGTTAGCAAATCACAGCAAAAACTAAAATACATTACCGGGTTAGTAAATTACAGCATCAGAAGACAGGAAACTGCTTACCACAACGTACAGTGCATTGTGACAAATGTAAGAGATTCAGCAGCAAGATAAAGCAAGTCTAGCAATCTAAATATCATCCAATGTCATTTACATCATCACATTAAATGGCAAGGAAAAATCTTTACCAACAGGCTAAACCTAAAAGTCACATTGGCTCACAGAAAATACTGTCTTTAACAAAGCATAGTCTGCATTCTGCTAGAGAAAAACAGGGGAAGCTGAATATGATCAAGAGCTGCTACACACAGGACCTAAGAAACCTGGGCTACATGTTTACTTCCCTAAAAGTTGCTGTCACTGCAAGCCTAAAGTGAGGAGATTTTAGTGTGTACACCAATTCTGCAATCCCACCTCTACAGAGCAAATGTCAATCACAGTAGGGTTTTATTGGGATCCAAGTTTGGTTGGAGGGGGGTCAGGGGATCTGCAGCCATAATATGGATCCTAAAGTGTGGCTCTCTGATTTGTCTAATAAGAAAAGGCTTACTAATATTTAGCAGTGCCACTCACTGACACCTACAATAGTGTAACAAGACAAGCAATGTGTATGTTATACATGGATGGCTGCAGTTAGAAAGAAAGGACTGGGGAAATAAAAACTACACCACTAATCTCATAAGCTGGTCATACGTAGGTAATGCAAAATGATAATGTCAAAAACATTTAATATGGCTGCCCCGTTGGGGAGTCTGACCACGGAGACCACCACCGATTCTGAGAACAGGGGGGTATCACCTCCATTCTGAGCGGTGGATGCAGAACGCAAGTTCCATTACTTTGAACAGGAGCAGCAGAGAGATCCATCAGAGCGCTTCACCTCTGCTATTTCTGCTGCTCCCACTGAAGAGAATGGAGGAGTGCATTCTGCAACCACTGCTCAGGTTTGGTGAGGGTCCCCATGACCTGACCCCCACCGTTCAGCAATTTATCCCTCATTGTAAATTTTGTTGTATAACCTCTTTAGAGGTTCTCAAGAACACCACTTAAAGAGGACCTTTCATGTCCTCCTGCACATGCGGCTTTACATACCACTAGAACAGCGCACTGCCGGCTTTCTCGGTATGTGCCCCGGGGCTGGAGATATCGGGGGTCTTAGTTTCACCGTTCACCATCAGAAGGGCGTTTGACAGTCTAGCTGCGCTGTGAGAAGCGCCCTCCCTGACTGTGCTTGTTCCTTATAGCCCAGTGATGACGCTGAGCTGTGAGGAACACCCCCAGTACAGGGCTATGGACTGTCAGGAAAGCCCTTCTGACGGTGGACGGTGAAACTAAGACCACCGATAGCTCCAGCCCCGGGGCACATAACGGGAAAGCCAACAGAGCGCTGCACTCAGCGCGCTGTCGGCTTGCTAGTGGTATATAAAATTGCATATACATGGAGGACATGAAAGGTCCTCTTTAGTGTTTTACCACTCGAGGCATCACCAATAACTAGAATGTGTGTCGTGCTTGAGACAAACTCATGAAGGACATAGGAGGGATGACTTCTTACCAAATTGATCTCCTCTGACCCTCTCCCACCAGGTCAGACATTATTGTGTTCACCTTACTATCTCTTTGCACATGACAATTATGAACTTTCCCTGCTCAGCATTTTTGTTCTCTTAATTTTTTTGCTGCTATGAAAATCCTTGTGTACTGCCTGAACTTTCACAACAGTTTTGTAAACTTCTGAACAAAATATCACTGCTTTGTGAGCCAAAAGTGGATCCAGTAGGAAGGTGAAGTAGCAGTCCTTCCATCGTACTTCCCATTCCTTCTACATCTACTCCTAGCTTTGGTCCAGAAAGCAGAATGAAAAGATGCAGTTTGGGACAACCCCCCTTCCCCCACACATAAAATCCTTACAACTTTTTAGATTTACTGAAAAAGTTACATTGTTACTGATGTAGAAAGGACAGATCTGATACAAAGAAGAGGGTGGGAATGGATACTAAACAGCATACAAAATATTACACAGTGGGACTGGAGCCACTGCTCATGGCCGATCCTTAAAGGATATAAAACAAAACACACAAGTACTTAGATATAGAAGTTATACATTGCATAGGCAGCTTTCAATTTAGTCTGAGAAAAGGCAAGTTAGAGACCT
Organism: Leptodactylus fallax; assembly: GCA_947044405.1. Taxonomy (NCBI): domain Eukaryota; kingdom Metazoa; phylum Chordata; class Amphibia; order Anura; family Leptodactylidae; genus Leptodactylus; species Leptodactylus fallax. The sequence goes on along the minus strand of CAMRHE010000147.1, from coordinate 49,754 downwards.
TAAAGATTTAACAAGCCTTAAGTTCCTGGCTAACTTGTTGGTAATATTTTTGTTAGGATGAGCGGGATAAGACTGCACAGTGGCCGCTATCGCTGTACATATAAAGGAATCAGTTGCGTCTATAACCAAATCATATAGAACTGTACTCCTATGAAGAATGCCAGTTCTGCCCTCAAATATGGACATCTTAAAGAGGTTATTCCTCCTGGAAATGAATTAAAGACTGTGCTGCCAGTTTGAGTCTGCCAGTCAGACTGAAATATTCATGAGGAATAACAGAACAGCAGCATAAAGATGATGTATGAGTATAGATGTCCCAGAATTATTTCTTGGAGATACTAAGACAACAGCGGACAGGAGCACAGAGTACAGTATAGGCTGCTGTTTAGGGGCCTCCTTTAACTCCTGTAAGGTAATTATTCTCCAGTGTAACATAAGAACATGAGTAAAAGGTTACATGCCCCTGTAAACCCCCAAACAAAGCTTTAGGATTATTATGTGTCTATTTGGAAGGGCAGTTTATCAGAGGAGGAAAGAACATTACTATGCATTTTTCTTTTAAATAAAGAGACAGCTACTTTAAAAGAGAAAGTCACCAGGTTGGGATCCATAAGGGGGTTATCCAGAACTCCACTCATGGATAACCCCTTTAAAACAGGGGTTAAGCAGGATTCAAATGAACAGGACTGAGCTGCACCAAGTGACAGATGTGAAGTTATTGTCCAAGAGGAAGTGGAGCTCTCTGAAAGGAAGCAGCCATGATTTCCAGTCCTGTATAACCCTTTTAAACCAGCAGCATGACTTATGCTAGTTGGTTTAGGGCCACAAACCTAGTAATTTTGGTCCCCCATCTGCAGCATGCTCTGTCTGTTTGGATCCTCTGGGGAAGCCAAATGACGCAGAGGCCATCCGCTAAAACAGCAGTTACCCGTGGACACCCGCAGACCACACAGACTATAATGGGGTCCGCTGTTTTTATACTGATACCAGTGGAGAGAAAAGTCCTCCGTGAAGGATTTTTCTCTCCGCCAATTTTCGTAGCCAAGGAAGGTATAACCTCACTGCGTTTTACTAGATTACTAGGTCTGGTGTTCCACCCCCTAGCAGCATAAAGACATGTTGGTTTAAGGCTCCCAAACCAGGTAACAGGCTCCCTTTAAACAAAAAAAATAATGTCATTTACACAAGACTATTCATACGGACCATTTGTATAATGATGCAACTTTAGCTTCATAAACAGTATATCATTTTTGCACAAATAATGCATTTCTTAATATTACAATCCTATTGTGTGTCAGGAGTCAAATACTGAGAAACCCTACTGTCACTCATACATAGAATAGTGGACAAAAAAAAAAAAAATTAAAAAAAAAAATTAAATCTAATTTACTTTTTCCCCCCCTCTCAATGAAAGCAATATAATCAAATGCAGTGCACTCCAGAAATAGATTACAACAGTCCTACATACCCTCAGATAAAAATCAGGCTCATTTTATCTACAGAATGATGAGAATATGAACACTACTGCACAAAAGGGTTAACTTCAAGTGCAAAAAAAGAATCAGTTGAAAAAGCATCAACAGTGATCAAAAAACAGACTGCACTATAATGCATTATTACGGTGTTACCTTCTACATGAGCCCTTCTAGGTCCATGCTCATCGGCTCACCAATGGCATACACAGAAAGGATTCCTCCTTATGGGTGGGAACTACCTCAGGACCTGATATTAAGAGCTATCATTTGCAGCATCTTCAGCACTGTGTGTGAAAATGAAGGCAGGATTTTGAAACTTTCTTTAAGACGTACAGGTTATGCAGGACTTTACATTTTGTTTCAGGATTTACGAAACAAATGATCTCAGAAAAAAAAAAAAAAAAAATACAACAAGATCATACTTGGCTCGTTCAACAATTAGCATAGAAACCAAGGACATCATAAGTCTGCCATCATGTACTGTCAGCGTCAGAAGTGCATATAGAAAGCTAGCAAGAAAACATTACGTGCCTGTACTACAGAAATGAAGGAAAAACAATGTCTGCAGAAAATAAAAAAACCTCCCTAATAAAAAACATAACATGTGAGTCCAAAGACATTTTTTCTGTTGGTGGAGCAGATTTTGGCATAGAAAAGCACAAACCTTACAATGGGACAACATGTTAATGCGAGTTTTGCTTCCTTAGGTTGTGCTTACCTGACACATTGTGCAGCAGAACCTAAGGTGGAAGGATCAGGGAAGGCACTGATGTATTATTATTTCAACTCTTTCCAACTATATAGAAATTTTTGACCTGAAATGAATTAGACAGCCTCCAATTGTAAAGGTCAGAAACGTAATCTGAACGGTATAGCAATAAACTGGTGACTTTATCAAGACAAAATGTCATGCAGAATGTCATTCAATGCCCCACCTGTTTCATAGACAGAAGTGGAGAAGTCAAAGGCAGGTAAAAAGAAATTAAAATAGAATACATTGCCAAATAAACTAGCTGAAATTTCATTACTGTTCTTCATTTTTACGAATGCAAAGGTCAAAACAGACAATGCAATGGACCAACAAAAAAAAAAAATAAAAAAAATCCACGTAAAATTCATGGTGCCTTACTGCTAGCTTATGATTTACAGATCCCCTGTACAACTCTGTGCACACTGTTCCAGCCTTATTTATTTAAGGGAACACCAGGAGAATGGCACTATATGGCACCATATAGCAACTGGTCGCCCATGGGCTCATTAGTACTTTTTTTTTTTGCAGTAGACAACTGTATAGGAAATGGCAAGGTGAAAAATATACCGATGTCCGTCCCCCAGTGGAGCCTCTATCAGGTGCGGATGGAGCCCTACGGATATGTTTGACATACACCATTAGCCATTTCCCAGCATATGCAGAATCTAGGGCTGGAAGGCAGTGTGCACAGGGTCTAAAGTAGGTTTTACATTCTCAAATATGTTCATTCCTTCTGAAGCTAATCCCACATGTAGATACTTACCTACAAAAAAAATGAAAGCCACAGTTGTGGGATGGAATATACAGCACTGTATATAAATCAGTACAGAACATTGTGTATGTGTGTATATATACTTACAGTGCGTATAGAGGAAGCACGACTTTCTTACCGCTACAGGAGCTATTGTTATACAGGATCATAACTTAGGACCCAACCAAACAGAACAAACAATGGCTAGCTTGATAGAAAAGCACTGTACTACCCATATGACACAGTAATGCAAGAAGTGAAGATACATTTACACTAGCCTGCAGCCCCAACCTACAATTTACTGTGCTAGATCACAATTTAGAGATAATTTAGACCAATGCATTGCTTCATACTTAAGTGAACTAAATATGGATAGAACTAGATAAAACTGGTTACTACATTATAAAATAAAAAAAATACAAAAAAAAAATAGAACAGCACACAGTCAGTAAGTAAATAAGTCAATTTATGAAAATCAAGAAAAAAAACAAGCGCATAAAATGTAAACTGGTATGAAGAGAACTTTACAGGTCTGAACAGTGGTCACAATAATGCAGGAGAATCTGTCTGCTATAAAGTTATATACATGCAAGCAGAGGCAAAATATTATACTGTCTAACGTCATAATAAAACTCAAATGAGAAAAAACAAAAAAAAACAAAACCAAATGAACAACCATTTTCTGTTGTAAAAAAATTCAGGCTTTTCCTATGCAGTTTGTCCTTTCAAAGCATTCATAAAACAGGATTTCATTTAAATACTCACATATCCAACTTACCGACACAGGAGGTTTCATATTATTTATTGTAAAGCACAAAACAGGCAATTTTTTGTTTTAAAAGTGATAAAGTATACATTGAAAAAGTACATTTGTATCACAAAGCATTGACCACATAATAGTTGCAAATACATTTGCTGGAATGTGTACATCTACACTAAATACTAAAAACAAACCAAGTCTTCGTTTCTACACAGAAAGAGCCTCCTATCAGTCAGTAGTGATAGTTTATGTACATTTTTCAAAAAACATTTTTTTTTTTTAAACCAAAACAGAAAAAAAAAATTAAGATCTTCATCAATGGCGTCTGCATCCAAACATTTAACAAAGGTTTTCCCCAACACAATGAAGCAAATACTGTACTGTCCACTTCGCATTATTGGCCCTGTGCAGAGGAAATACATAAGAGATACACAAAGTGTTAAACTAGAAATTTCTTTTTAAGGAAGCCAACTCAGGAGAGACCCTAAGGAGAAATGGGTTAACAAAAGGTTGGCTGCTTCCTGTATGTTTTCATTTGCCCTGAAAAGGGGAAAATGTCATCACACAAACATTGTGCTGAACAGGAAAGCTTTACAAGATTTTTTTTTTTTTGCAAGGGTAAAATAGATTTCCCCAAAATATAAATATGCAATAGTATATATATTTATTTTAACTTCCTACCTGTGGTGCAGGTGGGTGCTGTGGCATAGCTTGTGGGCTTGTCTGAGCATAATATGCAGCTTGCTGTCTGTAGTACTCTGCCCAAGCAGCACTGTAATCTGCTTGACCAGCAGGTGGAGCAGCACCTGCAGCTGGAACCGCTTGTCCTAATTACCAAAAAAATAAAAAATGTGGGTTTATGGAATTTTTACATACAAGACTGTATAGTTTAAAGGACAGACGGAATATATATATATATATATATATATATATATATATATATATATATATATATATATATATATATATATATATAAAACATATATACATACATACACACACACGACAAAGACCTTTGCTGAATACATGTCAGCCTAACATGTTTAGAAAGTTCACCAGAAGCTTTCCAACATGTCAACTAACGCCTAGTTCACATCTATGGTGGGTGTCCATGGATGGACCAGAAGAACAGACAAACTGCCCACACGTAACCTCCGATCCTTCAAAGACCTCCTACTCCGCTCTTCACACAATCGTCTCCAAGACTTCTCCCGTGCATCCCCCATACTCTGGAACTCACTACCAAGACACATAAGACTGACCCCCACCCTCACAAGCTTCAAGAAGGCCCTGAAGACTCACCTATTCAGGAAGGCCTACAACCTCCAATAACGCTACTGTCACCACACCACCATCTGTACAGTCTCTACACCCACCTTCTGTCTCTATCCCTCTTCCCTCAGATTGTAAGCCCTTGCAGGCAGGGCCCTCTATCCCACTGTGCCAGGTGGTCAAGGTTTGTATTATCTGTTTTGTATATCTGGTGTACAAATGTAAAGCACCATGGAATGAATGGTGCTATATAAATAATCAATACAAAAAATAAATAAAAACTAACCAGTACAATAGAGGGATACCTATGAAGCCTGAAGGACCCCACTGACTATGGCGTGATTTGTCAGATGTCCATTCTTTTTAACTGAAAATGCCACACAAAAAGTTGGGTTTGCAGAACTTTTCATCTGGCAATTTCAGACGGACTTGTGCTGGACAGACACCCAGTGCAGATGTGAACTCAGCCCAAGTAGTTAATTCTATTGTGTCAGTGTCAAAAAGTCATTTGTTATACAATATACTTGCCTTGCTTTTTATAATATTCTTCCCATGCTTTGGAGTAATCTTGTGGAGGTGCTTGTTGACCTAAGTAGTTTTAAAGAAAAAAAAAAATTTTTTGTTTTTTTACAAGCAATAAAACTTTAGGTCAAAGAATAAAATTTAATAGAACAAAGCCTTCCACATAACTGCAAACTGACGTGTAGTCACACTTATCACATACCCATTTTTTTGTAATACTCTTCCCAAGCTTTTGTGTAGTCCACCTGTCCAGTCTGGGGTGCAGCTGGGGGGTCAACTAAATAAAAAGCATTAGACTGAGATAAGTTGCAGGAAAACAACAAGAATGTTAGAGTGAAATATCAAAAAGGAGCAGTTAAGGGTTCCACATGAGTGCATGCAAAGCATGTAAGGTGTGTGCAAAAAGGTCAACATGCCACCTAAAAAGGGGGCGATCCCTAGGCAATCCTTAGGATGCCTATAGCAGGAAAGTGATTGCTCAAACTAAGATATCCTCGTGACAGTAGAAATTAAGTGAGATTCATGTAACAGGACAGGACTTCAGCACTCTAAGGCCAGTTAGAAGAATAAAATAAAATAGAAAAAAAAAAAAAAAAAAAAAAAAAGGAGGAGTTAAGGATGTTTTGCTACCTTGTCCATTAGTTTGGTTTGTAGTTGGTCCAGCAGATGGAGCTGCAGGTGGTTGGGGTGCTTGCTGTTGGTAATAGTGAGCATAATAAGCTGCCCAAGCTGCAGAATTGGGGTCAGTTCCTGCTTTACCTAAGAAATTAAACATCACACTCTTATAGTGTACCGAAGAATAGCAGTCTGTCTACATACACTTGCCAAAACACCCACCCCTCTAGTCATGTAAAATTCTGGGTAATTTTGTCAGAACTGGGCCCCAGTACCCCGGAACAACTCCCCCTCTATATACCACAATGGAGAGCAGCTTCTGCTCTGGTGGACCTGCCAGCCACATTAAATGGTCAGCCAGTAAATACATCCAGTGCAAACCAGGGATGTGGAGCAAGTAGCCCAAACCACCGACTCCTTCATAAATGGCTGACAGCCATGGTCAGACTAAAGCTCCTTTAATTCAGAAAAAAAGGCAGCAATTGAACTCCTATGCAAGTAAACACGCAAAATTTTCTGCTTCTAATTATACAATATCAATAATTTTAAAGATATACAAGTTTGTTTGGAATCCAGAGTCACTTTACCCCCCACCCGCCCATCCCCTGACACCACAGCCCTGATGCAAACTGGATCTAAGCACACAACAGCTGCTGGCCAGGCATTACACTTGCAGCAATATAAGAAAGTGAGGTCTTCATGAGACCGTGTGCTGCTTTAATCTGAATAAAGTTCAGACGTTTACATTTAATAACTGAACTGAGTGGGAGGCCATAACCACGATCCTGTTTTTCCCCACAGTCTGACACCTACCTAAATGGCTTGACAGTTATGGCCAGACAAACAGTAAAACTTGCTTAGGCTCCATGCACACAACAGTGCGCAAACCATGTTTTTGCACGGCTTACACACTTACACCCATTCATTTCTACGGCCACATCCAAACGCCCCTGTATGCTGCCCAAGCTCTTTCACATCTGTGAATGGGGCAGTGGAGGCACAGGCAACACATAGATGTCATCTATGTGCCATTCATATCACAGCCCAGCTACATGCACACAGTCTTTTGCATGTATCCTAAAGCTAAGGCCCCATGTAGCTGGCCGCAGCAAAAAAAGCGCTTGCAGTTAAAACCATGGCGGCAACTTATCGCTTTTTTTCCCGTAGCACTTTCTGCTTCCATTATACCAATAAGGAAACCACCGGCATTTCCTTACGTATAATTGACATACTGAGCGTATTTATGCAGTCCACTTTGCAGGGACTGTAAAATGCTGCATTTTTGCTACATGGGGCCCCGGCCTAAACTTTGCACTGACACTACCCAATATTGGCCTCTACTCTGGTCTGCCCTGACCATAACATATTTAAGAACTGTCAAAGCCAGCTCATGAAATTAAACGTTGCCTTTAGTATACAAGCACCACTAATTTTATTGCAACTTTTACAGGCAGAGAAAAAATAATTAAAACTTTTGGGAAGCCTAAAAGATCACTTTCTTGGTAACCTTCAATAATGTTGGTAATCACTCAAGTGCAGAAAATCTGCATCAGAACAATGTATAGAGAAGGAAGGCTTATAGCAATAGAAAGAGGATCTAAGTTGTGTAAAAAAAAAAAAAACCAAGAAAAAAAAAAAAAAAACATGCTCATAAATGGATGGCACTGAAGCATGTTAAGAAACATGTCAATAGCTGCCAGTATCCACCAAATGAAGCATTATGATCACACATGACACTCAGGAGAAGGGGGAAAAAAAAAGTCATGATCACAGCAATGAAGCACATGCATTAAATTATATTTCCACCCCTGTCCCCAAAGACAACTCAAACTTAAGCAAACACAGAAGATCCTAGTTAGTGCACGTCAAGCACAGACCTATTTATGTAATTTTACACACAATGTATTCTGTCCATCACAAGAGTTACTGTTACATAGAAAGGGAGACACATACAGTCACTTGACACAACTTACTTGGATCTGCTGGTGCCGGCTGCTGCCAGTGTGGGTATGCATTTCCCCAGCCCTGAGGGGCATATGGTTGAGGAGGACCACTGAAAAAAACAGAACAAACCTAAGTGAATATACACAAAATCCATGAACAGTAATATATTAGATGCAGTAATGTACTTACTGCGGTGCTGGTCCTGGGGGGCCAGGGGTGTATGGTGGAGGATTGTAGGGTCCCATCGGTGCACCAGGGCCAGGGGGACCTGGAGGTCCATGGGGTCCAGGGACACCACCTGGAGGGCCATGAGGAACTGGTGGACCTAATGGATTTACTGGACCCTAACAAAATAAGAGACAATTTAGCAATCATCCAGACGCATTATTCATCACAGACAAACTATACAAATCTCCCCCTGAAGTCTGGTTAGCACTTCCAACATTTTACTTACCCCGATCTTCTCTTCAATAAGCTGTCTTGCATAATCTATTTGCTGTGGAGTTCCACGAATAGTAAATAACTTCATGTTTGGGTCAGAATTTGGTGGAGGGTTCCTCTGCAGCTCTATCCTGGCACCAGACTGTTGGCTTATGCTCTTAATAGTTTCACCACCTGTAAAACAGGGAATAAGTGACCATTATCAAACCCATGTTATAGTTATATATTTGCTTAACTACTAAGTGAATACTCCCTTTACACATTACTATTAAAGAGAAAATGCAGATTCACTTTACTAATGTGTAGGGGGTGTTTGGTGAACATTATGGTAGTACAATTCACTAACAAGTTTTACAACTATTTAGCAGAAAACAAGCTCTAAAGTTCTCCCTAGCAAAGCTCTAACTTAGTGTTGCCAAGGGGAGAGTCCTTCCTGCACACACTGCATTGCCAGTATTTACAGGCCATTTTTATATTCCACCTAAAATCAGTAAATATAAAACTACTGTAACAAAAGTTTGCCCCATAATTGAGCGCTACCCCTGCACAAAATAAATAATAATAATAATATATAAATCACACACACACACACACACTTACTGGAATTTAAAATAGAGCATGGACAGGCCATTGGCTAAAAAAAAACTAGAGCGAGGAAGAGATTTCTATAAATTTCCTTATTACTGGAGTTATGCTTCATGGTACAATGCATCTAGGTTACATGGGCAGCTTGAGTCTGCGAGAATAGGAACTGTTCTAACGGAGAGCCTCTTTAACATTATACAAGTCAGTCAAAAAGATAGGGAAAAACTTGAGATATAAATAGATCAAAACCTTTTCCAATTATCAGTCCAGTTTTTACTGTCAGCACGAAGAAATTGAATTCTTGAAGTCCGCCTGGAGGGCCCATGTTCCAATTTCCTTGCCCTCTGCCCCTTCCCCTTCCTCCTGGACCAGGACCACCACCATTTCCAGACTGTGGAGTAATAAAAAAAGAAACGACTAAGTAAATTTGACCGACTGATTCTGACAATTTGCAAATACTGAACATTTAAATACTAATTGCCACTCAGCAGAGACAAACAATGGCTGACGAAAAACTGTTAGATAAGGCTGCGTTCACACTACTGTTATGAGCACATTGCTGTCAACAGTCATAACATAACATTAATGGTAGCAGAGTAACGGACACAGACTGAGCACCCTCCGTCTGAGGCTGTTCCCACTAACGTAAACAAGAGACGATTTCTTCCGACATGTTTTTCTTTTGCAATAGAAGAAATAGTCCGGCATGCACGACTTGCGTCTTTTTTTCATATTGGGGTGAATGCAGACTGTCAAATGACTTGCAGGAACAAGAGCTTCATTTCTTGTTAAAATAGTTCAGTAAGAAAAAAAAAACCACACAACAAACCTGAACACTTCGGAGCAAGTCTGTTATGATCTCAGCGGCATGCTGACACCTGTCTGGAGGTCCAGTTATCTGTGCTATTCTTTCTGGAGTTGATCCATCATCTGCAACAGCGAATATCTGTTATAAAACCTGCACACTCTTCTAAGCAATCTTATCAGTACCCAGAAATTCACATACCTGGTTTAAACTGTATCCTAACGCCAGCATCGTTCTGGATTTTCTTGATCATTTCACCGTTTCTGCCAATTACAATTCCAACTGCAAAGCGCGGTATTGGGACCTGAAAAGATATATGCAACCATTACCCAATCTAAGCAGTTTTTGAGGAAAAAAACAAAAACCACTACAGTGAAGGTATTGCAGCAGAACCACTTGCATTTTCATTTTTTCCCCCTCCCACATAAGTCTATGGGGGAAAAAACCCCAGTCTCCACAGGTAAGATTATGATGAATTTTCCACAGATTATTTTTTTTTTTGGCAATATGTGGATGCGATTTAGTGAAATCTCATTCACTTTTCTGTGACTTTAAAAGTTAAGTTTTCCCCACAAAAGCCAAAATCCACAGCGTTTCCGCAATGTGTTGCCTCAGCCTAAAGCATAATTTCCAGCTCATTAGGATATGCTGCCTTAGAGACCCACACCCATTTTCTTGAGGGCTTCAAGGTCAATAACAGGATGACCTGTCAGACCTTATCAGACATTTCTGTCAAGTCCTTTAGATACCTCCTTCATGTTTTACCCTAAAGTAAATGTAAAGCATACTTACATCTATTCCTTCATTGCCGCCTATTCTTGAACCGTACTCATTTCTCGCCTCCCTGAAACCTCCTTGGTCACGTATTAATTCTAATACCATATCTTTTGCTTGCTGTGAGGGAAATAAAAAACAAAAAACACATCATCACCTGCATTCACATGTTAAACATTATCAAGGTTGATTTTTATTCAGTTTCTCACCTGTACTTTGTATGGATCCCCAGTAATTCTCAATGGCTTGTCTGCTCCTGTGTTCTGAGGTCCATCCTGAATCATCACCATTTTAACCCCTGCACGCTCCTGTTATGAATTAAACAGTAAAAGGTTAATCCTAGTCTAAAATCACCTAATAAAATAGACTGCCAAACACCTTAAACAGTATACCGTCGTACCTGCAACTGCTTAATTGTCTCGCCGCCTTTTCCAATAACCAAACCAGCTTTACTGGCAGGAATCATGATTTCCTGAACTGTATTTCCTGGACCGTCTCCATGATGGTAAGGCGTAGGCCTTCCCTTTTCCACTATTTGATCTAGTAATCTCTTGGCAGCTCTTTAAAGTGGGAAACAATAAATTAAATCTTAAGAAATTCAATGATATGGATATAAGAAATCAGTAAGCGTTTTACTTACTGGACAGAATCAGGGGTGCCTGTTAACATGCAGGACCTGTCTGGCATACCACCACTATCTGAAATAAGAAAAACAAGGTGCTATTTAGTAAGGTGTCAAAGCAATATTAAGAATAGGATAAAACCTAGAAGTAATTATTTAAACTGTTAGCCCACTAGAAATAAATTTGATTAAGCTACATAAAACATATATATTATATATATTACTGCTCAGAGGTGTAGCAGTGAGGAAAGAGATCTTTCCTGCGACTGTGAACTGCTTCGCTAAAGCAAGCGTCAGCAGGACCACCTATTGTAAATTAACCACAAAGCATTAGAGGACCCTTCACACTGACTAAAACTGTATGTTTGTTATGGGCATATGCTGCTCTCTTGCACAGAAAACAATACTTTTATAAATATGCACAAACTTTCAAGTACTAAGGAGCTGTAGATTCCCTTACAAGTGCCCTTTTCTCTTGCCTTCCTGCTGCTTGTTTCTAGCCATTTGGTTTCTTGCAAGAAAAATTATATCCTAAAGCAGTTCTGGATGCAAAGCCATTTGCAATCCCGTAATCCTAGATAGTAATCTGGAGCAGCCTCAATTTTTTACAGTATCTGACTTATTAGGACTGTTCTCTGATGATAAAGCACCAAGACTCTAGAAAAAAAACCTTTACCTAAAGCACTAACCAATTTTGAAGAGTTTGATGAATTAACTTACCTGGAGCTATTTGAATCTTGCAGCCAGATTCTTGCTGAATGCGTGATATCTGTTCACCACCCCTGCCAATTACTAAAAGAAGAAAAAAGTACATCAGGGAAATAAAATTAAAAAAAAAAAAAAAAAAATCGTAGCTTTGTGAAAAATATGTAGGTCACACAAACCCTTAAAGCAAAGAATTACATTATAGTGTACTTACTGAATCCAACCATTCCATCTGGAACCTTGTACTCTTCTGTTAAAACAGCCCTGAAAAAACACATGGAGACATATTTTAAAGAAGTGCCTCAAAAAAAAAAAAAAAAAAAAAAAACAAAACTCATTTTAAAATGTCTTAAAAGGGTTTTCCAGCATTTATAATTGATAACCCATTCTACGGATAGATTAAAGGTCTGACAAACAGGCCCCCCCCCGCCAATCAGCTGTTTGAAAAGGCTACAACCTCTTACCAAGCACAGCACTGTGCATTTCTGTGCTTAGTATTACAACTCAGCACATTCACTTGAATGGGACTGAGCTGTGAATAGGCCATGTACCCAACAAATGCAATAAGCCAAGGCAGTGCTAAGGGAGTGCTGTTGCTGTTTCAACCAGCTAATCCATAGGGATCCAGGGTCTCAGGATAGGTCAACAATAAAGAAAGGTTCTGAAAACCCTTTTAATCACACAGGTGAATTACATACAATGTTATATTAATTGCCAAATAATGATCTTGCTTCAGTAATGGGAACCTGAAACAGTTTGATCATCCTACTACAGTATACGACGTGAATTTCTCCAAATGCAGAAGCATTTGATAATAGCCTGCAGTGTCATACAACTCACCTCTGTTGCTGGTGCATGGGTGGCATCGCTGGTTGGAACGCTTTAAATAAAGGGGAAAGTTTTCATTAGATACTTCATTAAATAAATACTAATTCTTGTTCGGCTGCAGACATTTACTACTTACAGTCATTAGTAGGTGCAACTTTCTTTGCTTCTGGTTGATCTAAACAAGGCATACAAAAAAAAAAAAATTATTACATTGGCAACTAAATGGACAAAAACAGGTATTTAAAACATACAAGACAGGCAATATACAGTACAACAAAAAGTTCAGAGTTAACACCAGATTTATTTTTTTTTTTTTACCAAGATTCAAAACATAATACAACAAAACACAATACAAGATCAAAAAACACTTCATACATGAAAGCATTTGTATGTCAAGACCTCAGAACATTAGTGAAGAAATAACATCACAAACAAGAAAGCAAACAGGAAGTCCATATACATTAGGTCATATTGAAAGACAAATCAATTACAGTACCAAAGACTTCCTTTGTACCATTGTGTTAACCTACGTGAATATGAAGCAAGTTCCTCATCTATAAACGCACCTCCGTCATCTAGTGGCCTCTTTTGCCCAGCAAAGCCATAGTCATTGGTGTTTACTGCTGGTGGTCCAGCATCACCTCCAATTTTTGCAGCAATCTGTGGGGAAAACAGAAGGCAATTAAAGAAGTTGTACATGAAAATGTGTTTTATAACGTGAACATTTTTCGTTCTGAGTCAATAGCCCTCACTTCTGCCACAAAGAGCACCTTACTGTGGTGGACCGAGCCTGCCCTGCATTAAACAGGCAGCCTATTGATTTCAATAGCACTGAGTAAGACTTCCCTTTTCCTGTGGTGGTAGGAAACTGAACACTTATTGTTCTTCCGCTGCAAGAGAACTCAAGTAACCAATACGGGGTACCTTTTTAGCACCCAGTGAGATAAACTGGTACAAGAGGATGACTGGCCATCACTATAGACAACAGCTACACGGAGTGGGTACTTTCTGCAGTGGAAAACTACATTGTGCCCAAACAGCTGAGTCGAGTTGGTACGATGTGGTGGAAAAAGAAGCTCTGCAGCAAAGATTACAACTGATCCCTGAGGGTCCCAGCGGGAGATATTAATTGTCAAGGACCCTAGTAAAAATGGGATGGTCCAAACCAAAATCCCCTTTACCGTCCTATAGGGATAGCGATTCTCAAACAACTGTATATAAGCGTTCACTTCATACAATGCCAACTTTCTAGGACATTTAATTGTGCTATTCTTGTAATACAGGGGCATGCACTACGTAACAGGGAAATCCAGACAAGTACCGAGGTGCCAAGTACTGTTACATGCAGCATTTTTGTCACGGCAGAACCCGATACAGAAGAGGTACGACAGGTGGTGTTGGCGTTCACAGCACAACAGATTTGGCGCATTCAAACCAAGAACAAAGCCTCACTAGAAATCTGAGCCAAGGTCCAGTGAGCTAATGGGGAAGGGGGAGAAGGGATATTTATAGCTGATATTTCTAGTGATGCCTATTGTCTATCGCACACTATAGATTCACACATACGGCCATCATGTTATAGGACCAGTTTGTGTGTGCAGGGCTCATGACAATCATACAAGGACCTCTGGAAGATTAGCCAGATCTACAAGGCAGCTTCATACACCACACCGGCTCATAGCTGCCATAGATTTCAGGCATCATTTATGCCAAAAACCTGGCATAAACTATAACAAATCTACCATGGCACATGGCCCCACCCACAGCACGCTCTTAGAGGCTGCAAAAAAACTGAACATGCAACAAAAACGGTCACTAAATGCCATTGAATAAGATGCGCCCTTTTGTGTTTCTGCAGATTTTCTTTCAGTGTGAAAAATCAGTCACCGGGACATTCCCTAACAAAGTAGAGACCATAGGGGGGCAGGGAGGATTTGGGATTTCCTGTCACTTATTAATCTGAACAACAAAGTCAGCCGGAAATAGATAACAGTAATAGAAACTGCAACTCCAACCGTAGGCCCAAGTGCCAAACACTACAAATCCCTCAAGGTTTAAAGGGGTTGTCCAGGGAGTCTTTTAAACTTGCTTGCTCCAGAGGTTTTTAGATGGCGGACCTAGAGGTAGCAGGCTGGTTCTGGAGCAAGTACTCACCCCCCTAGGACGCTCCAACTCCTCTCATTCACAGGTAGTAGTTTGGGGACAACAAGACTTTAGTAAAGGCCGCCATTCTACAGGTAAATAGTGGTGAAAAAGGGAGAGGAGGCAAAACCAGCCAGGGGTTGCTTCTGATCAAGTGACCCAGGCTCAGTACCAGCCCACGGCACAGCATCTAAAAACCCATATAGGGTTAAAAAATACAAGTTTCCTGGAAAACTTTTAGACTTACAAGACCAATAAAATTTGGTAAAACCTTTACACTACAATTCCACCACAGTGATGCCTTGTCCGTCAGTAGCCATGAGGCAATGTGATCACATTACAATAAGCACAAGCGCTCCAGAATAGTCACACTAAAATATATATATATATATATATATATATATATATATATATACACACATATATACATACATATTATATAATATATACACACACGCACTATAGGTTTTTATAGTCTGCAAAAGGGTCAGCAGAAAGACCCCATAAGCATATACATTACTACTTCTCAATATAGTCATATATATATATATATATATATATATACACACGCACGCATTAGATATATATATATACATCCACACACTAGATACATACATACACACATTATTTATATATATTATATGTTAGATATATACACACACACACACATAAAATATATATATAATATATATATATATATATATATTAGATATATAATAGGTATGTATACACACAGGTCTCCCCTCCCCTGATCCAGCCGCATGGAGCAGGCACGGCCCACACACTCCCATGCTATGGCGGCCTGCTTTCACCCTTGCGGCCTGCTCCGGGCCTCGCTCCCGTCCTCGCTTGCTTCCCTCCCAGTCCCGTGCTTACCTGTCTCGCTCTCTGTAGCGCATCCTTAAAGGCGTCATTGACAGCCCCAGCGGAGCCCGAGTTGGGTGGTGGTACAGTAGAGTAATCTGCCATGTCAGCGGAGCTGGCAGCCAGGTTGATCCGTGCGTGTGTCGCCTCGCCGTGTGTGAGGGCAGAGAGAAGATGGCGCCCAAAGTCCTCGCTCGTAACCCCGCGACGTCAGATCTCGCGAGAGCTGGCTGCTGAGGAAATCTCGCGACGACGGACGAATGTCGCGTGACCGCCGCTGCCCAGGCGCCGCTGACTGGAATGGTTGGCGGGCTTTGGGATGGAAGATGGCGGCGCTCTGTGTGTGTGGGGAACAAATACTAGTACACATGCCTTGTCTATTAAAAACTACATTTGGTTTAACGTTAAAGTCTTCTAATCACATGAAACACGTCTGTGTATGGAAAGCAAAGGCTATAGACATATACTATATATATATATAGACATATATATATATATATATATATATATAAAAGACATATACATATAGGCTTGACTATCATTTAACGCTTAAACACCCTACCACACAAGAGTCGTAAATTTTTTAAAAATTTTTGTCGACATAGCCATAAGACGGCTTGTTTTTGGGCGCCACAAATTGTATTTTTTATCACATTTAATGTCCCATAAAAAAATCCCAATTCTTCCATTAATTTATGGGTCTTGTTCATACTGTGTTAAGTGAGCGTTATACCGCCGGTCAGTGCCATTACAATGAGACCATACTTATATAGTGTGTATTATGTTTCACTACATTCAAAAGAAAAATAAAAAATTTGCATTGTGTTGTCATTTTATATTTTTCAACAACCAATCTAAGGCAGGGTTCACATGTGTGTAGGAGACTCCGTCACAGATTCTGCCAAAAATCAGCGGAGAGAAAAGTCCTGCACAATTTCAGTCTCAAAACGGCAGAAACCCGATGGACACCCTGTGGACCCCATTATAGTCTATGATGTCTGCGGGAACCGCTGTTTTAGCGGATGGGCTCTACATTGTTCGGGTCCCCCGGCGGACCTGATTGATAGAGAGCCCGGCACAAGTGTGAACCGAGTCTAAGGCCTTATAAACTTTTTTGCAACTTCCATCGCACGGCCATTTATCGTAGCCATCAAAAAACCTGACTTGCTCTATCTTTGTCTCTTTTGACGGCCAAACAGGCCCAATAGAAATCAATGGATCCATTTCTTAATGGATGTAAAACAAATTGATGTCCATGAAAAACAGATTAGTGGGTTGGGTCAAAAAAGGCAGAAACGACGTTCATCCGTTTGTTTAACAGACTCCTGAAAATGGATGCCAAATGGATGACGCTCGGCCATCAAAAACAGAAAAAGGTAACATGCAAAATAGATGTAAAACAGAAATCCAGCCACGGTGAGTGCAAGGGTCAAACCAAATAATGATGGCACAGACTGAGGTAAACCCCTTCCCTCTTGAATGGGACTGAGCTACCAAGCGACCGATGAATATTTTTGGCACTTTAGGAGGACGCTGCGCTTGTGAATGACGCGGCCTCTTGAAACATGATTGGCAGAAATCCCAGGTGTCAGACCCCCACCAATAAGATATTGATGACCTATCCTAAGGATAAGCCATCAATATCTTAGTTCCATAAAACCTCTTTAGGCCGCACATTGTGGAAACGCAGCTTTTCTTGTTGCGGGTTATGCTGCGTTTTTTTGTTTTTTTTAGCCAAAGCCAGGAGTAGCTACAATAGGAATGGGAAATACTTTTCCCTTCTACTCAGCCCACTCCTGGCTTTGGCTCAAAAACTGCATTAAAATCTGCCAAAAAAAAAAGTTGCATTTTTGCAACGTGGGGCCTCAGCCTTAAAGGGGTTTACCAGGCAAAAAATGTTTTTTTTTTTTTTTTTTTTTTAAAAAAGCTTTCTTACTGCTATTAATGGGTTAATAAGTGCACCCAAATACTTTTAGCAGTGTTTGGAGTGATTTCTGGGTTTCTCTGGGAGCTCCTGGGATCTTCTGCATTTGTTTACATAGAGTAGCTTCCTGCTGGCTTACCTCATGCAATGCATCATGGTACTTGTAGGCTGACTCACACTACCTCCCTCCCACTACCTCCCCCTCCCTCTCTCACACCCCCTCCCTGTCTCCCTAGCTATCCTGCCCACTACTAGCCCTTCCTAACTAACTCATTTTACCCCGGACAACCCCTTTAATGTCATTGCTGTAGAAAGTAAGCAGAAACCAGCGGGGGTCACTGCAGCAGTGCAAATCTGCCTCGCTGGACATTTTCAGCCAGCTGTCAACCAAAGATACCAGTCTTTGGCATGAATGGGTTTAGTTGTTAGGTCTTAGTCACATGACAGTGATGTTTTTGACGGATCTAAAGTCGGTTAAATGGATGTCAATGTCCATTTTTGATGACTGTTTTGCATCCGTTCCGTTTCTCCGTATTTGTTGGCAGAGTGTCTTCCATTTTGCATCAGTTTTTAACTGTCAGTGAAAAAAATGGATGAGTTTCTTTGGTCTTTTTTTTTTTTTTGATCCGACATAAAATGGGCATAAGTTAAAAACTGATCTATTGACTCAAAACAGACAAAGATATAGATGTCAGGTTGTTTGACGCCCGTTAAAAAAGGACCATCAGTAAAACAGACATGAGAATAGACACATTGAATTCAAAGTGTTCTCAAAATGGACGTTTTTTAACTGTTGTGTGAATAAGCGCCTTAACGGTGATATTTGGATCACAATCCCATCAACAATCAGTCACAACCTCTGCTGGAAATATAAAGTGTCTGGCGACCTTAGGAAATACCCACACAACATGGCCTGAATAGAACTCAATACATCATAGTTATGATACAGTCAGCTCCAAAATGGCCGGATTGTTACGCTACTAAATTGTAATAAAGCTGTGAGTTCATTACAGTAGAGATCATACCGTTCAGGAGATCACTGCGTCATATCCCTCTACCAGAGCCATAACTCGAAGCTCTTGGGCCCGGGTGCAAAATCTGTAATGGGGCTCCTACCTACCTTGTGCACTTATAGGGGTTGCCCAGGTTAATTTTTTATATTTTTTTTTAATTAGGCCATGGAAAGTGAGAAAATATAAAAAAAAACATACTCGCCTATCCCTGGTGTTCCAGTGTCTCCCAGTGTGGTCCAGTCCTCCAGCTCCGTTGTCTTCTTCCGGCAAAAGAAGACATCCGAGCAGCAGGACCAGACCTTATTCTTTGCTGCAGCGCGTGTGCGGGATTTGCATGCGCTGTAGTGAGAAGTGCTGCTAACGCAGCGAAGAATAAGAAGAGGAGGATATCTTCACATGAAGGGGTGTGGAGGAGCAAGAGGAGGCGGAATACCGGGTATGACTCATACCGCATACCGGAGCAGCAAGAGGAGGCGGAATACCGGATATGACTCAATACCGGATATGCTCAGAGCACAGGGGGAACGCCCCCTGTGCTCCGTGCACAGAATTAGCATATAAGAATAAACTATTTATTTCAAAAACGGCGTCGGAGAAAAGCTAAACAAAGGTAGCCTATCTAAAGGCGATTCCAACATGTCGTTAGGCAAATTTGCCTAAATCTAATGATAGAATCCCTTTAAGGATAATTATATACTGTATTTTATGTGGCACAATGGACTTTTGGAGCGCCCCCAGCTTAGTAGCAACTGCTACCGCTGCACCCCCAATAGCTACACCCCTGCCCACTACGATACACAAAGCTGTGCTCAGTCTAAGAAATACAGACCACAATTCCTGGACAGAATACAGACGTGTGCATACGGCCTTGTCTAGAATTATGACCTTATAGAATGCTCCGTCAGACAAACAGAAAGGGAAGACTTTCTTCCCACTTTACAATCTTTTTTGTTAACAGGCAGAAAGAAACCACAATTGTTCTTTTGTTTTTATTAATAAGGCACAAGGTGGGTGGCACAAGATTTCGAGGGGGGGGGGGAGGGTAGACAGTAGACAGGGTGTATAGGGGAGGTCTAAACATAAGCATATTAAAAGGTGATAGGAGTAACCTGTAACATAAAGACTCCTGTATACATAGCTCCTTTGTATGTAGAGAGCAGCAGTAAGTAGATGTAGAATAATGTAGATATTTACAAGGCGTGAGTAGCAACAGAAACCTTCCAGATTTCTATTAGGACCATGGATAGATATGTAATATTGTGTGCACATTTCCTTTGCTTAGTTGGTAATGGTGGTGATAGGGACAGTCACAACAATTTATATGTTCCATCTCAGGCTCCATACACATGACTGTGTGCATTCTTGGTGTGCTGTTGGTGATTTTGAGATTTTTATTGGAATGGTCCCATATACATGCCCGTATATTATCATGGGTTTGTGTATGGAGCTGTGAGCCCGGGGCAAAACTTGGGACCAGTCCTGTATCTGTCCGTTTTGCGGCCTGGACTCACTGAAGGATATTAATGAAGTGATGGGCGACACACAGGTATCATCCATGCACTGTTCAACCACGGACCCAGCACTTGCGTCTGTCCCCAGTATGTAAATGTTTCCTTTTGCACTCTGCAGTTTTCCAAACACTTGGCTTATTTGTCTTTGTTTTTGCAAGCTGTTTCTGGGTGTTTTATACACATCTCATTTGCAGTTAAATTCATGATTGTTTATAGGGACACTTCTGGTGTTGATAGAAGGTGTGATAGTGGAGGGCATCCAGGGGGTTCAACTTTCTGTCGTCATATGTTGCTCTTATTGTGTCTACAAATGTTTGTCTTCTTGAAATGCTGTTAAAAGATGCAGATAACAAATATATACTGTATATATTTATGATTGATTCCAAATTATTTGTGATAAACCCTGGGATATCTAGGCCAGGGCAGTGGCACAACTAGGAATGGCTGGGCCCCAAGGCGAACATTTGACGTGGGGCCCTCCCCGAACTGCCGCCTCCAACCCCCCCGGACCGCCCCCTCCAACCAGCCCCCCCACCCCCAGGACCGCTCCCTCCAACCCCCCCCCCGCACAAACCGCATTCCTGCGCACACTATTATACCCCATAGAGGCCCCTGCACACAGTATTATGCCCCATAGTGGCCACTGCACACAGTATCATGCCCCATAGTGGCCCCTGCACACAGTATTATGCCCCATAGTGGCCCCTGCACACAGTATTGTGCCCCATTGTGGACCACCCATGAACAATTATTATACTCTGAGTATAATCAGAGTATAATGATTGGAGACCCAGGGGAGGATACAAACAAAAAAAACAATGTTACCTTCCTCTCCCTGGCTCTGGCGCACTCCCCGCTACTTCGGCTATCTTCAATGTTGGACCAGATCTTGCGTGAGCCGGGCCGGCGTCGCTACGCATAATGACACAGGACCGGCCCTCGTGACGTCACCAAACAGGCCCGAAGCCTGTGGATAGTAGGAGAGGTAAGTTACAGTGTTTTTTATGCTCCCTCAACTCCCCTGGTCCTCCGATCATTATACTCCGGGGTCTGAAAAGACCCTGGAGTATAATGATAGCAGTGTTTGTGGGGTTCGCATCCTGTGGCCTCACTTACCGATCCTCACTCCTGCTCGCAGTCACTGCAGAATGGGAAGCGGAGGCGGCCATGAGCAGGAGCGGGGATTGTTAAGTAAATAGGGCCCGTTACCTGCTGGGGTTACTCCAGCAGGTAACGGCCTATTAAAAAAAAAAAAGCATTGAATGTCCCAGGCCCTGTGGCAGCCGCTAACGCTTTGACGCTAGGTTCACACTAGCGTTCGTGTCCCCGTCCTTAGGGTCCACATGGGGACCCAAAAGCTGGTGACCCTGTCTGCTTAAAAAGCAGTTACATGCGGAAACCCGTGGACCCCATAGTCTATAATGGGTTCCGCCACTTTTCCGCTGGTTTTATACTGAATCCGGAAGGGAGAAAAGTCCTCCATGCAGGCACTTTGCAGGCAATGTAAAATGCAACATTTTTTACACAGCGGCAAAAACACTGCATTTTCGAAACGTGGGGTTCAGCCCAAGGGTGGGTTCACACAACCGTTATTCAATCACAGGATGAGAACAATGGACATTAAATGACTGATGCAGACAGGGCCATCAGGTGTCCATCTGCACTCACCTCAATGTAAAAAAAACTGAAGACTTTTACATTGTAATGCAGTTTTTTTTAATACGGCCTTGTATATGTACAGAACACCTTTAGTAACAAAATATTGCATCACATTTGCTATAAGGTTACTCAACATGACCAGTCAGGGACCAGGACCTGTAACCACACGCGTATCGCCCAATGGCTTCCTCAGGGGATATCTTTACTATACCAGGCGGTGCCTGCCATTATATTTTAGGAAACTGGCATAAATGATGCAGGAAATCTACACCAGCTATGAGCACAGACCATCAAAAAATAGGACATGTACTTTTTTTATTTATTTTTGCAAATCCTTTGATAGATTGAAGTCCTAGGTTTGAATCCTGCCAAGGACAATATCTGCAAGGAGTTTGTATGTTCTCCCCGTGTTTGGTGGGTTTCCTCCGGGTACTCCGGTTTCCTCCCACACTCCAAAGACATACTGATAGGGAATGTAGATTGTGAGCCCTATATGGTACATCGACTTACAATATCTCTGTAAACTACGGAATATGTTGGCGCCATATAAGTAAGTTAAATAAATGGATAGCAATCCCATTCACCGGAGTGTATACATATATATCAAAATAACCTCCACACAAAAGCAAACCAATTTTGATACTTTATTTTGGTGTTAATCTGAAAAAAAATACTAGAACTTGATTTTTTTTTTCGTTTTTTTGTACCATTTACGCCAAATAAAACTGAAAAAGAAAAACTTTCTAAAAAACGTGATAAGTTCTATTTGTCATAAAAATACAGCAAAAAAATCATTTTGGTAACATATTAAATGTTAGGGCTCTTAAACCACCACATGTGCAAAAAAACACTAAAAAGTGCACAGTTAATAAAGGGTTTGTCTGACCTCAAATGGATTTTATATACTGATGACCATCAGTATGTGACCTGTGGGTGTCTGACACCCGGAGCCCGCACAGATCAGCTGTTCTGGCAGCCTCCAAGCACCAGAAGGCACCACAAATACATAAAGCTGTCTCAGTCATCACCAGTCAGTGTCTTTTTATGTGCAGATGATGCTTGGAAATACAAGGTTACAGTCTGATAAGGCACTATATCTTGTGGGATAATAGGGGGTGTACATAAAGGACGGTTAGTTTTAGGGATTCTAACTGCAGAAGGATTTAGACTTGGAATTGCAATAGGCCTGTCTGAAGAGATATGTCCTTAGGATGTGCTTGAAGCTGTAAAAGTTGTGAGTTAATCTGATTGTATGGGTGGCGCATTCCAGAGAAGTGGTGCAACTTGGGAGGAGTCTTGGATAAAGGAGTGGGAGGTTCTGATAATAGAGGATGTTAGTCTTAGGTTATTGGCACCATGACTGCACCTGCAGAATAGTGAGTGCAGCTCTGGAGTATACTACATGATGTAACTCAGGATCAGTATAGGATAAGTAATGTAATGTACACAGTCACTCTACCAGCAGAATAGTGAGTGCAGCTCTGGAGTATAATACAGGATGTAACTCAGGATCAGTACAGGATAAGTAATGTAATGTATGTACACAGTGACTGCATCAGCAGAATGATGAGTGCAGCTCTAGAGTATAATACAGGATGTCACTCAGGATAAGTAATGTAATGTATGTACACAGTGACTGTACCAGCAGAATAGTGAGTGCAGCTCTGGGGTATAATACAGGATGTAACTCAGGATCAGTACAGGATAAGTAATGTAATGTATATACACAGTGACTGCACCAGCAGAATAGTGAGGGCAGCATGGGGCACTTCTTGCTTCAATGTCCCTTTAATACAGAGATGTACAACAGGGAGGGCGCTTCCATCATTTGGCCCAGGTTGCCTGGTCTCTCTTATGCAGAGTGGGCCTATAGAGCATTCAGAAACCTGGGTGGTCGGGACCGGTGCACTTTATATTTAGTTAGCCTAGTGGTTAGGTACCACACATGGAACGCATGGTGACTAGTATCGACGCAGCGGAAAATCCTCCCGATGGATGAGGTGGTTAGGAACAGTCTTGGTGACCTGGTGAAGGTGCGCTTTCTGGAGTATGAGAGGTCGAGGACGGGAAGGGCCTCTCTTCTTTGGAGGGGGTTCCCCTTTATTGTACCTTATCCTGTCATCTCCATTCCTGGTGTTGGGCTGGTGTTAGCACTGTAGATTTTTGTTTTGTTTTGCTCAGTAATAGTAGGATGTAGGGCTTGCAGGTGTCAGACTTGGGCTTAGTGTTTGCTGTGTTGGTGTGATATGGTGTGATGATATGAGGTGCAGGGATAGTCTTGGAATATCAATATCCCTCTATATTACTGCACAGCGGGGGTTGGTGCCTAGAATCAGGCTCATCAGAGTACCTGGAAAGTGGTCAAACTACTCTCTAGTTCAGGTCTATTGTCCTGTCCCTGAGGCAAGCAGCCATTTGGTCAAAAGCCTTCATCTGCAGATATGACAGACACATTATCAGCATTAATCATAGACAGTTTATCACAGTAAATTGGGGTGCTCCTCACCCCATATTGGGACACCATAGGTCCTAAATCAGTTCCCAACAGTACATTAGCAGGCAAATCAGTCATTAGTCCCACAGTCCGCATTCCTTTTCCTGTACCCCAGTCCAGATGGACACAAGCCATGGGTACAGTGAAGTGTTCCTGTCCAATTCCCCTCAGGGTTAAAGTTTTCCCAGGGATAATACTGTCCGGGGGGGACCAAATCAGGTTGCACCGGAGTAACAGCTGCCCCAGTGTCCCGAAGTCCTATGACCACTTTATCCCCCACAATAACTGGTTGACGGCTGGCTTTGGGTTTAGCCCCCACCCTCCCAACCAAATACACAGGTGAGCCACCTGCGGTGGCTTGGGAAGCAGGGAAGTTCTCAGGGCGGTTGGGGCACTCCGCCTGGAAATGTCCTGGCTGATTACAAGCATGGCACTGCCGTACCTCCCCTTTGGGCTTGGGGAAGGTTGCAGGGGCGCCCAGAGTTTTTGGGACAGGGGAAGGACC
The DNA here is from genome assembly GCA_947044405.1 of Leptodactylus fallax. Taxonomy (NCBI): domain Eukaryota; kingdom Metazoa; phylum Chordata; class Amphibia; order Anura; family Leptodactylidae; genus Leptodactylus; species Leptodactylus fallax. The sequence continues at coordinate 24,792 of CAMRHE010000147.1, read as the reverse complement.
ACCCGGGGTATAGTTTGTCTCACCCGACCTGATGACAGACGGCTGTAGTGAACTCCGGTCTGGCCTCTCCTTCTGACTTGGGGACCTCTGCAGCGTTGCTCCTCCCTTGGTCTCAGACATCCTGGTGGCCGCATAGGAGTCAGCGATCTGCTCCACTTGGTCTGCTGTCTTGGGTTCATGGTCACACACAAGCTGGCGGACATCCTGGACTTGGTTCTGGGAAGAGCTGCTCGTCCTCTTCAGTCGGGCCATCGTCAATTGATGCTCCCGCTCGGCCCGCTGTTCCCGGGCCTCAGCACGTTGAAAATGGCGGATCACCTGTAGGCGAGCATTAGAGTCCTTGGGGCCTAGCTGCTGTAAGGCCAGTTGCAAATAGAAGTCCCATCTCCCCACCGGGCTGGGGTTACTGGTCCCTCCAGGCGTAGTGATTTCTGGTACAGGACTAGTTGCTGCACCTTCTGGCCTGGCAAGGATCTCTTGTCCTAACACCTCAGGACTCTGCTCCGCCTCCCGCATGGCTATGGCACCTTCCATATCAGCCATCTCCTGGAGTTCAGTAGAAGCCAGTTGCTGCAGGCCCCTGGTTCTGCTTCTTAGCCCACTGGCCATCCACTGGAAGCCGTTGCCAAATAAAAGATAGGATAGAAAAACAAAGAGAAGGAAGGGAACAACACCGTGCTAAATTTTCACTGTATCTTATAGCCTGCCCTAGTACCGAGCTCGCTTCGTAGGATTTATCCGCAAATCCCCAGCATCTTAGTGGTACTACACACACAAACGCTGTCTATCCTCTATCCCACCACGCTGCCACCACTGTGAAGGATCCGGGTTTACCAGGGACCGCACCTGGCCTTACCTACGATCACTTCGATTACCTCACACCCACTTTGCGTGAGTGAGGCGGGTCAACAGAGGGTAGTACGCAAACGAGCCTTCTAAATTTTATATATTAATTAACCCCTAAATGGGTCGATACTAGACACTCAACACATACATAGAATACATGCAGCGGTTAACAAGCAGATACAAGTGAAAATAACATAACACGGTACATAACAAATAAAAATGGGGATAAAAGAAAGAAAAGAATATATATTACCAACACCAGCTTGTGCAGGTTATCTCTGGCTTCCAATGATTACCAGGGCACTTTCTTATGGGACGACCGGCAGCACAGCACCTTAACCAGGTCAAGTGGCAGAAGACTCTGGAGCAGGCAGTTAGTCCATTTCTCTGAGCCCATGTGGTAGGCTCATAGCAGTCTTGGCAAAGCATGTGTTGCTTACATGCAGTGGCACCTCGGTTAGGTCCACAACAAGGCCTCAAGCCTAACTGCTTAGGCCGCATGGCAGCCACATGTTGGTCACATGGCTCCCCCCCACAGCTGGCCTCCAAGAAGCGTGCATCTCCAAATTCACCAACCAACAGACCCCCGTTCAGCCTGGGCGGAGCCTTTTTGTCTCCCCTGGTCTCCTCCCTGAGTGAGGTCACCAGGGGGAGGAACCCCGCCCCCCTCTCTACATCTCTCAGAATAACTTTTCAGTATAAGTCTATGCCTGATGTTTATAGAGTCTGGCTGGTAGTATAATGGGGTTCCTGGCGAGATCCCCAATACATAGACTCCAAGTTTGACACTCCAGCTCCCTTTGGGTAAGGAGATCAGTGCCTGCACCTTTCCTGGCCTTTGAACGGTGTTATGTGTATATTCCGAGCGTGCGCCTTGACTGGACGCATCTGGGGCATTTATCGGGGCGACTATAAGATGTTCCCCAGGCCAGATATTGTCATAAAACCATAACTCCCCAGAACTAATAAAGGTGCCAGGGTGCCTGGCAGTTACATGTGGATCATTTGCATACCATATCCTGTCTAAATGAACCCCTGCTGGGTTAGTGGGGGTTGTAGTCTTATGCAGATGAAGGCTTTTGACCAAATGGCTGCTTGCCTCAGGGACAGGACAATAGACCTGAACTAGAGAGTAGTTTGACCACTTTCCAGGTACTCTGATGAGCCTGATTCTAGGCACCAACCCCCGCTGTGCAGTAATATAGAGGGATATTGATATTCCAAGACTATCCCTGCACCTCATATCATCACATATGGGTATACTAGTTAGGTTGGGAGGTGGGTCAATGGGGGAGGGGGAATTTGGATTTATTGGACTGGGTTGTGTGTGGGCTTGAGTTTTAGCTTGGGGGGGAATTGTGTTTTGCCTGCTGTGTGTTCTTTTAACAGGTTGTATATAGTGCATATATGGGGATAGCAGTTAGGTGGGGAGGGGGTAAGGAGGGGGAGGGGGGATTTCTGGTTTTCTTGGCCTGGTCTAGACTTATATGCAGACTTTGGATGTTGGACCAGTGCCAGGATGATGTGTGGGGCTGGGACTGGTCGTGGGTTTTAGGTTGGGGGAAAAAAAAAAAATTCTGGTTTATAGGTGTGTGTATGTAAATATGTAATATTGTATAAGTTTAATAATAATAATAATAATAATAATAGTCCTTTAATAGTCCCACAATGGGGAAATTCAGTGTGTTACAGCAGCAAAGATAAGCAGATACAAATACAAATACAACATGTACAGGAATGTTCCAAGGTAAGAGGCATTACATTGATAGTAGACAGACAGATAGGAAGTAGCAGAGGGGGGGATGGGATTTAACAGGCAGAGAGATATTTCAGTTCTCTGTATGTATTGATCTCCGCTTAGGTCGGTGTTGGTTGTACAGCCTAACCGCGGTGGGGAGAAAAGACTTCTGATAGCGCTCCTTTCACACTTAGGGTGGAGCAGTCGGTCACTGACAGTACTGCCCAGCGCTATCACGTGCATAGTCTCATGCATGGGATGGGACTTCTTCTTCTGCATGGAGCTCACCACGGACAGTATCCTACTGTCACCCACCACCTGCACTGGGTCCAGTGGGCTCCCCAGGACAGAGCTGGCCCTTCTAACCAGCTTGTCAAGTTTATTCCTATTCCTGGTTGATATACTGCTCCCCCAGCAGGCCACTCCAAAGAAGATGGCTGATGCCACTACCAAGTTGAAGAAAGTCCTAAGAAGTGCCCCCCGGATTCCAAAGGCTCTCAGTTTCCTAAGCAGGTAGAGCCTGCTGCGGCCCTTCCTGTAAAGGACCTCCATGTGATCTGCCCAGTCCAGCTTATTATTAAGGAGCAAACCCAGGTACTTATAGGTGTTCACAATCTCGATGCCCGTCCCCAGGATGTCCACTGGTTTAGGAGGGCATCTGCCTTTACGGAAGTCCACCACCATCTCCTTGGTCTTCCCCGCGTTGATCTTCAGGTGGTTCCGGTGGCACCAGTCCACAAAATCCCGGTTCAGTTCTCTGTACTCCCTGTCATCATCGTCTGTGATGAGACCTACTATTGCAGAGTCGTCAGAATACTTCTGTAGGTAGCAGCTAGATGAGTTGCACCTAAAATCTGCAGTGTACAGTGAGAAGAGGAAAGGGGCGAGAACCGTACCCTGAGGTGCCCCCGTATTACAGATCACGGTACCTGACACACAGTCTTGGGCTCTCACGTATTGAGGTCGATTTGTGAGGTAGTCTAGGATCTAGTTGGAGAGGTGGTGGTCCACTCCAGCAAGGCCCAGCTTGTCTCTCAGTAACCTGGGCTGTATGGTGTTAAAGGCACTGGAGAAATCAAAGAACATTATTCTCACCGTGTTCCCTGATTTCTCCAGGTGAGACAGAGCCCTGTGCAGAAGGTGGATGATGGCATCATCTACCCCAATGCCCGGCCGATAAGCAAACTGGAGGGGGTCCATAGCGGGGCTCACTAAAGGGCGGAGATGTGTGAGAACCAATCTCTCCAAGATCTTCATAAAGTGGGATGTCAGTGCTACAGGTCTGTAGTCGTTGAGGTCCATAGGGTGAGGTTTCTTTGGAACTGGTACCACACAAGAAGATTTCCATAATTCAGGGACTATTATGTTTATTATATAGTTTTTGTCATTAATGTGGTTTGTTTCTTGGTGTCGTGCTTGGTGCGAATGAAGCTGGAAAAGGCGACCTAATAGTATAATTATAGTCATTACCAGATACGGTCAACATGTAAATATTGTATATAGATTAGTCATTGGTGTTGTTATTTGTAGTTTCTGTCTGTTATGTTCTTTGTCTATTAATATTGTTATGTTTTATATTTTTATAAATAAAAGAACTACAGGATTTAACTCGGGATCAGTACAAGATGAATAATTCATTGTATTTGTAAAGATACTTTTTTTCTTTGACTAGAAATGTCCTTTTGTAAGTTGACTACACCGCAAATCGTATAATCCAGCAAATATCCTGTATCCATCCTGCGAGCAATAGGTAGCGTAGGAAAATAGGTTTCCATTGTTGAACTGCAAAGTTAGAATCCCCGTCTGTACAGATGCAGCTGTCACCGAGCGGTTTTCTGCAACCTTTCTGTGTTGCTGGTGTCACCCGCTTTATCCTGATACAAAAGAAAGCCATGCCGTGAGTTAGGTGGCAATTCTGTTGCCTGTCATCTAATAAAGCTTTGGCTTGTTTAAAAAAAAACTTCTAGAAAGAGCTGGTAAATTCTGCAGGCAGCAGAGAGACGTACATGGGAGGTTGGGAGCTGATCTCTCTATATATGAGCAGGAGGGGATGGACTGGTGAGCACTCAGTGGGGACACGCTTTTTGTATCCCACTAGGTAGGAGTAGCTCTGAGCATTCCAGTCCTGTCATCAGAGGGGCTATGGGGAAAGATTACTATTCAATCCTGGGCATCGAGAAGGGGGCTTCGGAGGAGGATATCAAGAAAGCTTACAGAAAGCAAGCTCTAAAGTGGCATCCAGACAAGAACAAGTCAGCCCATGCAGAAGAGAAGTTCAAGGAGATAGCAGAAGCCTACGAGGTGCTGAGTGACCCCAAGAAGAGGGAGATCTACGATCAATATGGGGAGGAGGGTATGTATTATTTTCCCGCACACACTGGACTCTATTTTATTTTTGGTCTGACCGCCGGTGCTTAGGGGGTTAATGCCCGTATCCCACCAGGTTCCCAGATCTTGAATAAACATAAGGCAGGAAAATAACATTGACAGGATATGTTTATCGTTGAGAGTCACACAGAATGTCAGATGGAAGTGTCTAAGGCTTAGATGGGACATTTTTTGCAGCTATGTTTGCAAATGACATCAACTAGTGGAGTTTTTAGTTCTAGGGGATGTCAGGATTGTGCGTCAGGAGAAAAGGGGCGAGACTGGTTTTTATCGCTTGCATAGTTCCACCGAGCCCGACCCCATGTTCCTTCTAGGATTTATCAAAGCAGCTGCTGCGATCATTCAGAAACTGACGACAACTTCAATCACGTAATATCTTTTCTGTCTATAGACAGCTACATACACATGTATACAGTAATACCTGGAGACTACTACAGCACTCCAGAATATAAGGTGCTAAAGGGAGAACCGATAGATGGTATATAGACTGTATATATGTAGAACATTCTGTATATTATTGAGAGCGCTCTATGCTTATAGTAGTTGTCATCTCACTGACAGTGCTAGCCCATAATAGAGTTTTTGGTATACCTCAGACAGAAGGCTCCAACGTATATACATCACCCATTGACTGCCATTGTATAACAATGCGTCAGATTTACTAATCCTGTCTAAAATTTAGACTAGACAGTCTTCAGATTTGCCAAATTTGTTATAGTGGCTGATGCAGCATGGTGTCTCAGTGGTTAGCACTGCAGCCTTGCAGAGTTGGAGTCCTGGGTTTGAATCCTACCAAGGACAACATCTGCAAGGAGTTTCTATGTTCTCCCTGTGTTTGCGTTTCCTCCGGGTACTCCGGTTTCCTCCCACACTCCAAAGACATACTGGTAGGGAAATGTAGATTGTGAGCCCTATATGGGACAGTGACTGACTATGTCTGTAAAGCGCTGCGGAATATGATGGTGCTGTAAGAATAAGCATGAATTCTGTGCATCTTTAGGGACTGCTCACACAAAGGAATTTGGAGAGGAATTTGATGTGATCTTCTGCCTCAGATTCCTCTCCAAATTCCACCCCTTTGGAGTCCTCAGTGTCTTTGCCTTAGATAAAATCAGTGGTCGTCTCACGCTGCAAGTTCTCCAGCTAAATCAGCCACGGAATCTGCCCTAAGATTGAGCAGGACACTTCTTTTTTCATCCTAAAAAAAAGAAGCAACAGTCACACTTTCCCATTGAAAACAGCAGGAGGCAGATTCAAGCCAGAATTCCTCTATGGTGAATGGCAGCTTAGACTGTCTAGTCTAAGTCTATACGATGTGTTGGTCAACTTACCTTGCACTAGAAATCTTTGCTGAAATTTTGTTGCAATTCTGGTTTACATTGTCACATATCAAGCCATACCCCCATGGCCTGTAAAGTGTAAAAATTGTCTGAAAAAATGTGATGCACAGCTTGTAGGCTACTTTTTGGCTAGAATTCTGGGACATTTAGCTTAGTAAATCTATCTCAATGTATAGCACACAGTTAGTTTTTTTCACTGGCACTCTTTATAGGAAAGTACAGTCTATAGAGCTAAAAAAGGTCCTCCTATCCATTGTAATCCCGTGGACAAAAGAGTGACCTTTTGGCCTTTGTCAAGTGAGTGGAACTTTTTGGATACTTTAAATGTATGGTTTATTAGACGTAGTGTGCACTGAGGCTTACTTAACCAACAGTATATATTTCCCCATGGGCAAATAGACTAGATATACCATCAATGTCTGATAGGTGGAAACCCAACCAATGCCTAGAATATAAGGGCTGATGGCTCATAGAGTGCCAAAGTTGGTTTGTCTAAGGATCATAGCTTGTTCTAGTGAGCGTAACCACGCCATCAGACATTGATGGTATATGGAATCTATGAGAACTGGAGGGAGTACATTTGGGGTATTTGCAAAAACTCTTTTACATAGTAGCAATGGTTAGTGACACGAAATATGGGATATATATCCCCAGTAATGTACAGAATCTGTATATAGTATATATAGATAATAAAATAAGTGACAATTTTGCATCTTTTGGTAAATTGCCACTTTGTAGTGTGTGTAGACTTATATAATCTCACACAGACCTATACAAACCTGAAATGTAATACCATTTTAGGTGTGCTAAGGCAGTATCAGGTTGAGGTTCCTTGGGCCCACCAGATAAAATGGTAGTGGGGGTCCACCCACCAACCACATAGTGGCCATAGTGGTACCTAAGCACTAGCACCATTTACAAAAGATAATACAAAAGAGAGATGGCAGCTCGAAAACTTCCAAAAAAGGTTTATAGGCAGAAACATAAAAAAGGAAAGTTATTATGTCACTGATACAGTATTTACATTCAACAAGGAGATGAAGTGATGTCAGCGCTCCTATATAATACATACATGAAGTGCCTATCTCTGGCTCCCAGCCTAGGAAACTGAGAATGTTACATGATGTCATGAAATTCCAGGAGTGATTCTTAACTGTAATTGCAAACAGCAAATTGGAGCCAAGAGAACTTGTCTGAGAAATATCCAAAATAAGCTTGAAGGAGGCACAGGCACTGATTTCTGCCAAGGGGCCGTGCTTTCACAGCTTGCAGATTTGCAGTGTTTCTCTGTATACATCTTCATCATGGTGCTGCTCCGTCAGCTCCCATAGGATCAATAACCCTGTTTAGCTTGTTAGTTCTTGTAGGATGTCTTAACTTGAAAGCAGATATAGGATATTACAACAGCATATATAGCAATTGCTGGATTAAGGATGCTGGAGGCCTATCTGCAAAAATTTGGTCAGGGCCCCCAACTCAGTAGCAGTTTCATATAATTTACATGGCTAAGTAGCTGTGGACTTAGGGGGAATCTGTTAGGTCTATTTGAGGCATTAAACCACCCATAAACCCAGTGGTTAGGTGTCCATGGCTGCAATGAAAAAAAACCTTTATATCTCCCCAGCGCCTGCACAGCTCTTCACTGAAGACGAAGTAGTAAGGCCTCAGGCACATGACCAGTCTAAGGGGGTATTCTGAGGCTCCTTTCCATTCAATGGACTATGGACCATGTCATATTCAGCTCCATGAAAATTGATCGGAACCCCCCATTGAAATCAATGTAGCAAATTCTCATCCGAGTGCCTTCCGTTAAGAAATCGGAACCCCCTCGGCCTGCACACTTGGTCACGTGCATGCGGCCTATACCTCTGCTTCAGTGCATATGTGCTGGACCTCGGCAGTATTCGCAGTGGTTGAGGTGCATTTCAGTGAAGAGCTGCGCAGGCATCGGGGGCTCCAAAAATGAGTAGAAACTTCTTTTTTTTTTCATTGTGGTCATGAACAGTGTTAGGATATGGCTATTTGGGATTCTAAGGAACCAGTCCTTAAAGGGGTTTTCCAGTCCCGAATTTTCATACTGATGACCTACCCACAGTAGATCACTTGTTACAGATTTGCCTGGCATATTCCTCTCCCTCATTGAGAATACACGCACACTCGGACAGCTGTTGGAAAGGGAGTCTTGAAGAATAGCTGTCACCTGAACAAGTCTTTAACCCAATGAAGGTGTTTGGCCACCTAAATGTGTATGAAGGCAACCTGACTGTCCCTCACTCAGCTTCGGCACATTGGATTGTAACATGCCCATTCCTTTGACCAGTCGGGAGCTAAACAGCATGATAGGCATCTGGCATCTACTTATCATCTACTGTATTCTTGACCATCACACGGCTGCACTATAACCAATGCAATGCGGCTTAACTTTGTCAAAAAAATGGGAAATGTCCAATTTTTGCTTTTTTCATGGGTCAAGTCTTATAAAACTCATAAAAGATGTTTTTCTCAGCTTATTTGCATTACAGTTGTGTGAATATAGTCTTATGTTTTATTTCCACTGATCAGATGGCAAGCAGCCATGTTCTTTCCAGAAGCAGTGCCACTCTTGTCTTAGTCTATGTGTGGTATGGCAGCTCACTTGACTACCGTTGAGCTGTAATACCACAGACAGCCCATGGATGAGAGTGGCGCTGTTTCCAGAAGAAATTGTTTTTCTAAACTCGTGCCACCCCATAACACACATCTATCACAAGGATTATTAAGTCCTTAGACCATTTTGAAATTCAGGAGACAAAATCTTGCATTTTTATATCCATGGCAACGTTCATTGTCGCAAATAAGGAATTATTCGATCTCCTTGACAACTACCTTTCCAGGCAGCTCACCCACAATACGTAAAAGTGCCCTTTTTGGCAAATGCTCCATATAAAAACGCGGATTATTTCTGTAGGTTAAATTGCAACCTAGTGAGCCTTTCGCTCCAAATGAGAAGAAAAATAATCTAAGGCTAGGTTCACACTGTGCCGGGCTCTCTGTCTTATGGGTCCGCCGGACCCCATAGATCATGATTTAGACGATGATGAGCACACTGCGGGGAATTTACTATCCCCTCTATGTCTGGAAACTGGTGGAAATGAGAATAATTGTGGCACATCTTTTTTAGCGCCAAAGATTTACCACCTTCCCTCTGTCTGCTCTCTTTTTGCCCCTTTTTTTATGGGCTTTTTTTATTACGCCACTTCCTGACTGTCATAGATTCATTTGAGTGCGCCAGACTGGCATACAGAAAACCAGTCTTGGTAAATTCCCACCACTGTGTGAATAAGTCCTTACTAGGACCACTTAAAGAAACAATAAATGGGGTCATCATTAAAGCTGTCACTTCTTACAGCTCTTCTAGATAAATGGATTAGCCATTCATGACACTAGGAAAGTCAGATGACAACCTTTATAGTAGATATTAGAGTAGATAGAATTATAACCATATTGGATGTCAGGAACAAAAATAATTATGAACTAGTTAAGTCAATTTTTTGCCCAACGGAAAAAGACATGTTAAGTGTGTTTTCCATTATTTAGATATTGACAACCTATCATTAGGACATCAATATCAGATCGCTAGGGGCCCTAAATCCAGCACTGCGCCAGGTTATTGCGCCTAAATTCCCATTGAAATAAATGGGAGCTGAACTGCAGTAACCAAGTACAGCCACTAGATAGCAGTTGGAGCTTTGTTGTTCCAGCTCTGTACACTGTCATGTTTTCTGCTAATAGCTGATCCGTGGGGGTGCTTGGTGTCAGACCTCTACTGATATTAATGACCTAACCTATAGATAGGACATCAATATCTATATCCTGGAATACCGCTTTTGGTCCCATGTTGCAAAAACACAGCATTTTGGCTGAAATGCCACGTTGCTGCGTTTAACATTACCTGCAAAATGGATTCTGGCTAATCCGATCCACACATTGCAGAAAAAAATCCACAGTGGAAATGCTGTGATTTAAACAACGCTTGGGTTTTTGTAAATCGCAGCATGTAAATTATACGTACGGAAACACTGGCGTTTTCCGTATAGGTCTAATAGGGGCAGAAAGTCCGTAGAGGAAAATTCTGCAGACTTTCTGTTGATAAAACGTGATGCATTTCCACCATGGTCTTTTCTGCAACGTGATTCGCTGCGTGGGGCCTTAGTCTAAAATGAATTTTGATTTCTGCAGGAAATTAGGGGCTACCCCAGAATCATAGCTTATCCACAATATAGGTGATAAATATCTGATTGCTCAAGTTTTTCCCACTGGAACCCCTTCTGATCACGACAATGGGGGTTGCGCTTTCTCACTGTTGTTCCAGTCAATCTCTATGGGACTGTCAGAGATAACCGAGTGCAGCACTGAGTCTACAAGATAGCATATACTGTACTTAGTATCCAGACACCAGGGATGTTGCTGTGGGGAAAGGGGGGGGGAGCAAGGCTTTGTGACCAGACATTGGAGCACAATAGGGCCGAATGGCCTTATTAGCACTTGAAGGACACTAGTGCTATAAAAGGCACATGACGATTGCTACAGATTTTGCAGGGGGCTCTGGATACAGCCCCAAATTGATTTTTCACAGGATAGATCATCAGTATGTAATCTATGGGGGTCTGACACCCGGACCATACAGATTATACTGATCAGCTGTTGCGGCAGCCTCCAGCTGCTAGTGGACAGGGAGAGGCGTTGCAATTTCCCGGAACCACCGCTATATTTTGGATGGGGCTGCTGCACTCTCCTTCCATTAGCAACTTCCTGGAGGCTGCTGGAACAGCTGATCTGTGCAGGGTCTGGGTGTCGAACCCCCATAGGTCACATGCTGATGGGTAGGTCATCAGTATGAAAAATCAATTTGGGGCCAGAAAAACCCTTTAACCCTCAGTAAAATACATGCAGTATAAACTGTATACTGTACACCCTCCTTGTCTTCCTCGATTTATGTTGTTGCTGTATATAAAGCTCCAGGAATGTAGCCCCTCCATCAGCGCCACCCACTCAGTGTTTATTCTAGGAAATGCCAGGGCTATAGCCACATGTTTCATTTTGTCTCCAGTTTCTTTGGCATTGTCACTAAGCTGTATTTACATGCTCCTCAGCCTTACAAGTCTTATAAAAAAATGGAATTTGCTTCCATTTTGGACACCTCCCAAGTAATGACTGGTCTCTGCTGTCTTGTCAACCAGAGAGAGATCCAACTTCTAGCTTCCTTGAGTAAATCTAGAATACATTAGACCTTGTACTACAAGACTGATGGTTAGTGTATGATTTGCTCTAAAAGTAGTTACACTGTCTAGGTAGAGTCATACAATGCACTGCTACAATTCTATATATAACCATGACAATGTGATTTCATTGCTAGTAGCACTTATTTGCATTTACGTAGTGAACATTTGTCAAGGCCTGTAGCATAAAAGAGAAAAAATAACTGTACTAAGCGTGGGAGTCGAGCAGATAAAAAGAGCATTCGGTGCGCTGTTACCATTTTGAAGCTATTTGCGTACCAAATATGACTTATGTTAGCACCAGCCTACTTACTAGTTCCGTATCAAATATTGCTAGCAGAAAGGTGGGAAGGGAGTTTGGGGGAGGACAATGCCCACTTCGTGTCTCCACACAGTATAATGCTCTCCACAGTGCCCCCACACAGTATATTGCCTCCTCAGTGGATACACAGTAAAATGCCCTTTACATGGTATAATGTCCCCATTAGTGCCTTCACACATAATATAATGTACCCATTGTAGCCCCTGCACAGTATAATGCACCCTTTATGCCCCCAAACAGAATAGCGCCATCTTATGCCTGACACACAGTAAAATCCTCACAGTATTATGTCCCCAGCCCCCACACACTATAATGTCCGCAGCCTCCACACAATATATGACTTATGGAGTGAGCAGTGAGTATGGTTCTCAGTACTCACCACTCTTAGCACTCCTCGTTCCCTCTTTGCTCCTGGTGTTGGTGCACACTACGTGACTGTAACACCAGCGCCTGGCACAGAGAGGACAGTTCTAAGAGAGGTGAGTACGGAGAAGCATACTAACCACTCACTCCTCCAGGCCCGACCCAATAAGCACTTCCATCAGTACTGAAGCAAGTGCTCATTGGTTACCAGCGGGGCCCAGCAAACTATGAGCCATTGGTTCCTGATGAGGCTAAGGAAGGGGGCAGTTTTAGCCAAGTAACCACCCCATTGTATAGTCCTCTGGGCAGCTACCACCTGTCAATTGACAAAGCTATGGTGGGCAGGTTTGATCCAACCTTTATCAAGCCACCTTCAATAAAATAGAATCACAGAATTTGGAGAGATGTGTGCTATGTCTGGCGTCCAATGAAAAAGGACATTTTGGAGAAACATTGTGATTTACTTTCAGTCAATGGCAAAAAGGTCCTTTCCAGGTGGATACCAGGCACAGTAAATATGCATGCAAAATAGATTTTAGCTGCTGTATAGTAAATATCTCATAAACCTCTCATTGATACTCTTTATTAAAGTGCCAATGTCTTATGACACTACATGTCTTTAGCTTTGTCCAAATTTTATTGCAAATCCTTTAAGTAGTAGAACCTGACGATTTGGCTTCTGGACCAAAAACATTGAGCACTCCTGTTCTGGATGAATGAGGTGTTCCTATATTCTCCATCTCCATGGATACTGTGATCTCAGTTCTATACCAATTCCTCAGTAGTTTCATCCCTTCTGTTCCATACTTGCACACATTTGTATTTCCGTGTGTTTTGCCTGCAGCGATATTACAGGGTATCAGGCTGAGAACATGAAGGAAGGATATCACCACACAGGTAGTGGTCCGAATGACATCCGAACACACAGAATATCTATACTATTATATTATTTACAGTCTGGTGGTATTCTGGACCAACTACCTGACCCCGAGGTGTAACTTGAAGCTGCTGGACGTAATTCTAAAAGCGTACAAGGGTTCCTCTCCAAATGTCACTTACCTATTATAGTACTACTGACTTCTTATTAAAAAGGAGGTGTCTTTAGGCCCCCTGGGCATTATGGTATCTCCTACAGATACATTACTGCCTTGTTCTTGTAAAAGAAAATGTGTAACCCAAATACTAAGCAGCAAGATGTAGCCAAACTACTAATCCCAGCATGCCACAACAACTTTAGATGACATGTTGGGAACTGGAGATTTGCAACAGCTGAAGAACAATAGATTAGAAATCTTTACTATACAATAATACAAAAAGAAAATACAATTCCCAGTATGCAGTGTAGCAGTCTGCAGATAAAAGTGCCCATACACATTAGATGGATGTTGGTTGAGCTGGATGTTGAATGATCAGCCAAGAATGTAATGTGTAGTTTGGTGTTCAGATTCTTCCCCTTGGGGTCTTGTCTCCTTCCCCAACTGAAAAAGCATGCACACTTGGCACAGTGTTTGGCAATGGGGAAGTTGGTAGGAATAGCTGTCAACTTTTCGACAGTGTATAGGGACTTAAAGGGATTTTTCGGTGGAGTTTTTATTACTTACTTACTGTCCTTATGTGTTGAAATTGGGGTGTCCAGACTGGTTCTGATACTAGGTGATGGGCATCCGGCTCACTCCTCCTCATCCTTTCGATCCATGATAGTATGGCGTATTTATGGGGGCTGACTTTACTATTACAATGATGGAGTCTGCCAGCCCCCAAATGCAAGTCGCACCATTAACCGCAGAGCGGTGAGAGGAGGAGAAGGGTGTCGGATGCTGATTCTGATCACTTGACTTGGCGTTGAAACCAATCTGGAAGCTCGAGGTTCATCACATAAAGAATTAGGGCAATAAGCAACAAAGGCTCCCCTGAAAACCCTTTAAAACTTCTTGTAATGCAAGATCAGTGAAAAAGGGGTAAGGTTAGGTTCATATTTGTGTTGGAGTCTTCGCAGATACCGTTTAAAATCGGCAGAGAGAAAAGTCCTGCATGGAGGACTTTTCTCTCCGCCGGTTTCAGTATAAGACTGGTGGAAACCCGACAGATAACCTGGCAGACCCCATTATAGTCTATTGGGTCCACGGGTGACAGCAGGTAACCGCTTTTTTAGCGGATGGTCTTTCCGTTTTTCAAGTCCCCATGTGGTCCCGAATGCCAGAGAGAGGAACGATAGTGTGAATCTAGCATAAGGCAACATATCTGCAATGCCATTTATTGTCCCACTAAAGGTTTTACCACTCTTTAGAATGAATATGGGAGAAAACCCTACTTTATGAGTCTATTAATCCAAGACCACATGGTGAATTCCAGATATGGGTGAACCCTCTTCTACTCATGGTGATCAATAAGCACATGATTTTGATGGTAATTTCCTGTAAAGTGGCTATTGACCTTGATGGGCATGGTTTCGACCTTGTACGGCAGCCGGACCAAGTTGTCTAGAAAAGGCACAGCCCTGTAATAAACCCACTATAATGTGTTTTTATTATTACTTCTAGGTCTTAAGGGAGGACCTGGTGCCCAAAATGGACATGGAGGAAACTTCCATTACACGTTCCATGGAGATCCACACGCTACCTTTGCTGCATTTTTTGGTGGTGCAAACCCATTTGAAATCTTCTTCGGAAGAAGGATGCCAGGATGCCGAGATGAAGAGGACATGGAATTGGATGGTGATCCATTTAGTTCATTTTCTAACTTTGGCATGAATGGGTTTTCAAGAGAAAAGAACCAAGTTGGTCAGGTTCGGCGCAAGCAAGACCCACCTATCATTCACGAGCTAAGGGTATCTTTGGAGGAGATCTACCACGGATGTACTAAAAGAATGAGAATTTCCAGGAAGAGGATGAATCCCGATGGAAGAACTGTACGGACTGAGGATAAGATCCTTACAATCGAGATAAAGAAAGGGTGGAAAGAAGGCACCAAAATCACATTCCCCAAGGAGGGAGATGAGACACCCATGACCATTCCTGCCGATGTAGTTTTTGTTATTAAGGACAAGCCTCATGCACATTTTAAGAGAGATGGTTCAAACATTGTTTGTCCTATACAGATCAGTCTGCGAGAGGTATGATCTTTGTGTTGCTGTTTTTTTCTTACATAATGAGTACTTTGAAAGGATTGACCAAGTTCTGTAGACTTTGAGTGGCCAATAGTCCACGTGCCCAACCTCAAACTCCTCCTCAATGTGATCATGGGGGTTGGAGCTGTGAGACCTTCAGCTATCCTACAGTACTGTGCAGAAGTTTTAGGCATGTGTGAAAAAAAATGATGCAAAGTAAGAATGCTTTCAAAAATAGAAGTGTGAATAGTTTACTTTTGTCAATTAAAAAAATTAAGTGAATGAACAAAACTGAAATCTAAATTCCATGAATATTTCTTATGACCACCCTTTGCCTTCCATCAGTTTTTCCAGGTACACTTGCAGACAGCAGAGATCTTGTGGAGAACTAAGCACAGATCTTCTGTGGATGTTGCTTGCTTCAATCCTTCTGTCTCTTCATGTCATTCCAGACAGACTGGATGATGATGAGATCAGGGCTATATCTGTGGGGGCCGGATCATCACTTCCAGGACTCCTCCTCCAAAGGGCAAAGGTCACACCAAATATTGATGGGATTTACATTTCTCTTTTGTTCATTCAATTCACTTTGTTAATTGACAAAAATAAACTATTAACCCTTCTATTTCTGAAAGCGTTATTCGTTTGTACTGCAGCCTTTTGTTTTTTACACCTGCCTAAAACTTTTTGTACAGTACTGTACATGTATTGCCTAATGTTTGCTGGAAAACTGAAGTGGGAATAGAGAGCGTCCTGAAGGATAGTAACAAGGCATGAAGAGGAGGAAGGGGAGAGGAACTATGCACAAGGCTGGCCTTTAATTCCAATCCACTTCGCTCACACAATGACTGGCTTCTATTTCACACATAATGTATGAACATAGGTGTAATTTGCACATACAGGCCCTTTATGTGCATTGACTGTTCATCATGCCTTTATGTCAGTGCAAACAGCTAGTAAAATAGGGCTCATTGATGTTTGTAGGATTTGTTTAGTTGGTTTACACTAGGACAACACAGAGACTTTTTGTAGAGCTACAGATTGGTTTTCCACTATTGAGTTACAGCTGCAGTCCTAGGGTAAGCAGTGGGTTGAGTGCAGTCATATGTACTGCAGCTACTGGATCACTTGAAGTCAATCAGTAGTATAACAAAATGTGTTAGGCCTCCTGCACGCGACCGTAATGGTTTTACTGTCCACAAATACTGATTCGCAATTTGCAAAAAAAAATGTCTGAATGTCACCTGCAATCACGGATCTGCAAAAAGATTTGTGGTATTCCCTACATATGTCTATGCTACAAATGCGGGCAGAAATAATGGACAGACTTTTAGTTACTGGCCACTGCAGGTGGACAGCGTTTTGGCCCATGCGATTAGCATGTTGTATCTGTATCCGAAGACGAGGGCTATACTGCAAATATGGTTTTATGACTTCAACTCACATACACGTTGTGCAACCAAAAATGTATGTGATTTGCATGTAGTTATTATTATTTATATAGCACCATTAATTCCATGGTGCTGTACATTATTATATTAATTCCATGGTGCTGTACATTATTATATTAATTCCATGGTGCTTTACATTTGAGGGTTTACATACAGTACATAAAATATACAAAACAAACACAATGCTGACAGTGACCAACTGGCACAGTGGGATAGAGGACCCTGCCCGCAAGGGCTTACAATCTATGAAAGAAGAGGGATAGAGACAGAAGGTGGGGGTAGAGGCTGTGCAGATGGTGGTATGGAGACAGTAGTGTTATTGGTGGTTGTAGGCCTTCCTGAATAGGTGAGTCTTCAGGGCCTTCTTGAAGCTTGTGATTGTGGGGGACAGTCTTATGTGTCTTGGTAATGAGTTCCAGAGTATGGGGGATGCACGGGAGAAGTCTTGGAGACGATTGTGTGAAGAGCGGATAAGAGCAGAGCAGAGTAGGAGGTCTTTGGAGGATCGGAGGTTATGTGCGGGCAGGTAGCCGGAGATTAGGTCGGAGATATATGGAGGGGACAGGTTGCGGATGGCTTTGTATGTCAGCGTTAGCATTTTGAACTCTATTCGCTGGGCGATGGGTAGCCAGTGAAGGGATTGGCAGAGGGGGGCGGCCGATGAACAACGGGGGAGAGGTGTATTAAGCGAGCAGCACAGTTTAGGGTGAACTGGAGGGGGGGCGAGGGTGTTAGCTGGGAGGCCATGGAGAAGGGAGTTACAGTAGTCTAGGCGGGAGATTATGAGGGCATGGACTAGCATATTTGTAGTTTCAGGGGTGAGGAAGGAGCGGATTCAATGATTGTTCTTGAGTTGCAGGCGGCAGGAGGTATTTAGGGTTTGGATGTGCGTTTGCTGTTGCATTGACTAATATGGGGCGACACAAAAAAAACTTGTGACTTACTTGAAAAAATTCCAGTAAGTGTTGTGTTTGCATCATGTCATGTGTAGTAACGTGACCACATTCACAATAACTGCAAGGGTATGGACACATGCTGTGGCAACCACGGCTGGTTAAACCCCGCTCACCCATGTTGGCCAGTAGTCTCAACATTTTGATGGTAATTTTTCAGCCATTGGTCACAATGAGTGGGCAGGATTTTGAGCTGCAAGTGGTTGCCTCAATTTGTGTGTCCGTACCTTAAAATTGGCCAGATATTGTGTGGTCTGTAAAGTCTGTCATCTTGGACAATTACAGCAACAATTTGGACATGTGGCCTGCGGTCTAATCTGGGCTTTTGCTGATGAGTTGCAGAACTGTCATCTGGAAATCACAACTTTAGGGGTTGCCCGATTCAATGAAAAAGGAGCCTGTATGCTGGAAAAAGTGTAAATTAAAAAAAGGTTAACTCACCTTTTACAGGTTCCCTGTTCCAGCAGCAACAGCCTGATCCCTACTGTTCTTGTCCTTGATGACGCCTTTTAAAGTTGATCCATTTTTGCTCAGGTCACCACTAATGTCAGTGATTGGCTGCATTGGTAACCTGAGCACAAATGGAACTTCATCAGGACCATCATCAAGAACAGGTAACAGCAGGGACCAGACGTCTGCCACTGGTACCGGGGTCTGTAAGAGATGAGTTATCTAATGTTTTAATTATCATTTTTCCTAGCATATACAACACCACACAGGTGACAGATCCTCTACATCACACCATACAGGAAAGCTGAAAGATCCTCTATATACTACACCACACAGGAGAGAGGACAGATCCTCTATATACTACACCACACAGGAGAGAGGACAGATCCTCTATATACTACACCACACAGGAGAGAGGACAGATCCTCTATATACTACACCACACAGGAGAGAGGACCCTTTCCCCCCCAGGAGAGAGAGGACAGATCCTCTATATACTACACCGCACAGGACAGATCCTCTATATACTACACCACACAGGAGAGAGGACAGATCCTCTATATAATACACCACACAGGAGAGAGGACAGATCCTCTATATACTACACTACACAGGAGAGAGGACAGATCCTCTATATACTACACCACACAGGAGAGAGGACAGATCCTCTATATACTACACCACACAGGACAGATCCTCTATATACTACACCACACAGGAGAGAGGACAGATCCTCTATATACTACACCACACAGGAGAGAGGACAGATCCTCTATATACTACACCACACAGGACAGATCCTCTATATACTACACCACACTGGAGATAGGACAGATCCTCTATATACTACACCACACAGGAGAGAGAGGACAGATCCTCTATATACTACACCGCACAGGACAGATCCTCTATATACTACACCACACTGGAGATAGGACAGATCCTCTATATACTACACCACACAAGAGAGAGGACAGATCCTCTATATACTACACCACACAGGAGAGAGGACAGATCCTCTATATACTACACCACACAAGAGAGAGGACAGATCCTCTATATACTACACCGCACAGGACAGATCCTCTATATACTACACCACACTGGAGATAGGACAGATCCTCTATATACTACACCACACAAGAGAGAGGACAGATCCTCTATATACTACACCACACAGGAGAGAGGACAGATCCTCTATATACTACACCACACAGGACAGATCCTCTATATACTACACCACACAGGAGGGAGAACAGATCCTCTATATACTACACCACACAGGAGAGAGGACAGATCCTCTATATACTACACCACACAGGAGAGAGGACAGATCCTCTATATACTACACCACACAAGAGAGAGGACAGATCCTCTATATACTACACCATACAGGAGATAGGACAGATCCTCTATATACTACACCACACAGGAGAGAGGACAGATCCTCTATATACTACACCACACAGGAGAGAGGACAGATCCTCTATATACTACACCACACAGGAGAGAGGACAGATCCTCTATATACTACACCACACAGGAGATAGGACAGATCCTCTATATACTACACCACACAGGAGAGAGGACAGATCCTCTATATACTACACCACACAAGAGAGAGGACAGATCCTCTATATACTACACCATACAGGAGAGAGGACAGATCCTCTATATACTACACCACACAGGACAGACCCTCTATATACTACACCGCACAGGACAGATCCTCTATATACTACACCACACAGGAGAGGGGACAGATCCTCTATATACTACACCACACAAGAGAGAGGACAGATCCTCTATATACTATACCACACAGGAGAGAGGACAGATCCTCTATATACTACACCACACAGGAGAGATCCTCTATATACTACACCACACAGGAGATCTGACAGATCCTCTATATACTACACCGCACAGAAGAGAGGACAGATCCTCTATATACTACACCACACAGGAGAGAGGACAGATCCTCTATATACTACACCACACAGGAGAGAGGACAGATCCTCTATATACTACACCACACAGGACAGATCCTCTATATACTACACCACACAGGAGAGAAGACAGATCCTCTATATACTACACCACACAGGAGAGAGAGGACAGCTCCTCTATATACGACACCGCACAGGAGAGAGGACAGATCCTCTATATACTACACCACACAGGGGAGAGGATGGATCCTCTATATACTACACCACACAGGAGAGAGGACAGATCCTCTATATACTACACCACACAGGAGAGAGGACAGATCCTCTATATACTATACCACACAGGAGAGAGGACAGATCCTCTATATACTACACCACACAGGAGAGAGAGGACAGCTCCTCTATATACTACACCGAACAGGAGAGAGGACAGATCCTCTATATACTACACCACACAGGGGAGAGGATGGATCCTCTATATACTACACCACACAGGAGAGAGGACAGATCCTCTATATACTACACCGCACAGGAGAGAGGACAGATCCTCTATATACTACACCACACAGGAGAGAGGACAGATCCTCTATATACTACACCGCACAGGACAGATCCTCTATATACTACACCACACTGGAGATAGGACAGATCCTCTATATACTATACCACACAGGAGAGAGGACAGATCCTCTATATACTACACCACACAGGAGAGAGAGGACAGCTCCTCTATATACTACACCGCACAGGAGAGAGGACAGATCCTCTATATACTACACCACACAGGGGAGAGGATGGATCCTCTATATACTACACCACACAGGAGAGAGGACAGATCCTCTATATACTACACCGCACAGGAGAGAGGACAGATCCTCTATATACTACACCACACAGGAGAGAGGACAGATCCTCTATATACTACACCGCACAGGAGAGAGGACAGATCCTCTATATACTACACCGCACAGGAGAGAGGACAGATCCTCTATATACTACACCGCACAGGAGAGAGGACAGATCCTCTATATACTACACCACACAGGAGAGAGGACAGATCCTCTATATACTACACCACACAGGAGAGATCCTCTATATACTACACCACACAGGACAGATCCTCTATATACTACACCACACAGGAGAGAGGACAGATCCTCTATATACTACACCACACAGGAGATCTGAGAGATCCTCTATATACTATACCACACAGGAGATAGGACAGATCCTCTATATACTACACCACACAGGAGATAGGACAGATCCTCTATATACTACACCACACAGGAGATAGGACAGATCCTCTATATACTACACCATACAGGAGATCTGACAGATCCTCTATATACTACACCACACAGGAGATAGGACAGATCCTCTATATACTACACCACACAGGAGAGAGGACAGATCCTCTATATACTACACCACACAGGAGAGAGGACAGATCCTCTATATACTACACCACACAGGAGAGAGGACAGATCCTCTATATACTATACCACACAGGAGATA
Organism: Leptodactylus fallax; assembly: GCA_947044405.1. Lineage (NCBI taxonomy): Eukaryota > Metazoa > Chordata > Amphibia > Anura > Leptodactylidae > Leptodactylus > Leptodactylus fallax. The sequence continues at coordinate 3,110 of CAMRHE010000147.1, read as the reverse complement.
GGACAGATCCTCTATATACTACACCACAAAGGAGAGAGGACAGATCCTCTATATACTACACCACACAGGACAGATCCTCTATATACTACACCACACAGGAGAGATCCTCTATATACTACACCACACAGGAGAGATCCTCTATATACTACACCACACAGGAGAGATCCTCTATATACTACACCATACAGGAGAGATCCTCTATATACTACACCACACAGGAGAGATCCTCTATATACTACACCATACAGGAGAGATCCTCTATATACTACACCACACAGGAGAGATCCTCTATATACTACACCACACAGGACAGATCCTCTATATACTACACCACACAGGAGAGAGGACAGATCCTCTATATACTACACCACACAGGAGAGAGAACAGATCCTCTATATACTACACCGCACAGGACAGATCCTCTATATACTACACCACACAGGACAGATCCTCTATATACTACACCGCACAGGAGAGAGGACAGATCCTCTATATACTACACCACACAGGAGAGAGGACAGATCCTCTATATACTACACCACACAGGAGAGAGGACAGATCCTCTATATACTATACCACACAGGAGAGAGGACAGATCCTCTATATACTACACCACACAGGAGAGAGGACAGATCCTCTATATACTACACCACACAGGAGATCTGACAGATCCTCTATATACTACACCATACAGGAGATCTGACAGATCCTTTATATACTACACCATACAGGAGAGATCCTCTATATACTACACCACACAGGAGAGAGGACAGATCCTCTATATACTACACCACACAGGAGAGAGGACAGATCCTCTATATACTACATCACACAGGAGAGCTGACAGATCCTCTATATACTACACCGCACAGGACAGATCCTCTATATACTACACCATGCAGGAGAGAGGACAGATCCTCTATATACTACACCACACAGGAGAGAGGACAGATCCTCTATATACTACACCGCACAGGAGATCTGACAGATCCTCTATATACTACACCACACAGGAGAGAGGACAGCTCCTCTATATACTACACCGCACAGGACAGATCCTCTATATACTACACCACACAGGACAGATCCTCTATATACTACACCACACAGGAGAGAGGACAGATCCTCTATATACTACACCACATAGGAGAGAGGACAGATCCTCTATATACTACACCATGCAGTAGAGAGGACAGATCCTATACATACTACACCACACAGGAGAGAGGACAGATCCTCTATATACTACACCACACAGGAGAGAGAGGACAGATCCTCTATATACTACACCACACAGGAGAGAGAGGACAGATCCTCTATATACTACACCACACAGGAGAGAGGACAGATCCTCTATATACTACACCACACAGGACAGATCCTCTATATACTACACCACAGAGTATGCAGTAGAGAGGACAGATCCTATACATACTACACCACACAGGAGAGAGGACAGATCCTCTATATACTACACCACACAGGAGAGAGAGGACAGATCCTCTATATACTACACCACACAGGAGAGAGGACAGATCCTCTATATACTACACCTGTGTGGTGTAGTATATAGAGGATCTGTCCTGTGTGGTGTAGTATACACAGGAGAGAGAGGACAGATCCTCTATATACTACACCACACAGGAGAGAGGACAGATCCTCTATATACTACACCATGCAGTGGTGTAGTATATAGAGGATCTGTCCTGTGTGGTGTAGTATATAGAGGATCTGTCCTCTCTCCTGTGTGGTATAGTATATAGAGGATCTGTCCTCTCTCCTGTGTGGTGTAGTATATAGAGGATCTGTCCTCTCCCCTATGTGGTGTAGTATATAGGGATCTGTCCTCTCCTGTGTGGTGTAGTATATAGAGGATCTGTCTATACTGTCTCTACTCTATATACTACACCACACAGGACAGATCCTCTATATACTACACCACACAGGAGAGAGGACAGATCCTCTATATACTACACCACATAGGGGAGAGGACAGATCCTCTATATACTACACCACACAGGAGAGAGGACAGATCCTCTATATACTACACCACACAGGACAGATCCTCTATATACTACACCACACAGGAGAGAGGACAGATCCTCTATATACTACACCACACAGGAGAGAGGACAGATCCTCTATATACTACACCACACAGGACAGATCCTCTATATACTACACCACACAGGAGAGAGGACAGATCCTCTATATACTACACCACATAGGGGAGAGGACAGATCCTCTATATACTACACCACACAGGAGAGAGGACAGATCCTCTATATACTACACCACACAGGAGAGATCCTCTATATACTACACCACACAGGAGAGCTGACAGATCCTCTATATACTACACCGCACAGGAGAGAGGACAGATCCTCTATATACTACACCACACAGGAGAGAGGACAGATCCTCTATATACTACACCACACAGGAGAGAGGACAGATCCTCTATATACTATACCACACAGGAGAGAGGACAGATCCTCTATATACTACACCACACAGGAGAGAGGACAGATCCTCTATATACTACATCGCACAGGAGAGAGGACAGATCCTCTATATACTATACCACACAGGAGAGAGGGCAGATCCTCTATGCTACACCACACAGGAGAGAGGACAGATCCTCTATATACTACACCACACAGGAGAGAGGACAGCTCCTCTATATACTACACCACACAGGAGAGCTGACAGATCCTCTATATACTACACCGCACAGGAGAGAGGACAGATCCTCTATATACTACACCACACAGGAGAGAGGACAGATCCTCTATATACTACACCACACAGGGGAGAGGACAGATCCTCTATATACTACACCACACAGGAGTGAAGACAGATCCTCTATATACTATACCACACAGGAGAGAGGGCAGATCCTCTATGCTACACCACACAGGAGAGAAGACAGATCCTCTATATACTACACCACACAGGAGAGAGGACAGATCCTCTATATACTACACCGCACAGGAGAGAGGACAGATCCTCTATATACTACACCACACAGGAGAGAGGACAGATCCTCTATATACTACACCACACAGGAGATAGGACAGATCCTCTATATACTATACCACACAGGAGAG